>OY728120.1:181800735-183028701 GCA_963277665.1 Viscum album
AATACATTCATTTGGAGGGATAATATTTATTTATTTAATAAGTTATTATCAAGATATCAAACCAAGTGTGAAGCTAACTTATCCATTGATCACATACCAAAGGAAAATCCTATATCTAAACCTCTCTATAGAATGGATCTTATAGAAATATTGTAGATATAGAAACAAGTATTGTATTTTCATGATCAAGGATTCATATACCCTTCTATTTGACTATGGATAGAACATATATTATTTGAGATGAAGAAATATGGGTCTATATAGTTATGTATTGACTGTTGGGAAATTAATTCCATTAACAATATAAATACATATATATTAATAATAATTAATTATCTATTTAATCATATTATCAAATAATGATTTTATTATTAGGTACCATCAATTAACAAACAATAAGGTATATATAATTAAAGTGGATTTAGATATATTTTATGGTCATTATGGGTTAAATGTAATTCTTCTTGTGTTAGCTATTAAACCCTATATGATCATGTAATTGATTAATAGAGTATTAAAGATTTATATTGATTATTTTTCTTATTGATTTAAATGATTAACTCATTAAATACACTATGAAAAATTAACATCATGAAAAATATTTATGAATTATTCCTAAACTCTAAGGAACTATAAGATATACATGAAATTAAAAATAGTTTACTTTTTTATTTAGCATGTCCCATTTCAATGACATATTATCTCATAGGATATAATATATGTTAACCTCAAAATGGAAATGGTTTTTAAATAACATTACACACCAAGGAATATAACTATGATACATAGTTTTTTTGGGTTTCTTCATTAATATCACTTTTTTATTGAAAATATTTTTATATTAGTTAATTTTTAATTCAAATTTAAGTGTACATGGTTCAAATTTACATCGTTAATGGAATGTGAATAATTATTTGTGAAAATATATAGGATGTTAATAAATGAAATCGTGTTTACATTACCATTTTTAATGTAATTTTTTTTATATATAGTGTAAATATAATGAAATAATAAGGATATATCCTTTTTCAAAATGATTTTTATTAAATACATAATGTAAATTGAATATTAATCAAAAAAATTGCCCAATATATTACCATGATCTAGTTTTTGTGAGATTTTCATTGATGATATGGTGGTATTATCATTAATGAAAAATATGACCCATGTATAAAACTAAAAAAGGATTGAATTATATATTCACTTAAGGAAAAACCACAATAATTAAATAAGAATATAGATGGAACTACTCAAAGACTATGAAAACTCAATATACAATGACCTTGGAAAGGAAAGAAATATAAAAAATTCAATGGTTATGAATAATCATATGGTATTATCTTTTTAAAAGTATTAAAATAGAAAATATTAATTGATTTTGTAACATTGAATATGGATATTGTTAATGAATGGGACACATCATTACTTCCAAGTAACATCCGAGTAATATTTTCTAGAATTGATAAATAAATATCAATAGGAAGTAAAGGGATTACATATGATAATTAAATTTAAAAAAGAAGATAGGTTGAGTAAAATCATAAATAAATATGGTGTGTTGATGTTTGAAAAGAGAGTATGTGTACCTTCAGTAGCTCAGCTGAATATTTGTTTGTATTATGACACATATAGCAGAAATTTCCTTATAAACCTTTGTATAACAAATATTTATTGGGACCTTCGTGAGTATTCATTTTTGAAAACATAAATACGTAAATTTATTTTATTTTTGTAACGATTCTTGGTATGCTTGAATGTAAAGGATAAGAGATATCTCACTAATTGAGTAATGAAATCCATCCCTATAATGATGCGTATGTGGGACAATTTATTAATTCAAATTATTACTATACTAATAATGAAATGGTAAAAAATAATCCTTTTGTTTCATTGTGGATCAAAACACCATGTATGCACACATACCAATAATAAGGGAGGATATTCCAATTGAATTATAGGAAAACTAAATGTCAATATTGTTTTGGGGACTTATATTGAACAATTAACTATTTTATATTATAATGACATTTAGTTCACAATAAAATATGGCAGTGTATTAAAAAATAATTAAACATAATGGTAAATTTAAGAACATCCTATCATCCCCAATTTTATGGGTTTCCTGAAAGGATTATCAAAATTATAGAATTAAAAACGATATCATTCTCACTAGACTTGCATGGTGCATGGGACTATTTCTTACCTCTGAAGGAATGTTTTTACAAAACTACAATCCATTCTAGCATAAAAATTGATACTTATGAGGATTTATATTACAAAATATGTTCTTTTCCAAGATTATTGGATGAAGTAATATAATGTAGTATAGTTGGTCCAAAACATATTTAAGAGAAAAAAATATGGTGCAATATATTAAAAATCTTATCAAAATTACTAAAAAGAGTATAGAAATGATATATTGATTATCCTATGAAGGACTTGGAAAACCGTGTGTGGGATTCGGTGTTTATAAATGTATCTCCAAGGAATGAAATTATTCGGTTGGGATAGAAAGGGAATATAAATATTGTATATATTAGGACATTTTCAATTTTAATATAGAATCATATTTTATTTATATCATTTTATAATTTTGCAAAAAAATTCTAATGTGCATGATATCTTCAACGATCAATTATTGTGGAAGTAACTTCGAAACCATACACAAATTCTCAACACCGAGGGAATAGATTTCAACCCTATCTATTATTATAAGGTTTGCCATACTGTATTCTTTACACTACATAGAATGTATTTGAGAATTGGAAAACATTATTGTGAATGTATTGTAGGGGAATCACATGATAGAGTTATTAATGTGGGAACCTCAAGAAGCAATTAAGAATTACTACCCTCATTTATGGATATGATAACATGTATTACAGTTTTCTAGGATGAAATTATATAATAAGGGAAAATATAATTACTAGGATATTTCCATGATCACAATGACCCAATATTTATTAGTAATATTTATTTCTTGAATAAATATGCTTGAATAATATTATATACTATTTTACACATAAAAAATATAATGAAACAGTCAATGAAATTTTTTCACTTCTAAATACCTTTACTTTTACCAATAATGTATCCAATTGAATTTCCACACATTATAATAAGGAAAAAATGCTAAGGGGGGGGGGGAATGTATATAAAAGAAAAAAAGTATCAGTAAACTAGGATAAATTATATAAAATGAAAACATAAAAATTGTAATGAATAGGTTTGAATAATTAATTAAGGAATATATTTTTAATTTTTTGATGTAATGTTACCATTGGAACCGTAATCTGAGGATTGGAATAATAACATTACCTCTTGGAATAGTAACAAGACTGTTGGGATTAGTATCATGAAAAATGAAATATTAATTAAATCTAAAAATTTTAAATCATTATAAAAATAATATTTATCATGATTACGTTATGTAAATATAAATAATATAATGGAAAAAATTAAATATAATAATTAAAAAACTGAAAGAAAATATATTCATATTTTTTTATAAATGGTATTCAAATGTATTATTTAAAAATAATTATTTTTATATTAAAATTTAATATTAAGTATTTTAGAAAATAATTTTGAAAAAAATAGTAACATTTTAATCATTATGTTAAAATATTCCAAGAGTTCCTTTTTCTAAATTTCTTGAAATACATAATTATTTAACTGAATAGTACAAATACTGTTTTTCAAATAACTAGTGTTTCATAAATTAAAACATTCATGACATAATAGTAAACTATTAAATTATATAACATTATGTTCAACCATGATAAATCATATTTTATAAATGAGTCATTAAAATACTTAAACATAATTTCAAAAAATAAAAAAAATCTTCCAATACCAAAATCAAAAGTTGTTGTATAAAATATCAATTTTTATGAAATTTTATATTCCTTTTTAATTAACTACTTTTTCATAAAATAAAGGTGATATCATGTATCAACCCAATTATATTAAATTCATATATAATTTAAAATTTCCTAAATTCATAATTAAGTGTTTTTCCTTTTTATATTATGTTATTCAATATTTTATTCTAAAAATACCCCACTCATAATGTATAAGTAACCACTCTCCTTATCGATCGAAAACCATTATTCCAACCCATTAAGAAGACCATGTTTTTTCAAAATCCTCCCTATAAATCCTTTTATGATACATAATGGAACTATTTCAAAATCTATCTCACCATACAATTATAGTTTCGTACAAGATATGTTACACTAAGGATAATGGATGTTTTGATCCACTCCACTATCATTTTATTTCTTAATCCCCTTATCATTCTTTTCACACCAATATTATCGTATAAAAATCATAAAATAAATTATTTAAAGTAATTTAACATTATAAAAATGATTTAAACCTACTATATGTATGATACTTGTATATATATAAATTTTAATCATCTCATTGCCACTCTCATAAAAATGTCTCCTCAAAGGTTAGTTAACCACCTATGGAGAAATTTTCAGGTAAAAACATATAACCAACATCATGGATGGATATAAAAACATATATATAATATATAAAAATTTAAACTAATCGAAATCATCATATAAAAATATTTTACTGATGTATAAATAATATTTAATAAAATAGCGATATCAATGAGAAACATGATTGTATTTAGAAAAACATGGTATCAATATTCTTCAATTTAGTCAAAAGAAATTAATAAATATTGTCCATTTATTATAATGTATGAATAATTTTATGAATTACTACAATAAACATATGGATCAATGCTTTAGTAAATCTATGTATGTTATTCGGGAGGAGAAAAATGATGATATAAGCTGAGAATTAAGGATGGGGATATTCCAACCCAACACACTTTCTTTATTTTATTACCAATTCATGAAAAATAACATTTTGGATGTTATTATAATAATAATAAAATATAAATTTATTATTTTCCATTTAATTTTAATTAATATTAATGTTTCCAATCTTATTTTAAGAAAAGTGAAAAAATTTCCCAAAATATTACTTTTTTCAAAAACACATCTCGACTCATCCTTAAGATTTTCCACTTTGCTAAAAATGATTATTCGTATAAAAACTATTTTCCTTTAACTTTTTAATTTTTAAACACAATGTTTTTTCAGAGAATAATCAATGTTGAAATCTTTATGAAACCCATTACAATATATGGTTTACTTTATGAGATTTATTGATATACGTTCAATGTGGAATTAATTATTATGTAAATGTTATGATGTGTTGGGTGGTACTGGAATTAAATTTTCCTCTAACGAACTAGGTAATGTTATGTATCTCATGATTTAATGTGTATAATATAGGAACTTGATGCAAGATTATGTTTCAAATAGTTTTTTAGTATTATTCACATATGTTATGTGTGAACCAGAATTTGGCTTTGATCATAACTATGTGTGACCTTTGACCACTAAGTCATGATGTATCAATATTGTTATTTCTACATTCTATGAATTTATCAAATGTTTCCATCATTATTTTGATTATGATATTATTACTTTGATTTAATGATGATGATTATGCTCACCTATATTTTATTGATTCATATCCCTTATTCATCCTCTTACAAGAGTTTTAGCTCACCCATTTCATTTATATATACTTATTTGATTAGACTTACTAAAAAGAATATGATTCCCACAATGAATATAAAAAAGAATGATTTAAATAATTATTATGTTTTATTATGTAAATGTTTTGTATAATCCTATTTTTTCAAAGACACTAAACCTTTGGATCTGGGATTTGTAATATAATAATGTTAATTTCTTTAAAATTATGTAATAATCATTTAAGAATTGTTGTGTCCCTATAGTTGTTATTAGAGCATAGTTAAGATGAATTTGGATATATGATTAGAATGCATGAGTGAAAAACATTAGTATAATCCTATATATATGTAATACATTTTAGATTAATATTTTCATAAAAGGATAAACATATGGATCACATATGATATGCCACTAAAGTTAATTTTGAAAAATAGACAATTATTTATTCATGATTTGATGAATTATTAATTTTTCAAACATTTTCAATTTTAGGAAATGGTGGGGACCAAGAGAAACTAGTAAAAAATCTGTGTAGGGGAAAACACAACCATTTCCCAAATCAAATCTCTAATTCCATGGGAGGTGGGTTTAAAACTATCAATTAAATGGTTAAAATTTGATCTCATTCTATAAATTATATACTTAACCTTGGGAATGGATACCTTCACCCAAGGATAATAAATTATACATTTAGTTCTTTATTAAATAAAAAATATCTATTTTTAATTGAACACATGATCCACATTTCATGGAATAGTAGGATAACTCAATGGGGAATATCTTTTTGGTGATCCAATATTCTAAGAAGGTGTATGTAACTCCTATGGTTTATTATTTAGATGGATAAGATGATAAATGTTGTGAGGTAATTTAGAACCCCAAGACAAGGGATGAAATAGTGATATTGAGTGGGATATTCTTAAGAAATTATTTCATACCAAGTGTTTCCATATAACACTTAAAAATGATAGAGAGTGAATTAATTAAGCTAATATAATACTAAGGTTGATCTATCATGTATTATAAGGGAAACATCACAAGGATTCCAAAATAAACCACATTTTTTATTAGCAACAATGATTGAAAAATAGATATATTTTTTAGTGGTTTAAAAAACCCATTTGAATGTATCTATCTATCTGTGACATTTGGATTTATGAAAAGGTTGTTAAATGTGCTCTCAAGGTAGATATTATATTTGGAGAATGGTCCCATGGTAATGGGGATAATAAGAGAATAATGGATTTTCAATCTAGTAATTCAAATGAAAAAAGGATGAAAGAGTATCCAAATCACCTCATGTAAAAAATGTTGGAAGAGGCATAATGGGAATTGTCTTAATTGTATGGGGGTATTATTCAAGTATGTGGGGTAAGGACATGAAATTATAGAATGTAGAATATATATAAATAAGATTTACAATATGATGATGTAAAGGAGAGATACTCCTAAAGAACTACCTAATGTTCAATGAATCAATAGTAAGGAAAAGTGTAACAATGAAGTATAGTTTACAAAATCTTGGGTCATTGAGGTTAATCGGTGTCAACAACCACCAAATAAAATCGATCAAGGAAATTATAATTCCATTACTACCACTGATGTGGATCGTGAAAATGAAGTATTGTAAGATATAATACATATTACCTCAAAAGGTACGAATGTTTTATTTTATTTTGGTAGTATCCATTTGTTAATTTCCATTAATATATATTTTATTATTGAATCTATGCCCCAATAACTAGAAGTTGATATATCTAAAAATAATATTTGGTGGGAAGTCATTGAATACCATGTGTTGGAATCTTCTACTATATGAATGTGTGGTGATATTCTTCCTTGGAAAATCATAACACATTCCTTAGATGATTTCGACAATATATTGATCATATATTGGTTCTCATTATATAGATAACACATCATTTGTTGGGAAGGGGAAACATATTTTTATATCCTAAACCACACAATGTTCCAATAGAAATACATGGAAGATCATGATTCTTCCTTTTGATAATCCTGAATAATGTGGGTGTTGATACTCTATGAGGAGTCACACATAGCCCCAAATGGTTGTGTTAATGGTATGCGTCGAACGTGTGGAAGTTCCCATTATTATCTAAATAACTAATTAATCTCATAATGTGTTTCTCAGTAATCACCTTGATCATGAGATAGTGATATCAATATATCTCATACTGAAGGAGCATCCTATATCAAAATGACGCACATGATTTCCACGATCAAATTGGAGTAGTTAAAGATGGAGATTCAAAAGAATTTGTAAAAAATGGTACATAACCCCTACTGCAACACCTTGGGGTGAACCAATGATCTCTTACGATTAGAAATATGGATCAATGTTACTATATATCGATTATTGAGATTTGATCATGATCACTATAAAGAACATTTTTCCACTTCTAGTAATTGATTACATGTTTAATTAACTATGAGGAGATCAAAAATTATCAGTGGTGGATATTTATTCCCTATATCATCATCTAAAGATAAAGAAATAAGATAATAAGATGAATGTAGACGCTGGAAAAGTCCGTTGTTCCCAGACAAATCTCCGGATGCAGAAAGCGAGGTCATATTTGGAGTCGGAAGTATGTTTCGGAGGACCCGGAGGCCTTGCGCGGAATTTTGGAGACCCGCGCGCAAAATTGATGAGCCGCGCGCAAACCTCCCGGGATGCGCGCAATACGCTGGGCCGGCGCGCAATTTTGCGCGCCGGGAGCCCGCGCGGCTCCCCTTGCGCGCCGGGCCCGATTCTGCGCCCGCGAAGAGAATTTCGCGCCCGCGGCCTAGATTCTGCGCCAGGGGTTGCCTATAAATATAAGGCGACCCCCGACGTTTTGAAGGTTTCCAGAATTCGAAAGGTCTCTCGTGCGCGCAATCCAACCCCTCCCGCGCGCAATGCCGACCTTCAGGTAACCTCTGTTCTTTCGCGCAATAAGGCCTCGGGGTTCGCCTTCGCGCGCAATCCCTTGGGCTCCTTTCCTTTGATTAATTCTTCACCCTAAGGCCTTCGCGCCCAAAAGAAGCCTCTTGCGCGCAATTGCCCCCGGGGTGCGCGCAATCCGGCCCGATTGCGCGCACCCCCCTTCTCAAAGTGGCCATTCGATTTAAGAATGAGCCGTTGCCCCCGCGCGCTATCCGAAGCCCGGTGCGCGCAATATTTACCTTCCGCGCGCAAAGCGCTGGCCCAATTACGTGCCAGCCCGTCCATTTGCGCGCCGACCCGCGGTATTGCGCGCAAAGCTCCTCTTTTGCGCGCAAACCGCCAGGGTCGCCCCCTTTGACCCCCTTTGGGTACCCGCCTGCGTGGTGCCTGATGACCCTCATCCCGGGTGCCCGCACCGTGCGTCGTCTTCCCGTGCAGCCCCCTTAGGCTTGCGCAAAGTGACACGGGCCTATCGGCGGCTTCAACGTCCCGCACGACGTTAAACTGCATTCGTCCCAGCTACAAGACGTTAAACTGTACGCTATTTGTCCTGCATGACGCTAAACTGCACCACGTCCTGCATGACGTTAAACTGCATACGTCCAAGCTGCATGACGTTAAACTGCCCAGCCCCCCTCGTCCGCGATGCAAGACGTTAAACTGCCAAGCACCTTCGTCCTCAACACACGACGTTAAACTGTACTTCGTCCGGCAAGACGTTAAACCGTCCGCTTCACCCGATCCCGTGTCGTGCACGCAGGGTCCTCCCGGTTTGGATGTGGCCCCCACCCGCTCGTCTCTGCAGGGATTTCGGGATTGGAGTGGCCTTCGCCCACGGGGGTAGAGTGTTACAAACAGAACGAACTACGTGGACTTTGATCCCTGTCTTCTAAACAGGGTACGTAGGAAGCCTCTCCGAGGTTCAAGCCCACCACCTGGTCGTCCCGGTCATATTTACGTCGGTTCGTCCATCAGTGGACCCCTCCTGGGT
Organism: Viscum album; assembly: GCA_963277665.1. NCBI lineage: Eukaryota > Viridiplantae > Streptophyta > Magnoliopsida > Santalales > Viscaceae > Viscum > Viscum album. The sequence goes on from OY728120.1 coordinate 181,810,244, forward strand.
TCACACTTGCGTCGATTAACCTATGAATCCGCCTCTGTGGGGGACTGCACGTGTGTATCTCCATTGTTCTTCCCCACCGCCTCGATCTCCTTGTGAGTCGGCTTGCCAACATCCAGCATGACGTAAAACTGTGATTCATCCGGCTGTTCCATCCCCCTCTGTGCGAGGTGGTTCTGTTCAACCCTCCATCCGGTGGCCTCGATCTCTCTGTGAGTCGGCTTGCCAACGTCCAGCATGACGTGAAACTGTGATCCACCCGGCCGTTCCATCCCCCTCTGTGCGAGGTGGTTCGGTTCAATCCTCCGCCCGGCGGCCTCGATCTCTCTGTGAGCCGGCTTGCCGATGTCCAACATGACGTTAAACTGTATATCCAAACTACGCTGACTTTGATCCACGCTAACGCGCGGTACGTAGGAAGCCCCTACGGGGTCCAAGCTCTTCACTCCATCATCCACCCTGATCCTTACCCGGGCCGCCACATCCCGGTGGGGTCATGCCGTTTCATTCCACTCCACTTCACTCGGGAAGCCGCCCATGTGCTGGCCCCAGCGTCGGAGGTTCCCCGCAAGGGGTTCTGTCATCTGATCCACTTCTCGTGTTGATCAGTCCGACGCCGTCCCCGCTAGACGTTAAACTCGTGGAATACCCTGTGTTAAACATGGGAAGCTGAGGAAAACCTCAGGTAACACAGTTCCCCGCACCCAGTGCGGGATGCCTCAGGCCATCACGCCTTAGAGAAGCCCTATTAGGGACGGAAGGCAGACATGCAGAGTCGCAGTGTCAAGACACGCCCCCGACACCCAGAGCCACCCGGTCTCCTCACCGCAGGTTGCTGCCCCGACCAGACTCCTTGGGGCGTCCGGGCGGAAGCAGCATAATGAACCGGTGTCCATGAGGATATGGCACTGGGAACGAGATTCACGAACATTCTTAAATCTATGAGGGAGACCCGGATTAGGCGACGAGTTCCGAGGAGACGTCCACGGAAGGAGGAGCCGACATCCCATTATCCCGGTTTCGATCAAGGAGCAGACGCCCCTGAATAAGGGACGAATGCCGCCCGCCCTTGGAAAGCGGGACTGCGGGTCCACAAGCCGTGCGCCTATCCCCTCGGGTCGACGGGTGCACGCGCGAACGCGTCCTGGCGGAACAGCGTAACCCGACGCACATCCGCACCGAAACAGAAAAATGGTGAACCCGACGTGAATCTCTTCTCCTCGATACGAAGACTGATGGATTTCAGAGGTGTTGGAAGACCAGCATGCTGCTCGACCGAGCATTCAGTTTTACCCGCCAGGGGCTGGGGAAGGGAACTCAGGCACTCCGTCTCGCGACGTCGAGGGCCTGGGTCCCCCCCACGGAAGGCGTCGTGGCACTAATGGTTGGTTGTCGATTCCTTTTCCTGTCAGTGTTAATGGGTTCTTCTCCCTGCTTTCAGAAGTCAGGTCGCCCAATCCAGTGCCCGATCGCCGCCCGCCCACTGGCGCAGGGGTAGGGGAAACACAGACGCGGCTACTCCGCGTGGTCCCGCCCGTTCCACATCTGTCCCAGCAGCCGCAATTGCGGGACAACCACGCCCTCTCTCCCCCTTGGAGGTCATCTAAAGAAGGGTGATCAACAGCTTGGTGCGGAGATATGAGGAAGAGGGAGTCATCCCTACCAGGGACATGGCTCGCATAGACCTCGAGGGAGCTGCACCTCGCCGCCAACGCCGCCCCCGAGGGCCGCGTAGGGAGGCACCGCTGCCTACCTCGACGTCCAACCGCTTTGGTAGCTTATCCCCGGAGCGCTCCGACAACTCCTTCCCCTATGCGGATGAAGTGGAAGATGCCCGGGACTACACTATCCGAGATCCGCTCCAGGGATCCACGATAAGGGCTCCCGCCAGGCCACGGCGACACCGCCGCCAGGCCCCTCAAGTCGAGGAACAGGCTCTCCACCTGCCCGCGCCGCTCATCCCGACTCGTCTGTCTCGACGCCAACGTCGGGCACGAGCGGAAGAGGATGCCCACCTTGGGGCCCTAGCAACAGCGGCCGTGTTGGCTCAATCCACTGCTGGCTCCAGTCACCAGGCCCCTGCGCATCCTGAGCGGGGGCACTTCTATGCCCGACCCGGATCGAGGCCCCGACCGCCCCAAAGGCAGGTTGGGTTGACTCTCCCGGTTGCTGGTACCGACAATAGCCACCGCGGACCACCTCGCGGTAGCGCTATTCACCGACAGGGTCTACTCTGTGTGGCCGATCCAAGAGGCATGGGTCACCCCGCCATCCGATCCCGACCCGGAGGCCTACCCGCAATCATCTCTCCCGGCGTCCCCTTTGATATCTGTCCCGGTGCTCCTCGCACCTTGGTTTCCAGTCCTCTTGGCCCCAGCACCAGTGCGGCCGGAGGACGCCAGGATAGAGATCAGTCGTGCCCCGAAGAACCACCCAGGGGCAGGAGGGAGAGGCGTCGACGCCGAGGGAAGAATGTTACGGAATTCCAGACAGAGATCCGACCGGTTCGTTTCTCTGATACAGAGGCGGAGTATGATTCGGCGACAGAGCCCTCCCCCCAATCCCGCCAGTCAGGGGCAGGGGTAGGAATGCGGCACGTCAGCCTCGTACTTCCCGAGAGTGAGATCGACACGATCCCCACTTCTCTCCGAAGGTATATCCGGAGTAGCGAGGGCCTGGTAGACCCCCAAGGGCCAAGCTTGTGGTTGGTACCGGCCCCTCTGGATGCGCCTTCCGCCTCGATCGGAGAACCCGGAGACTTTTTCTGGGAACCGACGGTCGAACCACGATCTAGTGCACCCTCGGCGAGCACCGACGCTACGGCAGGATGTTCGCTCGCCGGCCCGTCCTATCGCGATGTGGTAGCCAGGGCACCGCCACCCTCAGAGGGCGGCCCGGGATATGGAGGCCAATCGGCCTGCTCGCCATATTCACTTTTTCGCCGGCCAGCCCGTCGGCCCGGCGGCCCGCCTCGGCACCACTGCCGGTTCCCCGTCCATTCCCAGTCTTTGAAGAGGACCAAGGAGACCTGGGTCCCGAGCTTCAGTCGTGGAGCTTCTGGACCGTCCTTGCAGAGGGCCACTTCCCTGAGAAGTTTTGGCCAGTCGCAGGACCGGACTTTGATGCAACCGAATCGCTCACCCCGGATGAGTTCGAATGTTTCCGCCGAACTCTCCGGGAGACCCACTCCCGTCTTCACCGCTTACAAATGCCATATCCCGGGAGTCAAGTGCACCTGGAGGATATTGGTGAGCAGTTCCGTCAAATTGACCTGGCCACGCTCCCCGCGGTTCGGCACCCCGGGTCATTTGGGCACCACGAGGCCCTCCAACAACGATGCGTTGAGTGTTTTCAAGTACTCCGCAAGGTTATCGAGGAAGCCACTCCCCACGTGTATATCCGTGGATGGGGGCAGTACGCTGCCCTACGCTTCAGTGCGATTCGCCGACAGCCCGATTCACTGGGTGGCCCTGAGGGTACATCCCCAGGGACGGAAACAGTCAATATGGCTGACCTGTTGGGGGAGGGGAACGGTTTGGAACTTCTCGATGGGGGCTTTCCCCCCGAAGACAAGCCGTTGTTGGATCCATCGGTGAGAGTTACTCGTCATCAGAGGAACCTCCTGGGGCTCCCCGCACCCACTGAAGCACTGACGTTGAGCCGAAACGTCAGCAAAGGTAAAGAGCACGGCGAGGCTATAAAGCCCGCCGACCCATCTGCCTCCACGCAGAGGGCGGATGAGGATCCCGAGAAGGCTATGCTACGTCAACAGCTCGCCGAGCAGAAGAAGCTAGTTGACCAGCTCCTCGCCGAGCGCGCTGCAGAGCAGCGGCCTGACTACGGTGATCCTAGGCCAGGACAGCAGGGACAGAAACAACCACCCCTCGATGAGGCTCTCCCGGGCAACCGTGATTATGCCGTGTTCGCCGACAGGAGAGAGGCCATCGCCTATGGCAAGAGGGCGTGTTATGTTTCACCACACCCTCCCGAGCGGCGTGACTACCTGAGAGACCCCGCTCGGATTCCTCCCGCTGCCCCAAGGGCCGCTCCGCCGGCCATCCCACGAGCTGCCGAGTTCGACGACCCGGTCGACGACCCGATTGAAGGGCCATGCAATGCGCTCGTGGTTAGAGATCCTCGCCAGGACTGGAACCCATGTCCGGACGATCCGATGGCGGCACTCATTGCCCGCTTGGAAGCCTTGGAGACTCGGCAAGTGGCAATCCCACCGGACGGCAAGCCAAACCCAGCATGGGTGGATGACATGCCGGCGCCTCCAGGATTCGGGAATCCCACTTTTGCCCCCTTCAACGGGACTGGAGATCCGCCACAACATTTGGCCCATTTAAACTTGAGGTGCGGGCCTATGTTGGGGACTCCGGTGCAGCAAGAGGCCGCTAAGCTTCGCTGCTTTGTCCAGACACTGGAAGGGCCAGCATTTGTCTGGTACAGCCAGCTCCCCGTCGGGTCGATAACTAGCTGGGAGGACCTTCGTAGACAATTCCTCTACCAGTTCAGTTCCACGACCCGGAAGACGAGTATCGCAGACCTCTTCAAGTGCAAGCAGAGGCCTGATGAGCGAGTCGCGGACTTCGTCGCCCGATGGAAGGGTCTCACATATTCCCTTGACATGCCATTGACTCAGGAGCAGTTGCTGACAATGTGCGTCGGGAACGTCAAGACCGAGCTGGTCCCTTCCTTGATTACTCAGAATTACCCTGGAGGGTTCAGGGACTTCTCAGACAAAGCTCAACGTCTTGAGGAAGCCCTGCAACAGGCCAGCCAGGCACACCCGCTGCCTCCTATGATTCCTGCAAGGAGAGCCAGCAGGGCTGAGCCCGCTGCTGTGGCCCAGATAGAGGCCCCCAGGCCATTGGAGCTGCTGCCGGCGAGACCAGCTCCACAGCCTCACAGGAATCCGCCTCCACGGGCTCAGTTCCCAGCCCAGCAGCGGCAGCCTCAGAACCGGCCGGCCCCTCCGCGTAATGTACCGCCACAACCCGGGCGAGATAATCAGGGTCCACCTCCTCGGCAGGCCCCTCCAGCCCCTCGTCAAGACCACGCTCCCAGGGGCCCGCGATACCTGACCTACTCATTTCACGAGGATCAGGTCCCCGGTTATTTCCTGAGCGCCCTGGAGCAGAGGATTGTGCGACTGCCTGAATGTTGGAGGCCAGAGGAGGCACATCTCACGGATAACCCCCGCTACTGCCCCTATCATCGGGCCCTGGGACACACCATCCAGCGGTGCTATGTGTTTAAGGATTGGCTCCAAGACCAGATTAACGACAATGTAATCAGATTGGGCCCAGCTCCAGCACAAGTGGCGGGCGTGTTCGTGGGATCAGATGACGATAGCGGCGATGAGGACGAATTGCAGCTGGTCTCCGACCGCGGGTCCCAGAAGTATAAAAACTGGATGGCCCGCAAGACGATCGTTCGCTCCCATGGAATCATCCGTGCGCGCTTGAATCAGCCTGAGCACCCAGAATCTGCGGGTGCTGCTTCGACATCGTCGTCCCAGCCTGCCTCTTCCAAGAAGAGCAAACGGCAGCGGCGCAAGAAGGAAGAGCGCGCCCCGCCAGTTCCACCACTATCCCACACTCTCGGCGATTTCATTCCCCCGGAGATGGGGATCCCTCCTCGGATCCGCCCAGTGGTGAATGATTCGTCCGATGACAGTATTGGGTACGCTTCGGTTAATACCGTCGAGCTGGTAAATCCATTTTCGGTTCCCGACGTTGAAGAACACCAGGTGGACCTCCCTAGTGTCCCCGGTCGTCGCCACCGTCGGAGGAGCCGAAACAACAGGAGTCGCCGGGGCACAGCAGTTGGTACCTCTAGCCAGGCCGTGCACGCCACTGAGACTAGGCAGTAGGCTCAAGATCGAGCTCAGCGTGCACAGGCCCCCCATCCGGGGATGACGGATTCGCCTCCGCCACTTTTTGTGGTGTGGGACCAGGCAGAACCGCCTCAGCCGCGTCGCGATCAGCTCCGCCCTGCCACGAGTCCATCCCGGCCTCCTGACCCCAGTACGGTGACCATTTCCCGGGCTTCAACCAATGAACAGCGAGATACGCCAAGCAGCAGTCGGCCGCCGGCCCAACCGGCATGGCCCGTCATGCTTCCAAACGCAGAGCAACCTCCTGCAACCAGGGGCTCGCGCTTGGCCAAAAAGTATGATGTCCTGAAGCACTTGTCCGACATCCCAGCGAGACTCTCCATCCTTGAGGCTCTGCGCATGTCATCTGAGATGCGCGAGGCACTCGCTGAAGCCCTGAAGAGCCCCCTCCAGTTTGAGACAGAGGTTGCGGCTGCAGAGGCCTTTCACGCCGAAACGATCGAGGACGCCGAATGCCAGGTAGTTATCTCGTTCTTTGGTAAGGATGAAGACCCTCCTATACAGGGGCACATTCGTCCACTGTATGTTACCGGCTAGTTCAATGGCCTTGAAGTCCGATGTTGTCTTATTGACACAGGGTCCGGGATTAACCTGATTCCAACTCGGACGCTCCGGAGATTGGGGTTGTCTGAGGATGACTTGATCCCCTCCGACCTCAGGATCCAGGGGTACGACCGCACCGAGCAAACTCCGGTCGGCAAGATACGTTTGAAGACCCAGTTCAGTGACTTGGTTGCCAACACCGAATTCATGGTAGTCTCTCAGGACACTGCGTATAACGCATTGATGGGCAGGCCATGGCTCCACCTTCATGCGGTGGTTCCCTCATCATACCACCAATGCCTCAAATACTCCCTTAACGGTCGAGTAGGCGTGCTTCAAGGAGATGCCTCCCCTTTTGCCTCATGTGAAGCCTGCTATCTGGACGCGGACTATTACAAGAGCAAGGATAAGCAGATCCTGGCAGGTGAGGTCGAGCCTGTCACTGTTGCAAGTGATCCCTGGGCAAGTTTGGATGACGCTTACGTCCTCCCGAATCAACGGTTGGACGTAGCCATGGTCTCGACGGCTTGTGAGTCTCCTGATGAGATGACCGCGACCGCCCATGCCAGCACCAGCGGCCCAGCAGGATCTGGTAGCCCCAATGCAGTTGCCAACACAGTCTCTCCCGTGGACGATCCCTCCCCGAGTGGAGAGGACGTGGAAGATGCACCCCCAACCTTTGAGGAGGGCGTCCCCGCCACGGTCGATGAGTTAGTACAAGTGAACCTTGGAACCGAAGCAGATCCGAGACCCATATTGGTCAGTGCCGCCATGCCGTCTGAGGAGCGGCAGCAGTATGTGGACTTTCTCAGGCAGCACCGTGATGTGTTCGCTTGGGGCTATGACGAGATGCCGGGGCTAGATCCTCAGGTAGCCGTCCACCGACTTGGTCTCCCGGCGAACCATCGCGGGTTCAAGAAGCCTCCCAGGAAGATGCACCCATTTCACGGTGCCATGGTTGAGGCCGAAGTTGACAAGCTTATCAAAGCCAACTTCGTGAGGGAAGTTCAGTACCCCAAATGGCTGGCCAACATTGTGCCGGTCCGGAAGAAGAACGGGCAGATCAGAGTCTGCATCGACTTCCGCGATCTCAACCGCCACTGTCCGAAGGATGATTTTCCCCTTCCAGTGACAGAGCTGTTGATTGACGCCACAGAAGGGTTCCAAGCCCTCTCCTTCATGGATGGATACTCCGGATACAACCAAATCCGGATGGCCCCTGAGGATGAGGAGTTCACTGCCTTCAGGGCCCCCCAAGGTACCTTCTGTTACCGGGTCATGCCCTTCGGCCTGAAGAATGCAGGTGCCACCTATCAACGGGCGATGCACCGCATATTCAAGCCAATCCTCGGCACACTGGTGGAATGCTACGTCGACGACATGGTAGTCAAATCGCGCCAGCGTCAGGACCATCTCAAAGATCTTGAGAAAGTGTTCGGCTTCCTCCGATCTCGTTGCCTGAAGATGAACCCATTGAAGTGTGCCTTCGGGGTCACCTCCGGAAAGTTCCTTGGATTTGTGGTAAGATACCGTGGTATTGAGATCGACCCAGAGAAGATCAGGGCGATTAGCCAGATGCCTCCCCCAGGTAACATCCGGGAACTGCAAGGGTTCCAAGGCCACTTAGCCTATATACGCCGATTCATCGCGAATCTGGCCGGCAAGTGTAAGCCGTTTTCTCGGCTCATGAAGAAAGGTTCCACCTATGTATGGGATAAAGAGTGTCAGACCGCTTTCGAGGAAATCAAGCAGTACCTGCTGCAACCTCCGGTTCTGATGCCGCCTGTATCCGGGAAGCCGCTGGTCCTCTATGTGACCGCCCTGGAACGGTCCCTTGGCGCCCTTCTCGCCCAGAAGAACAACGAGGGAACAGAGAATAGCCTCTATTACCTCAGTCTCATGCTCCTCGATGCGGAAGTCATATATTCCCCCATTGAGAAGAGCTGCCTGGTGCTCGTATTTGCCGTACAGAAATTACGGCACTACTTGCAGCACCATGAGGTACAGTTGGTTTCTCGGGTAGACCCGTTGAAATATATCCTGAGCCGGCCTATGTTGACTGGCCGTCTAGCGCGGTGGGCTGTGATTCTCCAGCTGTTCGACATCAGGTATGTGTCTCAGAAGGCCATCAAAGGGCAAGCGTTGGCAGACTTTCTGGCTACTCACCCAACCTCCGCGGATCAGCCGCTGGATCTAGGCTTTCCTGATGAGGCCATTCTCTCGGTCGATCGAGCCGGTCCATGCTGGCAGATGCACTTTGACGGTGCCTCCCGGAGCTCCACCGGTAGAAGGCTCGATAATCCTAAGCTCAACAGAGTGGGCTTGGGTATCGCATTCATCACCCCGGAGCAAGCCGTGCTGCCATACTCTTTCCTGTTGTCAGAGGGCTGTACCAACAATGAGGCGGAATACCATGCCCTCATCACTGGCCTCGAGTTAGCTCTCGAGATCGACGTGCGCCATTTGTGTGTGAAAGGGGACTCCGAGCTGGTTGTTAAGCAGATCAATGGCGGCTATGTTGTCAGGAAGCCGGAACATGTGCCATTACTGGAGTGTACCCTCCTTCTGATGGCCCGGTTCCCTTCTCGGCCAGAAATTGTCCATATTCCCCGGTCGCAAAACGGTCGAGCAGATGCTTTGGCCAGCCTTGCTGCGTCACTTGCAGAGCCTGAACAGGACGACCTGATCATCCGCGTGACGCACCGCAGGCTCATCGCTCCCGTTATCCCGGAGGGAGATCGCGACCTGTCGGTAAGTAATCTCACCGCGGTTGCCCCTATGCCCGGAGCCCCGAGTACCCCAGATATGGCAGTCGAATCTGCCCCTGATTGGAGGACGCCTTTGGTTGAGTACCTCCAACATGGCATTCTCCCATCGGATCGGGCCGAGCGCGAGCGAGTTCGACGCCGCGCATCGCAGTTTGTCCTCCAGAGTAGTCCCGACCCGGAGCAGATCCTCTACAAACGCGGATTCGATGGTGTTCTCCTCCGCTGCCTTCAGGGAGTTGAGATCCCACGAGTCATGCAAGAGGTTCATGCTGGTTCATGCGGTGCCCATCAGACTGGGCCGAAGCTGTCCCACCAGATTCGGAGGTTGGGATACTTCTGGCCCTCCATGGTCCATGACTGCATCGAGTACGCCAGGAGGTGCCATGCGTGCCAGGTTCATGCGAACATTGTGCATCGGCCGCCGGAGCCTCTCCATACCACCAGGTATTCTTGGCCCTTTGCAGTCTGGGGGATGGATGTTGTGGGACCTTACCCGCCGGCGACGGCTCGCCAGTGCCGGTTCATTCTGACCGCCACGGACTTCTTCTCCAAATGGGCAGAGGTGATTCCGCTCAGAGAGGTCAAATCCTATTCGATCGCTGACTTCGTGACCTCCAACATCATTCATCGATTTGGGGTGCCTCATGCTATCCTCACGAATAACGGAACCAATTTCGAGCAGCCGAGTTGAAGAAGTTGTACGCCAAGTACAACATTCGCTCGAACCATACATCTCGCTATCATGCGCAGGCGAATGGACAGATCGAGGCGTTTAACAAAACCCTCTGTAACATTCTGTAAAAAATGGTTGGTCAGAACAAGAAGAGTTGGCCGGACAAGCTCCCCAACGCCCTCTGGGCTTATCGGACGACGACTCGCAATTCCACCCAGATGACCCCTTATTCCCTGGTGTTTGGAGCTGAGGCCGTCCTGCCCATCGAGATCCAGTTACCATCCTTGCGCACTGTAGTCTACGACCAGCAAGCGCCGGACAGAGCTGCTGAAGCCCGTCTAGTCGAGTTGGAAGCACTGGATGAGAATAGACTTCGCGCCTTGCACAACTTGGAGAGGCATCAAAGCAGAATGGCTCGAGCTTTCAATAAGAAGGTTCGCCTCCGCTCCTTCCTGCAGGGTGACCTAGTGCTAGCCCTAAGAGCGCCAATGATCCCCGGCAAGAAGCCACCCAAGTTGGAGCCCAAGTGGGAGGGACCTCTTGTCGTCCACAATGTTTATCCCAATGGCGCGTACTCCCTAGCGACTATGGATGGTAAGCGTGTCACTCCTCCCACCAACGCTAGGTTCCTCAAGCAGTACTTTGTCTGAGTGTACCACGTCCTGCACGACGTTAAACTGCATACGTCCGCGCGGCAAGACGTTAAACTGCCAAGCATCATTCGTCCAAGCTACAAGACGTTAAACTATTCAGCATTCGTCCAACATGACGTTAAACTGTACCTCGTCCAAGCTACAAGACGTTAAACTGTTCAGCATTCGTCCAACATGACGTTAAACTGTACTACGTCCGAGCTACAAGACGTTAAACTGTTCAGCGTTCGTCCCGCATGACGTTAAACTGCCTCTCAAGAACTACGTGCGGCTTGATTCCCATCCTTATGGGATACGTAGGACCGCCTGAAGATCCATGTTTCAGGCCCAGCCCCATCCTTCGGGAATTTCCATCCCACCTCGGGCCCTTGGCCCAGTTGCCTCTGGGTATGTGGCGTATGGTGTGGACGCGGGGCTACGCCCTCATTCACGTCGGTTTGCTCGCCACGCTGTATGCCCCCCACGTTTGGGGATGCCTCCTGCTCCCCCCTTTTTTCTCTCTCTTCGTCCTGCATGACGTTAAACCGCACTTCAAGAACTACGTGCGGCTTGATTCCCATCCTTATGGGATACGTAGGACCGCCTGGACATTCATGTTTCAGGCCCAGCCCCATTTCTCGGGAATCTCTATCCCGCGTTGGGCCTCTGGCCCCAGTTACCCTCCTTTTTGTGCGAGGCGTGTGGCGTGAGCAGGGGATTATGTCCTTGTTTACATTGGTCTTCTGGCCGCGCCATACGCCTCCCCCGTGTGTGGGACTACCTCACACCCCTCTTCGTCCTGCATGACGTTAAACTGCCTCTCAAGAACTACGTACGGCTTGATTCCCATCCTTATGGGATACGTAGGACCGCCTGGACGCTTGTGTTTCAGGTCCAGCCCTGTCTTTTGGTTGATCACAGGGATCTGCTGTCTTTTGGTTGCTCTCAGGGTGAGTCCTCCGACCCTTTCCGGCGATCTGTTAACATGTTTTGGGTACTTCGGTCTATGACCCGTGGTGTCGGATTCAATCCCGACAAGTCCTGTGTTGCTTGTCGGGCCTCGTGCTTCCTCTTGTTTGAGCCTTCACTCAAAGGGATCCTCGTTAGCGGTTTGGGTACGATGCCTCAGTGCTCTCCTACCGCTCCGGGTCGATTTACCGGCGGGTCCTGGGCCGCAAATCGATATGAATCCTACGATTGAGCGGTTGATGCTCGTTTGCTTGCCCCGTTCTAGGCTAACGCGATCAGATGTTGTGTTGCGAATATGGTCAGCGACATCCTTGATCGCCATGTCGGCTTTTTTAGGCTCCGAACATTGGTTGCGCGGTCCTCATCACACTCCGCCTGTGTGCGTTGTAGTGGAATCTTGACACTCTCTTCATACTGACCTTCAGTACACCTTTACACGTTAGGCAGGCCAACCAGGGTAATGGAGTCTGTCGAGGCTCCCACGATCTGAGCACCAAGGATATATGCTGATGTCCTGCCTAAGGGCCATGTGTAGCTGGACCCTCGTCCCCATAAGGAGGAAGGAGTCGCCCGAACAATCGCGTTTTGGGCCCAGTATATCTGGAGGCTAGCATCTCCGCCCCTCGGGTGATGGACATACGCAGGCCCCTATCCCAGGATCCTTCTCCTGGAATCGTGCGTGACCGCAGGGCTGGGTACGTTCCCACCTTCGCTGAGTTCGCCATATCGCAATACGCGGATTCCTCCATGGTCCGAACCACACGACCTTAAACTGTGTTGTCTAGTCCTACCACACGACCGTAAACTGTGATCGTCTTGGCCACCCGACGAGAAACGGCACTGCATCGTGATGTTCTCCTCAGGGGACACTCACGTTGGGCGCTGGTTAATAACCACGCCATTCATCAATGCCTTTCATGGCTTGATTATTATGGCGACGCCAGGGATTCCTTAATCATAGGCATGTCGCTGCACAAAGAAAAACCATCCACCTTTAAGGACAAACAAGAAATATCAAATACCGCTTCTTCTGTGTGCGAGGGTCAGACCCGCACCCTTCCCCGCGCTGGTGCCCGATTGTGTTGCGCCGCGCTTCAAGAACTACGTGTGGCTTGATTCCCATCCTTATGGGATACGTAGGAACGCTCGGATGTTTGAAACTACGGGTCCAGCCCCCCACCTCTTAAAGATTCCCCCCTTCTCTGGGGAATCCGCCGCCTTCAGGCCACCCTCAAGGCGTGTCCCTCGACCCCTTGCAGTGGTCCACTGGTGTCAAGAGTACTCTGGTTTATTGCCAGGAGGGTCAGGTTCAGCTTGGTCAGGTTCTTTCCATTTTCAGTCTTCATGCTCCCTTTCATTCGGACCCATCGCCAACGCCCTGGGTGGAGCCCCCGTGAACGGTTTGGACACAATGCCTCAGTTCTCTCCCACCGACTCGGGCTGGTGCCCCCAATGGCCTCAGGCAGCAAATCTATATGAATCCTGCGATTGAGCGGTCGATGCTCGTTTGCTGCCTCATTCCATCAACGGTTAGTGCGATGTTGATGCTGCTTTTCCGCCACGGTCGGCAGTACTCCCATATCGTTACGCCGGTGCCCCCAGTCCTTGAGTGAATGGCCGCATGATTCACATTACATTTTCCACCCCCCCATTCTGACCAGGAAAAATCTCGACACTCTTGACACTATCCCCCAGTGCACCTTCGCATATCCAGGGGATAGGACCACAATGTGGCGTACTTTGAGGTTCCTATGGTCCGAGCTCTAAGACCTTAAACTAAGATCTAGCCCCATGGTCCGAGCTCTAAGACCTTAAACTAAGATCTAGCCCCATGGTCCGAGCTCTAAGACCTTAAACTAAGAACTACCCTTATGGTCCGAGCTCTAAGACCTTAAACTAAGATCTACCTCTATGGTCCGAGCTCTAAGACCTTAAACTAAGATCTACCCCTATGGTCCGAGCTCTAAGACCTTAAACTAAGATCTCCCCAAACGGGGTTCTGCGTCCTGCATGACGTTAAAATGCACTTTCAGAACTACGTGTGGCTTGATCTCCAGCATGATGGAGTACGTAGGAACGCCCGGGCATTTCGACTCGGGTCCAGCCTCAGGGATCACTAAGTCCCGCCCCTCCTTGTCGCCGGCCGTCTGGCCTGACTTCGGGTAGAGTGGTGCAGTTGTGATATTCTCCCCGATTCAGCTCGGGATGCCCCATCTCAATGATGGGAAGCGACAGTTTCCTCGTCAAAGAGGTTCTGTCTGAGAATTGGGGTGATTCACGGCCAGATTAGTGCATCCGCCTAATACGCTTTCCCCACGGTGGCGCAATTTTGAGAGCGTTGGATTCTGTCCGAACAAATCGTCACTTCGCCCCACGCTTCGCATGCCCTGTTGATCTGGATTTCCACCCTTGTGCCTGAAGGAACCCCCAAAGCGGCATTGATGATGACATGTGATCTGCCTCCTGCAATAAGGATGATGACCTTCGGTCCGTCTATCGCAGTAGTATGGTCGATTGATCCATTTTCCGCTTGCCGTCTTGGGCATTTCCTGGAAGGCCAACCGTTGTGGATTTCTGAATTCGGGACACGCGATTCACCCTTTATCATTTCCCTATGTTCGGATAAAATCTCAACGCCCCTAGCGTTGTCCCACTCGTGTGTCGGAACAAGTTGGGGGGATGATACATTGATTAGGCTTGAGGTCTCCTTTCCTAGGAACGACCTCCCTCTTTTCTCTAGAATTCCAGGCCCAATTGTGGGTGCCTGAAGCTTGGTTAACGCTCCCGCGAGACAATGGATTGTGGTTGAGCATGTTAAGCCAAAAGATGCAGATAAATATGGTGATTCATACAAATGGATCAAAATATTGAGTAGCGGAAGCAAATGTTTTGGGAATGGCAAAACAAAGCCCCTAGGGATTAGCGTGCTGGATAAGTCTTTCTAACGCCGCTACCCTTTGGCTGGCGGCCTCCAGAGCTGCTTCTCGCTCTCTGCGTGCCCTCTCCTCATCGGCGGTCGCAGCACGCAGTTCGTCGATTCTGGCCTGTGCACGCTCCCGCTCGACTTGAATTGTGACCATTTGTTGGCCCGCCTCCGTCAGCTGTACCTGGGCGTCAACTAGCTGGGCTGCTAGTTTCTCCACAAGCTCGGTGCACGCTGCGACGAAGGCCTCCTTCTCTGCCGCCTGCCCTTTGAGACGCCAGACTTCCTGCTCCGCCACGAGGAGCGCCCGCGTGTTCTCCGACATGTCCCGACATTGTGCGACGTCGGCACGCTGGCGGCTCTCACGCATCTTTTCGGCCATGAAATCACGGACCGTCAGATGGAGGCGTTGAGCATCAGCTCCCCCGGCACACAGGAAGCGCAGCCAGGTTTGGAGTGACCCCATGCGCCCCAGCCACTCCGATGGGTCTCGCTTGAGGAAGCGCTGGATGCACTTCCACCCCCTTCGGCGCGCTATCTGGCACTCCTCGACCGCCTCCGCGTCCGAGTCGTCCATCTCCTCGGGGTCGGCAGGCCGGTAGGCAGGGAAGGCAGCCAGCAGGTCTGCTGCAGGGTCCACCCCTGGGATGTCCTCACGGGGGATAGGTTCCCCAACATCTGGGCGACCTACTTCTCCCGCCCCAGCGGCGTTGACACCCTCGTCAGCCCACGACATCTCTCCGACGGCAGCACCGCCGATGTCCGTATCCCCCTGATCAGCAGTTGGTGGGGCCGGCTCGATTTGGGAAGTCTGTTCCGGAGCAGGCGGCATGTCTTCCACTGGTCCACTCGTAGATGGCCCGGGTTCGGTAGCCCGACGAGCCTCCAGTGTTGAGATCACTGCGCAGGGCATGCCGTGGTTAGTCACGGATCATCAACGGCAGACACCAGCAGTAAAGTAAGGAGACTTACGGGAGTTCAGAGCGTCATCTTCCGCTATCCCGGTCGCCGCAGGAGCAATTGCAGCAGGGGACCCCTCAGCGCTTGTCAGTTCAATGATGGGTGTCTGGCCCCCGCCTTGTCCTGCTGGCGCCTCTCCTACTCCCGCTGAGGACGCCTGACCAACATCCGTGTGCTCCTGAGAAAGGTGGAGAAATGAGTTAGAAGCTGCATAAGAGAATGAATGAAGCAGGTTGAGTAGGGATAGAAGCGGACCTCGAGGAGCTCAGTGACATCAACATTGTCAGAGCCGACCACCTCGCCGCTCTCCCGCGGGCTCCCCCGATGGGACCTTCCCTCGGAGCCTTCATCCTCCCCCGTCTCCTCCTCTTCCTCGGAGTCGTTACTGTCATCTTCTCCCGGCGGCATCTGTTCTGGAGCGGGTTCTAGACCGAGCATCACCTTCACCAGAAGGGATGGCTCCGCACGCTGACCACGTTGGCGCGCGTACTCGTCCATGGCCGTCAGATACGCATACTGCCGGTTGAAGTCCACCCTGTCGGCGATCTGGAGGCGCCCGACCTCTGGCAGATAGATTCCTTCTCTGAGTATCTTTCGCCAGATGACGTCGGTCCCCAGTGACTGCCGCAGGGTCATCCAGGCCGACCACAGCGCCGGGAATACTGCATCGTGGGAGGGTTCGAGCAGACGCCTTACCTGCTTCCCGGGCCACTCTTCGACCACCGCACGCGCCCCCTCTCTGGGCGCCGAGGTCGTAGCGGCAGCCTGCGGTGTACCCGCCGCCGAAGTCCCTGCTCGCACCGGCTCCGCTGCTTGGCGCGCCTCCGTTCTCCCCCGTGTGGCGGCGCCTCGCCTCCTTCCTTGACGCCCGGTCTCTGCACGGGTGACCTCGAGCCGCCGAACTGGCTTCCGTAGAAGCCCCTCGGGGTACGCGATGGCCCAGTGTTCGGCGTACTCGGTTGCCAGGCCTGCGTCAACCCCGGTAGGAGGGAGAGTGATGACGTCGCCAGAGCCAAAGGCGGCGAACATCAGCCACATCTGACGAAGGACGCCAGGGTTCGTCTCCTCCCGGACAGCAGTGAATACCCTCTTCGGCATCCGTTGAAGGCACCCGAACTGCCTGGCGAACCGGGTTGGCACGTAAGGCTCGCAGATCACCTTCCCGTCGATCCGAGCCACGAGCACCCCGCCCCGCATGTTCAGGAAGTACTCGTGCTACTCCAGCGGACCCTGCCCGTTGTCGATCATTTTGCCAACGGGAGTGGGGAACGGGCTGAAGTTGAAATTGGCATGATTGCCAATCCGAATCCTCACGCCCTCCTCACTTAGGGTCCTCGGAGCGACCCCCGCATTGTTCAGCAGGGAGGGTCGCAGGCCGTTGCCCGGAGGAATGATGGCGTTCGGAAACGTGTACCCACCAAGGTGAGCAGCCACCCAGCCATGGAAGAATTGGAAGGGCCCACAGATCCTTCGTGGCGACCCCCCTCGCGAGATGCGTCCCAGGATGGCATACAGCTTCGCCAACACTGGGACCCCAAGGTTGTATCTTTTGTTGGCGGCCATAGCGCCCGCCATCACCAGTGTCGCCGGGCGAACGCCCATTCTCGCGTCCCGCACTGGAAGGAGCCACCCACTCAGAAAGGTGGCCAGGAACGCCGCGTACCGGACATTTGGGTCCCGGGCCTCGATGACGCGGTACCCCCATGAGCGGTAGTCGCCCGTCTCCAGGACCCGCCAGTACGACCCGTTCCGGCTCCTCTGAGCCGCGGTCGGGCACCGCTTCCCCCTGCCTGGCATCTTGACCGCCGGGTCATGCTCCAAGAATAGGCCGAACCACTCCTTGTAGGCTATGTCCTTCTGGAAGTCCTTGATCCCGAGCCGCTGCGTAGCCAGGTCAAGCAGATGCCAGGTCAGAATGGGAGTCTGTGACCTGTCTTCCCAGGTGTTCTTCGGTGGCAGGAACTCATCGTACTGGTAACCCTCCAGCGGGATACCTCCGATGCAGTGGATGTCCCAGAGACCGATACCGACCTCCCCATGGTGAAGGTGGAAGGTGTTGGTATCCAGGGACCAGCGGGTGAACAACTCCGGCCCGAGCTCGGACAGCTGGTAGAAGTGGAACTGCGACGTCCACACCGCCTCAAACAGGCCGATGTACCGCAGCTCCTCCACGAAGTGATCGCAAGTGTGGCGTACCCAGATCGCCCAGGCCCACTCACTGGTGAAGTTGCCCCCAGACCGCAAGTCCCAGTCCTTCAGCCAGCCCTTGGTGTCGTCCGTGACACTCTGGCGATATATGCTCGAGTAGAGGGCTGGAGAGTTCTCCGCAGTAGGCTCACTTCCGACGATGGTTCGCGTCCTCGGGTTCAGGACATAGACATCTAAGTGTCTGGTCTCCCTGGCAGGATGCCCATTGTTGGTGATGTTATAGCGGAGAAGCTCGTCCTCCCGGGTCACCCAGGTCCGCGGCGCATCAATCTCGAACCCTGGCACCGGAACCTCATCTAGGATGCCGAAGTTCCAGAGCGGCAGGTTGTCCGACAGTGGATATGTCTTCTGGACCGGCGTCAGCAAGTCGAACAAGGATTGATTGTTGGAAACAATCTCCTTGGCTCCGTAGACCTCCTCGTTTGTCGCCATCTCAGCTCTGCGAGTGGCGGCATCCCCCTCATTTCCTTGATTCACGGCCATCTCAGAAGCTCCGGGAGTCGTGCGGGTTAAGGGATGAAGCGTGCGGGATCAGACGAGGCTGGTAGAGAAGTTTGAGAGTTGGCGCGCAATCCTAGTGGACGGCGCGCAATCGGGAAGTCCGTCGCGTAAAACCCCGGGTGTTCGCGCAAAAGCAGGCCGAATTCCGGACAGGTTTGCGCGACGAGCGGGCGAATTCCGCGCCGGAAAAGGCAATTTCGCGCACGAGAGCAGAGAGGCTTATCGCGCGGAAGGCCAGTGTACGGTGCGGGGGACCCATGGCCCCTATTTATAGGCGAGGCCGGGGTCCGCGCTGCGCGGAAAGCGCTTTGCGCGACCGCAGTGGAGAATTTCGCGCCCGACGCCGTTTTTTGCGCGCCACAGTCCCGCGCCGCCCAGGACTTCGGCATTCCGGCATCTCCCTCGGAACCCGATCGTTGCGACCTCTCGCCGATCAGATTCCGAGGGGGGGCTTTTGTAGACGCCGGAAAAGTCCGTTGTTCCCAAACAAAGCTCCGGATGCGGAAAGCGAGGTCATATTTGGAGTCGGAAGCATGTTTCGGAGGGCCCGGAGGCCTGGCGCGGAATTTTGGAGACCCGCGCGCAAAATTGATGAGCCGCGCGCAAACCTCCCGGGATGCGCGCAATACGCTAGGCCGGCGCGCAATTTTGCGCGCCGGGAGCCCGCGCGGCTCCCCTTGCGCGCCGGGCCCGATTCCGCGCCCGCGAAGAGAATTTCGCGCCCGCGGCCTAGATTCCGCGCTAGGGGTTGCCTATAAATATAAGGCGACCCCCGACGTTTTGAAGGTTGCCAGAATTCGAAAGGTCTCTCGTGCGCGCAATCCAACCCCTTCCGCGCGCAATGCCGACCTTCAGGTAACCTCTGTTCTTTCGCGCAATAAGGCCTCGGGGTTCGCCTTCGCGCGCAATCCCTTGGGCTCCTTTCCTTTGATTAATTCTTCACCCTAAGGCCTTCGCGCGCAAAAGAAGCCTCTTGCGCGCAATTGCCCCCGGGGTGCACGCAATCCGGCCCGATTGCGCGCACCCCCCCTTCTCAAAGTGGCTATTCGATTTAAGAATGAGCCGTTGGCCCCGCGCGCTATCCGAAGCCCGGTGCGCGCAATCTTTACCTTCCGCGCGCAAAGCGCTGGCCCAATTACGTGCCAGCCCGTCCATTTGCGCGCCGACCCGCGGTATTGCGCGCAAAGCTCCTCTTTTGCGCGCAAACCGCCAGGGTCGCCCCCTTTGACCCCCTTTGGGTACCCGCCTGCGTGGTGCCCGATGACCCTCATCCCGGGTGCCCGCACCGTGCGTCGTCTTCCCGTGCAGCCCCCTTAGGCTTGCGCGAAGTGACACGGGCCTATCGGCGGCTTCAACGTCCCGCACGACGTTAAACTGCATTCGTCCCAGCTACAAGACGTTAAACTGTACGCTATTCGTCCTGCATGATGCTAAACTGCACCACGTCCTGCATGACGTTAAACTGCATACGTCCAAGCTGCATGACGTTAAACTGCCTAGCCCCCCTCGTCCGCGCTGCAAGACGTTAAACTGCCAAGCACCTTCGTCCTCAACACACGACGTTAAACTGTACTTCGTCCGGCAAGACGTTAAACCGTCCGCTTCACCCGATCCCGTGCCGCGCACGCAGGGTCCTCCCGGTTTGGATGTGGCCCCCACCCGCTCGTCTCTGCAGGGATGTCAGGATTGGAGTGGCCTTCGCCCACTGGTGTAGAGTGTTACAAACAGAACTAACTACATGGACTTTGATCCCTGTCTTCTAAACAGGGTACGTAGGAAGCCTCTCCGAGGTTCAAGCCCGCCACCTGGTCGTCCCGGTCGTATTTACGTCGGTTCGTCCATCAGTGGACCCCTCCTGGGTTCACACTTGCGTCGATTCACCTATGAATCCGCCTCTGTGGGGGACTGCACGTGTGTATCTCCATTGTGCTTCCCCACCGCCTCGATCTCCTTGTGAGTCGGCTTGCCAACGTCCAGCATGACGTAAAACTGTGATTCATCCGGCCGTTCCATCCCCCTCTGTGCGAGGTGGTTCGGTTCAACCCTCCATCCGGCGGCCTCGATCTCTCTGTGAGTCGGCTTGTCAACGTCCAGCATGACGTGAAACTGTGATCCACCCAGCCGTTCCATCCCCCTCTGTGCGAGGTGGTTCGGTTCAATCCTCCGCCCGGCGGCCTCGATCTCTCTGTGAGTCGGCTTGCCGACGTCCAACATGACGTTAAAATGTATATCCGAACTACGCTGACTTTGATCCGCGCTAACGCGCGGTACGTAGGAAGCCCCTACGGGGTCCAAGCTCTTCACTCCATCATCCACCCTGATCCTTACCTGGGCCGCCACATCCCGGTGGGGTCATGCCGTTTCATTCCACTCCACTTCACTCGGGAAGCCGCCCATGTGCTGGCCCCAGCGTCGGAGGTTCCCCGCAAGGGGTTCTGTCATCTGATCCACATCTCGTGTTGATCAGTCCGACGCCGTCCCCGTTGGACGTTAAACTCGCGGCATACCCCGTGTTAAACATGGGAAGCTGAGGAAAACCTCAGGTAACACAGTTCCCCGCACCCAGTGCGGGATGCCTCAGGCCATCACGCCTTCGAGAAGCCCAATTAGGGACGGAAGGCAGACATGCAGAGTCGCAGTGTCAAGACACGCCCCCGAAACCTAGAGCCACCCGGTCTCCTCACCGCAGGTTGCTGCCCCGACCAGACTCCTTGGGGCGTCCGGGTGGAAGCAGCGTAATTAACCGGTGTCCATGAAGATATGGCGCCGGGAACGAGATTCACGAACATTCATAAATCTATGAGGGAGACCCGGATTAGGCGACGAGTTCCGAGGAGACGTCCACGGAAGGAGGAGCCGACATCCCATCATCCCGGTTTCGATCAAGGAGCAGACGCCCCTGAATAAGGGACGAATGCCGCCCACCCTTGGAAAGCGGGACTGCGGGGCCACAAGCCGCGCGCCTATCCCCTCGGGTCGACGGGTGCACGTGCGAACGCGTCCTGGCGGAACAGCGTAACCCGACGCACATCCACACTGAAACAATGAATTCATTCAGTCTGTGGTATTAGATCTTTTAATTCATAGGGATTTCCTTTGGACTTACTAATTCCACTATAATATTTATTTATTTGATTAATAGAATCTATAGAGACAACCTTGAAAAAAATTTAGAAGCATTTATAGATGATATTATCAATCAATCCATGTGAACGAGGGAACATGAATAGAATCTCAATATTTGGTTGGTGATATCAAGGATGTGTTAAATATACGCTATGTTCTATAATTTTGACTTCTAGATATATAAATTCACATTATTGTGGCACACGATCACATGTTATGGAATTTCTATGGACCCATCCAATAAAATGAAAAATTAGGATTCAATCCGACCCACCAGTGTTTTTGAAATACATATTTTTTGGGTCATAGTTGTGTACTAACAATGTTTTATAAGAAATGTTTCAATATTTATATCCCACTAACAGTGTTGACATGGAAAGGGATAAATAATGTATAGAATAATGTGAGTAAAGCTTACAATTTTTTAAGAAGAGGCTAACCACTACACATGTACTCACAAAACCAAAACTATTGTGATGGTTTTGGGATATATATTGATTCATTCAAGAAATTATTGGGTTATATATTCTGGAAGACTTATAATTTTATAGAATATGCATCACAGTAATTGAATATCCATTAGAATAATTAGCTGGTGCGTGGTCAAACATTACCAGTTATGATCTTCTCTCAAAATATTTGCTGAAAATATCTATATAGTGAGAATTTTGACATATATACTAACCATAGGATTATAATATATATATTCACACATAAGGAAATTAATATGCATCATACAAGATGGTTAGAGATAATCAACGAAAAATATTACTTTATTCACTATCATTATGGAAAGGGATAAAATGTAACTAATTATCTTAGAAAAAAATAATGGGCTACTCAATGAATGATGCAGATTGAGAATGAACCTATCATCATGGATATTCAAAAGATGGAATTGAATACAATGTCCTCATTAATTTTAATCAATTTGGTCAAAAATTAACATGGCCTCATTTGGCTCTGAATATTAGGCTAAAAATGGTTTATATCGGATTTTTGAAATTCAAATCACAGAATCAGAAAAATTCAATTTAAGTCAATCACACATATAAGAATATAATGGGATTTTAAAGTAGAAGATTAATCAATAGTTATTTGAAATTTTATATTCAATTTTAATTTTGGATTTATTCTAATTAATCATATTGTATTAATAGATTTTATGATAATCTAGTGTGAACTTAAAACCATTTTATAATATTTTTTACCAACAAAAATTAATTTTGAAATTGTTTTTTTTAAATAAAAATCTGTATTTCTCACTATTCAAAAAAATGATCTTTTCCAGAAAAATAGAAAAAAAAACCCAAAGATAATTTATATGATTTGAAATAAAAAATGATGTTTATATTATTATATTTAATTTCTAATTGTGTTATAAATTACATTCCTTATTTGAATCAATTTATTATAGAAAACAATGTTTTTAAACATAAAAAATACTTTACCAAAAATCATATATTTTATAATCAATATGTTTTATTTATATAAATAATTATAACAAATATTTTAAATTTAGTTATTACTATTAATATTACTATGTTTAAGCACTATGTTATAATTTTCTTATTTAAATAATGAAAATAATAAAAAGATATATTTCATAGAATCTCACTGTTCTGTGTACTGTACATCAACTCTATGTTTTGTGCATCATATGCCAAGATGATTTTGTGTGTAACGTACACCAAGTAAGTTATTTGTGAAAGGAATATTTGAGCTAGAACATTGTAATATATAATATAAAATTTAAATTTATTTGAAAAAATATGCCTTTAAAAACTCGAGGTGTTACATTCTACCACCTTAAAATGAATTTCTCCCACTAAATTTATCACTCAGTTAAGAAAGAGAGATTATACTTATGCATCATAATATCCTCAAGTTCCCATGTAGGTTTCTCAAATTGGTGATTTCTCCCATTAACATTTCCCATGTAAGTTGTTTGGTTTCATAGAACGTTCTCAGATTAGTCAAAATCTTCAAAAGGTTGTTCATCATAAGAATGATCATGCTATAATTGTATGACATCTGAGTTCAGTACATGTGATGGGACTGATATGCACTTCCTCAATAGCGATACATGGAACACATCATGTACTTGAGAGAGATTTGGAGGAACTTCCATGCAATAGGCTCTTATCTTGATATGATCACGAATTTCTAAGGGCATGATATACCTAAGGATTGGTTTCCATTTCTTCCCAAATTAAATAACATTCATCAAGGGAGATATTCATAAAAACACCTTTTCTTGGACATAAAATTCCACATCGTGCTATCGGTTTTCAATACAACTTTTTCCAGCTTTAAGATTCCTTGAGATTCAACTGAATGGTCCTATCCTTCTTGACCATTTCTTCATCAATCACCAACCCTAATAGCATTACCTATCCAAAATCATCCCATATTGTGAGATACCAAAACATCGTCCCATATAGGGATTCAAAATGTTCCATATGAATTATTGAGTGAATGATGTTTTTGTAAGAAAACCCATCTAGAGAATGGTGTTGTTTCCAACCACCATTGAAATACAAAGAACATAATATTAACATTTCCTCTACGTTTTGAACATTTCTTTCTGAAATACCATGTGGTTGATGAGGATAAGCATTAATGAAACTCAATACTGTATCAAGTGCTTTCTAATGTCTTTTCCAGAATGTTGAGGTAATTCTCAGATCCCGATATGATTCAATAAAATGTAGAACTCCCTGAAACCTTACAACTTCTTTAGTGTATATTTTGGAATGAGGATAAAGATATAAATCTTCAAATATGGAAATGAACTGTTCTTACTTAGTAATAAATCTAATATAGCTCATATATCATTAAACAATTTAGTGGTTTTCGGTATTCAAATGATAAAATCCATACGTATGTTCTCCCATTTCTATTCTATATGGCTAATGGATGCAACACTCATTTTGACAATTTCCTTTCACCCTCAACTTACTGGTATATAAAACATCGAGGTACAATCTCTATGATCTCTCCCTCCATTCCATCGCACAATAAGTATTCCTTCAAGCCATTTTACATTTTTGGAATTCCCATATGAATAGATAATGAAGAATAATGATCTTCTTCTAATAACTCCTTCTTCAAATCTGATATTTAAGGAGAACATACGCATTTCATGAACAATATTGTTCTATCCTGATCATTGTTAAACATAATAACATTTCTAAACATATTTTTCATCTCTTCATCTTCGGTTATCACCTCCTTAATCTTCACTTGGATAGAGGGATGAGCATTCTTCTAAAAAAGCTAAATTTTTCCCTTTATTTCAATATTTATAGATTCATCCTTCGAAATCTTGAAATATTTGATATTTTATTATCCTCATCAGTGATAATCTTGTTTGATCCTTCCGACTCAAAGCATTCTCCAGCTTGTTCACTTTTTAAAGGTGTTAGTGTATTGAGTCGTCAAAATCTATTATAAACTCAAACCATATTCTCTGGAAGATGTTTAACTCATTCAATGTGAATATATATTTTAGAATGTTATGAAATATATATATATATATATCAATATTTTTTCTATAATGACAATTCATCAATATCATTTATGAAAAGAATACCTTTGTAATATATAAATCAAGAGTTGTGTAATTATTCTCATGAATCATCAAATTTCATGGGAGAAAGGCTATAACCATGTTATTTTTCATAATAACACATCCCAATGCCTTCATGGATGGATTGATATAGATTACAAACCCTTCTCCACTACATGTTAATGTAACCACAAGTGCACTGACAAACATTCTCTTTAGTTCATTGAAAACATCCTCACATATGTATGTCTAGATGAAAATCACACCTTTCCAAGTAAATGTGGTCATAAAATTAGATAGTCCTATGAAATTATCCACAAACCATCTATAATAACCAGCTAGACTAATAATGATATGGATCTCAGTAATCGTTGTTCGTCAAGGCCTGCTTTCAATAGACATTTTCATTGATGTATCTACCGTTATACCATCTCGTAATATTATATGACCCCAAAATGAATCTTATTTTTTTTCCAAATTTCACTTTTAGAAAATTTATCATAAAAAATTTCCTTACACAAGGTATTCAATACAATTCTCTTGTTCTCTTCATGCTCTTCCTTTATATTTGAATATAAAAACATTTTATTTATAAATAATAACACAAACTAGACAAGGTAATCTCTAAAGACATTATTCGTTAAATATGAAGATATTTAGGGAATTAGTGATTCTAAGAAGAAATACTATATATTCACCATTACCATACCTTGTACAGAATTTCATCTTAGGTATATCCTCTTTATTGACAATAAATTGATGATATCCGGATTAAAATTAAATCATGGAATAATATTTATATCCGTGAAGTCTATCAAAAAAGTCATCAATATACGGAGGAAGATATTTTTTCTTGATTTTGATATTGTTCAGCTCCAAATAATCAATGAAAATTTACATCGATCTATCTTTCTTCTTTATATATTGAACTATTGAACCTCAAGGTGACACACATGGTTGAATGAATCCCTTATAAATGTTTTCATGGATATTATTCTTCTATTCTAGAAAATCAACTAGGTAAATTATATAAGGAGTCATTGAAATTGGTATAGAACCAGGTATAAGTTCAATTGAGAACTTGATTTCATGTTTTGGTGGAAGACTAAAAAAAATTTCATAAGGAAATCCACAAAATCCCAAACAATTTTTATATCATCAATATCAATCTTCTCCCTAACCATTTTATATAAACAACTCTGTTTTGTGGGAATTATGACCCAGACACTAGATGTAATATCCACATGAAGTTCATACTTAATGTCACATTGATGGATGATCATAAGAGGGTTTGAAATGTCAAACGTAGCATAACATCCCTAAAAATTAATGTGGAATTCCAGCAGAGGGAGAAAATCCATGCCTAATATGACATCAAATTCCACCAAAGGATGAAATAAATGATATACTGGAAGCACATTCTCACAAACATCAACTGATGTGGAATCAAAAACATGAGTGGTAATCATCATAACAGTATGAGGTTTTCACATCTAATTCCACCTTTAATTTTTCTAGATGAATATTTACACCCATAAAAAAAATTATTCAAAAATGAATGTGTGGATAGATATGGAATAAAATATTCTATTTGTAGTTATAGAGTTGATGGTAAATGTACCTTTCATCTCGTCGTTATCACACACCTCATCAGATATATAAATTTCATGATACATCCTCTTATCCTCATCTTAAGAGGATATTGACATCGATCATCATCACCAACCCTTGAGTTTGGTAAATTTCTAGAAAAAATACCATTCTCCCTACTCTTGTGTCACTAAACAGTGGGATGTGTATTCATTGTGGCTGTTTTTCCATCATTATTATGAATGAACTTCTTCCCGTCACATCAACAATCAATTTCTCAATGGCCTTCCCTACCATGAAAAAAACATTTATTAGACACCCAAAGGAAATTTTTTCCACAGTTCATCCCACACATAGAGAATTAATGGATGTTGATCATCATTTCTCCAAGGTTCTTAGAGTATCATTTGAACGAACTATACACATTCTATTCAAGACCATGGGATTGATACATGAACCCAACCACCAATTCATCCATGATTGCACAACACACAATCTATTCATAGATTCTATAGACTAATAGAGGAAACGCCCTTTTGAGACATGGATTTATACAACCAATGAATCTATAAATTTTACATTTTGGTTGGATGATAATTCCTAAGTCATATTTTTCATGTCTTTGGAAATTAGCCTCATAGGTTCCAATATACCATCATCCTTTACTTCAACTCAAGGAACTCATTCTCTAAATAGGTATGAATAATTTTCATAAAGTATATATTGAAAAATATGATCTTGAACACAACCCAACCAATGGATTCAATCTCATAATGCTACCTCATATTCCTTATTTGAGACCACAATTGATATTCATTTCCTTCTAATATATAAAAACCCAGAGGACATTCTCTTGCTATGAGAACTGAAGAACGTATAAAATATTTTCAGTGGTACTAATCCATTTTTCATCAATATGTGGATATGAAGACCCTCTGAAAGAAGGTGGAAATTTCCTCATGAAAGACACGACATAATTTTTTCCCTTCATTCCTCATATGGAATTCCATCAGGATCCATAGCATGAGAAATTTTCGTGATCATAGCAACAATATTTTTCATTCTAGAGCCCAGAACATTACCTTCCTCATGCGAAAAAATGTTTCATTGTCCACTGCATTCTCCATTAAAATAGTTCTTTAGGTTCCAAACATTGACTAAAAATAGAATCATAGAGTAAGTAATACTTATCCTAATGAGGAACCACATAATCATGAAAAATCACTGATCAGATTTCTAACATATGACACCTTCCTAAATCTATGACACATTAGGTTTATCATAGGTTATTTATATCTAACCAATATTTAAATCCATCATTATGTTTCATGAATAGTTTATTAATTCCCATATTAAATCACTCGAAAGTATCAAATATGGTGTGTAGTAAGTCCCATTGTAGTGTAATACATTATCACGAGTCAGTCCCAGAATATCTTTTCAGAGTAGTTACCCTTAGGTACATCTATGTTGTAGCCACATCCAGCAGTAGTATCCAAACAGGGATGTATTTTTTGGAAACCACTCACCCAACCTTCTACAAAATTCCACTACATTTTTCTATAATTTCCCTTATACATATAATTATCCTTAGACATGTACTTGGGGTTCTCACTATGGTTTTAAAATCACTCTTTCTAAAGGATAACTATATCATAGATTTGATAAGAACTATAGCAACCATCGATTTTCAAAAAATAATATTTCATTATATACGTGGAATACTGAAAACGTTATACTAAAAAATGCCCAACGACTATAGCTGTTATAGTGACTTTTAAACATGGAATCATAAAACCAGTACATATGTGAGATACATTATATCCCGCTAGGTTCTTCATGACTATCACCCTTCTTGGACACATCATACTTATTACATATCTTCACAACCTGTGGATGGATACATAAGAAGGGGTGAGCATAAATTCTCAATAACAGTAAACAAGGTATAAATTAAGCATAAACATGAGTATAAGGGTATAAAGCATTAAAATTCTTAAGACATGAATCAAAAGGATGTAAAGGACATAATCCCTGAAAGATAAAATGAGAGTAAGAAGTGTAATTTCAGAAACAAATATGTTTATAATAATGTTCATATTATCTAAGGAAATAATTCCAAGAACATATTAGTGGACAAGGCCAATTACAGAATCTCGTGAACCCCTATTACAAACCATTATTATTGAATTGAGTACACCCTTGTTCCATCACTGTATTATTGAACCATTTCAAACCTAAATCTAGACTTGTATTACTAAACAGTTTAAACCCCTATTCTATCTCTATTTTACTGAACTGAGTAAACCCTCATTACATCCATATCAATCTCATGAGATATAAATATTTACCCAATGCATTAGAGGAGATATAGTTATCCTTAATCACATAATTAAATCATACAAACATGTGCCAAAAGATCATAAATAAACATATCATAACCCAGGAAATGAAATTTTTATCATAAACATGTGAACATATCATAACTGGTTGAAAGGGAAGGGTTTCATAATCATTTCATCATAAATATAACCCATGAAAAGAATCTTGATTCAAAAGAATATAACCCATTAATGAGAAACATGTTTCATAAACATCATGGAATCAAAACATTATCCATTAAGATACTGATTATGAATGGAAACATTGATTAATTTCCCCATAAAGGAATGATAAATAGAATTGGATGATATCTAGGATGGAAAATAATTTATAATGGTATTTAGAAATGGTTTCTTTAGGATAATATCCTTTATTCTATAAAAATAGTATTTATAACATAAAAACATTTGAGAGACATTTTCATTAAAAAAAGCATTGAAAATTTATAAAAGAAATATTTAAAAAAAACCAAAAATCCATTTTTTATTGAAAATAATTTCAATGATATTTTGAAAACATTATTTAAAAACATTCCTGTAACATTGATTTTTAATAAAATATATTTTGTAATAAAGATAGAGATTATTAGATTTCACTAAAATCATTATCTTAAGTAACAAAGAGTTGAAAAATGTTACTAAAAATGATGATATATTGAATAAATATAGTATAATTAACCTTCTGATTAATATTGAGTAATATAAACCGAGGAATCATTAACATAAACAATCGTTTAAAATGAAAATATGGTCTAAAAACTCTTATAACATTGTTACATTGGATCATACCCACCCTGTATGAAATAGAAGTAACTTGAAGATAAATATATCATGAGAAGAAGGAGATAAATTATATATCATATAAAAATTATGTATATACACCTTGAAAAATACCTTAGGTTCATAAAAAAACATAAGTTTCAAATATGGAAAATTTTGATAAAATCATTTTACCGATTTTTTAACTTTATATTATTGAATCCCATGAAATAATGATCATTTAATTGAAATGTGAATACCCATTAATTTAGTTATCAGATACATATAATTAAATCTTTTTAAGTACATACACCGTAGAAAAGTAAGGTGTTTTGATCATAACATGAATCTCACATAAATTAAAAGTGAGATGAAATTCCCCTTAAATTGTGTCTTGATTCTCTCAGTACTTATACTAGCATCCTATATAATAAATGTATGTTTATTATACATATTTTATAGAAGAATATTCCTATATATATTACCATATATTATTTTATTATGACTTTTTATTACCCTCTTTTTAATGATCTTATGTTATGGATTTACTTCTGGTAATATTTGCTTTGTTCGTCACATGTGTCTTAATTTGTTAAATCATTTATCCATGTACATATATCATGACTCCTAAAAGAAAAAAATGATATAAATATCAGGTATATCTAGTATAATTTTATTATAATAATATATAGAATAATTAATTTTCTAGTGGATTACACAATTCATGGAGATGATAATTCGTACGTACACATGAACAATGTTTTCTGTTTTTATTTTATTTTTGAATGAAAGTATGTAAATGAAATATGTATATATATATGTATGTATGTGTGTATTTATATGTATAATTATTATTTTAGAATAAGTATATCATATATATAATATTATTTCCTTGAACCCATAATTAATACATTCAATGTGGTGGATGAATGAATCACATAGCTTTGAGGGGTTAGTAGTTCACCCTACCTCATACGTGATTATTATATTAACACCAAATGGAAGGTACAAAGATGTATATTATGAAAGGAATAAAAAATAATATATATATAATTAATATAATCTATTAAATATTTAATTAATTTTTCTATAATAATGGCCAACACGATTGGTGGTAAAGGAAAAATGAAAAATCATGATTTTGTGAGGTAGTAGTCCAGTCCAGACAAAAAAAGTGTGTTCAACATTTGTTAGAGGGAGGTGTGTGTCTGATAGCTCATTCCGTTTTCATAAAAAACATAGTATATGGAGGATAATATTTTTTCCACACAATAATGTAATAAATATAGTTGATGGGGTGGATAAGGAAAATAATGGAATAGAGCGTGAAAGAAGAAGTTACCTCTAAATCTCGTAACTCCTTTTGGTTTGTACCAAAAAATTTCCATGAGAAGTTTTACTAATATACGGATATATCATTGTAATATAGAGTATAGTTGGGAATAATTTTGGTAAGGTCATGTTCAAACATAATAGTGTTGATAGGTTTAAGGAATGGTAAGAGGTAGTGGCCTTTTATAGGGAATGGAAATGACTCACATGGATTTTTTTAGAAACAAATTTTGTATGAAAATGTTATTACCTATAAAAATTCTTTCCAGACGAACACATCAAAATATATGAAGGTTTATGGATGATATATCGATAGGAAATGGTTGTTTAATAAGTAGATATGTCATTTTAGCCCTTAAGATTGTGGACTCGCCTGTAATTAATCATAATTTGGTCTAAAGAGCTACAATTAATATTAATAACTTTTTCTAACCATTTTGGACAAACATTGACATGGAATAATTAGAATATAAATATTATAATCCCTAAAAAAATTTATGTAGGATTTTGTAAATTCTAATCACATAAGTGGAAGAATTATGATTAGTTCTAATCCTATAGACATGATGAAATAATGGGTTTTTAAAGTAGAAAAATACTCGAAATCTTATGAAGATTTTAATTAAATTTTATAGTGTAATTGATTATAATGAATTAAATTTTATTAATATATTTAATA
This sequence comes from Viscum album, assembly GCA_963277665.1. Classification (NCBI taxonomy): domain Eukaryota; kingdom Viridiplantae; phylum Streptophyta; class Magnoliopsida; order Santalales; family Viscaceae; genus Viscum; species Viscum album. The sequence goes on from OY728120.1 coordinate 181,841,758, forward strand.
ATAATATAATGTTACCTTAAAAATATTTATAATATTTTTTAACGTAAATAATTAATAAGAAAAAAGGAAGTTTTTAACTAAAAAGATGTATTCTTCACTGTTCATTAAGAAATGATGTTTCTCAGAAATTCCCTAAAAAATCACCCTAATCTAATTGTAATGTTATGAATTAAAAAATTTATTTTATTTTATCAAATATAATTTCTAAATTTGGATAAAATTAAATTCTTTACAAGAGCCAGTTCTTTTGGGAGAATGATGTTTCATAAATATAAAATGACTTTACCAAAAATAATATATTTTATAATAAATATATTTTATTTATATAAATAATTACAATAAATATTTTAAAAATATTTATTACTATTCATATTAATTTGTTTAAAATCTATGTTATAATTATCTAATTTAAATAGTTAAATATTAAAAAGAGATTGTTCGTAGAATCTTTGTGTCGCATGTATCGTACTCCAAATCAGTGTTTCATGCATATTATGACATGTCAGTGTTACATGGAAATTATTACAAGTTAGATCCATGTTGAAGGAATATTTTAATTAGTTTATTTCATGATATAATTTAAAATTAAAATTTATTTGGAAATAAATTGTTCAACAAAAACATGGGAGGATACATAAAGGTTCTTGGGGATTTCTGGATACTATAGGAATTTCATATGGGACTTATCATGATTAGAAAAATCATTGATTATATTGAATAAGAATGTTATGAGGTATGTATGGTCATATTCCTAATATATAGAATTTTATTATTTATAAGTGAGATTGAATTCAGTGCCGATATTGATTTTTCCATAGCTGGGAAAAAAATAAATGGTGTATTGTGATGCATTATGTATGTGGCTGCAATCAGTTCTTATATAGGGGGTCCGAGTAATTGTCTACCAATTTTGGAATTTAAGTCCACATGAGAGGAATTACCCAACAAATTATCTTGAATTTTTTTTTTGTTGTTCGCATACTGCATTTTGGAGACATTACTTAATGGGAGAGCATTTTGTTGTCTTCACGGGCAACAAAGTACTCAAGTAAATATTTACACAATGTGATCTGAACATGAAATGTTGAAGGTGGGTTGAGTATCTTTGGTCTTTTTATTTTCATTATTTCTACATGCCATGTGAAGTAAATATAGTGGCTCATGCATGGAGCAGGGTAACTCAGATATAGGCAATGCAGTAGGCCAATAGCGAGTGGTAGCCAATGATGTTGTTCTCTAAGATGTATGTAAATGGGAACAATAGTCAGGGGTAGATGTATCAATCATTCTTATTTATTACCTACTATCTTATGTATATTGTGAGTAATAGGCATCTATCATACTCTAATGGCCTAGTTCTTTGGGAGAGTGTGGCTAGAGGAAACCCTCTTCCTAGAAGGGTTGTAGGTGAGGATGACATCATGTGCATGCATAGTCATGTGTGGGATTATTTAGACATTTATGAGGTGTTTTCGTATGATTTAAATGCTTCAGTTTGGGAAGATCCTCCTAGAGTCCCCAAGATGTTCCATTATTTACATCATTAGTACGGTTGTTCATGCATGAAAAGAGATGTAACTGGATTTTTCTTGATATGTTACACCTTTTAGCAGGTGAAGGCGGAACACTAGAGACCAGTCGAAATTTTACTATTGTTACCCAATCATAATTGTAAATGGAATGACACTATTATTGATTTTTTGACATGTATATTGATTTCACATCAAGTTAATTATGAGGTTTGGGTTGTTATTGACAGGATCATAATGGTTTCTCATTTCCTTCTGACAAAGGATACATTTTGTGTTGTTGAGCTTGGGAGGTTCCACATCTGTGAGATTGTATGACTACATGGGGTCCAAAATTTTATAATTTAAGATAGGGATGCCTATTTTACCTCTCATTTCATTTAATGGATATAAAGGGATCTGGGTACATAGATTCTTCTGAGCAGGACATACCACTCCCAGATAGATGCTCTGTCAAAGAGCACGATTCAAGTGCTTGGGTACTTGTTGCTGGCTTATGTCCTTGATTTTGTGGGAACTTGGGAGAGGTATATGCCCATGTTTTTGTTCTAAAAAACAATACCTTTAATTATAATATTCATATGGTACCATATGAGGCTTTTTACAATAGGCCATGCTAATCACCCCTCTGTTGGCTATAGGAAGGATAAGCGGCTATGTTGGGACCTTATTTTGTCGAGGAGACCACGGAACCAGTATAGGGGATTCAGAAGTGAATTTATAATGCATAGTTTCATCGAAAATGTTATTCCAATCCCCACATATGATCTATAGAGTATGAGGTTGAGGGTCAAGGTTTCCTACATGATTCAAAGTTGTTGGTACACAAGTGTATTAGGAATTCGAGTAAGCTTTCACCAAGAAACCTCAGGTCATTAGACATTCTGGAGAGAGTCAAGATGGTCGCATATCTGTTCAAGTTACCTCATAGATACCAAGCTATATACAATATCATCTACATCTCTCAGTTTTAATGATAACATTCTGATATGAATCACTCAATTCAACCTGATGAGGTTGACTTATCGCTTGATGGGACCTTTTAGGAGTCTCATATATGAATTCTTTTTCATAGCACGAAGGTTCATTGAGGGTTTTTTGTTCCTTTAGTATAGGTTCTATGGTAACACAACTGAGTGTATGAAGAGACCTTGGATATGTAGATTGATGTATGAGAATAGTGGATGGAGTTGTTCTTATATCATGCTTCACCACCAATGGAAGGGAAATTGTGGGATTAATTTCGTTAAGGGGGATGATTGTAAGAACACAGATCTTCTTTGATATATGGATAATATTTTTTCCATAACATCTTAGTTTAATTATTTAAATATCACTAAAATGTAATACTCGTTGGGTTAAAATATGATTCAGGGGTCTATAGGGAATGTTTGGAGCTCGGGGCCCAACATTGGAGAGTTTTTGGCCTACCACACAGGTAGAATAAACTATTTGGGGTAGGCATATCGGTTTGAATAAATTATGTGAGGATTGATTATATAGGGGTACATGGTGCATGGTTTTTGTTTTACATGAGAGAGGAGTAGCACAACCATGCAATATTTCTTCTATTTTTAGTAGTTTTGACCAAGTGTTTAAGCATTGTAATAAAATGGTTTATAAACCATGTCGGGTAACAATATAGGATCCCAATCTGCCTACAAGGGATGATGTGATTTGGAACACAGTTTGAAAAAACAATACACCAAAACCGTGAGACCTAGTATTTTAGGATAAATGTATATTTTTTCCTAAATGTTTTTAACAGAAAACCCATTTATCATTCACCCATTTCCTTGAAAACATCTCCCTCATGTGATCTCCATTGATCATAAATTAGGAATTCAAATACGATATCCATTAATTATGTGATTTTAATGTGCTTCATCTACTTAGATCTGTAATTGTAAATACTTAATTCATTTTTATCATTGCTTGATTCTTTTGGATATCAACTATGCTATTTAAATTGAGCCTCATATGCGCTAATATGTCGTTATTCATATGTTTTATATTTTTCATTGACACTTGGATCAATCATAGCATGATACAAGATAAAATATGAAGCACGAGCCAAAGGTTGGTCGTCATTTGCTTTACATTGTATTTCATATCGTTTATATGGGTCACTATGTCACACACACATTTATCAGAAATCACCGTAGTTGGAATTTAACCATGTTATTTCCTATCATGATTTACATAATTTAATAGGAATGTTTATGCTTGTTATAGGTTTATAAAAATTAATTAAAAACCTCTTTAGGTGTGTTGGATATAATGGTCGTTTGGATGGATTTTTCATTTGACCCTTCATACCCATGGGATGTTCCCTTCTAATGCCATTTTTTACATTAATATATAGAATTATAATCAGTTAATGAATTGTTTTATATTTCAAACATGTTAAGGGTATGGGAAGAATGAATTTCCCCTTGACACATGTATGTCATTCTTGTTAAATCATTTTTGCCTTTACGTTGTGATTAAAATAGTGTCCATGAATTCAATAGATGCAACAAGATTAAATTGAATAAATTTTTTATTTCCCGATGTGAGAAATATGAAAAATAATCCTTTTAGTGGTTTTTAGGCTTGTTAGGCTCGTTATGCAAAACATTTACTTTTGAGTATTTAGATGCAAGCCCTCGAGCATGGACTTGTTTTGAAATTTCCTTAATTTGAATGAACTGTAACTTCCAATGACGTTCCCATGTGAGTTATAGGATATCCAAGTCTTGTATCATATTTTTGGTCATGTAATATTGTTATAAAAAATACACCCATGATAGTAAATGAAAGGCCAAGCCCTTGAAGTCGTACCTTGCTGGATTCACCATTTTGAGGTGAGTAATATTGAATGCCTTGGATTTGACCATGGCATGTTAAATGATTTGGATAAATTATAAATATGATTGGATGATACATGGATTCAAATTTTAATTCATTTTATGTACTCATACAACTATTGACCTTGTATACCTTGAGAGATAAATGGATTCAACTTAGAAATCAATGTACAAAATCTATTGTTAATGCGATAAACTCATGAGTGATACATGGATCCAAATGAGATATTACATGATAAAAACTCATTGAGACATGATATGTATTCCAAAAGATAATTGGGATACAAATTTATTACCAAGGACGAACTGAAAGAGAATTTTTAAATATTATGCCTGATACATGGGGTTTCCATAGACGACCGAATTGGACAGACTCACTCGGTATGATTTTTATAGCACATCTAGAGTGAAACATGGGGTCATGAGAGGTCCACCACGGAGGGGATCATAGGGTGTTGGTTGAATATACTTGGAGTGATACTCGATTTCCAAATTATGGATTTCATTTATGGACCCCTGTTATAAATGAATTAATTGAAATTGAATGAGTTATGAAATTCCACCCAGAAAAAGAACAACCTAGGAGACAGTCTTGAAAAGTATTGTTCAGCTAACCTCATGAGGAATCCATTATGCTTCCAATTAAACTGAGTATGTCGGGTTTGATCCTGACCATGATACATATAATATCAATGTAATTCCATTATTAAAAATATATAAAATTAATTTAAATGAAAAATAGTGTATGTATGATGTCTAATTTCCAGTATATACATGATTATCACTTTTATTATTTCACACTAACATATATATATATACACTAACTTATTGGCATAGACCATGGGTGGTTTCCTGCTATGATATAGTCTGACATCCTATTTGGGTCACCATTTGTACCCTACAAGATTATGTGACTACTGGTAATTATAAGGTAAATAAACCTCCTACAAGTACTTGTTATAATGTTTTGGAGCAGGAGGTCAAGGGACCAATCTGAGGCTTGCATTGTTACCCAAATTATCATGGCCTTTTTGTACATTTGATCATGTATTTTATATTACATTAGTGTAAATTTTTCAGATGTTTTTATTAGAAACAAGTGACATGAAACATTATCTGGTACATGATATGACTTATAGTTTATTTTATACTACCATTATTCCCTTTTTTACATATGTTGTATGATATTACTAATTTATCTAGTTGTGTGATATTTATGTGTGTTACACTCTTCTAATGATGGATTAATATCCCCACTGACTCACCTAGGCCATCACTACTAGTTGGAAGCATTTTTCATATGGGGAGATGCACTTGAGTCCATATGTCCCACTAGGCTCTGGGCCCCATTATATGGCATCTAGGTCTTAGATGGTACATGTTTGAATTTTCTGTGATGGCAGGATCATCATGTAAAATCCTCTATTATTGAATTTTTTCTAGTTAATGGGGATAAGTTTTAATCATGAAAACATTTCATTGGACTTTCATGTTGTCATGATGACATGTCCAAGGGCATTGATGATATCAGGGAACCTATTTGGAGTATATTATATGATCATGGGGAATTTTTTGGGACATTCTTCAAAACAAGGATAGCTTCATAATGGGCCTTCGAGGGATCAGGCTGACTTATAATGGGGTTTTTGAAGACCATTTTGTGAACAACATTGGTGTATCAAAAGAGTTTTATGACTATTAGAGGCTACCTCCTCCTCCTATATTATTTCATTAAATTTTGTGTGAAATGGTTGGGGATATATAAATTCATTTTGATGTTGGAATGAACATTTATCCTACTAATAATGATGTGTCAAATGAAATTCATGACAATGAGTGGCTCCTTGATTTCGAATACATTCCTCCTATTATTGAAGGATTTTTAAATGGGTTTTCAGGCGTCCACCTGTTTAAAAACTATGAGTTCTGGGTGTGATATCTTGGACACTGATTCTTGACGACTGGTTCTATAGATAACCTTCATAAGAGAATAATGAAATTGACAATAGAACATATTGGGACCTTCCACAGGCCATTCTCTACGTATGGTTCCTACGCATGACTTTATGATGGTCAGTCAATCAGGAATCATTTAGAGGCTTACATGATCCATTGATCTTGGTGGTCATATACTTCATTTCCTTTTACAAATAAAATAATACCCCATATCTTGGTATTTCATAAATTGTGATTTTTGGTTCCCATTTGGTGCCCATCAACAACATTGTTCTATCATGTTGTGTATTGTGCTACCCAAAAAAATATATTATTTAGGGAACTCCATATGTGTGTTGATAAATGATAAAACACTGTCTGTATTAATTTACAATTTGTGTAATTTGGTCATGTAGCTTTGAGAATCAGCGCCAAAGGATGGAATTTCAATACATTCTTCACATGTTCTTATAATATTTTTTGATATATGATTAATAATGAAGATATTATTACCAAAATCAATTTACAATGAAATAAAAATGAATAAAAAATAAAAATATATTGATATTGATCAATAAAATTAAATAACTATAAATTTTATGTGACCTATTTCATATAACATGTATAATCTGGGCATATCAGAAGCACAAGTTGGGCTAATGGCCAAAATGGGTTTTTTCAAATTATAAGTGTAATCCAATTTAACATAATTAATGATATTTAGGACTAATAAATATAACCAAATAAATAAGATAAACACTCTCAAAATAAGGAATAAATTTTTTTTTATTATAAATATAATTAATTTAATATTAAGAAAATTTTATAATCTTGAGTTTTTGTATTCGATATTGATGTTGTTCAATCTAATCTATTTGGTTTGTTCATTATTGGGACAAGAGGATCCAAAATATAATCCCTCCAATAGTGTACACACATAATCATTTCTCTTTAAATAATGATTATGGATCAATATATTCTACAAAGGATGATCTTGTCAATTTTTGATATTCATCATGATCGCAATGCTATCATTTACACCTGAATGATGGCCTATGTTATCCTCTATGTATTGAGAAAATGGAATTGGTGGGGTAATTCTATCTATACTAAGGGGAACCATTGAACTGTTCTTCATTAACATATTTCACTAAGAGATGATGTTATATGGAAAAATAAATAAATTCCTCCAAATGAATTTTTACACCCATAAATGAAATAACATGGAAATTTATATATATATGGTTTATTATGTAAATTTCACGATGTCATCAAATATAAAATAAAAGAAATTAATTTAGTTAAATGATAATAATGATATTGTGATCATATCCTAGAACTAATATGACTTGTGGAAATGTATTTTCAATTAATTAAATAAATAACCCCTTATTTATTTAATTAGTATTCATAATTTTATAACTTATATTATCTATTCAATAAATAATCCCATCCACCTTCCTAATAATTAACTAAACCCTAAATAATAAATATTATTCATTTTGAAAATAAAAAATTCTATATTCATTTACTTGATTGTATATATTTATTTTTTATTCAACTCAAATAAAAATGATGATTTAATATTTCTGATATGTAAACACATAATTAATATTATTCCCCATAAGAATATCCTTTATTCCATATATTAAATTAAAATATAATTCAACTAATATGAAAGGATACACAGTGTGTGTCACACTATTTTCCACTCCCACCCATGAATATTATTGTCTTTTCTAATGTCTGTGATCTGTGTCTATTAACACATTTGAGATCCCATAGTATAATACGTTATAGTCATTACGATAATGACCACAGAAAAATTATCATTGTGTAACATAATACCATGTCTTAATATCTCAACACTCATGTTACACACTCTTTTCATTATGTTTTAATCCAAATATATCATTCGTTTACATCCTAAAATGAACTCGTTAATCACCATGGTCATCGATTTTAGTTCAACAATTTCATTATAATAAATGTTCCTCTTAAGTCATCTTCTATTATTAGAAGGGAAAACACATTTCATGACATATTCATTAATTTTATATTACTTGTGATATATAAAACATATCCTAATTCATCATGATCACATTAAATAATGGTCCTCATTAATAAAGAATATACAAGACTCATGGAATGAATTATTAATGATTATTAGAATATAATTCAATGCACTCATTCAAAAATAGAAATATCCAATGGCACAAAACACATGGAATTATTATTGGTTTTATCTTAAAAGTCTCCCATCCTAGACATTAACATGTAAAAAATTCATGATTTTAATCCTCTTCCACATTAAATAATCCAAAAATTGATAGTTAGTATCATTTATGTCCTATCAGATGATGTAAAATAAACATATGGAATGTAGCTTCTAGAATATTTTCATTGAAAATTTATGATTATAATTATATAAGGGAACTATTTTAACATTTTATATAAAAAATAGTCTAAAAACATTATCACATAAAAATTATGTAGAAAAAAAATATCAGATAATTAATGTGATAATATTCATGTCTTGGAATATATAGATAATATAAAGCACAATGTTTTTTGTTCTAGGGAAATGACTCACACACTTCTTGGTAGAAAATGGAATTTGAGTAATATTATCAATAATATCAACTATTAATTCTCATAAATTATTCAACTAAACAATACAATTATATATATAATCTCATATATATATTACGTATTCATAATATAAAATTTACAAATGTGGACCCTTGACATACAAATAAACTTAAATTGGTAGATCCGAATGTGTAGGTGGAGGATTTCGATAGAAGTTTTATGTGTATCTCTTAATTTCTGAAAATATTTTGTGTAAAAATTAATTTATTTCATCATACAGTGAATTTATAATCACATTAATCTCAAAAATAAAGGAATCACTTTTGAGAATGCATTCTTCCATAATCAATTTTATACGATGGTATAAAAACATCTCAGATATTGACAATTTCTATATATATCTATAATATATACTAAAGGTAGCTTCTCTTTTCTATCATGTCACCTTCCCATGCTTCCACACCACCGTTATTTCACTATTCCTCCCTCCAAACCCTGAAAAATCACCAATTATCAAGCCCTCGATATGGCATTTCCACCATCTCGCAGTCCCCTCCTCGAAACCCCTCACCAAATCCACTCTCCCTGCTATATAGTTCCCACTACCCTCTCCAAATCCCTAAGGTAGTAGCCATCTACCTAACTCCCCTCTCCCGCCCCCTTCTCGATTATCCCATATAACCCACAACACTCCCACTCAATATGTCCATCACCTACTCTTACACATTCCATCCAATTTCATCTCCTCAAATCATCTATAGGTGAAATTCTTTTGATTCAGTCTACTTCATCAACTTTTCACATCATCAGTTTTTTATGCCCTGGTCAACTCCTTCTTCATCTTTATACATTTTTCATTATTCGTAACCCTTACCCATACAACAACATATGAAGAGTCAACACACAGAAATTTAAATATGGACTTTCTTTGAAGAACATAAGTGTTTTGACTTGAAAATCCTTCATTAATTATTCCCAAGGTTCAGATTTGGTTGAAATCCCTCATATAACCAGATCCTTCTGATCTGAATTTTTGTCATAAAAAGTTATCTATAGTCAGTATATTTTTCTCACACCATGAGTACTACCCCCCAGTTTTATCATCGTTTACTTTTTCTGGCATGTGATGTGTGAGTTCATTTGATTTCAGGAGTTTGTTTCGCATTTAAAAAAATTTATTTTATTGGGAAGGTATGAGTTCAAATGAAATAGTTACATTGAAAATCATATGGTATTATCACTACTTCCTATGTATGATCCTTTAATCTTCTAGAATGAATATTTTTTTATAATTGTTTTTTAGAAACATGTCTTGGCTTAGTTTATTGTTTTATATGAAAATTCAATTTTTGTTATTCGATTCGTTTGTTCATAGATGTCTACATACTGAGATTTTTATTCTTTTTGTGGTAACTGATGTGTGGAATATATTGGTTTTATGAGATATATTTGCATTGATGAACACGTTTTTTCATGTGAATGTGTTCGTACAACTGATGTTGGTACCTAAAATCACTTCACTATATTTATACAATGCCAATTTCTACATCCACATGTAATCATCATAATAACTATATTTCAATTTTTATCATCCATTCATAGTGAAGAAGTTAAATCCTATTGAATGTTCATAGAGTTATGGAATGATTTACTTCAATTTACATGAATAGATTTTGATAAAAATGAAAGACACATATAATTTCTAGTTCAAGGAAGTCGGATCCTATTGTTTTTTTACCAACTAATTCTTCCGATCGATTTTAATCATGGTTAAAAACACATAAATCTGATATTTTTTATAACTAAATGGGTTTATAATAAATCAATAATCCAGTGATTACTAAGTTTTAATTGACAACAATTGAATTTGGTTTCAATGGTCTTGTATGAGTTGTTTTGGTTGTTTTTCATGTACATAAATGTTCCATTCCTAATGTTTTTTTCATCAACAAAGGTCCCCGTTTTCATCATCCAAATTAAATTATTTCATTTTTTGGTCTTCTTTCTATTTTATGTTGTCTTAAATTTAACTAGATGAACATGTTTGGAATGTATGAGTTGTTTTGATATGGTATGTGATGTGAAATCAATATTTTTTCAAGGAGGTGCGAGATCGAAAATTAGTAAATATTATGCCTAAAGGATTCAATGTATTATCAATGGAATGGATGAATCCTTCCAAAAGTTTTTTTGGGAAGAATTAATTATGATTTTAATTTCCTTGATTTAAATCATTTAGATTGATATGGATTATCATGTTTTGAACAATTTTTTTTATCCCATTTAAAAAGTGTCGTAAGCATGTTTTGAATCAATTTTTAAATCTACTCTGAACTTCATCCCTTTTAATCCACCATTGTATGATGAAATTTATTAACATGTAATGTAATTTTGTATATGATATTTTCCATTATTTATGTTTTTAGAAGAAATTCATTATTTTTATCATTGTTTTCAAATATGTCAATTGATTATGTTATTTGAGTGGGAATATAACAAATAGTGACATGGGATTCTTAATTTTACATATCCTTGTCCTATTATTTATATTTTGGATTCCATGAATCATGAGAGAGATACTTTAATTTCGTGATTTATGATCAAGGAACATGTACTAAATGGAGAAACCCACTCTCGAGTTCCATGTAATCATGTTGGTGTACTCCTCAAATTATTTAAAGTAATATAACACTACTATACTATGAATTAATTAAATATGTTTAGTATAAATCATATAAACCCTCCATTACTAAATCTCTAAATATAATTGTGTTATAACTCAAAAAATTATACAGGAACCTAGACTATATAAGATTTATATATATTTAATTCCACTGTTTCATTATTATATCTATTTGTATAGAATTATTATATATTTCAAATCATGTTAGAAAGATTCAGGTATTTTTGGACACCTTATAAAATATTCATGATATTCGTCACTTGTGATAATTGTATTTAAAAACATATTTAACAACAATTATATATAATAAATATGTGTGGTGTCTTCGAACATTTCATATAGCCAGGATTTCACTTCACCATAAATTATGAATTACTCCCACGAAAAAAAATTCTGTTTTATTTTATAATAAAGTAGAAAGACTTAAACTGTGTGGTTTTACACTATTATTATGATTGGGACCCTGATGAATTAAAGCATTTGGTTATTTTTTTATGTTAAAACTATGTTCAATTTTACTAACAAGAATATAATGGAAGAGTTTTATTGTAACATCCCAAATAAATGAAGAATAATAAATATTTCCTATTTATTAATATTTTGGATTTAAATATTAATTTTACTTTAATGGGGTTTTTATGTTCGATAGCGTACCCAATACGCAACAATGAGATTCTTTGAAATCTTACGTTGAACTCTAATAATATAATATTATTATTTTAAATGGTAGTTAACTCCTAGCCATTGTATTGGTGGTAATGAACAAAACTAACTTCAATATGATTATACATGTTTGATAAATGTATTTATATTTATCTAGTAAAACGTTAGAGGCTTAAAATATGAATGAATCAAATTTTAAGCATAATTTACATTAAAAGGTTGATTTAAAACCCTTTAATGGTGAAACATATTTAATTATACTTTTGGACACTTTATTAAAATTTATATGAACAAATGAAATCATTCTTTATAATGGGTACATAAAAATTTACTTTGAATAATTTTTTTGGAATTTTTCCGATAAAGTTCATTTTTAATGAATATTGAAAAAATTGTATTTTAACTCAAAATAGCATTTTAATCTAATTTATTTATATTGTTTTATTATCATTGTAATTTGTTTTAAAGTTTAATTAGGATATATTTTTACCATTTAATCCAATTATGGTAATTATAATTAATTTCACTTCGAAATTGGGCAAAACGAAGTGTCAATCTTTTGATAGTTATTGTTTCTTAAAAACACGATATTTGTTTTAACGACAGGAATTAATTTTAAATTAATTAATGCCAATTATATGTTTTTAATTTGGAAAAATAAACATCAATTTTGAATTATGAATATCAAATATATCTTAGACTGAATTTTTTGTATTTTTCTGAAAAACATCAATTTTTGATGAATAGTGAAACCACTTAGTAGTAGTTAAAAAACTGACTTTTTCATTTAAATGAAATTTTTAGCAATTCATTGAATTTAATTTCTAAAATCTAAAATACATGGTTGTTATTAGTCATTAATATTTGGTTCAATAAGAAGGAAATAATTTTTGGTGAATAGTAACTTGTGACTTTCATTTACCGTGGTTAAAGATAAATAAGCTAATTCAAGGTAAAATGAATATTATAATAATTCAAAATTTCATTAAAACTTGTCCAAAATATATTAGTTGAGTCATTTACGACCAATGGAATATTTGGTTCGTCTTTGGGTCCCCATTGTTCCACTTGGTAGTGATAATGACAGTTTAGATTAATTAATTTAATGTAAAGACAAAAATGACATAAAAAAATATCTCTTTGTAAATTAATTTTTACATTGTGTAATATAAGTTATTTTTTAGACTATAAATATTAATTGGAAATATAATATTATTTACCAAATCATTGATTTTTTATTATAATTTTTAGACAACAAATAAATTAAATTATTCATGACACAATAACGATGCAGTATTTACCTCATAAATAAATGATTTAAATAAATAAGATTATAATGATTAAAATATTATCCAAAACATGTCCAATTTTGATTGTATGATTTTATTTCTAATATTAGTCATCTTATATTATAATTTAATTATTTTTGGACCTTTGGAATTGGAATATCATTATATAATAAAATAATATTTTCACACTTTCCTTAAATCCCTTCTCTCCCTTATAAAAGGAGGCCACTTATAACCAATTAATCACATCTCTATAGCCATTTGGCTCATCCAAACTCTGCCCAATTAAGCTCCCTAAATGCCTATCCTCCTCTTATAATCCTTACCTTAGGCAGAAGTCACTTCAAGAAGTCCTTTGGTTCAAACGATAGGGAGTTACCCAAATTAAAGGTATTGATTTCTCGTAAATTGTTTTATTTTATTTTACTACTCGAACCCCTAAACACTTTTTATTACATTATTCTGTAACAAAAAATGTATCTTAAATATTCTAGGATAATGTTATGAGAAGGATTATAACTACACTTACACACAACTCCATCTAATGGGTTGGGAACATAATGTTTCTCTGGATGGGAAACTAACTCCTCATGAAACAATGATTGTTTAATTATCTCTTACCTCCTCTAATGGTGGCCATTATGATGGAACTGTATTTATATATGATATATATTATGTTTATGTTATTTTTCTTCTTCTGTATTTTCCATTTATATCATATCTTTATGGTATCCATAGTGGGTAAATACGATAATCTCATTCGAGGAATTGCAGACTACCGCCCCCTTAAAGTGATGTGACTCATTAAGGCCTTATGTGGGATGTATAATGGATAGAGTTAATGATATTATATATGATATTATACTTTAATTATAATATAATTATGTATCATTTTGTTTTAATTCCATTAAAATAGTAAATATAAATGAAAGTTGCATTCATGCGTACATACAGCTTACCCTCTCCATGAACGGTGCATTTCATGTCTTACCTCCAAATGTTATGTACTATTATAAATACATGTATATAATGGATATATATAATATATATGATATCTATATCATGAATATCATTCTGTATATAATTAACTATTTTCCACATGGACATCATGTAAGTATAAGGGGTTCATTTTTGACTTAAGTACCAAATATAAAAAAATAGACATTATTAACTTAAATGTTTACATAATATGTATTACATGGTAATAAGTGGTATAAAAGGAATAATAAACTTGAAAAAAGTTCTTAAGCAAGTAAAAATTAACTTTATTTATTCATTCAGGATTTTACAGAATGATCGAGTCAAGTCAGACAGGAGGTAAAGGACTTCATCTCAATCTCCTTTCATTGCGGGATATTTTATATTATACATGACTTTATATTATAAGGTCTATAACCCCATTTACTTTTCATTTCATTAAAATAGAATATTTTTATAAAAAACATTTTACTAATTGACAAAAATTAATGTTTTTTTTATAATGTAACCGGTGACAATGACCTTTCTGTTGTCGCGAGTATTATTTGATATTTGGATTCCTTAACGAGTCGTAAAGTTTTAAAAGGAAAAATAAATACCATATACTCTTTTTTTGTATATTTTTATTGAAAATGATTTTGAGAATGGATTTATTATTTCAGTATCTTGAAATGATATTTTGTTTTTACAAAGAGGAAATTTTATCTTTCCTTTAAGCTTATGCTATTTGATATGATCATGTTGTTGTTCTTGGGAATTATTTATGTATAAAGGTGGTTCCATGATAAACCTAGGGCGGGTGAGCCTGAGATAGCTCTCCAATGCATTGGGTAATGTGACAGAGGTAAATGTGAATGTTTCTCCTAAGAGATTTAGGGAATATAATATGATTGGTATTCCAAAGTAACTCCCTATGTAGCTGTGATAGCTACAATGTAAGTATGTTATGGATGCCACATGTTACCTTTATGATATATTATTTCTATGCGTCTTCCAAAAATCTTATTATTTCATGGGGTAAGTAAGAGATTTCATGTTTTGTATATATTTATGAAGTAATGTTTTCATCCATTGTTTTATAAACCTTACTGAGCTTTTTATGCTCAAGGCATGTTTTGAAATGTTTTCACCGGACATATAGATGAATCGAGTCAAGGATTGGATCATGGAAAAGTCATTCTATCTAAAACCTGGAACTAGACATGACACTTTTTTTCAAAATATTTTATTTTATGGAAAAAATGGATACTCGGTGGAATTGTCTACAAGTAATTTTCATGTTGTTGTGTAAATTTAATTTCCTAATTCTCTAAAACTCTAAACCTGAAAAGTTCCTCAATGTGAATTATTCATTTAATTAAATATTATGTAATGTTTAAGGTCGGGTCCTTATAGTTAGTATCAGAGGTAGATTTAGTTAACATTAGGAGTTAGGGTATTGTTAAATAAATTTCCATAAATTATATTATGGTAATATTAAAATGATATAGCATTTACAGATTACCTTATTGCTTTGCCTAAGATATTTTGTTTTAAAAATGATTTTATGAAGAGGAAACATGGCAGCTATGTTGGGACGACATCAGGAGGAAGACAACCTTCCAAATCAGCATCCTGAGATTGTCATAATTAGAACTAACTAGTTTGTTGCAGTGATGGTACAGTTGACTCATTCTATAAATGGTGTTGGTATCCATGTACGAGATCAACCAGATCAACCACAGATGAACATGTCCGTAGTGGATCATTTCATGAAAAAAAATCCCCCATCATTCAGAGGATAATATAATCTGGTGTTATAAGAAGGGTTTATTAAAGAACTATAAAATATTTTTGATGTCATGGTTTTTTCTGAACATCAAAAGGTTAGTCTTCCTATTTACTATTTTGAAGGTGAAGCTGATTAGTGGTGGTCGATGGTGAAAAATATTAGGGATAGTGATGAGATTGATGCTCTTGATTTAGATGAATTCAAAGGTATGTTTCTTGAGAAATATTTTACTAAGGTAGTTCATCTTAGGGTGGAAAAACAATTCCTATAATTAAGGCTGGAGGATGACTCAGTGGATGGTTATGAACAAAAATTCACTCGAATAGAATGGTATGCTCCAAATTTCATACAAGATCTTGATAGTAAAATCAACCATTTTTACTCAAGATTAAAGCCAATGTATCAAAGAGATTTATCTTCTCATGAGTTAAAATGTTATGAAAAACTTGTTCGTTGTGCGGAGAAGGTGGAAATTGTGTTTGCAGGTGATCTGGTATTCTTTAAAAATCAACAGAATAAGAGGTTGAGGTGTCAGGTGAAGGATATGAACTCCTCAAAAAAGATTCATGGTAATAAACATAAGTTTACAGTTTTTGAAAATTGTTATAAAAAGAATGATGGGGAATTTCTTTTGAATTTTGGTAAGTGCTACCAATGTGGTAATATCAGACATAAGGCTCATAATTTCACTGAAAAAGATCAGGGCAATGGTATGACAAAATTGGACTTACAGTCAGCAAAATGTTTTAAGAGCAATTAAATGTGTCATTATGCAAATGAGTGTCCTAAAAAGAACTCAACCGAAGGAAAGAAACCAGACTACAAGAAGAAAGGGGCGGTTAAATCCTTTTCAACTACTTCAGCAGATGTTGGTCCATCAAATGATGTTGTATCAGGTAAACTATTTTTTTCAGATTAAGCCAATGTGTTGTTTGATTTAGGATCTACACATGCTTTCATTTCAAAGAAGTTTTCTAGTAAATTAGGAATTACATATCAAGATATGAATACAGATCTTATGGTAAATCACTTGGGGGAAATGTATAGGCCAAAAGAAAACATAAGAACATTCATGTCCATGTGTGCAGAAAAAATTTACATGCAAACCTTATTGTTTTTCCTCTAAAAGAGTTTGATGTTATTTTGGGTACTGTATTGGCTTTCTAATTATCATACTAATATTGTCTGCAAAGCTAAAACGGTTTATTTTCAGAATTATTTTCAGTTTTTATACAAAAATGAATGCTTGGTTTTGATAACATATCATGAATATGATAAACTAGTAAAAGATGAAAATAAATGTTACCTTGCACATATTGTTGGAAACAAAGGAACTCTTTAGATTAATGATGCGCTAGTGGTAAATATGTACGTTGATGTTTTTCCTGATGAGTTTCTTGGTATTATACCTGATCTGGATGTTGAAATTACTGTTGACATGATTCTTGATGCTAAGCTAATTTCAAATCCCCCTTATCGAATGGCTCAAATTGTAATTTTAGAGTTAAACAAGCAATTGTAGGAGTTATTTGATAAAGGCTTCATTCGACCTAGCACATCACCATGGGGTGCTCCTGTCTTTTCTGTTAAAAATAAAGATGGTTCAATGATACTTTTCATTGATTATATCGCATTGAATAACATCATTGTTAATAATATGAATCATTTTCCTCATATCGGTGATTTGTTTGATTAACTCCAAGGAGCTCAGTATTTTTCAATGATTTACTTGATATCGGGGTATCATTATTTGAAAGTAAAGGAAGTAGACATTCTGAAGAACACATTTTGTACTAGATATGGCCATTATGAATTTTTAGTGATGCCTTTTTGATTAACCAATAAACATACAGTATTCATGGATCTTATAAATAGAATTTTTCGTGAGTTCTTGGATAAGTTTGTGGGTGTGTTCATTGATGATATTTTGGTTTATTCCAATAGTAAGGAGGAACATGAAATTAATTTAAGGATTGTCTTGAAATCCTTAAAAGAAAAGAAACTATTTTGTAAATTCACCAAGGGTGAGTTTAGGTTACAACAAATTTCATTCCTTGGTCACATTGTTTCAAAAAATGGCATATCTGTTGATCCTGCTAAAACAAAAGATGTTAATGAATGTACAATACCAACTAATATAACTAATATTCGTAGTTTTCTTGGTTTAGCATGTTATTACTAGAGGATTGTTGAAAATGTTTCACAGTTATCTAGTCCAATGACTATGTTAACTCGAAAAGGTGTTTTGTCATCTGGACAAAAGAATGTGATGATTGTTTTCATGAATTGAAATGAAGATTGGTGAATACTCAAGGTTTGGCACTGACATCCAAAAATGGTGAGTTTGTTATCTATAATGAGCTTTATTGAAAGGATATGGATCTGTCCTTATGATGAATGATCAGGTAATTTCTTGTGCTTTACGTCAGCTGAATCCTCATGAGTTAAATTACCCTACACATGATTTGGAATTAGCTGATGTTGTTTTTTCTTTAAAAATTAGGAGGAATCATTAGTATGGAGTAAAATATGAAATATATAGTGATAAAAAAATTATAAAGTATATATTAAATAAGAAAGATTTGAACATGATATATAGGTGATTGATGAAATTAATCAAGGATTATGATTTCACGATCCATTACCATACATGAAATGAAAATAAAGTGGATGATGCTTTGATTCGAAAAAGTAATGCTTCATTAACTATGTTACGTTTGGAAAGAGATCCTTTTGTTTTTTATTTGATAATCTTTGGCATTGTAGTTTTTGGTGTGGGAAATTCTTCTATTTTGTATCAGGTGTTAGTAAGATCATCTCTATCAGACAGAATTAAGCAAGCACAGAATGAAGAGAGTGAGTTGCAGAAAACGGTGGAGTTGGTTTAGAAGGTTATGTTGCCTAAATTTAACATTGATAATGATTTTGTATTGAGAGTTAGAATGAGATTATGTGTGCCTTATGATTCACACTTGAAGAATGAGTTATTATGTGAAACCCATAGTTCTCTGTTTTCTATTCATCCTGGTTGTACTAAGATTTACATAGATCTTCGTGAGTTTTACAGGTGAGATAAAATGAAAATAGATATTGTAGATATTACTTTGAATTGATTGACTTGTTATCAGCTTAATGTAGAGAAGCAGTTAACGAAAGGGATTCTTCATCCTCTACTGGTGTTAGAGTGGAAATGGGAAAATATATCCATGTATTTCGTTGTGGGGTTACCAAATACTTCTCGAGTTAATAATGCAGTCTGGGTTATAGTTGATAGATTGACTAAATCTGCTAATTTCATTCCTATTATAGATAATTTGTATCTATATCAACTTTCTCGATTGTATGTTAAAGAGATATTCAGGTTTCATAAAGTTCCCTTCTCAATTGTATCTGATCTTGATCCCAGTTTAACATATATCTTTTGAAAAGACATTCAGAATTCATTGGGTACTGAATTTAATTTTAGTGCAGCTTTTCATCTTCAATCAGATGGGCAATCAGAACGAACAATTCAGGCCTTTGAGGATATTCTACGACCTTGAAAAGTAGATTATCAGGGAAGTTGGGATGAAAATATTTCTTTGGTGGAATTTTTATATAATAACAGTTTTAATTCCAGTATATAGATGACTCTATTTGAGGAATTATATTTAAAGTATTGTCATACTCCATCTTTTTGGGATAAAGTATGTGAAATGAAGCTGATGGGACCATAATTGGAAGAAGAGATGGGATAGAATGTTTAGATGATTTAGAATCGCATGAGAATAGCTCAGAGAAGGCAGAAAAGTTATATAGATAACTGAATGAAGGATCCTTCTTTTGAGTTAGGTGATCATGTCTTTCTCACACTTTCCCAATGGTAAAGTGTGATTCATTTTAGTAACAAGGGAATGTTGACTCTGAGGTTCATTTGACCTTATGAAATTCTATAGAATGTTGGATCAGTTGCATACAGAGCGTATTTACCTCAATTTTTATCCCAGGTACACAATTTTTTTCATGATTAGACGTTGAGAAAATATATACCATATCCATCTCATGTTTTGAGCCTAGAGGTAGCTCAGTTTGAAGAGAATCTATCTTATGAAGAACAACCAGTTTAGATTCTTGAACATAGAGAGCATGTGTGGAGAAATAGGGTAATTAACCAAGTTATGGTTTTCTGGAGAAATTATATGGTTGAAGAGGCAATGTGAGAATCAAAAAATACTATGAGGGATAAATAACCCCATTTATTTGATAAGTGAATAAAAATGCGAGGATGCAATTTCCAAAAGGGGGGAAGGATGTAACATCCCAAGTAAATGAAGAATAAGATATATATTTCATATTTATTAATATTTGTTATTTAAATATTAATATAACTTTAATGGGGATTCTACGTTCGATAGGGTACCCGATACACAACAAAAAGATTATTTGAAATCTTACGTTGCACTCTAATATTATAATATTATTATTTTAAATGGTAGTTAACTCCTTGTCATAGTATAGGCGGGAATGAAAATAACTAACTGCAATGTGATCATACATGTTTGATAAATGTATTTACATTTATCCAATAAAACGTTAGAGGCTTAAAATTTGAATGAATCTAATTTTAAGCATAATTTACATTAAAAGGTTGATTTACAACCTTTTAAAGGAGAACCCTATTTAAATCAAGTTTTTGTCACTTTAATACATTATATATGACCAAATAAAATCCTTATTAAGAATTGGGACATCAATATTTACTTTGTGTAAATTTTTGGAATTTTTCCGACAAAGTTCATTTTTAATGAATTGTGCAAATATTGTATTTTAATTAAAAACTGCATTTCAATATAATTTATTTATATGGTTATATTATTTTTTAATTGATTTTAGAGTTTAATTAAAATATATTTTTACTATTTAATCCAATTTTGGTCATTATAATTAATTTCACTTTGATATTTGACACAATGAAGTGTCAATCTTTTGATAGTTATTGTTTCATAAAAACACGATATTTGTTTTAACAATGAGAATTAATTTTAAATTTATTAATTCCACTTCTATGTTTAGAATTTCGAAAAATATACATCATTTTCGAATTCAAAATATCATATATATATTTGGCTGAATATTTGGTATTTCTTTGAGAAACATCAATTTGTGATGAATAGTGAAACCACTTAGTAGTAGTTAAAAAACTGACTTTTTCATTCAAATGAAATTTTAACACTTCTGTGAATTGAAATTTGAAAATTCGACATAAATTGTTGTTATTAGTTAGTAAAATGTGGTACAATAAGCTGAAAATAATTTTTGGTGAATAGTATCTTTTGACTTTTTTTTACTGTGATTAAAGGTAAATAAGGTAATTCAAGGTAAAATGAATATTATAATAATTTAAAAATACCTTAAAACTTATCCAAACATTATTTTTTTGAGTCATTTACGACCATTGGAATCTTTTTGTCGATTCTGAGACCCCATTGAGCCACATGGGAGTGATAATGCCAGTTTAGATTAATTAATTTAAAGTGAAGAGAAAAATGGCATAGACAAATATCTCATTTTAAATTAATTTTTACATGGTGTTATTTAAGTTATTTTTTCAACTATAAATATTCATGGGAAATAGAAAAATATTTCCTACATCATGGTATTTTTTTATAATTTTTAGATAACAAATAAATTAAATTATTCATGAAAGAGTAATGATAAAGTATTTACCTCATTAATAAATTATTTAAATAAATAAGATTATAATGTTTAAAATACTTTACAAAACATGTCCAATTATGATTGGATGATTTTATTTCGAGAATGAGTCAACTTATCTTATACTTTAATGATTTTTGGACTTTTTGAAACCGAATATCATTATATAATCAAATAATATTTTCACACATTCCTAAAGTGCCCCTCCCCTCTCTTATAAAATGAGACCACTTCTATCCCATTCCTCACACCTCTCATGCCTTTTGGATCATCCAAACACTGACCAATTAATCTCCCAACATCAATCTACCACTCCTAGGAGCCTTACCTTAGGCAGAAGGCTCTTCAAAAAGTCATTTGGTTCAATCCAAAGAGAGTTACCAAAATTAAAAGTAATAGTTTCTCTTAAATTGTATTCTTTTATTGTTCTTCTCAAACCCATAAACTCATTTTATTTATTTCTTTTTTAATAACACTAGTATCCAAAATATACTAGGATGTTGTTATGAGACTGATTCTTACTACACTTACACACACATCCATTTAATGGGTGATGAACATAATGTTTCTATGGATGGAAAACTAATGCCTCATAAAACGATGATTGTTCAATTACCTATTACTACCTCTCATGGTGGACATTATGATGGAATTGTATTTATATATAGTATATATTATGTTTATTTTTTCTTTCTGACTCTATATTTTCCATTTATAATATGCCTTTATGGTTTCCATAGTGGGTAAATGCGATAATCTCATTTGAGGAAGTGCGGACTACCACACACAGAAAGTGATGTGACTCATCAATGCCTTATGTGGGATGTATAAATAATAGTGTTAATGATATTATATATGATATTATACATTAATAATAATATACATATGTATCATTATTTTTTAATTCCACTAAAATAATAAATATAAATGAAAGTAGCGTTCATGCGTACGTATGACTTACCGTCTCCATGAATGGTGCATTTCATGCCTTACATCTAAATGTTATGTACAATTATAAATACATGTATATACTGGATATATGTGATATATATGATAACTAAATCATGAATATAATTCTGGATATAATGAAATATTGACCACATGGACAACTTGTAAATATAAGGTGATCATTTTTGACTCAAGTACCAAATATCGACAAACTGGAAATTATTAACTTCAATGATTACATAGTATTTATAACATGGTAATAAGTGATATAAAAGGAATTATAAACATGAAAAAGGACTTTAAGAATTTATAAATTAACATTAGTTTATTATTCAAGAGATTAAAGAATGATCAAGTCATGTCGGACATGAGGTAAGAGACTTCGTCTCAATCTACTTTCATTGAGGCATATTTAGTTTTATATAAGACATTATTTTATACGGTGTATAAACCCCATTGGATTTTCATTTCATTCAGTGGGAATATTTTTATACATAGTGTTTTTTAATATTTCAAAAAGGAATTTTTTTATAATGTAACCGGTGACAACAAACTTTCTTCCGCTATGAGTTTTATTTGATCTTTGGCTTCCTTAACAATCCTTAATGTTTTTAAATGGAAGAATAAATGCCATATATTATTTTTACGTATATTGGTATTGAAAATGATTTTGATAATGGATTTATTAGTTTAATATATTGAAATTATATTGTTTATTTCAATGTGGAAATGTTATCTTTCTGTTATTCTTATGTTATTTGTTATGATCATGTTATGTTTCATGGGTATTATTTATGTATACAGGTGGTTTTGTGACAAATCAAGGCTGGGTAAGCCCGAGATAGCTCTCCAATGCATTGGGTAACATGACAGAGGTTAAAGTGAATTATTCTCCTTAGAGATTTATGGAATATACATTGATGGGAATTCCAAAGTAACTCCCTATGTAGCTATGATAGTTACAATGTAAGTATGTTATGGATGCCACAAGTTACGTTTATAACATATGATTTCTACGTGCCTTCCATAAATCTTATGATTTCATGAGTTAAGTAGGATAGATCATTTTTTGAATGTATTTATAAATAAATGTTTTCATCCTTTGTTTTATAACCCTTACTGAGCTTTTTATGCTCATCCCAAGTCTTTAAATGTTTTCACAGGACTAAAAGGTGAATAAGGTCAAGGATGGGATCATAGAAAAGTCATGCTGTCTAAAACCTGGAACTAGATTTGGCTATTTTTTTAAAGAGTTATTATTTTATGGAAAGAATTAAATATAGGTTATAATTGTATAAATTTAATTTTCGTGTTGTTATGTAAATATTATGTCCTAATTATCTAAAACTCTAAACCTGAAAATATCCTAAATGTGAATTATTCATTTAATTCAACATTATGTAATGTTTAAGGTCAAGTCTTTATATTTATCGCCATTTTAGTACGTTCCACTTCAATTTATCTATGCCCCTTATTTTTATTTGAAGGATAAGTGATTACATACTGTAAACTAGAGATAAAAAGTTCTTTAATGAACTATTTATCATATAAGCTGAATTTGTGGAAATCAATTCTTGAATTACATCGCTTTAATCAAGGAGGAAATGCATTATTTTATTCACACAATACCTTGATCATTAAATTGTTTAAAATTTCTATTTATTTTGAAAATGTGGGTAACAAGATATTGACATTATTACAAAGGTTTTAGGGTAAATTCATTTAATTGGACAAGAATGATACTGGGATGGTGAAGATTTATATGTTTAAGGCCCCAAACATAAACATTACATAATATTGAATTATGTTAATAGTTCACATTGAGGACCTTTTCTGATTTAGATATTTTAATAATTAGTTTATAATATTTACATAACAACTTGAATATTACATGTAGACACTTCTACTCAGTATCCATTTTATACATAAGATAAAAACTCTTTGAAAAAAAGAGTCATGTCTAGTTCCATGTTTTAGACAGCATGAATTTTCCTTGATTCCATCCATAACCCTATTCCACTTTATATACTGTGAAAAACATTTCAAAAACTTTGAATGAACATTAAAGCTCAGTAAGGGATACACCAATAAGGAAATCTGTTTGTTTTTGAAAACTACAAGTAAACCATGATTACCATATTCTAAGTAATAATTTTAACCATTATAATGTATTAAATACTATTCAAGGAACAATAGATCATTTCATACCATTTTTTGAAAAAAATATTACCAAACACCCCATAGAAATAACACATAATATATAAAGGTAACATGAGACACAAACATACATAAATGGAATAACCATATGGTCCACTTCCAAACAGTTCACTAAATAGAATATCTATAATGCCAATTTCCATACCCAATACATTGAATGTTATAACGTAACAACCCTTCCGGGTTTATCACCGCACAACCCAACATTTGGGTTTTCATGTATCTAACTATCAATTGTCCAAGTACCATTATAAAATCTGAACACATAAAATATTACAAATATAACCATTTCACTAATAAAATTTCATTTTCATTCACAAGTGATCATTTCCTGATATTGAAACAATCAATCCATTTCAAAATCAATTTTCATATTCAAAACACATGAAAACAGAATAAGGTGTTTACATTTTCCTTAAAAACACATTGAGGTGTATAGAGGAAGCCAAATAAAAATTGCAGCGACAATGAAGTCATTGTCACCACAAACGTTAAAAACATTCCATTTGTCATCTAGTAAAACACTTCGTATAGAAAATGATACAATTTTAATGAAATTAAATTATATAGGAGTTTAGACATTTTATAAAAATAGACCTCAATGAATGGATATTGAGACGAAGTCCCTTACCTCGTGTCCTAATTGACCTGTTCGTTCTTTAATTTCCTTTAAATTTGGTAACTCCAATTGGTTTGAACCAAAATAATTTCTTTAAGTGCCTCCTGCCTATGTTATGTCTTCTAGGTGGAAGAGATGGATGTAGGGATCTTAATTGGTCAGATTTTGGATGAGAAAAGGGGCTTGAGAGGTGTTAGTAATGTGTTAGAGGTGAGGGATTTTTATATGGGTAAGAGGGGATCTTTACGAAAGTTTGAAAATAATATTTTTTTTATATAATGATTTTTGGTTTCCAATAGTCCAAAAATAATTAATGTTGAAGTATATATGACTCATGTTTGAAATAAAATCATCCAATAATAATTGGATAGGTTTTGGATATTTTTTTAATCTTTATAATCTTATTTATGTAAATCATTCATTAATGAGGAAAACACTGCATCATTATTGTGTCATAAATAATTTAATATATTTGATGTCTAAAAAATATAAAAAAAAATACAATGATGTAGGAAATATTTTTATCATTCAAATGAATTTTTATAGTAGAATAGATATCTTATATAATCCCATGTAAAAATTTATTTACCAAAACATATATGTTTATTCATATATGACTTTACTTTAAATTAATTATTATAAAGGGTCATTATCATTCTTATGTGGCTCCATGGGGTCCCAAAATTGACCCAGGGATGCTCGTGGTCTGAAATATATCAACCAATTGTATTAAGACCCATGTTAGGGTAATTTAATGTTATTATAATATTTTTTTACCTTGAAATATCATATTTACATTTAACTATGGTAAATAAAAGCCAAATGTTACTATTCACTAAAAATAATTTTCATCTTGATGAATCAAATTTTAATTACTAATAAAATCCATGCATGTTATATTTTAGAAATTCAATTTAGAGAAGTGGTAAAATTTAATTTAAATGAAAAATTTGTTTTTTAACTACTACTTAGTGTTTTCACTATTCATCAAAAAATAAATGTTTTCAGAAAAAATAACAAACATTCAACTGATCCTAGATTTTATATTCCGAATTCAAAAATTATGTCTATTTTACCAAAAACAAAACATTTATGTTTCACTAATTAATTTGTAATTAATTCCTATTTTCAAAACAAAATGTGTTTTCTTATGAAATAATTAATATCAAAATATTGAAACATGATTATGTACAATTTCATTTGTGAAATTACTTCCAATGAACAAAATTGGATTAAATGGAAAAAATATAATCTAATTATACATTAAAACCAATTAAAAAGATAATGTAACCATATAAATAAATTATATTGAAAGGTAGTTTTTAATTAAAATACAATATTTTTCATTGTTCATTAAAAATGAAATTTATCATAAAAAATATCAAAAATTTACCCAAAGTAAATTTTGATATCCATATTATATAGAATAATTTTATTTGGTCAAATAGAATATATAAATGTGACAAAAACTATATTAAAAGAGGGTTCACTATCAAAACTTGGTAAATCAATCCTTTAATGAATATTTGGGTATTTGTGCTTAAAATTAGATTCATTCACGTGTTAAGCCTCTATCTCTTATTGGATAAATGTAAAAAAATTTAAAATAACATCTACAATCATATTGTAATTAGTTCTTTTCATTCTCGATATTACAATAGTTAGGCATTAACTGTATTTAAAATAATATTATAATGTTCTTTTTCATTATGACCCAATGTTGTGTGCAACATAAGACTTCAAAGAAAACTCATTATTTTTTATCAGTTAAGCTATAAAAGAATGCATCCCCTTTAAAGTAAAATTAATATTTAGTTAAAAATACTAATAAATATGAAAATTTATTATTCCTTATTTACATGGAATGTTACATCTTTCCCCCATTTGAAAATTGCATCCTTACAATTTATATTCACTTATAAAATAAGTGGGGGTATTTATCACACATATAATTTTTAGATTAAAATGTTTCCTATTCAACCATATGGTATTTTTACAAAACCTTTACCTGATTAATTACCTAATTCCGCATCACTTGCTCTCTTCAGTCAAAAATCTGGACTGGTTGTTCCTCATAAGAGAGATTTTCTTCCAACTGACCTACCTATGGGCTCAAAACATGAGATGGATCTAGAATATACCTCCTTAACATTGAAAAATGAAAAAATATTTGTAACTAGGATAAACTTTTAGGTAATTACACTCTATAGACAAATGATCCATCTTTTTGTAGGATTTCATAGGGCCTAATGAACCTCGGACTCACCATTTCATTCTTTCCAAAATGTATGACACTTTTCAATGGAGAAACATTGAGAAATACATGATCACAGACCTAGAAATAAAGATCTTTTCTCCTATTGTATGTATAAATTTTCTACCTACTCTTAGGTGTTCTCATGTTCTTAAAAATCAACTAAACTTTTATACCATCTCATCTACCAATTCAAGTACAATTAGTTTCCTTTCACCTACTTCATCCCAAAAAATCTGGAGTTCAACAACTCTTTCCATATAATGCCTAAAATGGAGCCATCTGTATACTGGAATGAATACTATTATTATAAGAAAATTTAACCAAAGTATAATTTCAGTCTGAACTTCCTTGGTAATCTAGTTAACAAGCACGTAGCATATATTCCACGGTCTAAATTTTTCATTCTGGCTGTCCATCTGATTGAGGAATAAAAGTTGTAGTAAAATTTAATTCGGTACCCAATGACTTCTAATAGATATTCCAAATGATAGAAGGGAACCTATGATCACGATATTATATAATGGAGAGGGAACTTCATGTAACTTGACAATCTCTTTTTTATAGAACTGAGAATGTTTATCTAGCAACAATGTATATCTAATTGGAAGGAAATGAGCATATTTAGTCAATCAATCAACAATAACACATATTTCATTATTATCTTGATATGTATTGGTAATCCCACAATTAATTCCATGAATATATACTGCATTTTCCTCTATAGTAACAGTGAATACTAAAGTATCCCATTCACTTACTTCACCTCTACTTTAACCGGTTGACAAGTCAACCACTTCATAGTAAAATAAACAATATATCTTTTAATTCCATCCCACATGTAATACTACTAATGATCTATGTACATCTTAGTACTAACAGGATGAACTAAAAATGGAGAACTATGTGCTTCACATAATATGTTTTTCTTTAACTTTGAATCACAAGGCCCAAATAATCTTTCACAATCCTCAAAATAAAATCATTATCGATATTAAATTTAGGAAACATACCATTCTGAACAAAATATACCTTTTTCTACAACTCACATACTTTTTTTCTATAATTGATTTATACTATCTGATAGAGATAATATCACTGACACTATTTAGAATCAAAGTATCAACCAAATTATTTGCCTTTCCAAGATGGTAATGGATCATGAAATCATAATCCTTGATTAATTCAAACCTTATCTAATCTATCATGTTCAATTATTTCTAAGTGAATATATATTTCAAACATTTTTGGTTAGTATATATTTCACACGTTACTCCATACAAATGATGCATCCAAATTTTTAAAGCAAAAAACAACAACAGTTAACTCAAAATTAGGTGTAGGGTGATTTTACTCATGAGGTTTCAACAGACATGAAGCATAAGAAATTACCTGATTATTTTTCAATAGGACACAACAATGTCCTTTCAAAAAAACATCATTGTAGATAAAAAACTCACCATTTCTAATGGAATTTCCAAAACTGGTGCATTCACCTATTGTTATTTCAATTCCTGAAAACAATAATCACATTCTTTTTTTAAGATGAACTGAAAACCTTTTTGAGTTAACTTAGTCATTGGACTAGATAACAATGGAATATTATCAACAAACCTAATTTAATAATCTAATAAACCCTGAAAACTATAGATCTCTATAATATTTGTGGATCTTGGCCTTTCTGTAAGTACATTGGTTTTATCATGATCAATAGTTATTCCATTTTTAGAAACAATGTGTCCACGAAATGAAATTTTATGTAACCAAAACTCAAAGATGCTAAATTTCCCGTAAAAATTCTTTTCATTGAATGTATGAACGGAAACTCTTAATTGAATTTCATGGTTTTATTTATTTATAGAATAAACCAAAATATCATCAATAAAAAAAACAATATTTTTCACCAAATTCAATTGTGCCGTTATAGAGAAAAATGTTAAATTATGATTCTGACCATATACGGATGATGATTTGGAAGGTCATTTCCCTCTATATGCCTTCCCAAAAATGTTGCTATGTTTTCTTTATGAAAAAACATTATTAACACAGAAATATCTTAAGTGAAGTAACATGGTAATATTTATATTCTATATCATTTCAATATTAGAGTATAATAATTTAAGGAAATTAGTTTATCAATATTCTAACTTCTAATGTTGTTTAAACCGACCTCTGATACCGAATATAAAGCCTCGGACTTAAACAATACACAATCTTGCATTAATTTTACAATTATCATTGAAGATCTTTCAGGTTTAGTGTTTTATAGTATTAGTTCATAACATATACATAAAAACATGAATATTAAATATAGTAAGATAAACATGATACCCTTTTTTTATAGGATAAAAACACTTTTTAAAATAAGAGTCATGTCTAGTTCCATGTTTTAGAAAACATGACATTTCCATCATCTCATCCTTGACCCTATTCCACTTTCTATCCTATGAAAAACATTTCAAATACTTGGGATGAGTATAAAAATCTCACTAAGGGATACATAAAGAAAAAAACTGTTATTTTTTTAAAACAACATGTAAACCATGAATACCTTACTATAAGTAATATTTTTCACAATTATGAATTAGTAAATACTCTACAGTTAATAAAATATAATTTCATACCATTTTATAACCAATAGAATAGCATAAAACCCATAGAAGGAACAGATAACATATAAAGGAAACTTAGGACATAAACATACTTAAACGAAATTACTATACGACCAACTCCCTCACATATCACTAAATGGAAAAGCCATAAGGCTGACTTCCATACCCAATGAATTGGAGGTTATAACGTAGCCACCCATCATGGTTTATCAAATCACCACCCTTAATTTATTTTTTCACATAACCACCCGTAAGATGTCCATGTACCATTATAAAATCATAATACATAAAATATTGAAAATATAAAAATTCCACTTGTTAAATTTCATTTGAAATCAGAATAGATCATTTCAAGATATTGAAATAATAAATCCATTTAAAAATCATTTTCATTACCAAAACAACCAAAAACTAAATAATGGGATTCCCTTTTCATTAAAAAACATTTACGCATATATAGGATGCCAAATAATTATTATGGCGGTGTAGAGATCATTGTCTCCACAAAGGTTAAAAAAATCATTTTGTCAATTTGTAAAATGATTCGTAGAAAAAAAGATTCCTTTGAATTAAATGAAAGGTAAATGGTTTTTATACACTATATAAAATAAATTCTTGTATAAATACAAATATTCCTCATTGAAGAATTATTGAGACAAATTCTCCTACCTTGATTCTAGCTTGACCCATTCGATCTTTGATTTCCTTTATATCGGGTAACTCCCTTTGTTTTTAGCGAAAATAATTTTTTATGCTTCTTTTTCCTATTGTAAGGATTCTAGGTGGATGATAGGTATGTAGGGAACTTAATTGTGCATAAAATGGATGATAAAAGTGTTTTTCGAGGTGTGAGTAATGAGATATAGGTGAGGGAAGTTTACAACGGGGAGGAGGTGCTCTTAATAAATGTTTGAATTTATTATATTATTATATAATGATTTCCAGTTTATAAATGTCCAAAACCCATTAATCTCAATTATAATATGATTAATGTTCTAAATAATGTCATACAATACTAATTGGAAATTTTTGGTATATTGTTTTCAACTTTATAATCATATTTATTTAAATCATTCATTAATGAGGAAAACATTTCATCATTTTATGTCATAAATAAGGTAATTTATTTGATGTCTAAATATTATAAAAAAATACCATGATGTAAAAAATATATTTATCTTTTAAATAAATATTTATTGGTGAATTGATAACTTTTATAATCCCATGTAAAAATTGATTTACTAAAAGATATATGTTTAAGTCGTTTTTCTCATTACTTTAAATTAATTAATATAAAGTGTCATTATCACCCTTTAGATGTTCTATGGGGTCCCAAAATAGACCCACGTATTCCCATTGATGTAAATATATAAATCAATAATATTAGAACACATGTAATGGTATTTTAATATTATTATAATATTATTTTGGCCTTGAATTACTCTATTTACCTATAACTGCGGTAAATAAAAGTCAAAAGATACTATTTATGAAAAAATTATTTTCATCTTATTAATCCACATTTTACTTACTAATAACAACCATGTATGTTATATTTTACACATTAAATTCATTAAATCAGTAAAATTTCATTTAAATGAAAAAGTCGGTTCTGATCTACTTCTTAGTGTTTTCACAGTTAATAAAAAATTGAAGGTTTTAAGAAAAATACCCAAAATTCAGCCTAAGATATATTTGATATTCCAAATAAAAAAAGAAGTATATTTTAAGAAATTCTCAACATATATGTTTCATTAATTTATTTAAAATTAATCACGTTGTCAAAACAAAAAGCGTGTTTTCAAAAAATAATAATTATCAATATATTGACATTTTTTATATCTAATTTCATTGTGAATTTACATTCACTCAAATTAATTTTATTAAATGGTAAAAAAATATAATCTAAATATCAATTAAAAAAAATTAAATACATAATCTGGCCATATAAATAAATTATATTAAACGTCAGTTTTGATATAAAATACAGAATTTTTTACTATTCCTTAAAAAATAAATTTTATTTGAAAAATACCAAAAATTTACCCAAAGTAAATCATGATATACCAATTATAAATAAAAATATTATTTTTTCCAATAAAACAAATAAAAGTGACAAAAACTAGATTTAATGTGGGTTATCCATCAAAAGGAGTTAAATAGATCTATTAATGAATATTACGGTATTTATGTTTAAAATTTGATTCATTACCATTTTATGCCTATAACTTTTATTGGATAAAAGTAAAAACATTTAAAAAACATGTATAATAATATTGTAGTTAGTTCTGTTTATTCCTATTATTACAATGTCTTGGCATTAACTACCATTTAAAATAATATTATATCATTGTTTTTTAATATGACCCAACGTTGTGTGCAGTGTAATATTTCAATGAATCTCGTTGTTTAATATCAGGTAGACTATCAAGAAGAGAATCCCCTTTAATGTAAAATTAACATTTAATTCAAAAATATTAATATATATGAAAATTTATTATTCTTTATTTACATGGGATGTTATAAAAAGAATGTCAAATTAAACATATTTCAGTAATATCAGTTGGAGAGAATGTAAAATTAATGCTTTTTATTATTTTTTGCATTGTTGTTTACACTGTTTTAGGAATAAAAATCTAAACAGATCATATTTCCCCAATGAAAAAACCCCCATCTACTCCTCCCCAAGCTTTACAAGGCTACCAAAAGAAATTTACACCACCAAGGAATGTTCCTTCATGTCCTGCCACTCCACACAGCTATATGCACTGGACTCGAACTGGTTCAGACCATACTCCCAGTCGGCCTCCACCCTCTCATCTACGTACACCAATGGTATCATGATCTTGATTCTCTTCACATGCCACAATATTTTCATCCAATCCACCACCTATATTTAATCATATCCAAGCTAACTCTGTCAAAATACCCACCAATTGGACCTGAAAAGATTTCTACACTCATGTTTCATAGGACAGTGGTTAATGCATATATATAGGCTTGGAGAAACACATTGATTTCGAACGAATCAAAAGAATTGAAGAATTTCCACTTAAGATAGTTAATATTAGAGAATTAGTCTTGGGAAATGCTCTAGAGGGAAGGGTAGTATCCAATGTCATAAACTAATGATGGAAAGTCTCTGATGCTGAGAGAAGGCCTGGAAGGAAAACAGAGTTTGAGGGAAACTCCTCTACATTAAATAGGTTATTTTAGACACGGTATAATATGTTATATAATTTTCAGGACTACATTAATAAGGTCTCCTTATCGAGGCCTAATATAAAATTACTAATTTCAATGGTCTGTTCATTCATTTTAATGGGTAAGGCATATTCATGTTCAGTAAATTATCTACTGTCATGTTTTTTCATGGTGAATTCCCAATTATTATTTTAAACATATAATCTACATTGTTGCTAATTTTTTCCATCTTATTTTGTTTGTTGATTATGAAAAAATACATGGAATGTAATGATATCATCTTTTTTATTGAAAAAAACTGATATCTTTTTCATTTTCTTATCTTTCAGGATTCATGTCGATGTCTTGAGAGACATTTATGAATACTACACTTTAAATATAATTATGATTCATCATTGATCATATTATATTTTTTTATTCATTATGGGAGGATATTTTGGGATTGATTGTTTCCACTTCAAGTAGCTATAGATGTTTCTTGAATGACGATCGAGCGATGTGATTGAGAATATGGACGATACATTAGCCTCTACAAATCCATTTAAATTTCATTATTAATTTTATTTTTCCATCATGTTGTCTTACATTGATTTATTTTTTTATTCCATTTTTTTGAATCATATGAAAATATGTTATGTATGGTCCGACATCCATCCTCCTTCCATGATGTTCCTTATATTACATGTATGTTTTAAACATTATAAAACTAAATAAATGTAATGTTTTATGTGTATTATTAATTAGTTATGTTTAAATATTTTTTCTATAAAATAGTTCAATTTGTAATTTTCATATTCAAGTCCACAATAATAATAAAAATGTTACAATAAATATCCTTATAAAGTCATATTTTACATATGTTCAATGACCGAAAGCATGATGTTAGGAATGTATCCATATTTTGCATTGCGTATTTTTATCGATAACATGGAATATTTTTTAATAATTCCCCATGTCTTATATAGATTATTACATCTAGTGGTATAATTTTTTATTAATTATAATTTATGTTTTTGTAACTTATGTTTGTTACTCAAGCATGTGTCGTGTAGTACCTCATCAATCATGATTATCTTTTTTGTTTTCTACTATATTAATTGTCTTTATGTGTAATCAACTTTTATTGTAAAATTCTATTCCCCGAATTTATGCTTCTAATATATTAAATATATTCAATATTATTGCAGGGTTTCAATCATGTAAACAAGCCGATATAGAGTAATTACACTATATTTTGGAGAAATACACCATCATGAAAGACTTGAGAAATGATTCATTTTTGAGTAGTAGGTTATTTGATTTTTATTTATTTAATATATTTTATTTAATTTGAGTATTGGATATTTTTTAGAGCATTAGAAAATTTATTTTATTTGATAAGTGCATAAAAAATAATATTGAGAAGTGGATCATTTTTAGGGCTTTGAATTATATCACCGTTCAATTGCACGAGAGAGTAATAGTTATTACCAAGCCTGGGTGTTCTCCTTACCATAAAAAGTCAAAAGAATGTTTTTAATACCCATAGGGATAAATTTATTATAAAATCACTATATATTAATTTGTTCCCAAAAGTAATAGATATAAATATTATATTATATTGATTAATTAAAAAAATTGCAGTTTTGATGAAAAATAATAATTAATATCTTATAATCTTATTGACAAAAATATCAGAAATATTAATCATAATCCCCCCTTTTTTATCATTTTACTCATTTTCTATCATTCATAATTAAATGGGGGATATGGGGGGGGCAATATAAACATCTTCAGAGATTATTCTAGATTTAGATATCTCCTTTTTGATATTTTTAGCAAAAATTTTATCATCTAAAAAAATACCCTCCATGTTTTAATGAATAACGGAATGAATTTTATGACTTTATATATTAGTGATATCTCAGGGATTCCTATTTCATTAAAATATATGAATAATTTAAAAGATAATATAGAAAATAATTTTTTTAAAAAATAAACATTTTATTTTATATATTAACAATTTCATAAAAAATGATTCCTTCTTTTGGCAAGTGAAAAAATGATCTCATGTGTCTAAATATAAAAAATCGTATTTGAGGAATGTATTTTCATAATAATTTAACATGAAATTGTATTTTGTATATAACTTTAATCTTAAATCCATCCTCCTTATTTCCAATATAATTATCCACCTCTTCTGAACATTTAACTAGTTGTGAATCTTTAATTTCATCTATATTTTAATAAATCAATGGTCATTCAAATGAAATATATAAAAGGTAAACCATAAAATAAAATAATTTGAGATATTTTACCCTATACACTAACACATATAATATATCATCATCTAGACGATACTTCTGCAAAAATTATTTAATATTTTAATTGTACCTTGTTTATTATGTGAAATGAAACTTCAAAACATCTTTTCATTATAGGATACTATATTTTTTATCATCGAATTAAATTGTCATCCTTTTCTCCTTCTCATGATCAAGTGATTCTTATAATAAACTTCTAATCCCATGTATAATAAATTATGTCATCATATCCTATATATAAGTAGAAGAAACCTAATTAGTAGTATAACTGGTATAACATTAAATAATTCCAACAAAAAAATGTTTAATTTGATGAAATAATTTTATTATTATATATCTATATATATTTTTATGGGAAGAAAAATAAAAATAAATTAATATGAGATCCTATCCCACTATTAAAATCATTAAAATAGATATATGTAACATTAATGAAACTATATGTACATGTATTTTATTAAAATTAAATTATTTTTAGATTTAAAAATTTTGATTGTTCATAATAGAAATAAAATAAAATTTATTTTTATAAATAAAATAGATTATGAAAAGTGATTCCATAAAAATGATTACTATAAAAAATAATATTAAAATACATTGATTTTAGTATTCTTCAACAATAAAATGAGTAATTTAAGCTAACTAATCCATAAATTTACCCATTTATTTAAGAAAATATCAAAATATTGGTATGTAAATAAAATTTCAAAAAATAATAGTGTTTTTCCATGTAAAGGATTCAAAAATAATTAAAAATAATAATTTTTAGTAGAATAATTAGATGATCAATGGAGTATTTTCTCATATCCTTTCGACGAGATCATTTTTTATTGCATGAATCATGAATACATAAAAGTCATTTTTATCTTTTTGTAGTCATGTTATAGATTAAATAATCCTACACAAGTATTCAATATCATCAATATCCCCATCACCCAAATTAATATTCCCATTCTAAAACAGTAGACCACAAACCACTCAATTGGATAATAATAAGGAATATCTACTTAACATTCATATCCTTAATAAGTAGTACTTATTTGAAAAAATTTATTTCAAATCTATATGCGTAAGTCTATAATCATCTTGTTTCACACCACTATTCATATCAACCATATTATACATAGATTATAATACTCTACATTTATTATAATCAATTTTACTATTATCATTAAAAAATCCAAAACAAGTTAGTAATGAAAAAATCAACCTTTTCTATTTTTCACTTGACAAAATCAATTCATTAATAATGAAAACAACTATAATATTTTCCAGTGTTCACTTATTGTCATAATTTTTTATAAAACATATATAATTATAAATATAAAAACTAGTCCATGCGGTTGCATTGTCATGAGGTCCTTCACCTAACTATTTCATTGTCTTTTATATAGATTAATGTGTTCTAAAATTCCGTATAAACTTGGAAAAGGAATTTATTTTATTCTCATCCAATTTTCACTTTTCATTTCATTAATATATTTTATCTTCAATAGTGAAATATTTAGTGTTATATGTTCTTGAACCTCGCATATGATGTTCAAAATGTATAAATGTATTTTCATCACAACATCATTTTCAAATAGATACACTTTAATGCCACAAATCCTCTTACCTTCAATGTTTACTCACGTATATTAAGCTAAATGGAGAACAACATGCTTCATTTTAAATAATTATTCACCACCGAACTTAATAACCACATAAGATATATATTTTTTTAATAATATAAGCCTCATGTTGTTGGTTATTTTTAACATATACCTTCATAATTTTCATATATTGATTAAAATGACACATCTAATGTAATTATATAACACAAAATATCTTTATCTCTCATACAAAATGAATGATCAAATAAACTATTTTATTAAAAATAATTGTGGGAAATTTATCTCAATGTGAATGTTTATTGAAATAATAATATTCTATAAATCCTTTAAAAATGAATCATTACATTCTCCGTATATGGAACTAAAAAATTACCATAACTTTATTCTAGTATTTCTTTGTGGAATTGGTAAAATCCCACATGATAAAATAAGTAGTATTTTATACTATAATTGATTAGGGTCATGTTATTTATACAAATTATCAATGAATTATTTAATAATAAATTAATTTTCAGATTTTAATAATACAAAACAAATAACATTGTACCAAAAATACATTTAAATAAAAATATTTATTCCCTATCATAACATGTGAGAATCCATAGATAAATATTTTCTTTTATTTATTCACAGTTGAAGCTAACAATAAATGTATTCTAATAAATATTATGTCCAACTCAATATTCAATTAAGAAATTGCATTTCATTTTTTTAAACAAAATTTTGATCAAACATCCCCATATTTCGTTCTCAGTTTTAATTGAATTAAATTTATGTTTTATTCCCAAAAGTACCTAATAATTTAGATCTAATAAGCTGAATCATTTCATCCAAGTATTTTTTTGACAATATGATAATTAAATCATCCAATCTATGACATTAATTTTTTCACCTTGTTTTAATATTATTTACCTTAAATAGTTTTTGGAAATAAATCCTCATATATTAATGCATTAAATACCTATTTAAATTCTATAAAATGATGATCTGTTATCATAATATAAAAGATGTCCCTTGTAAATCATCTTTCTCTGATTCTAAAATTTTAGAAATGAAATCCCTTATTTTAATATAGGATATTTCATATAACCCGTAACACTATATCTCTATACGATTCCAAATATAGGAATGTAATTTATAGTTAACATTATCACAATGCACATAAAAATAATTACTGAATGAATAAAACACTTTAATGACATCCTCCCATTTTCAATTTTAATCTTCAACAAATGGTGACAGATTAACATCAATATCTCCTCTTGAATTTCATATGATCATCAAAATAGATTTATTATTTATTTCATATCTATTGGTATATGATGTAAAATACTAACATAACCGGATATTATTGATGATAACATCTGATACTTTGATATGGATTCATTCAATAGATGCAGAAACTCATCAGAAAATATCTTATATAATTTCTAAAAAAATTAGAATATATATTACATTTTGGTGAATTTGTTAGGTGTTGTAGGGTTATAATGAGAATTTCTTCAGCTACATTAAATATTAGCCTCACTAAATCATTTCAATTTTCAATTAAGTGATTCAAAATTGAAATATTCGTGGATAAAAAATTTCAATAAGTAGTTTCTAGAATAATCTTGACAATGAATATATTTTGGATTTCCTATATATATTATATCATGTTTTCAAACATTGAGGAAAATTTTGATAATACATAGAATTCGTTCTTTTACTATACACCGTAACTGTGGGACCCATTTATTTTGTCATAACCCAGTCCCATTAGAAATAATATTTTGGTGAATAATAACATTAATTTGAAATCTTGTTTCCTTTGGGGAGTAACATATTCATATGCTTAGTAAATTAATTGAAATATTTGTCAATGAAATAATTTATTTTATTTAATTGAACAAATATCAATACATATGAGATATCTATAATTTTAATAAAACATATGAAAAATGGGTTTTATTATCTCTTTAAAATAATTATACCCTTTATATTTTTTTATACATTCAAATTTAAATATAATTTTTTTGGATCAAGATGATCCATTATCTTATAATGAACACATTTATTAGTGTTAGATCTTGATTACATTGCCACATATCTATTTCAGATACATTATTTATAAATAGGATTAATCCATAAAAAAACAAATAGACTCATATTTTTATGGACCCTTTTTTATATTATAACACTTCATGAATGGATGATAAATAATTTACTTGTTTTAAAGATTTCATTTTCAAAGTTCTATGAAATTTTGAAACAAGTAATTATTTATTCATGTATTTTTCTAATTATGATCTATTTATTATATAAAACAAAAATAAAAAATCTTAATGTATATTAGGTCATATAAATATATAATCATATATATATAGATAAATTTAATACATATAAAAATATAAATGTAAAATGTAAAAATTTTACACAAGTGTATATTTAAACATATAAATATATAAGAAAAAATAAATTATCAACATCTAGAAGAAACTTATATGAACACATATTAAAAAAATATGTAAATATATGAATTTAAAAATATAACATATATATATTAATATTGTTTTAAATTTTTTATATAAATATATAGACATAAAAATATAGATTTAAGATATATAAATTAAAAATATATTTACATATATAAAATGAGAATATAAAAATACATAAACATATTAACAAATAAATATTCTAATTTAAAATTTTAAAATTTTAAACATGTCAAGAAAATAATCACAAAAACCTATATAAATATAATGTAATTACATATACAATTAAAAAATATAAAAATTCTAAATTATTTATTTCAAATATATATGACAATATATAAAAATTACATATATATACATATAAGAAATAAAACATATATATAAATATATGTACATTGTGTATATATTTTAATAATAACA
Source organism: Viscum album (assembly GCA_963277665.1). NCBI lineage: Eukaryota > Viridiplantae > Streptophyta > Magnoliopsida > Santalales > Viscaceae > Viscum > Viscum album. The sequence goes on from OY728120.1 coordinate 181,882,405, forward strand.
AGATATATATGTATATAAATATATATATACAGCTAGTTTTATATTTATAAAAATATATAATATATAAACATACAATCATTTTAAATTTTTTAAAAATATTTGTAATTTTTTAAACAAATATATATATATATATATTGTAATAATATATATATATATTATAAACAAATAAACACATACAGAATCAAAATATTTTTCCCTGAAAATAAAAATAATTTCACATAAATCTAAATATATTGATGAATATATCAATATGTTAATCCTAAAAAGACAAAATATAACAATTATATTTAACAAAAAAATTATCAATATTTTTTTAAAAAATATAAAATTTTCTATTATTTTCAAACAATCTTAAAAATATATATAAAACCATGTTATCTTGTATTTCCATTAATTGAAAATTTCACCTGAATTGAATACATCCAAAAAAACTTATAAATATTAAAAAATATAGAAAATAACATCATAGAATTCAAAAATAATGTGGATACAATAATTAGAGCCATACTCAATTGATACAATAATGTTGTAGAAAAATGAAATATTAATTACAATACTAGAGGATTTTGGATGAAGATAGTGGTAGGTGGTTGAAGGAGATGAAATGTGGTAGAAGGAGTTGTGTGTTTAGACATTATGGTAAGAGGAGGAAAGTGTGTAAAATGACCAAAGAAGGGGGGTTTATAAATATGGAGCTAGTGGGATAGAAGGTGGATTTGTGATATGTAACTCATCCTATGTAAGATGAATGAATTATTGTTGTATGGACACAAGAAGAAAGAGGATAGTGTAGAGTTGAAAGTAATTGGGTTTTAAAAACATTTTTTGTTGAAAAAATTTTTTGAAAAGGAATTTACATCCATTTTAAATTTTTAAATGGTTATAAATGTCAGTTATTCACATAAAAATGTTAATAACCAAAATTTTAAAATTTTTATTAATTTAACATATGTAAAAAATACTTTTATTTTATCATCATTTATATAATAACAATTGTTAAAAAATGTCTTACCATTAGTTATTATATATATATTGTTAATTTAGCCCATAATAAGAGTTTCAAAATCAGTTATATAAATTACTATAGTTTGTGCCTCGATATGAATTTTACATTTTATAATATTTTGTTGCATCATGGGGATAAATTTGTTTTGTTGGGATAACATAAATTTTTTTATGATGTTTTTTCTCTTCAACTAGTTTTGTGGAATATTCTATAATGTGGGAACTTTCCATGAGGCATTGTACTTAGTTGAGATATAATTTTTTATTGCATCCTTGTATTTGGAATGTCAATTTTTTAGTATTGGGAAAAAGTATCATGATATGTGCCTGAAATATTTTAAGACTTTATTCCATGAGTTTTGAAATGAGATTAAGATGAGAAATCTGTTTTCCTACCTTATTCCATTATAAATAACATTATCCAATGACTGTATAAACTTTTGGAAATTACATAATTGGAACCTAATAAATTATTTTGAAATTTTAAAATGATATTATAAGATAATATTAAACATCGCAAAACTTATTTTTAAAAACCACTATCACTATTGGGTTACAGGGAATACAATGATTTATATTGAGTATTTAATTCTTAAATTTCAAATGTCCACACCGTGTGCATACATATATTATATTCATGATGTTTTTGGTAAATTAAAGATAAATTATTAATAGAGATATTATTTATAGAGACCATATGATTTTATTATCATGTGCCCATCGAAATTTCGTGGAAGGGTTGTTCCCATGATATCTTACCTTCTGTTTGAATTGAACCACCAACACTTCAACACTCAAGTATTTAATGTGGGTTTTATTTTTTTAGATAACATATATAATCATTTATGTGAATTTGATATGACTTATTGATTTTGTTAATTCTTTTTCCATTTCATATTTTTGTTGAAAATAATTTTTTTTATGTTGTGTTAAACCATTATAATGTAAATATGTGATATATATAAATACTTTTCACTATTATTCATCTCTAATTTACATGATAGTTCAAATGAATCCATTTTCCATATTTCCTTACTGACATGGATAATCCATGAAGGGATGTCAAACATTTTTATTTGATAAATATATTTTCTAGTTTATTAATAGAATGTATTTGATGGTCTAATAATTAAAAGTTTGGAGTTTTCATAAAATCTATTCATTTATTCTAATACAATACAACCATATAATAAATCCATGTTACGAGGGAAGGTTTTTATTTTTATTTGAATTTCCAAAATAATATTGCAATGAATTATTCTATTTCATGTGGGTGTTATTATTTAAGAAAATAGTAATCATTCAAGAAAGCTCAAGCATTATATGTATTTATGATCCTGTTATTGTGATGTAATTAGTTTTATTCAAAATATTTTCATGTGACATTATATTGTATATGATGTGGGACATATATTTTGGGTTTTAAATCCTATTGTTGGTTTCTAAATCGATTTTTTAAATTTTATATTCATGAAAACTTCGAAGTGAGTGGATGTTATTTGTTGAAATGAGGGTTAAGTGGAGTGTTCAAATTAAGGATATATAAAATTTTATTATTACAATTCCCCATATTAGTTCATATAATGTGTTTAGTTGGAATTAAATCATTATTTTTTTAATGTGATCCCTAATTAGGAAGAAATTTCACCATAAGAAGATGTGGGAATATTTGATGCAATTTAGGAATTTCGAGCACATCAATCACTGGTCATTATAAATGTTATCAGACATCATGGATTAGAATATAAGATATAGATAATGGATCAAATTTTCACAATAATTGATGCTTTTTATAGAATAATGGAGAATCTTGTTATTTTCATGCATGAGGGTTCATCCTGGCTTTCATGGTATATCTTTGTTCAGGGAAAGGGGACCAAGTCGATGTCATTGAAATCATTCCAAACACTATTCTTTAGATAAGTATATTTATAGATGGTGATGGTGGGTAGAGGATTAGAGTTTCACAACTAAAAAATATTCCATTAATAGCACAAAAAATGGAATTTATCAGTTTGAGAGAAGTACTGACTACTAGAGCATGACTAAAATCCATTTCTTCTAAAAGTTATTTTATATGCTCTAATAAAGGGGAATATTATAGTGTGTTTTAATATTACACTTCTTCACCAATGTAATGTGATGTAATATCACAATTTAGCAACAAAATACCACAAAATAATACAAAACAAGTTTGAATAGTTAATTTTAATGAAGTAATATTTACAACACAAATACAATAAAAAACACTATTTTATAGGGATTTCAAACAATGGTTTGTAAAATTACATAATTATAAATTTTTACACAAATTTCAAAAAATAATCCTTCATTTTTCATCTGATCTTAATCACTGTTTAATCAAAAAACAACCTGTATAATAAAATAATTCTTATATTGGTAATAATATAATGAATTAAATTAACATAAAGTGTTAATTTAAAACTATTCATTGGGTCATACAAGGAAATATGTATATCAAATTGATTTAAAGATGATTCCTACATGTCACAAAATTTCTTCATCATTATCATGAATTGTTGTTGTGAAAATTAACTAGAATATTATTTGATATAAATGATAATGAATTTATTTAATTTACAATAAATTGAATGATGAGAAAAAAATCTAGGGAATTTTTCATGGTTTTCATGATGTCATGCATATTTAAACCAAAATGATAATTATATATCAAAAAGCCACACTTGGAGTCATACCATCGAAACTATGAATTATATTGATGGGTAGTTGATTCATGCATATCTCAAATGACTTAAGGATCATTTTCAAAAAGTATCAATATAATTCAAATTTTTTGGTAGGGTTTGAGCTTATTCATTGTATTTTATACTACAATATCATTTTAAACTGGAAATAAACACATTAACACATACTTGACTCATTATTTACTAGTTTGACATGATACTATTTCCTTCACAAAACAAATTATTTTTGAAAAAGTTTCCTAAATTATAATGACAATTCAAGTGTGTTCACTCAATTTTCATTGAGTCGCACTATTTTTACTAAAATTTCAATTTTAAACTCATAACAAACAGATTTAGTAACACCAAACACATAATTTATTGGATTAATGGGAGGATAATTCACAAAAATACCAAATGACTTATGGATAATTTTTATAAAGTAAAAAAATGAACTTGAATGTGTTTTCTCGATTTTGAGTAAGTCCGTTTTCCTTTTCCATAAATTTGATGTAAATTTAAAATAAAAAGATGTAAATGGAGCCATATCAATCACTAAATGTGTCAGATTGAGGTCAGGATAATTATTACATATCCCAAGTAGATTATGGAGCATTTTCATAATGTATTAAAACAATATGAATATGTTTACTTAGTTTTTATTATGCCACATTCTATTATTACATAAAAGATATTTTCAACTAGAAACATACACTATGACTCATACCGATTACTTAATGTATCAGTTTAACATAATATTAATTAATAAATATCTCAAATGAATTATAAATGAATTTCATAAATTATTGAGTTAATCTAAGCATGTTTTCTGGGTTATCAATTATGGGTATTTTTTTAAACTAAACAATCGATTTTAAACTGATGACAGACACATTGAGTCATGTCGAAAACTTTATGCACCCGATTTTTGTGTGGATGAACCCTACACATAAATAATGAAATATGGATTGTTTAACTAAAGTATCAAATAATTATTAATTCAATCTATTCATTTTTAGTAGGTTAGTTTTTCTTTCAAACTATAAATAATTTCAAAATTAAAAAAAACAAAGTTGAAGTCATACTGTCATGTCATGCATAGGATTAAGGTGAGGATAATTTCTACACATACAATATGTTTTATGGATATTTTTTTTAAATATAAAAAAATATTAATATGTTTACTCAGTATTGATTATGTCAAATTTTTTATATTAAATTGTCATTTTAAACTAAAAACACACACTTTGTCTCAAACTAATGATATCATGTATTGTTTTGATATCACACTTATTATAACATGTGAAAAATGAAAAATAAATCAGTTTCTGAAATTATCAAGAAAATTAGAACTCATTTTCTTAGATTCCAGTGAGTGACATTTTTTTAACTAAATAGTCAATTTTAAACTAACAACAGACACATTAAGTATATAGGGAACAACATGTATCAGATTAAGTTACAGATAATTATTATATATCCAAAATGAAATATGGATCATTACCCTAATCTATCAAAACAATATGAATACATTTTCTTATTTTTTAGTTGGACATTATTTATTTTTTCATAAATTGATCTCATTTTTACATTTAAAAAATTAACGTCGAGTAATACCAGTGACAGTCTCCGTCATATTGGGGTACAGTTGATTCCTACAAATATCAAATGATATATACATCATTTTGATTTATTATCAATAAAATATATATGAATTTTCATGTTTTTGGGAATGCCACATGATTTTTTACTTAAATTTCATTTTAAACTGGAAACACACACTTTGACTCATACTGCTCACACCACGTATCGGTCAAACATGAGTCTATTTATTACACATGAAAAATTACATATGAATTAATGTCCAAAATAATCAAAATAATCTAAACATGTTTTCTTTGATTTCATTGAGTGATATACTTATCACTAAACTGTCAATTCTAAACTGATAATTGTCGCATTGATTCATATCGGTCACACCATACAAAGAATTGAGGTGTGTTTCGTTCCTATATTTCCCGAATGACATATTTATTGTTTCCCTAATGTATAAAAATAATCATAGTTTTTTTCTTAGTTTTGAGTATGCGAGTTTTTTTTACTAAAATAAATGTCAAATTTAAATAAAAAGAAGAAATCTGTGATATACCAAGAACATGGTGTGTCATATTGAGATGGAATTGATTCAAACATGTTCCAATGTCTAAATATAATTATCAAATCTAATGTAACCACGTTTTCATTGAATTTATATGTCGAACTAACAACATAGAATATAGACTCGACATCCTTAGCTAAAAAATCCATTCTTCTGGTAGAATGTCAGAAGAGAATAGGAAGCTAATGTGACTATTATATCATGATAATTCACTATAATTGGAACTTGTATTCCACTACTCTTCTAGATTTCAATAATGAATAAAATATATCTAAAAACAACAAATCAATATGTAGTGTTGGATGTTCAATAAAGAAAGGAAATGAAAAATGAAAACATGGATACATTGTTAGAGAGAATAATTTTATCCCTTTTGTGTCTTGGTGAATATATTTTAATGAAAAATATGACTTCCCAAAAGACATGTTAAAAAACTAAATAAGTATTAGAAAAAATGATAATGAAATTAACCTATAAATAGTAGATAATATGATGTCAAAATTAATTATATAATTAGTTGGAATTAATTTATTCCTGATGGTTGTATGAATTCATGATGCATTTCCTTGTCATTATCCCAATTGTAGTTTTGAGGTCCAATTCCTCAGGAGCATCAATAGTTTCGAAAAAACCACCCAACCCAAACAAAATAACACCCATGTATATGATAAAAAATTATTACATGAGTAATACAAAAACATAAATAAATTAATCATAAAAATTAAACAATTCATTAATTCAATTGATAAGGATATAAAAATGAAAAAATTATTGAGCATATGAATATGCCTATGGTAATGCATTAATGTTTATAAAAACAAAAACAGATCTCCCAAACAATCAATCAATGAATGAGGATTATGAGGAGAAAATAAAATAGAACAGATTGAAACATTGAACCATTCTAGGGATAGTAAATATATCATATTGGGTTCATAAAAAATTACTTTTTTATAGAAAATGAATAAATACACATAAGATAGAAATTATCAATGGTGAAATAAATAGATAATTCCTATAATGGAAACTCAATAGTTTATTTTATAAAACAATTTCTATACTATAAAGAAAAGGGATAATTTAATTTGAGAAAAAATTACTCCACTATGGTATGTGTTATCCACTTAATTCATCCAAATGCGAATGTTAAATGAAATTTCCGTCATCATGAGCTCATATTACAAATAGTATTCCTTGCATTTAGTTGTTTGGAACTCATCCTCCATCTCTTTTGGACATGAACATCTATTTCTTGAAATACTCAATGTATTATTCATTTATATGATGAATACTGCTCAGAGAATTACAATCTATCTAAATGAGTTGGGGGATGAGTCCCAAATGAAAATTGGGAATAATAATTATTTAGTAGATGAAATTGATGAGGATGATTGCAGTAATACATTTTGTTCACAAAAAGGGGAAATTCATTCCATTTATGAGAATTACATGTATCCTAATTAGAGGTTCCCAAGGGTGGAAACAAAAGGAAATTTTATAGAATGATATGTTTTTAGATGGATTAAAGTAAAACATATATAGTGTTTATTAGATGTGTACTGAAAGAAATGACATTATTTTTAATAAGTATTAATGTCCAGTATATCATTTAAAAAAGGCATATATTTTTTACTATTTAAAGAAGTAAAGTCAAGACCATTATCAATGAATAATGATTCATTGTTAATTGATAAATTTTGGAGAAAACTCTATAGAGTAATAATCTTCAAAAACCCCATTTTTTATTATATATAGCCTAAATCCTTTTTAGAGAATAACTAGGTTGATAATTGGATCAAATTTCTGTGTGATAAGCATTATTTAAATAAGGTCAATGTGACATGGGAAATTTTCACTTGTTTAGAAGACAAAAATGATACTTGAACCATGTGGGTGTTCAGTAATATACTCACTTACTATAGAAAACTGGTTTAAAGTAATGAATGGATAGTGTGAAATGGGAACTACAGGATCCAATGAATTTATGTTTATAGAAAATTTACTCACATAGACCGGTTGGAAACTATTTGATTTTTTTGGATATTTCATTGAAAATGTAATTAAAAGTATAAAAAATGGATATAATATCTATGTTTTCTAATGGATTTCTTAAAGGGGAGTACACATTGATAAATCAGATGGTTTTATTATAGATGAAAATGAGTCAATGATGTGCCAGTTAAGAATTCATTTTATAAGATAAAGAAATCCCCAATGACTTGGTATTTATGGTTGGGTCAGTAGATAATTAAGCTTCATTTTTAGCGAAGTATTGTTGATCACAACTTCTATATCGTGAAGTATAATTATCAATGTATGTTGGGACTCATATATTTCAAAGACAAAATATTTGAGGATTTGATAAAATATAATGCAATTTCTTAATAGATTATATGAGGAACGATATCGTGTTGTCTATGATTGGAGGACCATTTTTTTAGTTTATAAGAAAATAAAAGAAATCATAGAAGATTAATTTCTCAATAAAAATATAAAAAAGAGGTTCCCATGGCATTTGTAATGAAATATTCGAAACCAATGACATCAGTAACCTCTATATGGATGAATTTTTCAAAATTTTATTACTGAATAGATGTGGATGTCATGGAAAATTGGTAATTGGAGCCTATTATACAATAAAACAACATGACCCAACATTGGGTTTGATATATTTCATGTCACACATAACCAATGTTTTCCCATAGAGAGACACATGCAATTGGGGCTGACAATACTTCAATATATCTAAAAATCTAATTTCGGGTTGCTTTATTAAAAGATAGTGCATGCAGACTTGTATGCATACATGGATATGGGATTTGAATGTTTTGAGGATTATTGAGGTAGCTCAGAGATATCAAAAATCCTAGATTTTGTTCAATCCATGGTTTTGTTCAACCCTTGAATCGCTCTAGCCTTTGATTAGAGCCTTCAAATTATTGGATCATTAATTCTATCATAGTTCCAAGCTTGGATTCGGCAATAATTAGCGACAAAAACTAGTTGATTATATGGAGAGAATCAGATTTCGGGAACTAGTTCATGATTGATAGTGTTCTTAAAATTCATTGTGACACATTAATAGTGCTATGTTAATAAGCACTAAAAAATGAATCTTTTTGAGAACTGAAAAATCTCATAGTTTATTATTTCCCAAAAATGTGTTGATAAATACTTGTAATACATTATTTAAAAGGAATAATTATTAAATATAATTATACTACTTACAAAAATATTTTTTATAAAATAATATTTTTATAATTAATTGAATATACAATTATTTAATTATTAATATATAATCATCTTTTAAAATAATAATATTTATAAAATTATATATATATATTATATATTAATTATTTTAAAATTTTACTATTGTTTTATAATTATTTATTTAAAATTATATAAATAATTTTCAATAAAAGAGTATTTAATTGTTTATAATTATATATTTTTCAAAATAGTAAATATATATTTATAAATATATTTTTTATAAATGTTTATTAAAAATGAATTCCTAAAAATATTAATGAATATTTAAACTTAAGTTCATTCATGTTAAAATTGAGTAAAATTTATTATGTACAAATGAGTATAACATTAATTTTTTTGATAATTTGGATTAATATAAATAATTAATAATATGAAGATATTTTGAAATAAATATGAATACATTTAGAAAATATTAAAGCATTGTAAATAAATAAATAAATAAATATAATAAATACTCTATGTTGATTAAATTCCCAATAAAATATTTTTATATGTGTGTATATATATATAAAAGAATTAATTATCTCTATGTGAAATCAATATAATATGTTTGATCTATGTTAAATTGAAGAAGAAAATTAAATTCAACTTTTTTAATTACAAGAATCAATTATCCCAAATTTTAAATTCATATTAATTTTTTATTATAAAAAAAATTTCAATAAATATATTAATATTTAATGTCAGGTATACAAAACATTTTAAATTTTGTACAAAATATTTATATTCATTCATATATATCAATATATGAAATATATTCTATTAATTGAGATTCTCAATAATTATTTAATTAATAAAAATTTTAAATTTTTTTCAATTTAAATATATTAAAATATATTTGTTTATTTTTTATTCTACGTATATCAATATATTTAATATATAATATTTATAAATTATATATAATATAATAAATTTAATATTTTTTTTCAAAATTTAATTAATTAATAAAATTATTAATATTATTTTAAAATTTCATTTTTATTTATTATTTATTTAATTATGTCATCTTATTCATACTTTTATCAATGCTAAAAATATAAAATAAAGCATTCCTTGAGGAGAGAAAAAAACTTGTTGATAAAGGGCATCCTTTATCATCACTAAACATAAATCACTGATGACAGACACCCATTATCAGCATTAAAAGGATGGACTGATAAACAATTCCTTTTATCAGTGCTAAAAAATGTGCTGATAAAGACTTTATTCTATCAGTGCAATAAAAAATCACAATTAACAAGTTCACTTTATCAACACTTGTTTAAGCTATTATAATGGCTAGTGATGTTAATGACTTCTTTTGTAATATTGTTTAGGGATATAAAGAAAAGGAATATTTACAATCATGACTATTCTTGGAGGTTATGTATTTGATATATTTTAATCTTGAATTTGGAGGAGATAATGATTCTATAATGACCACCCATTTATCATTGTCTTGAGAGTGCAAAGAGTCATTACTAGGCCCTAAGAGACATCCCCAATATTCCTAAGGCTGGAAATAAATTTTGAAGGGTTTTAAATACAAGTGGGGAACAATTTACCCTTTAGGAAATATACCAATAAACTTACCAACCATAACAAAAAATTTACTATATGATTCATGAAAAAATGAAATAAAACACAACAACTACATGCACTCAAAACCACAACATAGAAATCAATAATGGAAGGGTTACCATGTTTCAGAGTGCACAATATATAAACTAACCAAGACACTCTAAAGACCTCAAGACTCCATGCTCCACATGCTTCATTCTCCAATATCTCTAAACAGAAAAACATCACGAGGTAGTGCTAAACATGTGTGAATCATTACCTTGGCCCCTCTCCCCAAATATAGCATTTACAAAACCACCAAAGGGCCAAAGAAGGGGTTAGCATAAAACTCAGTAGGATTTCTCTAATGACTTCCCTACTCATGCGACTAGGATAAAAGAGTTAGAATCAATTATATAAAATGTTTAATATAAAAAAATTTCTCAAAATTAGTTTATAACTAAATAAAAACAAGTTTCCAAATCTATTTTTTACAAAAACCATACAAGTGCTATTGAAACCAATTTTTCCAGTAAGATATTTTTTTCAGAAAAATAACCAAACAATCTTTATAGCCATTTCCCAATATCCATATATTTTCATACCCAACCATTAATCAAACCCATGAAATCAACCATGCATGCTACGTTATGATATTTCCATACTCATGTGTGGTTTCTCGTCGATCTACCAAGTAGTCAGAAGGTAATTGTTCCCCATGTTCTATTAACCCTTTCGCATTGAGCACAAGGTTATATTTCAACCAAGCTCTGTATATTAAAATCCAACGTGCCATTAATCCTTTGGCACTGAGAAGAAGGTCGTATTTCAACGAAGAACCATATATGCTATATGAACACACAACACATATGCCCACTGAAAAATCCAAAATAAACCATTCATCAAAAACACCTTTTTATTGATAACTATTTCTATCAAAACCATTTCAATGCCAAGACATTTCAACTACAAATCATTTCAATAAAACTCCACTTTTATTGGAAACCATTTATATTGAGAACCCCCTTTTCAGAGATCAATTAACAATCCCAGAAATTCCATAAATTAAAGTCATCATTTTATATTAAATCCCCTTTTGCACAACTATTCCCGAAGATCATTCAATTTCACAAAAACCATAAATCATAACAAATGAATATTTTTCAATGAATTTCATAATCAATACAGAAATTTGAATATATCCCAATCAATTCTAGTAAGATGAGTCTAGAGAGAATCCACCTACCTTGATGGTTTGGATGAAACTTTTAGACAAAGACAAAGAACCCACATGGAAGTGGGTCGATACTCCAAGAGCGGCCTTAGATAACTTCTCCTAGCAAGATAAAGACTCAACATTGAAATATTTGGCATCCAAAATCATTGATATACCAATATAGGTGCATATCTAAGAATGAATGGTGATGTCAAGAAGTATATATAAGCATATCTAAGAGAACATGACAAATCTGTAATGAATGGTGACATACCTCAAGAATCAGACTCGATATCACCAATGGAAGGCTCTGGAATGCATTCAACATGTTTGGTAAGGTTTATCCAGCCATCTTGGGAGACTAATTTTGAATTAGTGGAATTTAGAAGCCAAAACAAAATAAATAGATCAAAACGAGTAAGCTCCTTGAATATAGGAATTAGATTTGACCTATGTGCAAGATTTGACCACACAGTTTGTGCCTACACTTTTTGGATCATGCATCCTTACTTTTGGTCCAAACACTCCATTAAAACCCACCAAATTCTTCCATCCTTCACTTTTACCCCACTTTATTGAAGCAACCCTATTTTTGGAAACACCCCACTTTATGGAACCAACCCACTTTATGGAAAACCCTACTTTTTTGAAACAACCCACATTATGGAAACACCCAACAACATGGAAAATATATATATTATGGAAACTATTTATTTTATGGAATCTCTATATTTTATAGAAACTCTTTATTTTATGGAAACTCTCTATTTTTTTGAAACTCTCTGTTTTAATGAAACTCTCTATTTTTTGGAAACCCAGTCAAAGAAACGCTAATTAAAAAACACGGGGAAATGAGGTTATGTAACTGAATATGTGGGTACTAATTTCTCCCCAAAATTGGTATTTCCTTCCTTGGAATGTAGAAATCTCTTGTGGCCCATAAAAGAGTTCTGGCCACTTTTGTTTAATTTCCTTCTCACATTCCCAACTCTTTTCCTGAATCTGTCCATGATACCATAAAACCCACACTGGGAAGATGATTTTCCCATGAAATACATTCTCTTGTCTATCCATGATCCACGCTGAAATATGTACCAGTGAGGGATCCAGTTCTATCTCAACGATATCCCATCGTATCACATATTTATGGCCAGGGTGATACTTTTTCAACTGGGATACATGGAACACATTACACAACAAACTAAACCGTGGTGGTAATGGAAACTGATATTCCACCTCTCCAACCCGTTACAATATCTCAAAATACCCAATGTATATAAGAGATAACTTCCCCTACTTCCCAAAAAGAAGATGTCCAAGCCTTGGAGAGATCCTCAAGAAGACATGATCACCCACAATGAATGACAAATATCATTGATGATGATATGCATAAGATTTTTGATGACTCTGATCTGTCCCCATCCTATTTCTAGTCAACTGGAACTTCCTTGTTGTTTCATGGACATGGCATGGACCGACTAGTGATGTTTCACCCATTTCCACCCTGTATAGCGGACAACGATAAGGACGTCCATACAATGCTTCAAACATAGCAATGTGTATCGAGTCTTGATATATGTTATTGTATGAGAACTACACTAAGGGTATATGATCCTACCATGAGAAACCAAAATCCATTACACAAGCCCTCACCAATTCTTTAAACGCTTGTATCATCTTGTTGGATTACCCATTCATTTGAGGATGATACACGGTGCTCATAGTCACCTGAGTTCCAAGGTCTTGCTATAATGATTTCTTGAAATGAGATGTGAACCTCAGATCTCTATCTGATACTATTGAAACTAGTACACCATGCATCGTTACCACTTATTGGATATATATTTTTGAAAGATCCTCCACTATATCTGTTTTGCGAATAGTGATGAAATGGGCTGACTTGGTTAGACGATCCACTATCACCCAAATGAAATGTAAAAAAATACATTGCAATTTGATCCCATTTACAAACTAGGATTGGCAATGATTGTAACATACCGGCTGGTCTTTGATGCTCTGCTTTAACCTGGTGATAATTAAGGCATCACGAGGAAAACTTTGCCACCATTCTTTTCATGTCGCTCCACCAAAACTTCTCCGTAAACTTCTTATACATCTTCTATGTACTTGTATGTACATCCCATATTGAATGGTGTTAATAATGAAGGAGTTGTTCCTAAAAAACCCTATGTACAACCATCCGATCTCTGAAATAGAAAAATGAACCCCCATGAAGTTTTCATCTCTCAATGGCCTCCCCACCATTGTGTTTTGAACATACAACTTGAAATTCTGCATCAGATGTTTGTGCCTCTTTGATCATTTTTAATAAATCAATAGAAAGCATAACAGAAAGGAAAAGTCCAAACATCACCTTGGTCTTCACATTCCACATCCTTTCCAACTAAGACCGACATCAACTGCCATTCATCTGAATCTTCATTCTCAAACTGATCATATGACTTTCTACTCAATGAATATGCTACCAAATTTCCATTCCCTAGTGTGTACATCAAGTCAAAGTCATACATTTGGAGATACTCCATCCATATCCTTTTCCTATAATTCAAATCTCGCTGTGATAAAATAAATATCAAGCTTTTGTGATCTATAAACACATTAAATTTATCATCAAAGAGATAATTTATCTATGTTTTCAACGTATGGATGAATGCAACTAACTCCAAATCATGTGTTATGAAATTATTCATATGCACCCTCAACTGACTTGATCCATAAGCAACCATGTGATCTATTTGCAGGAGGACACAACCCAACCCTGATCCTGAAGCTTTACAATACACCAAAAACCCATGTCCTAATTCTATCAAGATTATGATAGTTACCAATGTATTCCGAACATTCAGTTCCTGTAAATACTTATGGAATTCCTCCATACATTGTAATGGAGCATTCTTATTTTTCATAGCTATCATTAGTGACGCTAGTTGTGAGAAATCATGCACATATAGTCGGTAGTGATGAGCTAAAACAAGAAAACTTCATATCTCGAACACATTCTTCGGTGGTTTTCATGGGATAATTGCTTGTATCTTTTCAGGATCAACAGAAAATTCTTTATCAGAAATTACATGGCCAAGGAAACATACTAATTTTATCCAAAAATCACACTTTGATAATTTGGCATACAAACGATGATCTCTCATGATTTGTAACATTGTTTCTAGGTGGACCTCATGATCATCCCTTATCTTTGAATATACCAAAATTTCATCCACATATACCACAATAAAAGAATCCTGATATTTTTGAAATATCTGATTCATCAATTCCATGAATACTATTGGTGAATTAATTTATATGGAAAGGCATGATTACATGTTCATAGTGTCCATATCTACTTTTGAAAGCTGTCTTTGGAATATCCTCTTTCGGAACGCCATATTTGTGATAACCTAATCACAAGTCAATCTTGGAGAACCACTGAGCTCCCCTTAATTGATCGAATAGATCATCAATGTGTGAACGTGGATATATATTCTTTATTGTAACATGGATAATCATACAACAATAAACAAACATTCAAAGAGTTTCATCTGCCTTTAGCATGAAAAAATCCAGGGTTAGCCCTGGAGACGTACTTGGTCGAATGAAAACTTTTCTTTCTATCTCCACTAATTACACTTTAAATTATTGTAACTCTATTAGTTCCATCCTATATGATGGAAGGGGAATGGTACTGGTCCCTGAAATAAGAACAATCAAAAACATCCCTTCCCTTAGAAGTGGTAACCCAAAGAAGTTATTGGGAAAGACATCTGAAAATTGATCCACCACAGCTGGAAAACAATTTTCCTTGATCTCTTCCATAGATTAAAAATTCAATGCTGCTAATTGGTATGATATATTTCCCACCATTGTTTACAACAAGCACTTTTCACCTTTCTTTACAATCCTCTCTCCAATAAAGACATGCTCGATGCTGTCCTTAGTCATGAAACTTACTATTCTCTTATAACCAATGATTTGAGCCTTGAAAATTATCAGCCAATCCATACCCAGGATTACATCATTGAAATACATATCCAACATAATGAAGTCCCATTTTATCTCAGCTCCATAAATATTTATATAACATGCTATACACACAAAGGATTTACATTCTCTTTCACCAACAGGAGTTTGCAGTTTCAAAGCAGAAGGCATCATTTATAGTTTTAAACATTGAAAGTCAACAACATGAAAATTAATGAAGGAATATAATGCACAATTATCTAACCATACTTTCTCAAAGGTAGAATTCAAATGAATCATACCTATCATAGTAGATAGTCTAGCCTGATCATTGAAAATCATCTGCTCAGCTCCATACAATTGCTTCCTCACTATACTATTATCCTTGTTTCATTGCTGAGGTTTCCTTGGATGAGGAGTCATGGTATTTCTAGAATCTGTATGGCTAGCTATGCTCTGCTGATGAAACTGATTTTACTGTCCATATCCAGTCGAAGCATATGATGCTTGTGATAGCTGAGAAGTGTCTCGAGCACCCGACCATGGAGAACTACGACAACAACGCTGAAGATGTCCCATTTTGTTATAATTATTACATGCCATTGGTTATGTTGTACAATATCACACTATGTAGTCAAGCGAACCACATTGATATCAACCTGCATAGCTCTAGGGTCGTGGAGGATGGTTTACTGATCGAGCCGTCGGGTTCTGATTTCCACTTGCACTATGGAAATAGGTATCCCTTTTCCTCTTGTTCCCAACTGTTGAGTTCCCACCATTTCCTATAGGTATAATCATGCGTCCTCCCATAGATCCCAAGATATAACATTCAGCCACAGTCGCTTTGTTCACCATATCTGTATAGTCTGTAATATAAAGTACTCTAATCTTTGATCGAATCTCCTGTTGTAGCACTGATTCAATGATGCATGTCTTCAAAGAGGCACATTCTGTGACTTCTATTGGAAAGAATACAATTTACATGAACTTAGCTGCATACTCTATGAAAGATATACTATCTTGTTTCAGGCTGAAGAAGTTTGTCGTTTTCTAGAAGTTGAACACGTGAGGATAGAATTTATTTTTGAACAATTCCTCAATATCCTCTCGTGTAAGTCCTCCATCCAATTTATCATGAACCGCTGAATCCCACCATTGATGTGCATGATCTTTGAGAATATATGTCACCAGTTTGAAATTTAACTCTACTGGTGTGTCGATGAAGACCAATATACAATTAATCCTACATTACAACACCACCTCCTTCTCATGTTAAGTGCAACCCTATAAATTAGGTGGATTCGGCTTCATGAAGTGGATGGTGTGATCCACATGTCATGGATCATTCCTCTGGTTTCCTATGTCCATAGCTTGAAATGTTTTGAAAATAATTTGAACGAGCTCTTGATTCACACGTGGTTTATGTGAAACTACATTATATACAACTTCTCAAGTATGTTTCAATAACGCCTACCAGGTGCCATTTTCGAAACGAAAAACAAACCTCGTTAATCTCACTCTCTAACAATTGTTGGCATTGAATTTCAAAATATATCACATCAACTATCAAAACATTTTTTTTCCAAATAATACATTTTCTCATGTTCACCTATTTTTTAAAACACATCACATGCTTTTGATAATAAATCCACTTTCAAAATATGATAATCATTAACGTTTCCAAAATCTTTCATTTGAAAACCAATTCCATAATTTTTTAAAATGATCATTTCTCGAAATGATGTTTTCACTCATAGTGGGATTTCATTCCTCTATAATGCATGTCATGCTCATCTCATTGGCTAAACCCATGATAATAAGATTTCAAAATCATAGAAGTCTCCCCAAACACTTATTTTCCCAACTCCATGGTATCATGAAGTTCAACATAAAATGGTTAGTTATGTCCTATTATGCTATATATTTCATGTTCCGACAATCCTACACTTTTATATGATTCCCACCCAAGGTAAACACAAGAAGGGATTTAATCTCCAAAATGAGGAACATTGATGATTAATTGTTAGGATAGGACCGAAATAGCTGATTACATTTATAAGAACCCACCAATTCTCATTGGCTTGAGAGTATAACAAGTCATCACTAGGCCTTAAACGACATCCCCAAGATTCCAAAGGCTAGAAATACAAGTTGAATGGTTTAAAATAAAAGTGGGGGATGATTTAAACATTAGGATATAAACAAATAAACCTACCAATAATATGCTAAAATTCACTATATGATAAATGAAAAAACAAAAGACAACTCTACAACACCATGCAGTAAAAATCCAATCAAAGTAAGAAACATTGGTAGGATGACCATGTATCGGAGTACAGAGAGGATAAACTACACAAGACTCTCCAAAGACATCAAGAATCTATGCTCCACATGCTCCATGATCTAAAATCTCCGAACATCCCAACATCTCGAGGTAGTGCTAATCACATGTGAAACATTACCTTTCCCATTTCCCAAAAGATAGAATCTGCAAAAGCTCCAAAGTTCCAAAGTAGAGGTGAGTATAAAACTAATTAGTTTTTTTGTAACGACTTCCCTACCCACGCCACTAGGATATAAGAGTTAGAAAAAATTATATAAAATTTTTTATATAAATTTTTTTCCCAAATATAGTTTATAACTAAATATAAACACGTATCCAAAACCATTCATTACCAAAACCATACAAGTGCAATTGAAACCAATTTTTCCTGCAAGATATTTTTATAGATAAATAAACAAACAATATTTAAAACCATTTCCCAATATCCCAATATTGTAATACCAAACCATTACTCAATCCCATGAAACCAACCATTCATGCTACGTTATGACAGTTCCATATTCATGAGTGGTTTTTGGTCGATCAACCATGTGGTCACAAGGTAATTGTTTCCCATGTGCCATTAATCCTTTGGCACCGAGCACAAGGTCATATTTCAACCTAGCCATTTATATAAAACTCTCATGTCCCATTAAACATTTGGAAACATGAACAAGTTCATATTTCAACCAATATACATATATTAAATATGAACACACAACAGATATGCCCAATGATCAAGCCAAAATAATCCATTCAATAAAAACAACTTTTTATTGAAAACTATTTCTGTCAAAACCATTTTAATGCATAACCATTTCAACTAAAAACCATTTCAATAAAACTCAAATTTTAATGAAAAAAATTTCTATTGAAAACCCCTTTTTCCTCAACCATTTAGAAATTCTCAAAAGTCCATAATTTGAAATCGTCATTTTAAATTAAACCCCCGTTTTCTCAACTATTCACCAAGATCACATAATTTCACAAATACCATAAATCATTAAAAATGAATATTTTTCATAGAATTTCAAAATAAATAAACCAATTTGAATCCAATACAATAAATTCAATCAAGAGGAGTCGAGAGAGAAGCCACCTACATTGAAGGATTTGATGAAACTTTAACAATAGACAAAGAACAGAAAAGGAAGCAGGTTGATTCTCCAAGAGTGGCCTTTGATATCTTATCCTAGCAAGATCGAGACTCAACATTGAAATATTTGGCATCCAAAAAAGTATATATACCCACATTAAGTTCATATCTGAGAAATAATGGAGTTCAGAGATCTAGAAATAAAAAATCTAAGAAAACATGAGAAATTCGTAAAGAATGGTGACATACCTCAAGAATCAGAATCGAAATCACTAATGGAAGGCTATGGAATGGCTAAAACTCATGTGGTAAGGGTTATCCATCCTTTAAGGGAGAGTAATAGAAAATTATGGTAATTTGAATACAAAAACAAAAAATAGAGAAAAAACGAGTTAGCTCATAGTAAATAGGATCTCGATTTGACCTCTACGTAAGATTTGACCACACGGTTTGTGCTAACCGTGTATGGATCATGAAACCTCAATTTTGGTCCCAACACTCCATAAAAAACTCCCAAATTCTTCCATCCTTCACATTTTTCCATTTTTATAGAAACATCCAAATTTATGGAAACAAACCACTTTATTGAAACAACCCACTTTATTGAAATACCCAACTTTATAGAAACACCCCACACTATAGAAGCACCAAACTTTTTGGAAACACCCCAAATCATGGAAACAACCCACTTTTTGAAAAATATCTATATTATGGAAACTCTCTATTTTTTGTAAATTCTCAATTTTATGGAAACTTTGTTTTATTGAAACACTCTAATTTATAGATACTCCATATTTTATGGAAACCCAATCAAAGACACACCAATTAAAAACGCGGGGAAGGGGGGATATATACCCTAAACCAGGGGTACTATGGATTCCTAGACCTATGATTTTGAGTATAATTTTATATTAGTTATTCTATGGATATGTTATCCTTTTTAGTACAAAATTTTACAGATGTTGTAAACAATTCCCTTAATGATGGTAAATTTATTTAGAAGAGGATATGATGTTGGTGGGAACTGGTGGATATAGTAGTTGAATAAATATAAATGTTTATATAGTGATTATTTAAGTTGAGAGATGATAGGTTAAAATATTAAACCATTTCTTCTCCATCATCTAATGGTATATAATCATTAGAGTGTTATCAGACTTATGGTAAAGCTATACATGGTCAGTTTTTATACGTGGGCCTAATGAGTGCCATACTTGTTTGATGATTGAATATATTCAATGTTTTAGTGTATAGGGAATCAAAATAGTGATGCATTTGATTTAGCTACTATATAGGAATTTCATACTTGGGATAGTTCACTATCATGGATCCTGAGCTATATGTTATTAGGGTAACATGGTCACAAAAGCATAAGTGGGTTTTATAGAAATGTATAATGTGATGATTCTTTGTAATAAATTTAAGGAAAACTCGGTTTGGGATCATTATTCATGTTCTAAAATAATTTTTACTTTTAAGAAGGTACAAAAAGGATATATTGAGTTTCCATCCATAATGATTGGGATAATGTTTATTACGAGACCAATGTTAATGAGTTTTTTGAATTCAGTGTTTCCCTATCTTTTTTGTATTATTATTTGATTTATGAGTAATGTATTTTTCATGAGTTTATTTATAGTGTTCTATCTATAAATAATATATTGAGTCTTAATAAAAATTCTTTTATTTTATATCATTTGTATGATATAGAAATTATGATACAAAAATAATCATATCCCAAGGATCAATAGGTTTATTTTCATTATGGACTATCTATAAAATCATCTTATTTTATAGATCATTTGATCATTTATCCTTAAATACACCACAGTAGACCATCCTCAAGACATATTAATAGTAATACTCATCCTCATAACAAGGGGAATGAAAACATACAATATGGGTGACCTAAAATTATCATTAAGGGGAGAATGTATATTTAATTAAATATAGAATCAAAATAATTAATAAAAACGTGGTCATATTAATAATATAATAATATCATAACTGATAACAATTAAATGAATGAGTGACTCAAAATATCTAGCATATGATTTCCATGCCAAAAAATAACATCATAGAAACATTACATCCATAAATATAATAAAAAATCATTTATCATAAACATTGAATAATGAGACTACGATATCATAATGAATAATATCATTTATATATGGTAAAAAAACTATCATTGGGATACATTACATTCATGAGCCCCACCATGAGAGAAAAATATAACAATATTTAATGTCTTTTATATATAACTCATATATTAGTGAATGTAATATTACATTCATGAGCCAAACAATCAGTTAACCTGATTATATGAAGCTAAAATAGACATAAAAATACATATATCATTATATTTATACTCAGGACCAAGGATTGGATAGTTATATAAGACCCCAATTATCATTAATATATACTTATGTTTTATATTTAAAAATCATTCACTTTTCGCATCATAAATAAAACATGAAAAAATAGGGTTTCATAAAATACCTAAAGGAAATTAATTCTCTTTTATTTACGAATTAATGGAAATTAAATTACATTCATAAAAAACCAAATGGAAATAATTGTATTTTAATAAATAAAACATTTAAATAAACGATGTTTCATAAAACATCCAAATGATACAAAATAACATCATGAACATAGTCCTACTATATCGAAGAAGTGATATCCAAAAATAATCAAATAATAAAAGAAAAATATGTAGGAAAACCTAAAAAAACTATATTGGATGTTGTTCATTTTGAATATGTTTAGGAAAATAAAAACTAAATCATTTACGAGGCTTTCTTGAAATCATCTTTCATTCATAGATGTTAAAGATATTGTTATAGACTCCTTTTCAAAAAATATCGTATGTTTTGTTTTTAAATTATGAATAGAATACCAATAATTTATGTTTACTTGGATAAAAAAAAATTCTATCGAGAATATGAATAGATAAAATCATAAAAAATGGATTTTCTTGGAAAATAAGGTTAATTTATAAATTTTATATCTCAATGAAATTATTTTTAGATACCAAGTCCTTTATCATTACCATTGATTTCCACAAAAGTACATGAACCTCCTCTATTTCAACTATACTCCTATTAATTAACAGTTTTCAAAACATATTCATATACATTTCTATTTATGATTTATGTAATTACTATTATTATTATATATTATACTATTATAATCACTTTTCACTGTTGGGTGTTCATAATCCTCATTGTTTTGAACATAGTTTGTAAAAGTAGTGTCAACATTCCTTTTTTCCAAAATGTAATCATTTAAAAACCATTACATTTATTGTATGTTGTTTTTTATAAATACATATAATTCTATAATTCTATTACATGATAGTGTTAAACTCATTTAAAAAATTTGAATATAGTGACTAACATGTTTTGGGATAGTTGCTGATATCAATGGATAACCTCATAACGATCCTTAATATTTTTATTAATAATGCTTCATATTAATGAAATATATTTATTATATATATCATATATAATAATAAATTATAACCTTAAACCATACATGGAAGTTGTACTGAAAAATAGAACTTGTTTATTTATGGACGTGGTAGTCTGTGCACACACATAATTCAAATTAACATTTTTTTCTAAGTGAAGAGGGGTATGTGGTTACTTCCATTAGAAGAATTATAATAAAATAAAAAAATTTAATTCTTCTCATTTTATCATTTTATGATTTTTTTAATGAAATTTAATAAATAATAATAGAATATAAGGAAATAGAATAGAGGATGAAATACAAAGAAATCCATACCTCACTACATGGAATATACCTTTTGCGAATGATGTTAAACCATTGATGGATGATATTTTGAGAAGTAAAATAACTCTTTATGGTATCTATGAGTATTGAAGATATTATTGGGTGGTTTTTGGGATTAATATAATGGGTATCAGTTTTAGGGGAATATAAGGGATTACTTCCCCATTTATAAGAGAAAAGTAGTATCATTTTTTAATATCAAGAACATTTCAATAATGGAAAGTCGATAATATAGAAAAATTATCTAAAATTATGAAATAATATTTATGATAAGGCATATGTTTTCTCCAAATCTCAAATACTCAATTAAAAATTATCCCATTTTTGACCCATTATCCTTTAGGTTACACATTTTTAATATTCTAGTGATCACCATGGTAATATGATTTTACCTAGTTAATTAATCCTTTATTAACAAGAAAAAGTTACTTATTTTTTAATTTGTTCCTAATGAATACAATTTTGAAATAAAGGTTTTCATATTCTCTTTTTAAAAGTGATAACATTGATTTAAATATATTAACAGTTTGACATAATAAAAAATATATTGAAAAAATTAAATAAATTCTAAAATGAAAAATATTGTTTTTTAAATTAAAAATAGTTTTTTGAAAATAATAAACTCACTTATAATAATAAATATACAATCTTAAAAAAATTCCCTAATTTAATATGAATAATTATGTAAATTTAATTTAATAAAATTAATGTTATATGTAAAAATTGTATTTTCCACTTATGACCCAAAAATATATATTTTTAGAAAAATCAAAGAAAACCCTTTTAAAATTATATTTCTATTTTAAATCAAATAATGAATTTAATTTTTTAAAATTAAAATTAAATAAATTTTTTATTTTTAATTGAAAACAAAAAATATTGTCATGTGTTGTTTTTATTACAAAATGAGTTTTGGCATATTGTCTATTTATTTTACATTTAACTAATAATTTATTAAGTTTCAATAATTTATTCATACCTTAAATATATTACATATTATTGGATTTAATATGTAGATAAACTATTATATTAGTTTATTTGGTGCAGAACTTGAGTCGAAAATAAAATATGAATTACATTTATTTTATCTCTAAAATATATATATATATATCATACTTCTATTATCACTATTCACACTAAGAAATTTTATAAAAAATATATAATGGACTATACTTAGATGGCTTTATTGTTAAACATGGAGAAAGTAATTTAACATAGTATTTATTTGAATAAAAACACACCTCATTATAAATAAACTTTTTGGGGGTTGGGAGGAGAAATTAATGAGATGTCCACCTTGGGTGATTGATATATATTATTATGGAAGAAGCTTCCGTGTGCAGTGGAAGAAATTATGGGGGGATGAACTCAAGAAAATCAAATTCTCTGGATATTTTGGGATGTACACACTGTGAATGAACTGTCAAATGATTTTTTTGGATGAAACCTATGATACACAATGAAACCAATATGTTATTTCATGTTAAATTTATTAATTACATTTATATACATGATCTAAGAATACATCATCTTTTATATCATTCTTTGAATAAGAGATTTATCATTTAAAACCCATTCGATTTCCCATTACTGGGATTGTAATATCCACTTGTGGAATCCCTTTATTGGTGATTCACAAGATATCCATGGATCTCTGAACAACAGCATAGGATTATTAGTTTCTAGTGAGGCATATCAATAATTTTTAGGAGTTCTCCTTAAATAATTTGTTGATACCTTCTCGATTGAAAATTTTCCTTGTAATCTTGTTCTTATGAAGCAATGTGAGGGAGGAGAATCTCTCGAGTATGATAGATGAAAACCTTTATGGCTCTTTAGTCATTATAGGGTGGTATTTAGTTTTTAGTGAACACAGATTAACTAATAATGTATCAACCCTAACATAATATACATTTTCATCTATTTATAGTATTAGGTTTAAGGTTAAAATATTATTTAATTACATGGAGGACCTAAATAACAAATTAATCATTAAAATTACCATGTTACATGTAATAATATTTTTTTATTTTCTCAATTTGTGAGATAATTAGGACATTTGTATATATATTTTTAACATCATTCAAGTAAATTTTTCATATCAATCATCATATCGATCTACGAGTCATCCTAATTATTACTTGAATACCCATGTAAATGTTATTATTAAATATTTATTCATGTAATATATATATATATATATATATATATATATATATTATATTTTAAATAAAATAATCACCATTTGAATAAGTATTTATTCATCTTATTTTAAAAATAAATCTTCAAAAAACCTATTACCTAGACTTGTGTGTACTATTTATTCTAGTAATTATGAATATCATAGTGAGAGATTTCACCAATAATAAAGGGGCATGAAATATTTGTGGATTTTATATTTAATTTCAAATTAATTTCTATATATATATTAGTATTATATCCTCACTTATTTTTTGTAGCCTTATAGAAAGTAGTAAAATTAAATAGAATAGGGGGAAAATTTTACAATGGTAATTATCAAGGTAATACTACTCCTTACTATGATTTGTTAGATTCACCAAAAGTATATTCTCTGCTATAATCCCAAGTGATTACACTATAAAATATTAAATAGAATATTTTCACCCTATTCATTCTGTAGTCCCACAAAAATAAATGTTTCTCACTATGTTATAAAAAATTTCTTCATATAAAATTAGAAATATCACTACTGAGTACTGGTTTTCATTGAAAATAGTGCTGAAGATCATCGATTTTGATCCACTAAGAGGAACTAAATATAATGTGATTCATTCTTCAATAATATTAATAAGAGATTAAAATTATCAAAATTCTTATATTATTCTCGTAATATTTGATGAATGGGTAAAATTTTCACAAATAAAATGAATTATATTAAATTAATTCTAATGACCTTATCAAATTAATTCCATTTTATTAACTAAATTTAGAACCCTATCACATATAATATGATAATTAATATTTCTTTATATTATTATATTCCCTAATATCATCCATCCATTGTGTTTTCTCCATGCTGTTCGAAAAAATCAGTTTCAGTTATCTTAATGGATGTGTATGCATTCCATTTTCATATACATGTACTATTTTTTGGATATCGTACATTGGTCCTTTAGAAAATAAAAATTGGTAGTACACCAGGATTTTTTTCATAATATGATGCACGTGAGGCTTTTTATTCTTCATTATAAAACCTTATAGCTCCATAGAAGCTAATATTCCCTCCACATAACACAGTATGTAGAATAATGATACCATTCGTCATTCCATCTACAATTTTTCCATATTAATCACTTGGGTGATACAAATAGACTAATTCAATATTTATAATGTCTTGAAGAATCATGGGAACTCACCTCTATTTCACACTAATGTGAGTGAGGACTTCTAGTTCATCACATGGTTGAGAGGTCTCCATGTATTCTCTATTTTTCATTAACAAATCATTATCTCTAACTAAATACGAAAAAATTAATGCCTAATAAAATCTTTGGTACATATAGATTAGTTTACAATCACCGTTACTAAGATGATAATTTACTTAAAATTTATATCTTAATATTGAGCCAATTTTTTAATAAACCACCTAATATCTTAGCATATATCCAATATTTATCTGTTGAAACAAATTTCATTCATCCTTATCATAATAGGAACATCCTATATAGTGTATACACACATTAATTGGATGAAAATAAATTTTATAATCCACTAAAAAAATAATCAAACACCTGTATAGTTTTTTATTTGTGATTATTTTATTATAATAGGGTGTTTTATGTTTAGAAATGTCTCATTCCCATACATTAAAATTTTATTTTTCATACATGGAGTTTTATAGTTTTTTTAACCCGATATATCAAACATTAAGTCTTGGTTTCATTGGCGATGTCTTTGTTTAAGTGATCCTAGTGTGATATATAGAAAAAATGATGACACAAGGTAAAGAAGATGATGCGAGGAAGTATTGAGTGACTAAATCAATTAAATAAAGTTTATATTATTATAAACTTATAATTTTAAATGGATAAATAGTACTTGTTCCACTTTTATCCCAACATGTGTCCTATGATCATCTGTGTTCCAATTTGTAATATAGGTAACCCCATCAGTAGCTCAGTTGTGAGTATTTAGGGAAATTATGGGCTTCTACTAGAACCATGCATGTTAGTATCTCCCCCATGTTTTTTCCCCATGGAACATCTCTACATCCTCTTTTTTTATGAATCTTCTCAACCCAAAAACATCAACCATGAAAAGACAGTGGTTATCATTCCCATGTGTAGTAAACAAAACTCCCACATATACTAGTTCTAGTTATCTAGCTAAATTTTCATGGTTGTATCCCTTAGTTATTATACAATCATATAATATATTTAATAAATCTTTTTAATATGATGAAAAAATATAATTGGAAACCAATGCCATTATATCAAAATTTCTTTTTAGAGCTTCATTTTATTTTAATTTTTGGAATTTAATCAAAAATATTCTTACACATATGATCATCATTTTTGTATTTTGAAATCATCTCATTCCCTATAAAAATTTAATAATTATAAGACACAAATTTTCAATTCCCAACCCATTTGAACTCTGTACCCAATTTTAATCATTTAAATATTGTAAACAATCTTCCATCTTCATGTTTTCATAATCACATGTGTCTAGAATCCTGATCAACTTCCCTAATGGAAAAATTATTTTCAATACTCAAAAAAAACATTCATACACAATTTTGAGAAAATAACTACAACATCATAAACAAGTTAATGGTTCTCTAATCTTCTATTTGGATTTGTAATTATGTGGTACTTAAATTTCAACAATACTCGTCATTATTTATCAAAGAAAAAAATCCACTATGAGAAAAATCATGACACCACACTATAGGATAAGGTAATATTTTTTATATAATTACATCTTTTTTTGAGGTACATTTTTTTTCCTAATGACTTAGATTCTCTCCATTAATTCTCATTCCCTTTTCTACCATTTTTTATAATAACCAAAACATTATATTCAATAATTTACAAAGAACTAATAACCCTTAAATTAAAAAGTGTAATCTTTTTCTTCCCCATTAACTACATAATATAAATTCATAGTGGTGGACATACTCATGATTATAAGAGTGATACAGGAAGGATGAAGGGAAATCCTTAGCCTCAATACCTCAAACCTCCATCTAGGTGTAATATTGTTCAAAATATCTAAAAGCTGGTTATTTTAAAAATATTTTTCTAACATGATATATCTAATTGAAACATTTTCATCATTTGAACGTTATATGATATCACTATTCATGTGTATTTAATGATGAATTAGGTTCTATGGATACCAAATATCATCTTGATTGTCCCAATATATTTTTAGTGTATTCTCGGTCTCAATATTTTAATTTTCTAGATACACTTGTATCGGTATAATCTATTTACAATAATGTGTATCAGATAAATATTTTACC
The DNA here is from genome assembly GCA_963277665.1 of Viscum album. NCBI lineage: Eukaryota > Viridiplantae > Streptophyta > Magnoliopsida > Santalales > Viscaceae > Viscum > Viscum album. The sequence goes on from OY728120.1 coordinate 181,910,984, forward strand.
TCATATGTAATCAATATCACTAGATTATGCTTCTTTTTAACAGTTAATATAACCCTCTCAAATAAATAATGATACACATGAATTTTATCTTATGTCAATAAAATCTTCTGACTGATGTATATATATCTAATAAAAACATGTTAAAATGTTCACTATGCCTTTATACTATCCCATAATTCATATTTCCAATAAATTATTATAATTCCCTTAACAACCAAAAAATGAAACACATTTGGATCACTCTAAATCATTGAACACAAATTTATGGCATAATTTATCTATAGAGTTGGTGTTGTTATAAAATGTATACTTATAATGAATCATTTAAATTCATTATAATTAAGACCACTTCCAACATCATCCTTTCACAAATTTTTACCAACTGAAATGGGTGTTGAAACTTATTTTCAATTATCTAATAAATACCTTTTCACTAATTCACTATAATTGATTTTTTAAAATAGAAATATATAAAATGGATTTTAATAATTAATAAATCCAAAAATTTATATCATATAACCTAGGTTGAAGAACTCCGAAATATTTTTTATCACCATTATAACACTTTTATAAAGACACTCTTCATCACAAGAAAATATCATGTCATCCACACAGATAATTATAACAATACTACCATTTTAAATCTCTCTCGCATAATGGTTTATATTAACATAACCTATTTTTTTAGATCCATATCCTTTTAAAACCAATATAATTTATAATAACTATATTTAATATCCTATTTAAATCAATTATAACCATTCCAAAATTTATATACCATGATACTATCATTATCTAAAAAGAAACCCCTATCTTTTTCAATATTTAATTCTTTCTCAATATCCCCATTTAGAAAATCATATTTCACATCAATTTGATAATAATTTTAATGTTTGTGTACATATACTCCCATTATATTTCTAATATAATATACCCTTGATATATGTGAGAAAATTTCAAAAAACAAAATACTTTCCATTTGGGAGTAACCATTTTCACACAATCCAAGCGTTGTTCTTTGATACCTTGCCTTTCACATTCTCCATATTCCTGAATATAGACATTTTTTTCATATATTTTTATTTTTAGTTCTCTGTATAATACACCATTTTAAGTTCTTCTTAATCTCATTATGTTATATATTCATAGCTAATATTCACTCTCTTTTATAATCTAAATGTTCCACTTCATGAGGAACAATTTTTTGAAATGAGTGTATTGTGATTACACAATCTCAATATCTTTATAGTTTCTACTAGATCCAATTGTATTCCAAGGATATTTTCAACATTAAGATATATATTCCATATATTTTTCTATTGATCAAATTTCCATCAACTTCAAATTCATCATTTGGATGATTTGTGTCAATATCAATAGTGATTTATTAATTCTCAGTATCTTAATAATTCTTATATTAAAACATCTACATTCAAAATTCTTCAGAAACATCTAAATAAAATTAAATAATTATATCCGATTATCCTATATTTTAAATTATTTTTACATTACCATAGTTATGTAACTTGTGAATAAATTTATTCAAAAATCTGTAGACACATTCATTAGATATGAATCACATGAGAATTCCTTCATCAAATTTATAGTAAAGTATTACATGATTTATATTCTTATTTTTTATAATACACGGACATTGAACACTAAAAAAATCCATTGTAGTTTGTCTCTCGAAACACATTTGATATGGCCTCATTTTGGTCTATATCCATAGTAGACACGAATTTTATATTTTAATGGATGTATATAAAGCTTCTCTCAAAATTACATTGACATTTTGTTTTTACCTATCATCGTTCATCCCATCAACACTATACTTATGTTTTTTCCTTTTAGGTAACCCATTTTAATACGGAGTATATGATTTGATTTATATAATATTGATTCCATCTTTTGAATGATGTATTTTTAAATCATCACAAGTAAACTCATTGAAATTATATAATTGTGGTTTCATAATTTAGTGGAAAAAATGCATCTCAACATACCTTATAAGGAATTTTAACATTCCAATTGCCAGTAAATTTTCTAATAAATATTAATGTATCCTAATAATAATAATAATCGATGAATATAAAGGAATGGTGATCACCTCTGGTAGAGTTCTATATCATTAGTCTATATTTTTTATGGTAATAATCAAAAGTGTTATTATAGAGATAACACCGCTACATTCTATTAAAATTGTGGAATTTTACCATTTTGATAGGTTTCATAGATTACATCCCCATCTCTATTTATATAATGTATTTCTCTAACAATATATTTATTAATGTTTATAATCATAATATATTGGACCAAATAATTGTGTCTATTATTCGATATGTTTTTTTTTTCATTTTTGGAACTCATGTAGTCAGAATAGGTAGAATAAAAAACATGGAAAAGATTCACATTGTTTCATATCCCTTGTGTATTGATCCTTCCATCCATTATGCTTCTATTGGTACATGAACCCTTCTCAGAACCCAGCTCATGTTCGTAATAAAAAATCATCTTTCTTTATCTAAATTGTGCATTATACATTAAATAAATAATATATCATTAAATATCATAATTTAATCTTCAATATCAATTAATCCAATTACATTAAATTTTACGGAATAATTCATTCTAAATGTCCCAACTAACCCATCATTTATCACAATTTTCATAAAATTTATGTTTTTAAATATTTTTGGTAAATAATAAAGTGGGAGGAAGATCCACTATCTTGTATCAAATTATTAATTCTCTAACTAGAATTCAACCATACATTTTTTAAATATGATTTTTTTGTCCTCTATCATCTTAACTACCTTTCCTTTTTTAACATTTGGAATTTTTTTCAGGTAGACTGGCCAATAATTATTTAGTAATATAACCATAATAATGAAACCTACCAAGAATATCTTCTAACCAGTTATATTAATTATTTATTGATAGGTAAATGAAATTATTGCACAACATACTTTAATTATCAATTTTTATCCGTTTATCATAATATGACCCTCATAGTTCATGTCTTGTATTTTTTATTAAAATTTTATAAAATGATGAGTAATATTTTTTCCAAAATACACCATGACACCATAAATATCCTATGAAACATTATATTCCATATTAATAATTGTTTTATATAAATAGTATTGATGTTTTATATTTATATATTATAGTGATCTATACTATTAGAAAAAAATATGTCATAAAGAATCCATTTTTATTTATTTTGTTGAAAAAATATTAATAGTATCCATTATGAAGAATGTACTGAAATTGATTTCTTAACATGCATTGTTAGAGGAAAAATGTTTAGTTCGAAATTCATTAGGATCTAAATTAACCTTTTTTTGACCTCTATTTTCACAAGATCGTTATTATTTATCCAAGACCTCAGTTTTTTTTATAAAATATTCTCTAATTTTAATCAAATAATTATATTAATAAAACATATGATTTCATATAATATTGTTCTTATTATTTAAGAGAAATTTTCTTTTTATTGTCTTTTACCACCTTATCCATTTTAGCATCTTTTAGTTTTAATCACTTGATCTCTTATCTGTAAACAACCTCTTTTATTATACATTTTTCTTTTCCATCATTTATAATCTATTTTTATTTCACCAACAACCTCTTATACTTCTTGAACATTGTGTTTTTCTCAATTCATGATTTTAATCCATTGCATAACTTTTTATCCATCCTTGTTCACTTGATTTCCCCATCATCACATCTAGAAATATGTATTCCTTTTTCCACATGATCATTAAAATTAGTTTCATATTGTGTATAGTAACATTATGTGGAGTCATTTTATAATTATTTTTCACATCAATGTTCTTATTTTACTTATAATTAACCTATTTTTTTTAATATTTGGTTTATTTTTTGATATTTTTTCCATTAATATTATTTGAGGATTCTCTTCCTCTATATCATGTTTAGTTGTCTTTCTCTTTAGAAAATTTTGGTCATGTTTACAGTTCAGTTGTAATTGTAAAACATATATGTCATTATCCCTCTATCAATACTCATTCCCTTCTTGAATATCATTGGATACAAGTGTAATATTTATCTAATAATCTATTTATTCAACATCATATTCACCTGATTTTGGAATTTCATCATCATTTATTTGGAGACTTATCATGAACACAAAAGTAATCTCATCATTGATCTTATTATTGAAATTTTTTATCTTTAAAATTACATAATGAATGATAATATTATATAATTCATCTAGAGAGATAAATTCAATATTTTAAAATGTTTAAATTTTAGGAGAATAAATTTTATGAAAAATTCTACAATGCATATTGAAAATATTTAAATCCTATAAATTCTCTCAAACAAACCAAATATTAATGAAAATATCATTGACATTATTGACGTATTCTGAAAATTTTTCTTCTTTATTCATATTTATATTAATAAATTTTCTCCCCTAAATTTCTATTTTGTTCTCAATAACATGGGATCGCCATCATAAATGCATTAAAATTTATCCCAAATTCCATTATCTGTCTTGACTATCATTACCATTCTACAAAAAAATTATTAATATGTCCAAATTGTATGTTTAGATTTCCTATCATAACTCACAACTTATTTATTATAAAATTTCTCAAGAGAACCCTTAGTAATATGTGGATATACACAATAGTTGTATATTTAACCATAATACCATCACCTATGAGATAAGGATTAATATTACTTATCAAAATATGATATTTCATAAAATATAATGTTTAGAAACTCTTGTTTTTTAAAAAATAACATTATCCATATTCAGTAGTTAGTGGATCTTGATAGAGGGAACATGTTCTCTAATACCAAATAAAGATCCCATGGAGGTGTTTAAACTATGAGAAGGTGGGATGAATCAGTTGTGAATATTTTTTTCACTTTATATATATAAATTATGGATTTTTGACCTTTTATGATTTGATCATATGTTAGTATTTCTCAAATTTACCCAAATGTAGTAAAAATAAATATCATAATGAAAAAAATCAATATCTATGTGAGGATATAAATTATTGTGTCTCATTAGATTCCCCAGTTATTGATTTCCTACTATATTAAAAATAATTTACACTATTAAATAATCTATATAATGGTTTCACACTATACTTTCCTCAGTCACAGGAATAATATCATTACACTTCCTGATGGAAATAGACATCAAATAAAAAAATAAATATCACTCATAAATACCAGTTTCTATTAAAACAGATTATGAATATAATTATTTTTGGTTCATTATTATGAACTAAATATAATATTATCACCTCTACAATAATATCTACATGTGATAATAACATAAAAAATCTCACGATCATGTAGTATTATTAAATGAAAGACTAAAAAATTCGTAATTCAAGTATCACTCATTTAATTACTTATGCATCTAGAAATCATTGCTTTTTCTTCAAAAAATAGTAAAACACATCAAATAAATGATAATAATTAATGTTTTTTTAGGTTTATATCATTATTGATATTATGTATTCATTTTTCATAGTATTCATCCTTTTTTATTTAACAAATATAAGGTATTTCTAATGCATGTTAAAGTGTGACATGGTCACATGAATGTAATGATTATTTGGGAAATCATAGAGAAACCATACACAAATATAATTATGTGTTATAGTAGGATTATATTCATAGTAGGGACTATATCAATTTTATTATTCCAATTTACAAACGAATAGCTCTTTTTTGGAATCTCATATTCACTTCATGTAATAGAGTACATATAAACTTGGTACTTTTACCTACATGATCTATATTTGACTATATGTATATTCCAATATTGTGTGATTCACACATATAAGATCAATATTTTCCAATCCTATGACGCTATAAAGATCCCACATCTGCACACACATATTAATATGAGAACTTGTTATTATTTAAGTGATCAAAAGGGATCTATGGATTCTTTGATGTTCATTTATAAAGTGAGGTCTCTCATTAAATATTAACAAATTAAATCCACTACCTAGAAATGTGATTTATAAATTTGTTGACCAGTAATATTTAAAATAATATCACAAACCTGGACATTTTTTATTTATTTTTCATCAATGATTTATTATTATCCCCCAAATATCTTCTCATATCTCAAATATTAGGAGTCTGAAACATATGTAAATCATTCTTTTGATAATACGATCCACTTACATAGTGGATCCACATGTAAACGGGAGGATATTATAATGAATCATCTTATCAAAAACCTATTTAGATTTGGATGTATGACTATCTAACTGTAATAGTGTTTTAATGATTAAAAAGGTCACATTATATATATCAATGCTTTCATAAAAATATCATCATTCATCAATAGAGTTTAATAGTGGCTTTATCTAATTATATCGACCCTACTATACAGGGTTAATTGGATATTCCAGAAAAATTTAGATACAGGTGTTATAAATGAAAAATCAGGTGAATTAGTTTAAATAAAATGGTGTTCGGAAGGATATAACAATAGATATAAATTAATTCAAGATACAATTGATATGTTTTAATAATTCTAAATGGACAAATAAAACCCACACAACACTTAGTCTCACATCCATTTTCATCACATTCACACTCCACTTAATTACAAGATTTACACCATCAGTGAAATAGTTGTGAGTATCTTGGTCTGCTATATGATTCTACTAGCAGCTCCCTATGATGGAATCTTCTTTGTGATTACACCCTATATAATAGATCTAATTCCTCTTTGTGCGTGCAAGTTCTCTCACAAAACCATATCTCCTTGAATATAAGTTCATTATTGTTACCATGTTTGGTCAAGGAAACTCCCACACACATTAGGTTAATATATATATACTCAAATCCATGGTTAGAACTTTTTCATTAATTGCACTGATAATTATTAGATAATGATAGTATATCAGGAGGATGGGTTGAATTAAGTACACAATAAAACATCTATCAAAAATAGATTTAATTAAAATCACTGAAATATTTAAAATATCCCACTTAATATAAATTTTATATCAATACAAGTCCTGATCATTTAAAATATTACTCAAAGATTGGTTATGTCTCCATAAAAATAATAAATAATATTAATTTAAATTTTGAATTAAATTTACATGATCAAAACCATATATAAACACTAGTAATGACAATGTATAAAATTATTTTTTGGTTTTATGTTGAAGGAATATTAATTATAATATAAAACAACAAAGCAAGCCAAAATAAAACACACCAAAAAAAAACCCAGACGATTCGTATTAATAAGTGACACAATTCAATAATCTTGGAAATTACATGATTCCATGAATATTATGTAAAGGAATATATCCTCCAAAACTTGGATTAAGTGTAAAATAAACATATATATATCTAGGCCACCTGGGGACCGTATCCATAATAGCATTGGGAAATATAACAAAGATATGTCACAAAAGGACCTCTTCAAAAAAAACATGGGAAAAATGGAAAAATATAGTTTAAGAATATATAAATAATCATCCATATAAATCAAATGATTTAGTGTGGAATAAATAAAATAGAGTAATCAACACTAATCATAATGTAAAGTGAATAGAAATAAAGAGTAAAAAATATATAGAATGATTGTGTTGCTCAATATATTATTCCCTATAACTTTTAACTCCTTGATTGTATAATGAAATAAATCTCAAGTAATGTTTCTAATATTATAAGTATAATAGTGTCCCATAAATAGTATTGTTATGTCATTGAGATGAAACTGAATGTTCTGTAAGCCCCACTCTTCCTCAGTCATGTGTAAGAAATATGAATCAAGTAATAAATCATTATGTGTATCTCTTATAGTTATTTCAATATAAAATCATCTTAATTTAATTGTATAACTCTCTCTCAATTTCATCACAAATAGGGTTTTTGTAGTCTCCACACGAGATATTCTTCTACCCCCTTTAACAAAATCATTCCAGAAGAATCATTTGGATCATCTACACCTCGTACTGCACAATTGACACATATTTTGATACATCTCATCAAAACAACTAATTAAAATAATTTACATACCTCTTGAAATTATCTTTGAAAAAATATCTATAATAAATATTTAATTCAAAATTTAAATAAATTGTGATTGTGAATTATTTGAATAGTGTGTCAATTCTTGTGGTGATTCACCCTAACAGTTACTACTCTCTATAGTGAATCATGATAATAGCGACTTGAAATGGCGAGGATTTATGACAACTGTGACTCATCTCGATGCTAGGTAATTCAAAACTTTTTTAAAATTCCTTTATGTTTATAGGTCATTATCAATGGTGTCTAGTTCGTGATGGTATGACTTTTTGAAACCTATGTAAATTTAAATTCTATCGGTGACTCATCTATGACAGTATGTATTTTCAACATGTTTTCATATTTCTTATTAAATAGAAATATATCCTCCATTAATGAATCGTTCCATACGTTTCCATATTCAATTCATGGTCATAATACATAGCTGATAGTGATTCATCATAGAGAGGAAATCATCCTCAATAGTGTGTCTTTCCAAGACATAACAACAATTTCACCATTTTGTCTTATATTGAAAAATTATATCATAAAATAAAATATTCCTTAATATAATAATAAATATTTTTTTATTAAATAATGAGATCCAACAATATCCCCATTATAATAATAAAACATTAGGTCATATAATAATTATTGTTTCAATGTTAAAGAACAGACACATTGTATAAAAAGTAATTAGACAATAGATAGTATGAAAGGAAAGATGGTATCAAAAAAAGAATTAATCATATATGGAATCGCATATAATATTTTTAATAATGGTATCAAATAAATACATAAAAATAAAATAAAATTTCAATATATCATTTTACCCTTTTGTAATTATAAAAAAAAGAATAGAAAATAAAAAATGAATATAAATAGAATATGAAAAACAAAAAAAATAATTACGAAATTAATATGATGATCAGCCAAAACATTATAAAAAATGGAAATAAAAACATCCCCATAAAATACTAAAAAGTCCAAAATCAATACATTTGTAGATAGGTATAAGAATAAAAAAAATATCTTTGTTCTACCCTTCGTCTGGTGTAGAAGGTTTAATAGGTGAAATTGAATGAGGTCTATTGGTTATAGGGACATCATTATAGGAAGGAGTCTCTATGATAATGATTGGACTTATGTATTAAAATAATTGAATGAGAGCTAATATGAAGGGTTAAAAAAGATCTAGAAAGGTTACATTCATTAATTTGGTGGCAGGAATCTTGAAGAACTCTGGAGTAGTCATAAGTGATGTCATATGGGTCGTAACTGGTATGGCATCCTGAGAAACTACAGTAGTTCCTAACACATGAATTTTATGGTGGTCTCTCTATCATCCTACAAGTAATTTATATACACTGTAATCATAATATAGGAATAATGCCCTTTATCCATAGAATATAAAAAATATGACATAATTTCATTCATTGTGGCTCTCATATATTCCAATTTAGTTACCGAACATCTTTTCCAACATCCTCATCAAAAATTTGAGGTGTCATATTATGATGAATAAGATGAATCAAAATCGATAGAAAATGTCTTTAATATTGATCACTATGATTCATTACAAAATTATATTTATTCTTCATTTGAACAAAAAATTAGAGGTAATATTTTATCAGAAAGAATCTATGTCTCCTCTAGTGATAATATCCATTATTCCTAATAAAACATCATCTGTAGAATCTCTCATAGAATAAAACCCCTTTATCTCATGATCATCATATAACTAATCAACCAATTATCCCTTAGTATCCCTTGTACTTGAAAAATATGTTCTACTTGTATTTAGTGGGATTTTAGGAAACATGTCACATTCCTCAAAAATAGGGACAACCCAACTGAAAGAAGACTTACCAAGTGATTTTACATATTTAGAAATAGAAACATCAGACACTACAAATGTAGGTAGAGTAAACATTACTCAAAAAATTTATTGAATACAATATTATTCCGATCAGTAGCTAGATGAACTTCCATCCACACATTGACTATATGCTCCACCAAAATATATAATCAAATAGTATTCAGAACACCCATCTTAACATTATTTTCTTACTTACTAAGGTGTTAACCAATATTTGAATTAACTATATTACTTTGTAGACCTCTATATATTCCCTCCTCAATTGATGATTCCTTTTCTTCTCATACTCCCAGGTCCACATATTCCACAAGGCTGGGTCTCTCATATAATCAAGAGACTAATACTCTTAGAGAAAATATTAATTCATGATGGATCTCAAAATCCTTATCTCTATTTCAACTAATATGAACATCATATTATCCAAAATTTCAATCCTCATCACCAATATCATGATCATAGTATTCCTCTTCATCATTACAAATTTTAATTTCTGATTGGAAGAAATCATTAATTTTTTCCCATCTAACACTTCTCTTTCTTATTCCTCACTTCCCTAATTAAAAATGGAATATTTGACAAGGAGATAACTTGGAGGACTAGGATCAACCTAGGTAATAAATTTATATATCTAAGTTAAATTAGTGTCACTTACTACATCATCTAAGATTTCTCGTTCCTTATATGTAGATACAACACCATCCTCTTCCTCTTCATTAGAATACTCAAAAAACACATCTGCATCTTTGATAGGATCCATAATATCATCTTATCCTAAAAGACAGTCTACCGGTTTGATGACATCATAAATCCATTAACCTTCATTCAAATATAACTTATTCCAAGGATTCCACCTAATTTTCATCATTTAATAAATATCATTATGATGACGAAACCTTAACAATCCACTAATAATTATTCAAATTCATCAACTAGACCATTGGATTCAATCACAACCGAAATAAACAGAGGGTAGATTAATGAATTTTACCCAGAAAATGGTTTGATCATTTACATCATATGAGTAATTTGGTATCTTCTAAGATTATTTTTTTATCCTATTTTCACCATATATAATTGATAAACATCTTGATACCTCATAGTGGAAAATATCATTTTCTTTGACAAATAATATTCGGAATGAACATGAAAAGGAACCTTCATTCACCATTTTGTTATGAGGAAATGATTATTCCATATAGTCCATAACTCGTTAACTCATCCAAACAATATTTATAAAAAAACATTATAACAATAATTTAGAATAATTCTATTATAATAATTCAAAACACCCTCATGAGTAAACATTAAATAGATATCCCCAAACATGAACAAAATATGTTTCTGGTCATTTAATCTAGATCTCAACCTATCATCATTTTCCTCAAAATAGAACACTAAAAACTGCTAAATCATATGCTCCATCCAATGATAGAAAGACCACCTGTTATTAGAGATCAATTCTGACCATCCTAATCCCTTAAAACCATATATTAACATCCACTTACTCAATAATAACCATTAATCATGAACTTATTTCATAGTAAAACCATTTTCTTAGTAATATTGGGGTTCATTGGCTCATCTATAGCTGGATAACAAAACACATCCCTATACTTCATTGAAGGAAACAACTCATCTAAAGGGGAATCTATAGGTCTCTTTACACTGTCCATTGAAATTGGTTTTAATTGTTAGGGAATTGTTAAGGGAATTTTGATATTCGGGAGAGAGAACATCACATAATATCTCTGTAAAAAACAGTGAAGGAAGTGAAGCTTTAAAATGATACAAATTTCGAATTTATATCATTTGGGAAATTATGGATTTGTAAAATCAAAATTAAATAATAGAATAAAATTTGAATTGATATAATTTCTTTAAATAACATATCATGATATTAAAAACATCCATTTTAAAATAAATAGAAAAATATTAAAAGAATCAAGGGACTAATAATGGAGGGTAAACCCAATAGTGCTAAAAAATACTGATAAAAACTAATGGTGAGAAAAAAATAGTGTGTAAAAATCAATTGTGGGAAAAAATAAATAGTGAATCCATTTTATTTAAGCTTCAATAAGATTATTAATGCCCAATTCATGATTGATGTAGTTCATTATATCATCATTTAATAGCTTATTGAAAATAGTAGCAAGATGGTGTTCTATACAAATGTAATAAAGAGTGATATTACCCTTTTGAAAATTATCCCTAAATAATGGTTATCTAATGTCAATGTGATTTTTTATTGACTAATAAATAGGGTCCATATAAATATTTATTGCACTTTTATAGTAAAAAATATAATGGTACATGTTGTAATTGATATCCATAGTCTAGTAAATTGTGTTTGATCCACCATATTTTTGTATAACTTCTCCCAATCGCTATGTATTCAACATATATAGTAGACAGTGAGATAAAATATTTTTTAATTATAAAACACGAAAATAGATATATTTAAAAAATATATGATGTGTTCATGAGGTTCTTTTTCAATCCTAATTTGAACCACCACATTCAGTATATGAATAACTAACTAAGTCAAATTAGTATCATATTGGATAGAAACAGCCAAAATTCATATTATAAGTGTGTCATTGAAAATTTCATTTTACATCATCTAAGGGTAACAATTTTGGGTTTTCTATGAAATTAGAACAAATACACACACTAAACATAATATCATGTCAACTGGTAGATAATTATAGAATAGTTACATTCATACCATTATTATTGGTTCTATCCACGGATTCCCCAACTTCATCAATATCTTATTTTATGTTACTAATCATTGGGGTATCACTACTATATTTGACATCCAAACTAGATCATTATAAAAGGAATTTATGATTTTTAAATTTATGTAAAATAATTCCATAATTTTTTCAAAAATTTTAAATCTATGAATGAATTTCATTTCACCGATTATACTTATTGAAAATTCACATTGCATCATTTTTTTAAAAATTAGTACATGAATAATTATTTTAAGAGTCAAAAATTATATCATCTATATAAACTTGGACAACTAATACAATTTTATAATTTTTTAAAAAATTGAGTGGGGGTCATATGTATATTTTCAAAATCATTTTGAAATAATAAAAGAGATGAGTTTATCATAATAATATATAATAAATTATTTCAAACCATAACAATAAATTTTTAACATAAAAAATGATTTGTAAAATGGGGACATTGAAATCCAAGGGGTTGTTCAAAAAAAACATATATAACTAAATATTGTTTTAATAATTCACACTAGTCATCCATTTAACATAGTTTGATATCAATGTGGGATGCATAGGATAGATATATTATAATTTATTCATGTTTGGATATATGTGAAATGGTCTCTTCATAGATTATTCCCTCTTCAAGACTATACCATGTGCCACCAGTCTAGCATTATTCTACACTAGTTAGAAGGGCCTGACGTATTCAGTCGATATTCATCTATCCCATGAACAACTAATAAATATGTTCAAGGGTAATGTGATGACCTAATTGTTCATTTCCCTCATTACTCAAAACTTCCTATGTGGGTTTTGGAATTTCAATGACCATGCTCAGAGGTTGGAAGAAACCTTGTAATAAGCCATGTAGGCACGCCTATTGCCTCTTGTAGCTCTCTCAAGAAGAGCCTCCAAGGCCGAGACCACTGCTATTTCAAAAATAGATGCCTCCAAAAAGCATGAGTTATTACTATCATAGAATCCTATATAGCCTCGTCGAGTCCGACTACCTCAGGTGCAGCCTCCACCTCAACAGTGACGACCTCAAAATCGACAGGCACCCCCGCATAATGTACCACCATGGCCAAGGTGAGATAATTAGGTTCCACCTCTTCATCAGGCTCCTCCATCATCTCTTCAGGGACATGATCACAAATATCCTTTCTCTTTTGGAGAAACTGGATATACTCAATCAATGAGGCCTAGGTTCCTAGCTACATCATATGTGCCTTAGAAAAAGGAATCCCACAGTTTCCAGAATGAATGTGGCCTGAAGAGGAGGATCTCACTGATCACCCCAATTATTGCACCTATTAGATGTTCCTTGGGAACAAAATCAAGAAGTGTAATGTGTATAGTTATTTTATCCAAAAATAGGTTGATAACAATAAATTAAGATGGGTTCCAACCCCGGTATAGGTGGAATGTGCGTTTATGATGCCTAATAGCCACAATGAGAGTGAATAACATTAAGATTATAACTATGGTCCTCGAATATATATTGATTGGATAGCTCTCAAGGAATTTTCACTTTCCCCTGGTGTTATTTGTGCATGTATAAATTGGACCAAGCCTTTAGAAGCCTCTATAATACCTTTGGTTACAACCTATTAATCATCATCTTATAATTCTTCTTCTCTGGGGTGTACGAACCAATGATGTAAGAGAAAAATGTCCTCCCCCTATTCCAAATCCTTCCCATAATCATAGATATTTCATGACACCCATTATGGGAATTTCCTCCAAAATATACTCTATAATGGGGGATTCGTAATGTGACAAACAAGAATATGCTTCAGTCAACACCATTGAACTTGTAATCCCTTACATAGATCTTGATGGCCAAGAGTGCCAGTCATATCCTCCTAACGTTCATAGTGATTGTGAGTGTCAATGAAGCCATGGATTTTTGAATCAACAGAATGAATTTTCCAATGCCTCCATCCAAGCCATGTAATCCACCGAGACCAGAGATCCAGTCAAACTCAGAGCTCAACATGTGTATCCTTATCATCTTGTTTAATCATTTTCACATCCATCATCATTTGTACTACTTGATATGGAAGAGAAACCAAATTTGTGCTATGATCAGTCACATTTAATTGTGTATGTACCCCAGTCATCTAGTGTTCATCATGTAGTCACTCTATGCATTCTGACTAGTGAGTAGTGGTACATTCCCTAAACTAGTCAGAATCAGTCGAATCAACCAATAGTGTATATCATACCTCATGCCGCTGAGAAACCACATGCCAGTTGACGTACATGCATGTCACACAAATTTTATTTCCTCAAAAATCATACAATTATTCCATCCCGACATTCAATCCTTGAAGATCTAATCCTATTATAAGATTTACATGAATCCCTCGTATATGCATTAAGAAGCACCCTCCAGTATGAAAAATAGGTCATAAACACAGAATCATTCGCTTCTAAGTTAGTAGACTTGATAAAATGTTAGTCCATAATTTCATTCTCATTATAAGACCAGGGTAATCATATACATAGGAATATCCACCAACTGTACATCACTAAAATTTTCAATGGTGTGGAGGTCCAAGATTTCATGTCTACACGGTCTCTGGGATTAACCTTCTGATGAACCCAACACTGTATGACATGGGACTATCTAAAACTGATCTGAATACCTCTGAAAAAAATATTCCAGGTTAGGACAGGATGAATTGGGAACCAATTGTCCTGATATTCCTGAAGACCCAATTTGATAGCCTAGTTTCTAGCACTATGTTCTTGGTTTTCTCACCGGACACCACTTAAAATGCATTAATGGGTCGACCCTGGCTCAACCTGCTTACATTAATCCCTTCCTCATATAACCAATTCCTTATGTACTCCCATAATGGTCAAGTAGGAATACTCCAAGGAAATCTGTCTTCCTTTTTCACTAGTGATTCCTGTTACATTTATTATAACTACTACAAGATCAAGGAGAATCAGATTCAAGTTAATGAGGTTGAGCATACTACTATTGTGGTTGACCCATAGGAAGACCTGTATGAAACCTACATTTAACCAATTAACATGTTGGATGCCAAAACCCCAGGCATGGGGAACTAGTTTTTCATCTCTACGACAAGGGGAAATCCCTTTCCCCTGCGTAAGTAAAACATGAAGAACACTTTGTACACCTACAAGAATCAGGCTTGAGTAATCCCAGATCCCCACACCTCTGTAACGTTTTGGGATACTCTCCCCATGGAAATGATAATATGTAATAATTTATTATTTCACCCAGCTAGGATAAACTGACTCAAGCTGACATGCCACTATTTATTTGATATTACCAAATGTGGACCCTTGGGTCGATGGCTAGATGGAATATGATTGAAATCTTTGATTATGGGAGATCCATGATGTAGTTTCCACTACCACTTAGGATAAAACCAACATTACATTAGGATCAACCAACATAGAATAATTTCATCCTACTGATGATCCTCTCACTGTGGACAATAAGAGGGATTTTGAAGAGGCCCTTCCTACATTCTAAGAAGGTTTCTCCACCACAGTTGATGAGTTGGTATTGTTTTATCTCAGTACAGAGATAGATCTGAATCCAATAATGATCTGTGCATCCATGTCTGTATATGAACAACCACAATCCATGGACTTCCAAAAGTAGAATCGTGATTTATATTCTATATGGTATGAATAGATACTAGGTCTATACCCTTAGGTCTCTATCCGTCATCTCGGTCTCCTAGTAAGTCATCTGTGGTTCAAATTGCTTCATGAAATGATGCACCCTTATCATAGTTCCATGGTTAAGGAAGATGTTGAAAATATCACTAAATTCATATTTATCAAGAGGACTAATACCCAGATGTTTATCCAAAAATTTTCTCGTCAGCAAGAAGAATATATAGATCAGTTTCTGCTCTGACTTCGAGGATCTCAATCACCGCTGTCTAAAGTAAGATTTTCCCCTCACCACGACAGATCTATTAATCGATTCTACTACTCGAATCCAATTATTTCCCATCATGGATGGGTATTATGGATATAATCAAATCTGAATTTCCCACAATTTTAACAAATCCCTCTCTTCGAGGGATCCTCAAGGTAAAATATTATTTCATGCAATTCATATTTGTCTAAAGAATATAGTTTCCACCAATCAGTGGGTCATATACTTCATATTCTAGTCGAGCATTGGAACATTGGTGGAATGTAACGTGGACGATCCGGTGGTCAAATTCTGCCAGTGTCAGGAGCATATCATTGATCTAGAGAATGTTTTATTCTTCTTATGTTCAATCCATCTGAAGTTAAACACCTTGAAATTTTTCTTTCGAGGTCACATCTGAAATGTTTCTCTACTTCATTGTAAGATACAAAGGCATTGATATTGATATGGACAAGATCAGAGCCATCATCCAGATGCCTTCTCCAAGAAACCATTAGTAACTCCAATGTTTTCAAGGAAACATATCCTAAATATATAGATTCTTAAAAAATCTAGCTGGAAAGTGTTATCCCTTTTCCCTAGTCATGAAAAATGGTGCTGATTATCAGTGGGATGAGGAGTGTCGGATTGATTTTGAGTAAATCAAGGAATTTCTACTACATCCTCATGTTTTGTTTACACCAATCATTATATAGCTATTGGTCATTTATTTTGCCACCATTAAAATATCTCTCACCACCCTCCTCAATAGAAATAACAATGAAGGTATATATAATTATTTATGTAAATTGAATTGTGTTCTCCTCATTACAGATACAATATATTCCTCTATCGAGAAAAGGTGCATTGAGCTTGTATGCACAGTGCAGAAATTGCGACATTACATGTAACACCATGAGATATTGCTAGTGTCCCAAGGGTATCCAATGAAGTACATACTAAACCTTCTAATTTGAAAATTGATTTCTAGCTCAGTGGGTAGTCATCATTTAATAGATTTCCATTAGGTTTGTCCCTTTGAGGGCTATCAAGGGCTAGTCATTGTTAAATTTTCCTACCACCCATGCATCCCCCACATATCAATGTGTGCATTATGATTTCCTAGATGATGAAATCCTCTCATAGGAACAAGCCATGCCATATTGGAATATGAACTTTTGATTGTTTTTCTTGAATCCCTACTTGTAGAAGAATCAATGATCCAAGAGATAAATAGTGTAGGCATTAGTATAGTCTTCATCACACCTACACAGGTTATCCATCACTATTTTTTCTTCTTGTTAGAAATATTCACAAATAACGAAGCAGAGTATTATGATCCCATCACAAGACTCAAGTTTCCCCTCATGATTGGGGTTCATCAATTTCATATGATGGGGAATTCTGATAAAGTCATCAAATAGATCAGTGGTTACAATGTTGTTCGGAATTTAGACGTCTCACCCTTTCTTGAGTGCCCTCTCAAATGATGTTCAAATTCCCTTCTCCACCAGAGATCTCTCATATTCCTAGTCACAGAATAGTTTAGCCGATGACTTCACCAACCTTTCCTCATCCCTTGTAGACCCTGACTAAGATGATCTGGTCATCCATGTGGAGCACTGAATATTCATCACTCTCATCACTCCGAATAATGATGAAAACTGACAAGTAAGAAATATTACCATTAGTAAACCCACATCTGGACCCCCGGAATCCCCTTCCATATTACTAGAAAGAACCCCAAGTTGGACAACTCCCATTAATGAGTATTTATAGCATTATAATCTCCCGACAGATAGAGCCTATCAAGAATGAATCTGTCGGTGCGTAGCACAATTCCTCATATATAGTGGTCTCGGTCTTGAGAAGACCATCTAAAAATATGGGTTTTATGGAGTTGTAATATTTTTCATTCAAGGAGATGAAATTTCCCATGTAATGAAGGATGTTCATGTCAGTTTTTATGGAGCTCATAAGGTACAACAACAACTCTCTCCTCAGATCTGAATGTTTGGTTATTTATGGGCCACCATGATCTATGAGTGTATTGAGTTTTATAAGAGTATCTATGCATTCCGGATACCTGATAATGTGTGCATCATCCTCCAGATCCTACAAATACAAACAAAAAATATTTTCCCTTTTGGTGTGGGGATTGATGTTGTGGGACAATATCCACCTGTGAAAACTCGCCTGTGTAGGTTCATCATGACCACAAAGGATTTCTTTTCCAAGGGGACACAAGAGATTATGCTCATGGAATTCAAGGATCGTTCTATCATTACCTTTGTTAGCTCTAATATCATCCTCCAATTCAGAGTCCCTCATTTTATCCTCACTAATAACAGTGCCAGCTTCTGATCTGCCGAATTGAAGAAATTATAATCCAAGTGTAACATCTATTCAAATCATACCTATCAGTATCACACAAAAGGGAATGGATAGATCCAGAAATTATACAAAAACCTCTCTAACATATTATTGAATATGGTTTTCCTTAACAAGAATCTTTGGTTGGAAAAGATCCTCAATACTCTATGGTCATATCGGACAACGAATGTTAATTCAAACAAGTTGACTGCATATTTCCAGGTGAATGGAACAAAGGAAGTCCTGCCCAAGGAGGTTCAGCTGCCATCACTATATATAACCATTTTAGATCAATAGAAATTAGACATAATATTCTAATTCTATATGGATGAAATGGAATTTATTTATGAGAATATTCTTCGAGCCTTACACAATTTGTAGAGGCACTAGATTATGATTTTTATGGCTTTTAAGAATAAATTATTTCTCTGTTCATTCCATTAAGGTGACATAGTGTTCTCCCTAAGAACGCCAATGATAACCAGTTGGAAGCCACAAATTTGATATCCTATGTGGAATGGACCTTAAATAATTCACATGTTTTAACCCATTTGTGCATATTCTCTAGTTACTATGGATGGGGATAAAATTACTTTTCTCAACAATTCTATGTTTTTTTAAAAAAATCGCATAAGAAAACCTACTTCTTTACATATTACATGATAATAAATTGCATGATATGTCTGGGATGAAGGATATAAAACCACCCAATACTCGTCCCACATGATGATAAACTGCAAAGTGTAATGATCTCTATGTCCTTAATCTAAGATCTTTTAATCATTACCATGACATATTAAACTACACGGGTACCTACCAGCTTTAGGTAAGCTGATAATTTGGGCCTCCATCAACATTCATATCTGAATGGACCCCATAAATCTAGGTCACAACCCACCAAAACTCACCTACCCTTATAGTCCAATATCTCAGTGGATTTATAATGATATTATGAGATAGCTCTTATGTTGCAAATATGGTATGTAGCTGACCCTCACTTTTATATTTCCATTCTAGGTCACTTGATATTGGTACTATTTTGTGAACATGGGAATTATTTATCCTCTATAATTATCACCATCCCCAGGGTATCCAAATTATTTGGCATTATGTTTCACACTTTCTTCCCTCTTGTACCACACACATGACATTGAATTGGGCATATATGGTCCGTGCTATATGACCATAATCTATGATCTTTTATAGCCTTATTAGGTGATGTCAATCCGCACATCATTTCATGTACTATGTATGGATTTTTTTTCTCATCATAATGGGATAATATTGAATTCCCATTCAATTATTCTTTGGGTCCATCCTCCAGTTCACTACACATTTCCCCCAAAATCCCATTTGGAAACTTGTGATGTGGGGTGGACTTCACCTATCCCTATTAATATCAGGTTTACAAACATCTACACCACATTACCTCTTTATGAATATTTAACCTTCATCAACATTCTTTCCACATGATGTTATACTACTTTTCATTTCAAGAACTACATTCATCTTGACTTCCATCCTTATGGGATATGTAGCAATGCCCATGAATTTTATCATCTGGTCCATCCCCAGTCATTGGAAACCTTCTCTTTCAGTTGGACGCTTTTCCTATGTTCTCCTAGGGTTATGTTTTATGATGTTGAGTTAGGTCCAAATTCATGTGGATTTTTCTATAACCATGACATGTACCTATCTTGAGAGCTTTGCATTCTCATGTCCCACACACATGACATTCAGCTGGGAATATCTTTCTCCGACATCTATGACCTTAAACTAAGATCTTCATCATCCATGTCACATGATATTGTACAACATGGTATTATATAAACTATGTGTTGCTCTATTCCCATCCTTATGGGATACATAGGAACACCCATAAATTTCGTTTGTGGATCCATCCCTAGTAATTTTTTTTATGTGGACCGAGAACAATGACCTTATACTAATATGTTCATCATCCTCACCACATGGCGTTAAACTACACTGCATTTGAGGAACTATGCTTGTATTTATTCCCATCATTATGGGATACGTAGGAACGCTCCGAAATTTATTCTTTATGTCATGTCCCTAGTCCATCGATCTTTTATAGCCCCTTAGCATGGGTTCCCTCTATAGATCATTAATGTTGTGGTATGTCGACATCTCTGGTACTAATTTACCTATGTCTATTATTCCATTCAATGTATGTTCTCACTTGGTAAAGCTTTAACCCTTATGTCCATACCTCATGTCGTTAAACTATAAAGATTTCAATAACTAGGTGTGGCTTGATTCTCATCTTTATGGGATACGTAGGAACGCCAACACATTTCATCTTTGGGTCCAACCCCAGTTTCATTAATCCATTTTACCCTTTCACCCCCTCACCTCCTTGAGTCTTCCACTATTAACTGGACGCCTCAATCCTTTTTATGCCTACCGAATGTTCTCAAATGCACTGTGGTTT
The DNA here is from genome assembly GCA_963277665.1 of Viscum album. Lineage (NCBI taxonomy): Eukaryota > Viridiplantae > Streptophyta > Magnoliopsida > Santalales > Viscaceae > Viscum > Viscum album. Next base: position 181,932,376 of record OY728120.1, read on the forward strand.
AGGATATAGATTTTTGGATTATGCATGAACATGATTTCATACATTTCCAAGCATCTTGTCCCCATTTATTTGTGTTTCCATCATCATTCACATCTAAAAGGACCCCTGTACAATATAGACGCTCGGCCTTTTTACTTTCTTACCGCTTTGGGCCATCATCCCAGAGGATTTCCAATTACATTATGATATAGGTCCCATGTAGCGAATTTGGTCAGTGGTCGACCCTCTTTTTTTCCCATTTCAGATCACATCATATGGATGCTTTGTTTCGAACATGGTCAATAGGTATCCTCTTAATTATGCCACACATGTTATTCTCAAAATAATGGGCTCAGGATTCACATGCATTTCTACTCCATCATGATCAGGTGGAATCTGGACACCCATGGTGTTATCCCTCTGCGCACCATTGTGCATTAATATAACAGGTCAGCCTCGTGGGGTCATCTTTGACTCCACACTATATCCCCCTAATATGTATTCAATGTTTTTTAATGATATTATCCACCATTTTATCCCACACAAAACATATTTGACATGGTATTATTTATATGAGTAAGGTTTGTGCCTTCACAGAAGAACCACAATTCTCTTGGAACGAACTCTATGATCATAAACTAATATCACTTATGTACATATCATGTGACATTAAAAGACACAATATTCTTCCCGGTTGTGTGTTCATAACTATCCATGCATATAATCTCTTCATTTAAGAATACATTTTCCATCTAGATTTTTCATTTTTTCATGCCACTTTTAAGAACTATGTTTGGATTGATTCTTATCCTTATGGGATATGTAGTGGCGCCACTATATTTTGCATCGATCACATCCCAATGATCTGTAATTTTCATAGTTATTTTATATTAATTAGTTTTAAACTCTACGACTTTATTATAAGAGTTCCCAGCCAATGTGAGATGAATTTAAATGACTTGGAAGGGTTCAGTTAGTATGACCCTTAACAACGTGAAACGTCCTCATCATACTACACAAAACTATTCTTTGCATTTTCCTCACCATATGACATTATACTACATGATTATTTACTTCCTTCACAATGTGTGAAACTATAATCCTCCCTAAATCCTTTATAGAAATGTCCCTCGAATAATTAATACAAATCTTGATTCAAACTAATACACTGACCCGATGCATTTTTTTCACAGTGGCATAATTATATCTTTGTTGGATTCCATTCAAACAACCCATCACTAATCCATTAATTACATGACCCTTATTTTTATCCTCACACTATTTCACATCTTAAGGGACCCCAAATAGCTTAGATGCTTGGACTTTGATCACACCTATATTTTTGGACCAATGTTTCAGAAGATATTGGATGATGTTTCGAGGTAGGCCTCGTGTTTTTGAATATGGTCTGTGGATGACCCTAATTTATTTCTCCCCATTTCATTACAACAAGAAATGGATACTATACTTCGATTACAGTTAGTATTAATCATCAATCATCATTCTACATCTCACAATGTTCGAAATTTATTATATTTTGGTTCACATTTCTTATCCCCCTTTGTTCGGATTGAATCTAACGCCCCTAGCATCATCCCTCTAGTGTACTAGATTACATTGGGAAGTGTTTTGGATGTCTTGAGAACACTATTATCCTGTAAAGACCAATATTTTATTTCAAAAAATATGGGTTGTAATTTATACCCCATTAATTGGTATGTTTATTGAGACTCTCATACAAAAAATAAATAATTATGTAGTATTCCCTGGTTTCTCTCAATGGTTATGACCCACATGAGAATAGTTATTGATAGGTATTACTTCATAGTTATTTTCAAGGTGAATAAAATATGAAAAATAGATAATATGTCCTTGCATGATGTTCGGGAGAGGGAAAAAAAGAATGAAATATGTATATGAGTTTTTCCAAAACAAGAGTTGTATGGATTAGCTCGTTTGATGGAATTATCTTGTGCTTCCACCTTATTGCTCCTAGTCTCCATGGATTTTTATCACTCCTTGTTATACATATCTTTGTTAGTAATTGTGATTGGTATCTCATTGGCTCTGACCTATATTATCTCCCACTCTTCATGGAATTCAATAATTTAATCGAATTCCTATAATGTTTTCTCTTGGGAATCCACCAACTAAGCCATAAACTATTCAATGAGCTCAAATTGGCTCATGATAAATTCACCTCTTCTGTTTTAATTCTCTTCAAGGCATCAAAACTCTTTTTCTTCCTCATGAAACATATGTGTATTATCTTTTCCCTTTCAAAAATGAGAAATATTAGAGTGTTGTATACTCTATCATATCTTATCAACCATATAATCATGTAATATTATATATAGATAGTGAGCATAAACCCCACTTTCATAGTGAAAGCATAACCATGTACGATGTGACCACATCCATATCATACAATATTCCGGTTATTTGACTATGGAAATGTTTTATGCACTTCCCCACCATGTATTGTGTTATATGACTCTCCTCAGTTATGTCAGGATTAGAGTATTCCATTTCCCCTAGATCTGTAGGCATGTACTTAGAAAAAATAGCTAGGAGTTTAGAAACAGGGTCCTCTTCTATAACTATTTATTCTTTTTCTCCCTTACCACATCCTAATTGGAGCTCAAACTTGGAAGCAGCATCACCCATGACTATAGCTTCATTCTAACTAGGTGTTAGGGCTGGACCAGCTCGGATGATTGCCTCTTTGAGAACTGGTGAAATCCCTGGTAGTTCCCCATGAGATGTTCTAGAGTCGACATTTTTTTGAGCCACTATTCTAGCGATCACTTAATTGGGAACTGATATATTGGTCATTAGAGTTTCCAAATAAGATATGTGAGCCTACAAAGGTAAAAACCTATAAGATACATGCACCATGGTTTCCACTACATAACTCATGATAAGAGATTGCACCATAAGAGATCCTTGGATCTTGTTAATTAAATGATAGATGTTGGTTACAGAAAAGCGGGAATAGCTTGAGACTTTGATATTTTCATTCCAACCCCTCCAATATGCTTTTCGTTGACCACTCTAGTTGTGGATGGTGACATGACCACATAAACCGTGATTACTCCCCTTCCCTTCTCAATCATAGATGTATATTAATTAGGGTATTCTTGCACACCACTGTGTACATTTTTATCCCCTACATGAGATATTTATGGCTATCTTCATCGATGTGTTCCTAAATATGGAAACATTTGGTCAATGGTTGCATATTATGGAAACAAAAATACATTTAGGGTTAATAGTAGAGAGTCACCTCAAATTGTTTAGCTAGTTCCATGTTAGGTCCCACGATTTCGTTGATCTCGTGTTGGATTCCCTTTTATATGAAATTTTCTGAGGTCTCTCACCTATAGGACCATCAACACCAATATCTTATTCTCCCACTTCCACTTCTTCCTCTTCCTCTTATTACTATTTTTCCACGTCCTCCCCTTCCTCTCCTCCTACTCCTCATTCTACTTCTTCCTCATCATCATCCTCATATGTTAGCTTATCCAGGTTGTGCTCTTGGCCAAGAATCACATTCACTAAGAGATGTGGTTCTTCATACCACCACTATTTGCATTAATAAAAATCCATGGTCATTAGTTAGCATTTCTGCAATGAATTTTCAACCTATCCACCACCTAATGGCACCCTATGTCTGGTAGGTCAAGCCCAGTGTGCACTAGTCTCTGCCACAGCTATTCAATGGACATAGATTTCTACAGCATCCTCATGGGAGACTACGGAGATGGAAAAATTTAATTGGATGCCATTTTTAGAATATTACATTGATTATTTCTATGTAGTTACATAGATGGACCATAAGGCCTTCCAAGGGATCACCTCTCTTTAGAAGGTGTATTCACATTATCACCTTACGACGCTCTTACCGACGATGTTCTAGCACATAACGTTCCAACTACCTAGCTTACTTATAATCTAACCTCCCCAGCAGTACCACGTCTTCTTCCTCATTGTTTGGACTCCATGTTGGCCAAATGGATTTTCCAAATGAGTTTCCATAGAATATTTTTTGTATACCCTGATATCTAATGGTATTTATACTCCGTTGATAGGCTGGCGGTGTCATCATTAAGGGAAACATGATGACTTCACCAAAACCTACATTCATGAACATGAGCTACTGTAGGATATGTATGCTAGGATATTCATATTTTGGAACCTTTGTACAAACTTTCTTTAGCATCTGTTGCATGCTCCCAAATTTTTTTGAAAACCTCGTCGGTACATAGGATTCGCAAAATATAAATCCATTGATTCGAGCTACTAGAACACCACCTCTTATTATTTTTATGCATTCCCTATACACTAATGGGACTCACCCATCTTCTACCATCTAGCTAGATGGGGTCCAAAATAGTTTAATTTTGATGTTATCATGGTTGACAATCCTGATTATAATCCCTTCTCCTTTATGTGTCAAATGGGTAATTCTAGCGATATTCCGTACGGATGGTTGCAGACCATCACCTAGAGGGCCGATGGAATTTAGGAAATCATACCCACCATAATAAGCTGCATCTCATCCATGATGAATCTAGAACGATCAGCATATTCTCCTAAGAATACTTCTAGTAAAGATGCACCTTAGAATTATATGCTGCTTCGAAAATTCATGCACACCCAAATAGACCTTATTCTTGGGTTCTATGATTTTGACCATAACAATCATCAATGGAAAAAACCAGATCCTCATTCCAATCACATGAACAATCCACCCACTAAAAAATGAAGTGTGGAACCCATCATATCATTCATTTGGGTCCCATCCTTCATTTATGAAGAATTTCCATGATCTGTAATCATCTTCTTCCAAGTCCATCTAGTATGATCTTTCCTTCCCACTTTTCAATATGTTTGGGAACTACTTTTCTCATTTTGGAACTTTCATTACCTTGTCCTATATCAGAAACAGAATGAACCATTGTTTGGGAAAAACCCTTAAGAAATCATCTCAGAATGTTATTGGTGTGATTGTGTTTGTTGAAAATGAAAGGTGACCAAACATGAGTGTGATTGTTGTTTTCTGAAGATAGGTTTTCACAATTTCCCCATTCTGTAGTGTTTTCCATATTTTTAGGCCTCAAAATCAGATGTTTGATTAGGAAATGGAATGATTTGTTCATCAGAGTGAATGTTATTAAGAACATTGAAGATAATATGAAAAGGGTGAGAATCGTGTACTATAATTCATGGGTTGTGTAACATGTTCCTCGAATGATATAGAGAGTAGTAGGAACAGTATGAAAATATGATCTAGGACACAAAAAACGGTTTGTGGTTGAGCGGAAGTGCGTTACATAGATGGTTGGATGTCGACAGAGGAAATAGACTACGTTAGAGAAAATTCAGTACATAGATGGCATGGAAAAACAGTTCACAGATGTCTTGTTATTCACAGTGATATAAAGATAAGTATGTGGATGAGGCTATGATGAAGCAATGATTTGGTAAATCTCGATTCAGCTGATTTAGTGGATCTTTTTTCCTTTATAAAAATCGATAATCCCACTAATTATTGTGAATATGGAATATCATTTGAGAACATCATTTGATCTGGAACATCAGTAATGTCCAAAGGTGGTTCACGAGGAGTAATCCTACGAAGGCTAGAGTGGTTCATGAAGAAGAATTTTCATCGAATGATTTATAGGGATAAATGTATCCTCTTCAGACTCAGTACGTGAAGGAGGATCCTTCAATACTAGAGAAAGTGAATTGTATCTATGGTATGATGAGGGAGATCTCCAGTATATGGAAGGGAGAGTGGTCCACAAATTGTGAACCTTTCAGAGATAGGAGGGACTTATCAAAGGAGGTTCGTGGAGTCGGTATGTAGAAGATATAGGTGATTGTGATGGCAGAGATAGTCCACAGAAGAAGGGTGGTTCGTAGCGGTGGAAGCAGTACGTGAAGTATGTGTTCTGCAAACCAAACCATCTACATAGTATGCAGTGGACAAGGTGGTTCACAATTTTCACAAGGAAGCTCGTGAATGCTTCAAATCCTTTTTTGAAATATTTTTTTCTACCTAGAAGTACATGGGAAGCTGGATTTCATCTATGGGTGAAAAAGGAACTTCAATAGTGCATCTTCCTAATGTTGAGGGAGTAGGAATTCATGAAAATGAAGGGACCAACATGTCCATGAATTATGTTTGACATAAAAGTAGATAATCTATTAATGGATTTATTTTCAAGAGCAGTGAGTGATGGAAGTGGAAGAGGGTGACCCTTTCAACTGGAAGTGATCTAAAGAAGGAGGCATAGGGAGTGGCCCTTGGGAATGTAGTAATAATATCCTAACCCTTGTAATATAAGTGAGCCTGGGAATAGAAGTAATATCCTGAACCATTTACTCATTATAGGAAGTTAGCTTTAGGTAAATTGGTACCTCGGCACATTGTTATTTTATACACCTTGGACTTAGCCCAGTGATGGTGAACCAAGTAAAAATTACTATGTCATGTGCATGGTTTTATATTTGTTCATATATTTATATGGGAGGAAGAGATAATTGAGTTTTTTCTAACAATGAAAAATGATTCAAATGGGAAAAATATTTAATATATAATATCGTATTTCACACCCCCCTCTCACAGTATTCCACATAGTGGAACTAACAAATGGAATCAGATCATAGATGTATTTTATCATATTTTTCCCTTTGACTTGGTTCAGTAAATTATTAAATTTAATGTTTTAGTCATCTATTATCTTGGTATTCCATGGAAAATTTTATAACATAAATGATGAATAAGAAATTGAGTGGTATATCCCAGTGAGGAAGTGTCTATAGAGATAGTGTGACTCAGTTAAATGAATCAGGTAGTTAACAGAATGACGATTTGGATAAATCATATGGTTTAAATACATACTCATTCAATAAATATTAAGGGATGAGAGAAGAACCTGATATTCCAATTGATGTTGGAAGTACTGATAATGAAGAAACTCCTAGATAGAAAAATGTGAATGTTTTCCACAAAATAAAGGAATTGGATAAAAAATTGGATGAATATATTAAACCTAAAGATATACAAGCCCATGAATTGGAAATTGAGTATAAAAAATTTGAGGATTAAATCAAAGGATTATTGATGTTACCACTGATCTGAGTGAGAAGAATGATTCTCTAGGTGAAGAATTAAAAAATATATCAACACAGAGAGAAAGAAACAAAGACGATGACTAGGGAATGAATTAATATTCAGATAAAATTCAGAAACTGAAATCTATAAATGATGGTCTTGGTACACAGCTATCTGAACTTGTTCAAAAGAATCATATGCCACAATAAGAGAATGCATCCTTCTCTAATTCTGTTTCTCAAGAAAATTTGAAAATAAATGGTCAATTCAATATGGTAAATATGGTCACATGAGAAAAAGAAGATGAGATTAGCAGTAGAAAGAATCATAGAATAGAGACCAATTATCAACATGAATCAAGGGATAAAAAGATTTACCTACTTGAGGAACAGAGTGAATCAGTCATGATATAAATGGAGAAATCAAATGAAAAATGAAATCCAATGTTAAAGTAATCACTACAACAACTATTCTATTTCTCTTTAGCGGGTGATATTGAAATGAAATAAAAATATTCTAATTTAGAGGTGATTATTGAAAGGATAATTTTATCCCAACGGCCGTCCATTTTAGGAAAATCTGGAATCGGATATGATGATCGCACTATTATTCATGATAGGAAGAGAGTAGTGAAAAGCGCCAGAGATAAGAAAAACCTTGTATGTGATAAAGATAGACATAGAAAGCCTTTTACAATAATTAATGACAACATGTACTATTTTTATGGGTTCTTGGTCATACATTGTGAATTTTTTTAGAGGATCGTGAATAAATTTCATGATGTAAAGATAGATATTTTACTAAATCTAATAATAATAATAAGTTTCATGAGAAATCATAAAGATATAGTATCTCAAAAGAATGAATTCATCATATTCTAGTACCATGGGTGAAAGGGACACACCATGAATATGTGTTTGGAAGATCAGGGGCTCAATGTAAGAATAATAACTCAAGATAAATCAACATCTCAACTGAGAAATGATGAAATAAGCTATTCCTTTGGTGGAAAACGTTTTATATGTTTTGATTATGGATATTTAGAAAGACAATCCACCATGAAGAATGTAGGAAAAGAGAAAGGAACTCAAAAAGATATGCTCGACTCTGGTGGTGTATAATGTGAAATACTACACTAGGAGACAAAGACGTAAATTGAAAATTAGGTTTAATACCTCAGTGTAACCACAAGGAGATAAAAAAGGTGTATCAATCCCCTTATCTATCACACTCACCATAGCTATCATTAAGAGAATGTGAACAAACCTAAATGATTATGATGATATCTACTCCAGCTATGATTAAGATGAATGAATTTTCAATGGATTACTCACCACCAACACATAAAACTGTGGTGGATTAGGTATTTGATAAAATAATGATGAAAAAAGAATGTATTGAGAAATTGGATTTTCATCTGAAATAGAGATAAGTCGAGGAAAGATGAATATCCTTCTAATGTTTGAAGAATCAAGGGAAGATGGAATACAGAGAGATTCCTACTCAGAGAAGGAATCAAAGAAAGTGTCATATTTGTGGAACATCAAAGACGAAGATGTGTATCAGTGGGAATAAAACCCTGATTGTGAGAAATTCCAAGCCTATAGAATTTACATATTAGAAAAAGACTCTTCTTCTGTGTAATGTATTCCTAGTTATATGGTCAGAGCAGTTAATGTTGGCTTGGAATCTAGAAGAAACAAGGTAGGAGTGTGATGCTCTGTATAAATTAATCTTAGGGTTGACCCATCAGGATCAACCAAAATCCTCACATTGAGGATTCTAGAAGGTTCCCTATCTCTATGTATATAAATTTAATTTAATTATGTTAATGTGTTTTATGTTCAATTGAAGATATGATCCATGGGGATGTGACATTGAAAGATGCAAATAAATGTTGTGATGTTATGTGATACATTATGTCAACTGATTTAAATCAGATACTAGATCTGTAGAAGGGGAATAAAAATGTGGGTCCAAAAAAATCATATAACTAGATGATCTAGACACCATAAGGGGAGATATCAACTTCTTAATCAGGTTCAATATAATTTTTCTATTATCCAAATAATTATCTATAGGATGAGTGTTATGGAAAGAAGAGATGACATGATGAAGATTTTATGTAGAATCTGAAGAGTGTTCAAATCTATACCTGGATTATCCATGTGTTCTCAGTTTCATTGAATATATATCCGTTGGTATCATGCCCCAGTTCAGGTACTAGTCATCCTCCAAGAGAAGATAGATCTCTATGATGCAACATCAATCATGCACTTCAGGATTATGTATTTTTCTCTAACAATGGGGCATAAACTAACTGTTTTTAGGATACCATGGATATATGAAATAATATCAAAAAAAAATTCCACAAGAAGATTATCAAAATTTATTAAGTGATAAGGTTATAAAGAGGATCAGATGTCAAAAAATTTATTCAAAAGAAGACTCAGATGATGACAACCAATTAGTGTCTTCCCAAAGACCCACAAGAAGGGCTAATATTGATAGTAAAAACATAATTGGCAATTAGATAGCACCAGTATAGACATGAATATTATTGGGACAAAATGTGTTTTTCTCTAAAAAATGAAATAAAATGGTGTTTTCATTCAAAATAATGTACTATTGGTGTTCCAAGTGTACTCTCAAATAGAGGGTATAGATGTTGATGAAACATTTTCAACCATTTAAAGGTTGGATACAATCGGATTAATTCTTGGTCATAGCAGTTCAAATAAAGATTAATGTTTTCTAGATGGACATGAAGTCAATATTTCTATATGTAATTTTTGGAAGAAGAAGTATACATTGAGAAACCAGATGGATTTTTCATTCAAGGAGACGATAACATAGTTTTTCAACTAATTAAGGTTTTATATGGCTTGACGGAAGCAACAAGAGAATGGTATTTATGTTTTGATCAGTTTCTAAAGAAGATCAGATATTAGTGTGGTGGATTTGATTACAATTTGTATTAAAAATATTTCAACAGTAAGTGGATGATTGTGCTAGTTTATATTAATGACAAAATATTTGGTGGATCAGATGAATTAAAATGTACAAATTTCATTGAAATCATAAAAAATGAGTTCGAAATGACGATGATTGGAGAGCTGACATTTTTCCTTGGATTATAGGTGACACAAAGAAGGAATGACACTTTTATTTCTCAATAATAATATGCCAAGGATATTTTGAGAAGGATTGAAATGTGTAATTCTTAATAGATGAATACTTCGGTTCATACCCAGTTTAAATTGTCATGAGATGATGATGTAATGCCAGTTAATAAACCAGAATGCTGGCATATAATTGGATGTTTGTTGTACTTGACAATTAAAATGTCTGATGTGAATTTTCACCATGCCAAGCATTAAGGTATCAATGCAATCCCAAAAAGAGTCACATGATTTCATTAAAAAATAATTCTTCCACATATCAATGGAATGGTTGATTTTGGCCTAATGTATAATGACAAATTTTAGATAGAGTTAATGGTATAGACAGGTGGGGATTTGGTAGGTTCATCATATGATAGGAAATAAACAATAAGAGGTGCCTTTTTTTTTTGAGGGTTGTTCATTTCATTGTTAAGAAAGACAAATTTCATTTCATTAAGCACTGATTATGTTGAATACATTTTAGATACTAAAGCTTACACACAACTATTATGGATGAATCAGCAACTTGAAGATAAGATAATTGAAGTGAAATATCTGATCAAAATCTAGTGTGATAAATCTAATGCAATAAATCTTAACAAAAATCTGGATCATCACTCTAGGAAATTTCAAATTGAAATAGAATATCATCTTCACTAGGATGAGGTAGGCCAAAGGCTATTGATGTTAGAGTATGTTCCAACAGAACAATAGGTTGAGAACATTCTGAAAACAACATTACCCAATAAAGAATTTCAAAGGCATCGACTGGCTCTGGGTGTCTAGTTGACAACCCTCACCTGAAAAAGTGTGGATGTTGGACCCCCCCCCCCTCTCCCAGCGCTATGATGTGTTTTTTCCTAATGTATTGATATTTGTTATTAACCTATTGATTAAAACCTTGATGTTCCATTCGGTTTCATTTACAATGGTGGAGAACTTGTGACTATTCAGGGGAGAAATCAAATGGGGATATGTTGATAAGTGGAGTAGCATGATATGGGGATTTGAAGCTGAGATGAAGTTGTTTGGAAGATATATAATATTGGGTAGCATCAAATTTGATGATTATAGTAGTTATTGATCAATGAATAGTTATCGTGATAGCTAAGGATCGCGATAAAAGATGAAGAGTGGTGTTTGAATGGTGTCAAAAATCATCCGTCACTTAGCAATTTGTATCAGTTTTGTATCAACAATTTTTTTTGAAATGAAATGATTATTTTATTACAATCATTAACTCTTGTTTTTGACACCAATAATTGATCATGTTGGATTAGAGTATGTGTTTAGTAAATCCTTGATCCCAATCTTAATTGCATAAAGTGAATGGTGGTAGAAGATGGGAGGAGTTTTAACAAGGTATCAAAATGTGCAGAAGTGTTGTGAGAAGAGTTGTAAACAAACCCAAAGGGGGAGATTGTTGGGAGAAATACCTCATGGTGTCCTATAGGAATGTTTTGGGTCCGATTGTGTTTTTTTTACAAATCTGGATGACTATAAATGAGTATGATTGGTGCTTGTTGAAGACAAGTTTTTAAGGTGCTGTCGTTTCCCAATGTTTGCCAAATTTTTGGGCCACAAAATCATGATTTTTATTTGGAAATGGGATTATTTATTCATAGAAGTGAACGATATGAATAATGTTGATGAAAATTGGAAAAGGGTGAGAATTGTGCACCATAATTCATGGGCCATGTACCATGTTATGGGAATGGTATGTGGAGCATCAGGAATGGTAAAAGGATATTTTTCACGAAACAAAAAAATGTTCGTGGCTGAGTGGCGGTGCTGTATAGGGATGGATTGCTGTCGACAGAGGAAATTGACTTCGTAATAGGAAATTAAGTACAGTGATGACATCGAAAGATGGTTTTTTGCTGGCTTACGGTCCATGGTGATAGAATGATCAATTAACCATGGAGACTGTTTTAAATAAAATATTTTGTAAATATAGATTATGTGAATTAATTGGGAATTTTTTACTATATATTTATTTATAATCCCACTGACTACTGTGGAGATTTAATATCATTATATTACATCTTTCAATCTGAGATTTTGGCAATATATAAAAGTGGGTTATGAAGGATTATCCCATTAACGAAAGATTGGTTCGTGTGGAAATATATTCATCAAATGAGTTAAGAAGATAATTGTATCCTATTAAGACTCAATACACAAAGGAGGAGACTGCAGTATGTGGGAGAGTGAATTTTGTAAATGGTATGTGGAGGGAGAGATCCAATATGTGTAAAAGAAAGAGTTATGTGATCAAATAACATTTCGTAGACATGAGGGACTTCACAGAGGATGATTGCAGAGTCAGTTTATAGAAGCGGTACACGATTGCAAAGGCGGAGATAGTCCACAAATGAAGGGTTGTTCATATCGGTGGAAGCAGAATATAAAAGTGGTTTTCTACGTACCAACCTTCTACAATGTATGTAGTGGACATAGTTGTTCAATATTTTCTAATGGAAGCTTGATAAAGCCTAAAATCAGTTTGTAAATGAATTTTCCAGAACCTAGTAGTACCCAAGAAGATGGACATCATCTATAGGTGAAAAAGGATATTCATCAGAGCATCTACCTACAGCTGAGGGTGTAGGAATTCATGAAAATGAAGGACCAAGATTTCCATAAATTGTGTTTGGCCTACAAGTCGATTAACTGTGAGTGGATTTCATTCCAAGAGTTGTGTGTGAAAGAAGAGTAAGATGATGACCCTTTCGACTGGTAGTGAGCCAGAGAAAGATGCATAGGGAGTGACCCTTGGGAATGCAGTGAGAAGAACATAATCCTTGTAAAAGATGTGATCCTGAACATGGAATATCTATCATAAACAATTGAATCCTTATTGGTGATGATCCTTAGTGAATTTTTTACATCAATGAATTGTCGTTGTATGCTATTTGGATGTTACCCAGTGCTGGTGATCCAGGTAAAAATCAATGTGTCATATGCTTGTTTTTGTATCTGTTCATATATTTCTATTAGATGAAGAGAGAATTGAGTTTTTTTCTAACGATGAAACAATATCAGAATGGGATTATGTTTTAATATATCATACCCTGATTCACCATCCCCCCTCTTAGTGTATTTGACCATGTGGTCCTAACAATTGGTATTAGGGAAAAGGAATATTTTATCATATTTGTTATCTTTGACCCAGTTCAGTCAATTTTTTAAGGCAATGATTCAGTCTTCTATTATCTCGGTCTGCCATTGAAAAAACATAAAAATTGAAAGAAGTAGAAGTCAGGTGGAATGCCTTATTGTGGAAGTGTTTATGGAGATAGTGTGATTCATTTAAAAGAATCAGGTAGTAAACAAAATGATGATTTGGATAAACCCTACAGTGAAAATAATTTCTCATTCTATAGTGATGAAGGAATGAGTGAAGAATAGGAAATTTGAATTGATGTTGGAACTACTAATAATGAAGAAACTCTTAGAAGGTAAAAAGAGGAAGTTGTCCACGAAATAAAGAAATTGTATTAGAAATTGTATTAAGAGATTAAATATAATGATATCCGGATCCAAGTATTGGAAACCGAGTTTAATAAACTAAGAGAATTAAATCAAAGTCTTATTGATGTGACCACTGACTTGAGGGAGAAGAATTATTATCAAGACGATGATATTTAAAAAATATACAAATAGAGAAAAAAATAAATATGATGACATGGTAAAGATTCAGAAGTCAGATAATATTCAGAATCTTAAATCTAAAAATGATAGTTGTGGTACACAGCTATCAAAACTAGTTCAGAAGAATCAAAATCTATAATAAAGGAATGCATCCTTCTCTAATTTTGTTTTGCAAGAAAAATTGAAAATTATGGAGCAATGGGATATGGTAAACATGCTCACACGATATCTAGAAGATGAGATGTGTAGCGGAAAGAATCACAGAAGAGAGCTCAATTCTCAACATGAATCAAATGATAAAATATGAGAAACTGGAGGAGGAGATATAATCAGTCAAGAAGGAAAATGAGAAATCTAATGACAAAGGTAATCCTACATTTAAGGATGCACTAAAATGACTATTCTATTATACTTCGGCAAGTGATGATCAAATGAATACCAAAAATTCTACTTCAGAGGAGAAGCATTAAAGAATAATTTCATACCAATGGCCTTGGGAAAATATGGAATTGGATAAGACAATCCCACTTGTATTCATGATATGAAAAGAGTATTGAAAGGTTCTAGAGAAAAGAAAAACATTTTAGGTGATGGATATAGACCTAGAAAGGATTTTACAAGAATTAATTACAACATATACTATTTATGTTGGTATCATGTTCATACATCAATGTTTTTTAGTCTCTCAGGAATACATTTCATGCTATGAAAATAGATGTTTTACAAAATATAAGAATAAAAAGAAGATTCATGAGAACTAAGAGAGAAATTTATGTTAAATAAAACCATTCATTAGTTGCTATTACAATGGAAGAATGGGACACACCATGAGTATGTGTCAGGAAGCTCATGGGAACAATGTCAGATGATGAACTCAATCTACATCAACATCTTGAATGAGAAATGATGAAATGAAGTATGACGTTATTGGAAAAAAAATTATATGTTCTTATTATGGGTATTTAGGAATGCATTTTAGCATGAAGAATGTTGGAAAATAAATGGAACTGAAAAGGAAATTCTTGACTCCGGTGGTGTATAATGAAAAATCCCACATTTGGAGACAAAGTGGTAAATTGAGAAATATGTTTACTACCATTGGGGAATCAGATGTAGATAAAAAACAATTTATATCAATTACCTTATCTATCACACTCACAGATAGAATTTGAAAAAACCGGGAAGATTAAGGGGAGATATACTTCAACTATGAGTAAGATGAATGCACATTGAGTAGAGAACTCACCACTGATGAAAAATAATGTTGTGGGTCTAGTATCTGATAAAATAGAGATGAACAAATAATTTTTTGAAAAATTCAACTGTTGTGTGTAATTAAGAGAAGTGGATGAAAGTGTAATATCAATTCAATGGTTGAAGAACCATGGGAAGATGACGTGAATAGAGATTCCTACTCATAGAAGGAAACATGGGAACTGGCTTATTAGTGGAACATCAAAGCTTGAAATGTGTACCAATGATATTAAACACCAGATTGTGAGAAAGTCCAAGCCTTTACAATATACATATTAGAAAATGACTCCTCATGTGGGTAATGAATTCCTAGTCATATGGCCAGAGCTGTTGAAGTTTACTAGGAACCAAGAAGATGCAATCAAGGTGTGTGATGATCTGCAAGACAAAATCATTAAGTTGACCCATCAGGATCAACCACAATCCTCACATTGACTATTCTAGAAGTTCTTCTCTTTCTAAGTATATAAATGTGATTAAATGATGTTAATGTGTTTATAGATCAAAGATAGATACGATCAATGAGAAAGTGACATCAAAAGATGAAAATCAGTGATGTGATGTGATCTATATTGTCAACATATTCAAATCAAATACCAAAGCTGGATAAGAGAGGAATAATGTTTGTGGGTCTAAAAATATGCCTTATAAATGGATTATTAGGACATCATAAGGGGTCATTCCATCTTCCGAATCAGATTCAACACAACATTTCTATTATGCAAATAATTATTAGAAGTATGTGTTCTATGGAATTAAGAAATGGAATGATGAAGATTCAATGTTGAAATTGAAGAAATTTCAATTCTATACATGGATTATCAGGCGGTTTTGAGTTGGTTTAAATATATATCCATGGGTATCACGCCCAAGTTATGGTTTTTTCATCCTTTAAGAGAAGACATATTTTTTTGAAGCAGAAACAATCATGCACATCATGATTATGTATTTTGTTCAAACAATGTGGTATCATCACACTGTTTTCAAGATACCAAGGAGCTGTAATATAATATCAAAAAAATTTCAACAAGATTCTTATCAAAATTGATGAAGTGTTATGGGTATCCGGAGAATCAGATGTGAAAATGTTGACTCAGAAGAAGACTCCAATTATGAGAACAAATCGTTATATTCCCAAAGACCAGCATGAAGAGATATAATTGATAGGTAAAACATAATTGGAAATCAGAAAACACTAGTGAATACACCAATTCTATATGGACCAAATGGGTCTTTCGCAACAAAATGAAGGAATATGTTGTTATAATTCGAGACAAATCATGACTTGTGTGCAGTGGTTACTCTCAGATATAGGGTATAGATGATGATGAGTCATTTTAACATGTTTCATGGATGGAGACAATCAGATTAATTCTTGTAAGTAGTAGTCAGAAGAATGTTTAAGGTTTTCCATATTGATTTCAAGTCATCATTTCTAAAATAATTTCTGGAATAAGAAGTCTACATTGAGAAACCAGATAGTTTTTTCATTCATGAAGATGAGAAAATGTTTGTCGACTAAATAAGGCTTTATATGATTTGATGCAACACCATGATCATGGTATTCATGGCTTGATAAGTTCATATAGAAGCACGGTTTTCAGCATGGTGGAGTTAATTACAATTTTTATTACAATAATTTCAACAGTCAAAGGATGATAGTGCTGGGTTATGTCGATGAAATAATATTTGGTGGATCATATGAATCACGATGCAGAAAATTTTCTGAATTCATGAAAATTGAGTTCTAAATGTTGATAACTAAGGAGCTTACATTTTTTCATGGATTACAGGTGACACAAGGATGGAATGACACTTTTATTTCTCAATCTAAATATTCCAAGTTGGTTTTTTGATTGTTGGAAATGGATATTTCCAATGAGATGAAGAATCTGGTTTCTACCCTATTTAAATTATCATGAGATGATGAAGGCAAGATAGTTAATATTAGAGAATATAGGTAAATATTTGGAAGTCTGTTGTACCAGACAATGACAAGGCTTGATATTGAATTTTCCACATTATAAGGAGTGAGGTATAAAAGAATACCAAAGGGAGTCACATGATTGAAGTAAAAAATAATTATTTGGTATATCAAGGGAACAACAGATTTTGGCTTAATTTATATTGACAAATATCATCCACAATTATTGGGATATACAAAAGCGGATTGGGCTGGTTCTGCAGATGATAGGAAGTCAACATTGGGATATTCCTTTTATTTTGAATGGTTGTGTTTTTATTGGTTACGAAGGAAACATGATTTAACTTCATTAATCACTATATATGTTATATACATTGTGGATACTCAAGATTTCATGTAAATATTATGGATGTAGCAGCAACATGAAGATATGGGAATTGAAGTAAAATATCAGATCAGAATCTAGTGTTATAATTCATGTGTTGTGAATCATAGAAAAAATATAATCCATCTATCATGGCCAATGCACATTGAAATCTACTATAATTTTAACTATGATAAGGTGGAGAAAGGGCATTTGAAATTGGAGTATGTGCCTAAAAACAACAGGATGTCGACATTCTAACCAAGGCCTTACCAAAAAAATGCATTATAAAGGCATCAACTAGCTCTGGGAGTCCAGAAGAATCTTGTACTTGAAAAAGTTTGGATGTGGCCCCCTCTCCCCAAGGTATGTTGTGTTATTTATAATTTATTGATACTTTTTATTTACCCTGTTGGATACATCCTTGATGTTCCCTTCGGTTTAGTTGACAAAGGTAGAGAAAGTGTGACTGTTAAGGGAGAGTTAATACATTGGGAGATGTTGTTAAGTGGAGCAGCATGACAGGGGGATATGAAGCTGAGATAAAGCTAGTTGGAAGAGTTATAAGATAAGGGGAGCATTAAATCTTATGATGCAAGATGGGGTCGATCAAATAATAGATATCACGATAGGTGAGAATCGTGGTAAAATCATAAGAGTGGTGTTGGAATAGTTTCAGAAGGCTTCCAACACTCAAGAAATTGGTATCAGTTTCTATCAACAATTGTTATAAAAAATGATGTGATTATTTAATGAACATATCATTTAATCTTGTTTCTCATACAAATCTATTCTCATGTGGGCTTAGATTACATGTTGATTAAATCCTTGAGAACTATCTTAATCACATAAAAAGAATGGTGGTTGAATATTAGAGGATTTTTAATTAGGTTTCAAAATGTGCATCATTGTTATGAGAAGAGTTATCAAAAAAACCAAAGGGGGGATTGTAGGGAAAAAATACCTCACGGAGTCCTCTCTGGAATGGTATGCAGAGCATTAGGAACGACAAGCTAATATAGTTCACTAAACCAAACATGGTTCGCGGGTAAGCGGTGGTGCGGTACTCAGATGGCTTGATGTCAGTGGAGGAAATCAGCATCTTAAGAGAAAATGTAGTATGCAGATGACAATGAATAATGGTTAATGGATGGATTATAGTTTTCGGTGATAGAAGGATCTATAAGTGGTGGAGGCTGTATCAAATCAATGATTTGATAAATCTTGATTTAGAGAATTAAGAGGGTATCATTTCCGAAATAAGAATCGATAATCACACTGATTGTAGTTGATATCTAATATCATTAGAGAACATATTTTCATCTAGGACATTATCAATGTCTAAGGTAATTTGTGAGGGATAATACCACGAAGGATAGAGTGGTTCACACTGATGAATTTCCATCAAAGAATTTCTGTGGATAAATGTATCTGCATAAGAATCGAAACCTGAAGGATGAGTCTTCGATACATGAGAGAGTGAACTCCCTATGTTGTATGTGGAGGGAGTGTATAGGTACATGGAAGAAAAATCAATCTGCAAAAAGAGAACATTTTTCAGATAGGAGGGATTTCACAGAGGAGGTTCGTAGAGTTGGTATGCGGTAGCGGTACACGATCGCGAAGGTGGATACTGTATGTAGACGAAGGGTGGTTCGCAACGGCGGAAGCATTATGCGAAGGCGGTGTTCGGCATACCAAACCCAATACACAGTACATAGTGGACATAGTGGTTCATGGTTTTTATAAAGAATCATTCAAAAGCTTCAAATCCATTTGTGAAAAAAATTTCTGGTACCTAGCAGAACCCAGGATGGTGGACTTCATATACAGGTGAAAAAGGAACATCAATATAGCATCAACCTATTGTTAAGGATGTTGGAATTTAGGAAAATGAAGGGACCTACATGTCCATAAAAAATGTTTGACCTACAAGTTGGTAAACAAGGATTGGATCCTTTGAAAAGAGAAGTGAGTGAGGGAAGAGGAAGATGGTGACCCTTTCCATCAGTAGTGAGCCTGAGAAAGAGGCATAGGGAGTGACCCTTGGGAATGTATTGAGCATACCTTAAACCATGTAAAGGCAGTGCACCTAGGTATAGAAGATCTAGCCCAAATAATGTAATCCTTATTGGAAATGAGCCTTAAAGAATATGATACATCCATACATTTTCATTGTATTATTTTTGGATGTATCCCAGTGAGGGTGAACCAAGTAAAAATCATTGTTTCATGTGCATGGTCTCATATTTGTTCATATATTGAAATTGGAGGAAGAGAGAGTTGAGTTTTTTCTTACAATGAAACATGATCTGAATGGGATAGAGTTTTAATATATCATACCCTGATTCACACCCCCCTCTCAGGGTGTTCCTACTAGTGGACCTAATAACAATCTTGAAGAAGATATATTTTTCATGATGTAAATTATTTTCATCTTCTCCTTCCCCAACTACAAGATATGCCTTGTCAGAATAGGGGTGCACTTTCTGTCCCTGCAAACATTCTCGTTTGGAGGGAACTCATCGTACTAGTACATTAAAGGAGAATTTCGTCAACGAAATGGATTTCCCAAAGACTGATGTTGACCTCACCATGGTGGAGATGAATGGTAATTTATTTGGGGAACACAAACTGAATATCTCTAGTTCCAAGTCTCGCTAATGGTTGAAACGGAATTGTGATGTCTATAGACCTTTAAATAGCCCAATAGACCACAACTCCACCCAAAACTTCCCACATGTCTGGTGTACCTAGTACTCTCATGCCCATTCACTCATAATGTTTCTCTGGAAACTGATGTATCATTCCTACCAAACATTCCTAGTCTCAGTATTTAGGATGTAAATAGCCATGTTTTATGTTTCCCAATATGGGTGACCATTTATTATGATGTCGTACTGTGGAGGGCTATCCTCGCATGTTACCCATGACCATGGCGTGATGGTCTTGTAGCCTAACATCAACACATCTTCTAGAATACCGACGTTTCATATTTGTAGAATGTCACTCAGATCACAATCCTTTTATGATTACACTAAAATACAAAAAAGTATCAGATTATCAGGCACTACCCTTGGTCCATGATGAATCTGAGGGCTTGGGATCATCTGGGTCCTCCTAGAAGTAGCAGCTGCATCCCTCTCTTCATCAGTATGTTATGTATCCATTTCCATCTGACCTCATAATTTGATAAAGTATATTTCATGAAAGAATATAGATTTTGTGCATAAGAAAGGTGGTTCTGCATAATATGGATGTTAGCTGTGGAAAATTCAACCAACAAAGTTGCACGGAATATTTAAGAGGATTGTGAAAGAATCTGTGACTGCACGCAAGGCACCAAAATATTTACAGATCTCTCTTGCATGAAATCAAAGTTCCTTATCACATTGTAAAGTCAATGTGTGGAGACTCCCCCACCCACACATATTTATCGGCATAGAATGACCCATATTTTGCCCTGATGTTTTTTTCATACCGAATAGGTATTTTGCATGAACATACCCTCATGCACTCTATGGTTTGGTTTTTCCCTCAAAATATTTCCTTTAGGTCCCCATTATGCTCTAATTCTGATGGGGTGTTTCTTGGTTCTGAATTTTGGTTACGAACATGAATGTTAATCTTTGTGAAAACCAAAGGCATATTTGGAATCAGCAAAAAATCCTGAGAATATCATGGGAGGTGTGTGAAAGATCTAAGTTCTGAGCCCTTGATTGAAAACTGTGAAAAAGATCTTCCATGCCCAATCTGATTCAAAACGGATTCTTCTCAGCTAAAAATCCTAAAAATAGCAATGTTATAAGCACTAATGAGAGACATCTGGCGTACTAAAAGATGTCTCACATGCAAGATATTTTGTTCCCAATGCAGAGTTAAATTAAACATGCACACATACCTCATTAAACGCATTCACTAATGTTTTCGGCTATAAATATAAATGTAACTCCTTATTTTGGTGAAATTTTATGAAAAACCATAGCTCTCCTATGAAAATGATGATCCATTTCTTGATCGTTCCAAATACATGACCTCAAGATACTTGATCTTATGAGACAGGTCTACAATGGGTCCTCCTTCAGGTGGTCCCACTAGGGCAGGACCCTCACCCATTTCCTTTTTGTCCAAGGTAATTGAATACAAAAAATTATTCTTATATGCAAGTTTTTCCCTATGTCATGACAATCTTTCATCTAGACACATATTTTGTGTACAACTATTTAATCTTGTGAATAGACACTCATCTTAGGAATAATCCTCTAGTCATTCATGTACCCCTCCCTATATGCTCCATGTTTTACCTTTATCCTCAAAAACCATGTTTTATCCCCTATAACATGCAACAACTAGGTCATCCACATACTTCTTCAGTACAGCCCCCCATTCATGTATGATGTGAATTCAATGTTCCTTGAGGAGTGCGTTATGTTGGGATTCCATTGTTCTCAATTACAAAGGAATTATAATGGATATTACATATTCCTATAGACATGTTAATGTGACAAAATCAATGGATCAATCCACTACCCCATCTTCATACAACATTTCTCGTACCTTCCATTCACATAGGGTTAAATTGTGCCAGGTATGGATACCTTATGGGTGAGTAGTGAATCCCCATCGTTTGAGATACACAAAAGTTAGTTGTGAAGAATCCACATCCTCAAAACACGATGAAAACTATGACCAATACATGAGTGATATGCTCAAGGGTACCGTGAATGGGAAGTGCACCACCACCCACTCACTTCTCCTCCCCCACTCCACTTTTTCACCATATGAGTCTCACGTAGCCCTTGTGTAAGCCTCGACACTCTTTGATAGAATGATCCATGTATGATGGACATATTCTACTCATACATGTGGACCCCTAATTCAGCTTCCCCACAATAGTAAGTCCCAAAATTACTTCCATTGGGCTGTTATCCATGAATAACCCCAAACCATTCCCCATGGATTCACCTCTCATGAAATGATCATCAGGTCCCTTGCTGCCTCTTGATTCTCACACTGAGCATGTGTAATGACCCAATCATTGATTAATGGAAATCCCTCTTTATCTAACTAAATATCTCTCAATATAAAATGTTTATAAAAAATGTCAACTTATTTGATTTTATTTTAATAATTGTATCTGATGCTAATATTTCTGTTGAACAGTTATCACATGATTCTTATAAATATAGGGCTTTAACAAATTCAATTTACTTAGACAAAGGAAGCACTGACCTCATCTAGTATATGTTCCCTATACGAATCCCATTTTTCATAGATTGTAAAGGAGGTGGAATCAATCGTCTTCTCTCTTGACCAATAACAATCCAAGCTTGAATATGTTACGCTCAGGTAGGATCACCTACGAGTGAAATAGACGTTGATAGAGATTACCACCTGAGCAATGTTATTCGGGCCACTCCAAAAGTATATCACCATCGCACACCTTACTATTAGGTCATATGCAGGTGTTATAAGGGGTTATGTAACAATACCATAGCACTATGGTTATGTACATTATTTTTGTATATAATAATGAATATAATTTCGTTTTATTATAGTTACCTTGTAAATAGTTTTTAAATCACAAATAATATTTTTAGTTAATATTAAACTATGAAATCAATTTTGATGAATAAATGGATTTTTTAATTAAATAATATTTTAATAAAATATTATTATTATTATTAAATTATTTATTTATTAAATATAAATGATCATAAAATTTGAGCAATGCAATAGTAATTTTTATTAAGGTTTGAAATGCATTTTTTGTAAAAACACATAAGTTTTCGATAAACGTCTATTTTTATTTTAAAATAGAAAATTAAAATATTTAGAAAATTATTTAGATAAAATAAATATTATTTCTAAAATCAGTTCGTTGAAATTATCCAACGGTGAATTTTTCATAATTTTCTGAGAAAGAAAATTTTTTTGGTAAAAATTAAATACCTTTTAAATATATATGTTGTTTTATGACATCATAATGACCCAATAGTGATGTAATAAAATACTATAAGCCTTATGATCGGCCAATATATGTTTTAAAATTAAAATAATGCGATTTTGGGTTTTTTGACTTATTTTACAAACCATTAATAGACCCTTCAAGACTTATAATACATCTTGTATTTTTAAATTGTTTTCTTTGAGAGTGTGACTCGCCTCCACATAAGCAAACCCATTATTTTAATAAAATTGGACTTTTAACTTATAAGAAATATTTTTTTACACTTCCCTTTTCCAAAAACCTGGAGCAAAAACCATTGGCTGGTTTGTAGTTTGGATTACTTTAATGTGAGGGTCCCAAACCTAAATAATAAAGAATTCCATCCCCTTTCCTATATAAACCCACCCATGATCCCACTTATTCCTCACTCAAAGCCTTTGGATTTACTCCAAACACTACACTCCTCTATCTATAATCCTCCCAAGGTGCCCCAAGTTCCATGAATCCTCTCTCAAGCTTCTCTCAAGCCTTTCGAAGCACACTTCCAAGTTAGGGTTTTTTCTTCCCTTCTCATTTATCCAATTTTCATAATGTAGTTATGCCCTTTTAATTTATATTATAAACGTTGGGGTTATGGTTTATCACCTCCCCCATACATTCCTCTTTATGTTTTAAGGATGGTAGAACCCTTTCTCTCTCAATAAATTCCTCCCATTTACACTCATTACTATGTTGAAATTCCTAAAGGAATTTCTCCCTCCTCATTTACATTCAAGCAATTATTTTGTATGATGAATCTAATTTCCCAATAATTTGTGGGTAAATGTATCTATATGAACCCCTTACTATCCCTGTCATGTAAATATGATGAGACACCCCTTTCACACTCATCATAAATTTTTATTAATTCTTACGTCATGCCGTTACACTGCCGAAATTGCACCGATTTTCCCTGCCAATGCCATTGTGTAGTGAGTACCATGTCAATTTATCTATCAAGGGTATTAACCATTATTCACATTTAATTATTGATTATAATGTTTCATGTAAGAATTACACATTCATTTATCATGGAATAAATGATGATTTTTTATGAATCCATGTTATATGATCCATGTGGCACACTTATGCATGAAATCAAAGGTTTAAGAAGGGTACACCATTATAGCACTCCAATGCATTGAGTAAAGTATAGTGTCATTATAAGTCATGTGAACTAGGTGTTTACTCATTCTAATTCAATTTAAATTTGGTCTTACTCATGTTTCATGTGCAATGAGGATTTACTCATGCTCCAAGTGCAATGAGCCCTCGTTCATGCTAATTCCATGTTAAGTGTTGTTTCCACATTTCCATGTTATGATTATCATGATTTACCATGCCTTTATGTTTATGCTTCTCTTTTTCTCTATTGATATGAATATTGTCTAACATGTATTGTATTATTCATGTTATTCCATGACTATTCCCTTACTGGGATTTATAGCACACCATTTTCTAATGCATGTCCTCAGGTTATCCCCTGAAATGCTAAGTACGAGGGAATGTAGTAGTCATGTAAAGGATGTTTTCAATAAATATGTTGTATTTCATGTTCTAAGTTATTATGTAAGGATCCTAATCCGTAAAGACACTAGAACTCGCGATCATATATTTTGTATCAAGTGATGATTATATAATAAATTATGTTTAATTGTGTAATAAAAGATCAGGGTTGTTATTGTTGGTATGAGAGGGTGGATTAGTTATTTTTTGGACTATGATTAGAAAACCCTAGTGAATCTTTAGGGACAATACTATGTATAATGAGAACATCCCTATGTTTTGGTGTGTATTGATTATGTGGCTAATCAAGAAAATACATGCATGTCTAGATACGAATAGGTAGAGGTGGCTCTTGGACAGATATATCTGTGGGGTAAAACCGAAAAACACTACTTTGAGCTTTACTCGAACGAGAACCAGTACATGAAAATGGGCCTTGATGCACTCTTGGTTACGACACTCACTATAGATATACTTTTGTAAATTCACAATCTTTTTATGAACCCTTATTAAGGGAATTAAAAAAATCCCTAAGAATATATGTTAGAATGTAGATCATGGATACCATAGACTTAAGCCAATAGATTTAAATGTTAATGAAATTAATTTATATATAATTCATCAGTTTTGTCCTTTTATTACACTTTATGTGTTACCCCTAACATTCCTTTTATTCCAGCCAATGGATGGTAATTGGAGGACTCAGGATAACAATTGATGTGATGATCAATGTGATGGTCGTACTAATGAGATGCCCCATCCAATGAGAGTGGGAATTTCAATACGTATCATGTTTCTCTTTCAGCTAAATCATGCATTGAATAGAAACATTTGTGAAGAGGAATGACCATCCCCCCATCCACAAGAATGGACAAGTCGCTATCGAGAGCTTAATGAGACATATGACTCCTAATTTTTAGGGATCATCTGATCCATCAATTGGTAAACAGTGGATCAACTCCATTGAAAATATCTTCTCCTTACTTCAATGTTCTGATGACGATATGGTTATCCGTGTTGCATATACTATGGAGGGTGATGCTTGAGGAGGATATCTAGGTGCAGGAATAGATGTATTTCCATATGATGTTTTTCAATAAATATTTTCCGCACACCGTCCAAATAATGATGGAATGGGACTTCCTTGCCCTCAAGAAAAAAGTCTATGAATCTGTTGAAACGTATGAGGAAAAATTAACAAGGCTTGTACAATACGCTACAAGATTTCTCATTACCCCTAAATGCAAGGTTGACCGCTTCTTTGGTGAGTAGAATCCTAGCCCCCGGAAAGAGCTGGTGATCCGTGACATTGACAACTATGAAGAAATTGTGTGATGTGCACTCATGGATTAAATGGAGATCGTAGAATCTTAGGGGTATCATGGGGATAAGAAGCGTAAGGTGGACTTTAACGATGGAGGTCAGATGGATAAATTCAACTATGCTATGAAGATCCAGCACCCCACATGCCAATGGTGTGGAAATAAGCACCCTAGAAATTGCCTGAATTGGATGAGGAAATGCATTAGGTGTGGAAGAGAACGGAACCTAGCTGTTAACTGTTGGAAAGAAAGACCTGCGGCTGCAACATAGTATATTAATGCTCCAATCGGACATCAATGCATGGTTCATTTCTATGACTACAAAGAACCAATGCATCCTACAAATCAGTGCCTTAAACCAAGGGTTTTCAAAGGAAACCAACAACCTCCATGGCAAAAGGGTGAGATTTTTCCATCATTACTGCCGAAGTGAACCCCAACAAAAAAGTGGTGACATGTACGCTAGTCATTCATTCAATAATAGTGAATGTACTTTTTTATTCATGTCCTACACATTCTTTTATATATCGATATTTTATTATAACAATCCCAGCACCACCAAAAATAATGGAAGTGAAGATGTAGGTGAGTACGAAAATTGTGGAAATCATTGAATCCCATTAATATGACTCCTCACCAATCATAATCATTGTATTGAACTTTCTGGAACACCTCATCATACTCCCTCTGGTTGAATTTGATTAAATTCTTGAAATGGATTGGATTTCCTTATATAGATCTATCATAAATTGCAGGGAGAGGGAAATCACTTTTCATCTTGAGAATCTACCCCCGATTCATTACAAGTGAAAGGAGGAAGATGAATCTTCTTTAGCTCCATCATCTCAAGTGTGGATATTACTTCCCTATGATCACGCATATCTAGCTCAGATGATTTAGTCTATGGATGTAGCCATCCTAAAAGGCATGCCTATTATGAGGGAATTCACTAACGTGTTTACTTAGTAATTTCCTGGTCCTCCTCCTAGAAGAGATGTTGAATTCTAAATTGATCTTATACCTAGGACATTTCCAATATCTAAGACTCTATATCAGATGGATATTGTGGAGCTTGTGGACCTTAAGAAATAGAATTTTGATAAATGGTTTATATGCCCATGTATTTCACCAAGGGGTGCAACATTACTCTTCATCAAGAAGAAGGATGGGTCAATACGCCTTTGCATCGATTATCATGAGCTTAGAAAAATCACGATAAAGAATAATTATCCTCTCTCATGATTTTATGACTTATTCGATAAGCTTTGTGGAGCACAATACTTATCCAAGGTGGATTTGCGGTCAGGATATTATCAAGTAAGGGTGAAGAGGGACGATATCCCCAAGACTTATTTTCGTACAAGATACATCCTCTATGAATTCATTGAAATGCATTTTAAACTCACCAATTCTCTAAAAATCATCATGGACGTGACGAATAGTGTCATTAGAGATTATCTAGACAAATTTGAGGTAGTCTTTATAGATAATAATCTAATATACTCCAAAACCAAGTGGGATCATGATTAGCATTTATGAATTGTACGAGAGACCATGAAAAAGGAGAAGTTCTTGGAAAATACAACAACTATGTGTTTTCGTTGATGAAGGTATCATTTCGGGACATATCATCACAATCAATGGGATATTTATGGATCCCTGCAAAACAGATGAAATTGAGGGATGGCCGAGGCCAACATCAGTAACGAACATCCGTAACATCTGGGGGTTAGATGGATATTATAGATGATTTGTGAGAAATTTCTCATGAATTTCAAACCCTATTACCAAGATAACTTGGAAAGGATTAAAGTTTACTTGGAGTGATGAATGTGAAAAAATCATCAAGGAGTTGAAAAGGAAGCATATCACCACGCCCATGCTCACTTTACCCACGAGTGGTGACCTTTTTGTGGTATTCATTGATGCTTAGAAGAAGGCACAAGGATGTTTGTTGATGAAAAAGGATATATTCATTTCCTATTCTTCATGGAATTTGAAAGTTCATGAACAGAACTATCCAACACATGACCTCGAGTTGGCTATAGTGATCTTCTATTTGATAATTTGGCAGCACTATCTATTTTGGGAGAAGTTTGAAATATATAAAAACCCCAAAATCCACAAGATTATATTCAGACAGAAATATTTGAACATGTTCCAATGAAGATGGTTAGAGCTGATCAAAGACTATGACTTCTCCATCCATTTCCACCCTGGGAAAGAGAACAAGGTGGCTGATTCCCTATGTAGAAAGGACACAACAATACTATCAATGATGAGAATTGAAAATTATACAATCTTCTTAGATTTTATGAATATGGACATGGGAATCATAAATAAAGGAACATCATCAATCCTTTCACAAATTATTTCTCAACCATCACTTTTAAAATTGTTAAAGGATGCTCAAAAGGATGATGTTGAAATTCAGGAAAAAATGAAAGCTATCAGAAAATGGAAATCCTTAGATTTTAATGTTAATGAAGAATGAATTGTTAGATCTAGGAAATGAATATGTGTTCCATCATGTCCAGAGCTGAATAATGAAGCTTTGGATGATGCAAATAGTTCAAATTTCTCTATTCACCCAGGAAACACAAAGATGTATCGAGATCTATGAGAGAATTATTGGTGAGATAATATGAAGAAGGAGATAGTTGAATATACATAAGGTTCCTGGTTTATCAGCAAGTGACGGCAGAGATGCAGAAGTATAAGGGGATGATGAAACCATTTCCAATACCATAATGGACATGGGAGAACATCACCATGGAATTTGTCACCAAAATTACAAAGACATCCAAAGGAAACAATGAAATCTGGGATTTTGTGGATCATCTTACAAATGTTGCACCCTACATTGCTATTCAGGAGGATTTCTCATTAGATCAACTAGAACAGATATATATTAGGGAGTTAGTAAGGCTGCATTGAGTACCACTATTTATTGTGTCCAATCGTGATTCAAGATTCACCTCTATGTTTTGGAAGAGTCTTCAACATGCTCTAAATACTGAATTGAACATCAGTACGACCTATCATCCTCAAACAGATGTCCAATCTGAGAGGACTATCCAAACACTTGAGGACTTGTTGAGAGTGTCCTCAATGGATATTAAATGAGGACTGGATCAACATCATCCTCTAGTTGAGTTCTCTTATAATAACAGTTTCCACTCAAGAATCCAAATGGCACCACATGAATCCCATTGTGGGAAAAGGTCCAGAACATTGGCGTGTTGGGATGAGGTTGGTGAGGGTAAGATTCTTGTACCAAAAATGGTGGAGAAGGAGAAAACCATTCACCAGTATATCAAGGAAGCCTAGAGTCAACAGAACAGTTATGTAGATAACCATCAAAGAGAACTGGAGTTTAATGTTGGATACATGATACTTCTACACATATCTTCGTGGAAGAAGGTCATGAGGTTTGGAACGAATGGGATGTTAAGTCCAAAGTACATCGGCCCCTTCGTAATTCTTGATCTTGTTGGGGATTTGGCCTATCGACTAGCACTTCCACCTACCATGGTCAAGGTACACGATGTCTTTCATGTATCTCTCTTAAGAAAATACATACCATACCCTTTACATATACTCTTTTTAGAAGTGGTATAGTTAGAGGATGATCTTTCATATGTGGAGAAACCAGTGAAGATCTTATATCATAGAAAAAAAGTTATACAAAATAATACAATACCCCTCTTCAAGGTGTTGTGGCGAAACCAATAGTATGAAAAAGCGGCGTGGGAATCCGAGAAAATGAGGAATTAGAGTAACCCACATCTATTTTAGTGCGGGAAAAAATTTTAAGGGTAACATTTTTTAAGGGGGAAATATTTTAATGACCCAAAAATTCATTAATGGAAATCCCTGTTGATCTAATTAATTATCTCTATATGTAATATGTTTATATAAAATGTCATGTTATTTGGTTTTATATTAATAATTGTGTCCATTTCTAATTTAGACTTTGAACAGTGACCACATGATTAATATAAATATAAGGCTTTCAAAAATCCAATTTACTTAGACAAAGGGCATGATGGCCTCATCTAGTAGATGTGACATATACAAAGCCTATTTTTTAGAGCTTATATAGGAGGTGGCGTCATTGGGATTCGATCATGACCAAGCCCAAGCTGAGTTTGAATATGTTAATCTTGAGCGGGACCGCCTAAGAGAGCAATGGAAGTTGATAGAGATTAGCACCCGAGCAATGAGTTCTGAGCCACCCTAAGAGTATGTCACCATCGCACACTTTAATCTTTGGTATTATGCAGGTGTTATAAGGGGTTATGTAGAAAAACCACAGCACTATGGTTATGTACATTATTTTTTAATATAATAATGAATATACTTTCATTTTATTATTGTTACCATGTAAATTGTTTTTAAAGAAAAAATATTATTTTTAGTTAATATTCAACTAAGAAATCCATTTTGATAAATTAAATGATTTTTTAATTAAATAAAATTTTAATAAAATTTATTATTATTATTAAATTAATTTTTTAATAAATATAAATTATCGTATAATTTTAGGAATGCAATCGTAATTTTTATTAAGGTTTGAAAGTCATTTTTGTAAAAAACCATAAAATTTTGATAAATGTCGGTTTTAATTTTAAAAGTTAAAATTAGCATATTTAGAAAATTATCTAGATAAAATGAATATAATTTCTATAATCAAGACGTCGAAATTATCCAATTGTGAACTTTTCATAATTTCCTGAGACCATCAAATTGTTGGGTAAAAATTAAATACCCTTCAAATATATAATGTGTTTTATAACATCATATGACCCAATTGTGATGTATTAAAATACTATAAGCCTTATGAATGGACAATATATGTTTTATAATTAAAAAATTTTTATTTTGGGTTTTTTTGACTTATTTTACAAAGGATTAATGGACCCTTCAAGACTTATTAAACATCTTGCCTTTTTAAATTGTTTTCCTTGGGAGTGTGACTCACCTCCTCATTAGAAACCACAATATTTTTAGTTGTTCGTACATTGGACATATAAAATATTGTTTTTAAATTATCTTTTCCAAAATCCATAGGCTTTTTTGTGGATTTGAATAGTTTAATGTGAGGGTCTCTTGCCTAAATACTAAAGAATTCCCTCACCTTTCTTATATAAACCCACACAAGATCCAACACCCTCTTCAGTCAAATCCTTGGAATTTCATCCTCCATATTCCCTTATCTCTCTATAATCCTCCCAAGGTTCCCCAATCTCCCATGAAGTTTCTCTCAAGCCTCTCTGATGACGTTGGTACCACACTTCCAAGTAAGGTTTTTTCATCCAATCTCATTTTTTTCAAACATTCTTAATGCTGTTATGCCCTTTTAATTTTGATTATAAATATTGGGGTATGGTTTTGCACCTCGCCCATACTGCCCTCTTTATGTTTTAGTTATAGGAGTCCCCTTTATATCTCGTTAAATTCCTCCCATGTACACCTGTTTCTATAACAAAATTCTGAATTGAATTTCTCACTCCTCTTTTACATTCAAGCAATTCTTTTGTATCATGAATCTAATTTCTTTTATATTTGTTGGGACATGTATATATATGAACCCCTTACAATCCATTTCATGTAAATATTATGAGACACCCCTTTATCTCTCATAAACCATTTTATGAATTCTGATTTCACGCCATTATGCTGCTGAAATTGCATCGATTTTCTAAGTCAATGTCATTGTGTAGTGAATACCATGCCCATTTCTCTATCAAGGGTATTCACCATTATGCACATTAAAATATTTATTATAAAGATTAATTTATAAATTCCACAATTATTTATGGTGTAATAAATTATGATGTTTTATGAATCCATGTTATATGATCCATGTGGCACATTATGCATGAAATGAAAGGTTTAAAAAGGGTGCACCCTTATAACGATCCCTTGAAATGGGTAATGTGTAGTTTCATGATACGTCATGTGCAATGGGTGTTCCCTCATTCTATTTCAAGTTAAACGAGGTTTTACTCATGCTTCATGTGCAATGAGTATTTACTCATGTTCTTTGTGCAACGAACCTTGGCTCAAGCTAATTCTATGATAACAGTTGTTGCCACATTTCCATGTTATGATTAACAAGCTTTATCATTCCTTTATGTTTATGCTTATTTTATGCTCTATTGATATAACTATTCTCTAAAATGTATTTTATTATTCATGTTATTCCATGATTATTCCCGTACTATGCTTTATATCTCACCCTTTTCTTGTGCATGTCTTTAGGCTATCCTATTCAATGATAAGTACGAAGAAATATAGTGGTCTTGTAATAGAATTTTTCAATAAAGATGTTGTATTTCATTTTATACATTGTTATGTAAGGATCCTAATCCACAAAGACAATAGACCTATCGATCATATATGTTGTATCAAGTGATGATAATGTAATAAATTATCTTTAATTGTGTAATAAATGATCATGGTTGTTATAGCATGACTCATGTAGGCATAGACTAAGAATCAAACATGGCATCCTTTTCTGGTTATTACCATGTGAAAAATCTCAATACCCTCTACACCAAACTATGTGGAATTTGATCATTTACCCTTTTTTAGTATCTAACATAGGAATCCACCTTGAGGTTTAATCCCATCACCCATTGGTCATGACTACTTCACATTGGTTCACTATTGTCCCTCGTGATGTTAAATATTATTCCCCTTTTGTCCTACGTGACATTAAACTATATGCATTCAAACTATATTTGTTTTTATCCACATCCCCTAGATAGGGTACATATAAATCCTCCCTAATGTTCATCCCCAAACATTTTCGAACATTCGTGTCCACTTTGTTGGGACGAATAACCATGGTCCACCCTTTAGCAGTTTCAGTCCAATTCTCGGGAAGGTAACCAACTGTAAGACCCTAAATGAAATCATACTCATCCATCTATGAGTTTACCACTGGCATTGGGATTATAACCATGAATAATTCCTAGAAATTATTCGTATTTTTGTCCAGTTAGTACACCCCGAATCTATACCTCGTTCTTAAACTAAGTGGACTTTGAAATTTTCCCTTTTAAATCACGGTATGTATGAAGCCTCTCAGGGTTCATGTCCATCACCCATTTCCCATAATGGTATTTCCCTCGAGGCTTTGTTTTTTAAGAAGAGTCCGCCTTCTCCCAGAGGTTCCAATTCCATCAAGTCCCCATCCATGCGTCCATTCTCACGGGTTCCCTTCATGGGTGGCACATTGCACCATCTCCAAAACTACATGGACTTTTATTTCCTACCACGATGATACCTAAGATACCTCTATGAGTTTCAATCCCCACACAATGATCTTCAAATCATTTCTACCCCATTTCATCTTACCATGTCTATTCAAATCCTCCATCATCCATCCTTATTCTTACTCGGGCCACTACATCTTTGGTAGATCATGCCATCCACCTCATTGTTGCTCCAAGCTACCTTGGGGTAGCTAACCGGGCATAATACCCACACATCCATATCATATAAACCAAGAGTTACACTATTGTGAAGCACATATATCCACATGTAATCCCCTAACCCCCCCCCCCCCCCCATTCTCACTATGTAGGTTTTCATCCTTGTCTTCCAAAAATGGTATGTTGGAAGCTTACCTGATGATCAATCCCATCCAAAGGTAAGACCTAGTGTCTACATTGTGTGGACAATCATCATTTCTGATCCACCTTTAGTGGTGTCAAGAACATCCTTTGTAGTCTGACATCATCCCCTTTAGGGACACACCACCCTGGCTATGCCCCTTTTTAGGGAGTTTTGACCCTTTTATATGATAGATTTCTTAGTGATCATTCCTCAAAATGTACCCATCAGATCCACTCTCATTAGGGTTCTGACATGTTTTATTTTTTTCAGTAGATTTTAATATAATGTAATACCCTTTGTCAATCATGGGAAGTTGAGGAAATCCTTGGAGACATTCATATGTTATATAATTCCTCACATTCAATGTGGGATTCCATGGGATTACATGCCCTCAAAGAGCCATATTGTAAGGGGAAGAAAATATAGGTGTTCTAGTATTTCAGTGTCCAGAAATTACAGTGATTCCCAACTTGACTACACTTCAGACCGAAGGTTTCAACCATGACTTGACCCATAAGAATGTCCTAACAAAATTAGCGCATTTAACCAGAACCCACCAAGCCGTGGCGCCTAGATGAGTTTCATGAAATATTACTTCTTATTTAAGGGAGACATGGATAATCCAATGAATTTCAAGGAGAAATACATAGAAGGGGAGTCTGAAATCCCATTATCCCATTTTGATCAATGAGTAAATGTTCTTAAATAAGCGATGTATAACACCCGCCTTTGGAAAGAAGGAATGTGAGGCAGAATATCCTCATCCTCAACTGATAGATGCATGCCCCAATAAAAGAATCAGATGCATGTATCACAACCTTAAACTAATTAAACTTTGGTAAACAAAGTATGGACATAAATTTTATCCCTTTATGGTCTAAATCACATTATCCTAAAATGATATTAAAAGAGATAGAATATTGTTTGGATGAAACAGAGAAATTATTTCATGATAAAAAATAAATTATCCACTCACAAAACACTATATATCTAGATTTTAGGAAAATATTTGAGAATAAATAAAAGAATTAAGGAAAATTTCATAGGGTGAACTCTGTGGCCCAAATAATAGTCATGAAATTCTCATTGGACACTCTTATCTTGGAATACATTGGAGTAATGATTCATCACATCTCTTAATCCCGATAACATGTTCAATCTGTGGTGAATGAAAATTTAGGGTTCTAGAACCATTCATGATTATTTATTTTTCTATAAATCACAATTCATGATTTGAGAACATCAAATCAACAAAAATATTCCATTTCCCATGAATATGATACCTAATTTCACAATAGACCTTGTTTTTCTATGCATTTATAGCTATATGACCGTTATATGAGCCCCCAAACATCAAAGAAATTCATCATGAGAATAAAAATTTACTTCCAATCCATTTGATCCCTGACATCATCATGGTGGAATGCTACACCTTAGTGGGTTTTGGGTTATACAAGTCAATATTTTCTCAAATCATCCTTTCTCCTAGAGCACTTTTGATCATAATAAACAGTCCACATAACCAAAATATTAAATATAATTAAATATCCCTAATTTTATTGCACCATGTTTTTACCCATTCACAAATAAAGAAAGAGGAACTCCATTACCTATCCTTTTTATGGACTACACCCCATTTTTAAAAACCATATGGTGTAGGTCCCGAGCATCCCAACTAAAGACTGAAATTCCCTAGGGTTCTAAAATGATTTTGGATAGCTTTCAATCCATATACATCATTATCACCAAAGGTTTTGAGCCTTTTATTTTCATTCACATCCCTAGATAATGTTTGGGGAACCACTTTTGATGACCCTGAACATAATCCGTTTGGGATCATGAATAAGTTCATGTAACCCACCTACTAGAGGAATCTCCCCATTTTAGGAAATGAACTCCAATCCCCATGATTCAACAAAAAACCATGGTGTAACTTAGTGCCTTATGGTGTTTTGGTTCATCCCCAATATGTTTTACCCCTTCCATATTCACATGTTAAAAATTTTGGGCCATGCATGTCACCATCCATATTCTAACGATCTTGGTGGACATTTCTTATATAGTCTTTTTACAAATGACCAACACTATCACCATAAATATTTTATTTCTCTTGTAAATGAGAGGGGATCATCATTTCGTGACCATGCTTGTTATCTCTATGGGCTCAAGCATATGGTATTTTATCCCACCCACTAGATTAATATCCTATTTTCATGAATGGATATGAATTCAATATAAGAATTAGGAATATCATGGAAGAACTAAACACCATAGGATGTTTTGGGTCATCTGTGGAATGTCTACCCCATTCTATATTCATGAGTTATGTCCTAGTAGAATAAAAATAAACTACATATTATATGATTACCTTGTAGTAATACATTAAACTGTATATCAACTTTTATTTCCTTACCAGATATTATTAAACTACACAGAATACATCCTTATAGAAATAAATTAATATTCATTGCATATTTATGTCCTTTCTACATGGCATTATAATGAATGGAATACATCCCAACTACACTAAATTAAACATATTGGAGAAAGATACTTCAAAAATAGAATATTAAAAATATTATAAATTCCGAGATTAAATTTTCTAAACTACAAGATATAGAGTTTAAAATAAAAATGCAATGTACTATAGTATTAGAATGTCCAATCTAGAAGACCCTAAACTACAATATAGAAAAGTTCTAATTTTCCAGATGATAAAACTTTAAAATGAATGAGAATCATTTCTCACCAAATTTAAACCCTAATAAGGGTATCATGTGATACTTTTGAGTTTATTCTCACTAGATACACATGTTATGTGATCTATGAAATTTTGATCACTCATAAAATGGATAAGGAATACAACTTTTCAACTCCAAAATATATAAAGAGGTGTCCAATGTAAAATCCAAGTACATGCTTATAATTCCTTCACCTAAATGAATCATAGGATTTTAATAGTGAATTATAAAAAATTAACAATTTGGGGCCCATCATATGGTTTTAGAAAAAAATACATCTATGCTCGCTAAGTCCATTAACATCAACCAATGATAGATAATTATCTCACAATCACCTATTTTTTAAACCAATTATCCTTTTTTTAATTAGTTAACTCAAGATAATTGGATCTGTTACATGAATAAGGAATATCATGATAGTGGGCATACATGAGTACCTCTATGGATTTTTTTTAACATTTCAATATTTGAATCCAATTATTTAGGTTTTCTAGATTTATGAAAATTATTGGTATCATTGACACTCTATGAAACATCACATAAATTAAATATCATGCCCATGATGAATGAAATAAAATTGGACAATTATATGTAAAATGATCAAGAAGATTAATTCATTGAAATGGTGCACGTAAATAAGAGAAGAATGTTCACATTTCTGAGCTTATCTAAGAATTTTATCAAAATAAATAAAATGTTGATCAGACTAGGTAAAAATATTATTGGCTGAATATTCTAAATCCAACAATTTTGGGATAGAAGTGTTGATTGAGAATTGAATCACTAACTAAACTTCTTCTACTATTACATTTGGATAGGGAGTCTCCATAATAGAATAAATATCCTCAACAAATTTCTAGGCAGTCTTTACTGAGTTTGATGATGCTGAAGGATCATTCATTATGTGGGATATGATATTCTAAGGCCACATTATCTATGTAGTCAAGGCATCTCTCTGGGCATGAAACTGATATGTTTTCTAATGAATCTATTCCAGTGCCTTCTAATATTCCCATATTATTTCGACCAAGGTAGTCCCATCATCGACATCACACAAAACCCTCTCTCTGCTAGCCAATTATTTAATTGTAAGAAATATTTATCACATGATGTCATCCAGTCGTAGAGATCAGACCTGCACACCCTTAAATCATGAAAATGTCGGAAAAGGTGTTCATCATGTTCCCAAAATTTTTACAATTTCTTTTGTGGTCATGGTGTGAATATGATAGTAGATTATATTTCATCATGTTTCTTCCTTTGAAACTATTGGAGTATATATATCATAAAGAGGAATGATTGGATGAGCTAATGAAGAAGCAAGACAAGAAACGATATTTTCTCTTCTCTAAAAGGATGCATTATTTGTTTCTCATATTGAATAACAATATTTATCAAAAATTTCCATCACAGTAATGGGATGGTATTAACTTGGATAGGGAATCTTCCATAAATACTCACACAAATCATGAATATACTACATATTTACTATTGAAAAAGGGTTCGATGAAGTACATTGTGATTCCACCTAATTGACCATTCCATCCAACAAACAATACTAGATGGATTCCACCCAAGACATGACATAATAATATTATAGTGAATAATTTGAACAAACATATGGAAGGATAATCTTGATGTTCTTGTCTTCACATGACAACATCATTGAAAATTTCTGGATAATCCCTATATTTTATTCTCTATGCATCCCATCAAAAGAGAGGGGAGAAATAATTTGAATGAAACCTAATTCAAGGATGAATTAGTAAAGGGAATATGAATTGAAAATAATCTTCTCATCCATGAAAACATTGATAACCCCATCATGATGATATATTTTCTATTACCATTCATTGGTAGAACCCCTTCCATTATCAATAATTGTCACGGTTAGTGCTGGATAAGACATAAAAACGTAATGACCAGACTAGATCAGAACGTCGATGACCTAATAATGTCATAGATAGAACTCCTAAACCTCATAAATATTAATAAATCTTTAATTCAACTATCGATCATGGGTCATAGTTTTTTTGTTGTGTTTATAAATGTAAAAATAAATTTCAATACTACAAAATATGTATGTAATTGACCACAAATACTATATGGAAAACTTTTCCATAGAATCTAGACCAATGGTGGTATAGGTGAGTAATAGTTGGTATAAATAATTTAATGGGTCAACACTCTACTAGTTGATCTATCATCACCAGTGTGCTCAGTCAAATTTCTATGCGAGCATCCCCAACCTATCAAATTCACACATTTAGAAAAATCTCAAAAAAAATCGTAAGGCTTAGGGATATATTTGGCCTTACAAGGTAACCCCATGTACTATACACTCCCTCCTCAAGGATCTCCCAATACAAGATTTTGATATTGTGGGCATGTTTTGAAGGGAATCTTGGAAGGATATAGTGGTTGATCGAGCTGTGATACGATAAAGAAATATATTGATCCCATAATCAATGGTGACGAGTGAGAACGTGTTAATCCCCTTATATAATTTCCATTTAACGTTGTTAAACATTTAACTATACAAGAATATATTTTGTATGGGTTCATCCTAGACATATGTAGTAGGAAGGAATATATTGAATATATAACCAAGAGGGAATATCCCACACAGATAGTACATACCCCAATGTATATTTCTGAATTTTCCATGGGATATATGAAATGGATTACTTCCATAGACCAATGGAAAATATATTCTCTAAGATGATATAATTAATGGTAGAAAAATTACAAACCAATATGTATGGCCTCATAATGGAGGAAAAAATGTAGCTAATCAAAACATTCATAGAATATTATATAATGAAAAAAAGTTATTCCCATAATCAAAAATAAATACACTTGGTCATAAGTACCTTTTTTAGATCCAAATTCTTCTCAGAATATTTAGGTAGGAGATGAATTTGTTTGAATAATATTGATCATTAGACATGTGGATAAAATAGAAATTATCTGAAAAATGAGGAATGTTCTCCAATTCCTAAGAAATCAGATGGGACTGTTCAATGAACTATTTAATGCCTTCAGACATAATTTTTTAATGGAATTCTTGGAATGTGAATGACATTAAGTTGAAATATTTTATTCATGCGAGGGAATGAAAAAATCATCCAGTAGACCAAATTCAAATAAATGTAGCAGATACGATATGTGAAAGCTTTGAGGTTTTGTAGGTAAGAGCATCTTCTAAGGCTCACTATCGGAGCACAAATGATATAGAGGGTCAGTGATATTGTTGAAAAAATTATGGCCTCATGGGAATCTACAATAGAATATGTACGTGCACTGTAATCCATCTGTATGAGATAAAAAATACATGTAAGATGAGAAATAAATGTTGCTAAAGTAATTTCATGGCTCCAAGAGCATCATATAAATTGCATGAACCAGGATGTGATTTGCGATCACATGACTTGAAAAAGGTCTTGAAAACTACAATATCAATTTATGTCACATGGATCTCTTGACCCATGGTGAATCTTTACACCCTACAACCATTCATTGGACTCAAAATCATGTGACATTAATATTTTCATCGGAGATTCATGATGGTCCAGTGACTGCACGACCCTGATTTTCAATCAAGTAAACCCATAGGAGATTCATAAGGCCATGGACCAAGGTTATGGTTCAATAAATTATAAATATTATATTTAGGACTAATTCAATCATGTGATGCGATAAACTACAACATGTGATCAGATTTCATGAATTAGATCTTCTAATGTGATGATTTACCCCCATCATGGATTCCATGTTTTCATTTTCAATTACCCCACTAAGGATTATCCAAGAAGAATTAAAATGGTTGAAAAATATTTTAAAATTTATGTTATAACTTTTTTTTCTTTCAATAGAAAACATATTTACATAATATTAAATAATAAAACCAAATGAGTTCGTTGTGATTGATAAACACCAAAATTAATCTGAATGATTGTCATTAAAATTTAATATATTTGTTAATAACAACACAATATAAATAATTGATATATGAGATCATGTAATTTTCAGTATTTTCAGTATAATAATTAATATCAATTCTTTAAAATTAACCTTATTTTGCACAAAATTCTTCAAATATATATAACTGAACTGCCCATGATAACATGGGAAACATGAACTCTTTGAAAGATGGAATGGAACTATATAACACATAATAATGGAAAAAAATAAAATAATATTATTATAATAAATCAAATAAATGTATAAGAGTTTATATATCTGTTAAATAATTAATATATTTTTATTATTGGAGATATTGAGGTGAAGAAAGAATTCAAACATAAGGTAAGGGGATCCCCAAACCCAATTTCCATTTTTGGTTTATTTCTCTTTAATAAAAAATTTAAGTGTGGTTGTTCTATTAAAATTTCTCAAATTTAGTTTTATTTTCCTTAAATTTTCATTTCTGGGATATACAATCTTATAATCAAATGTTATGAAAAATTAAATGTTTTTTTCCAAAAGAAGTCTTCTATCAAAAAAACATGTTTTACATCTGTTGAGATTGTTTATTCTTCACCCAATATTGTTTATTCTTATTCCAAGAATATTATTACAATATAAATTTTAAAACACAAGGTTTATCCCAGAATTTTTGATTGAAAAAATTCTCATGAAACCCGTCTTTTCCATGGGTAATTTTAGGGAAATCATTGTTTTACGCTCTATGTGAAATGCATGATTAAATAAACGTTATAATGTGACAGGTACGCACAAAATTATATATCACTCCAACGCATTGGGTAATATAATGTATCTCATGAGATAATTACCAATATACATGATATTGATGATATAATATTTTTGACTGTGATTATTTTCGGATTATGGAAAAATGTTACGTGTGAAAAAGATGCTATATTTTTTCACAACTATGTATGGCATTTTACCTCAAAGACACAATGATTCATTTTTATGAATATCCACATTCCATGAATTTATTTACTTATTCCTCTAATAAATATTATTATATTCATATGCCTATGTTATCATGATGATCATCATTCTCACCCCATGTTTTATTGATTCACATTATTATATATATCCTCTTGTTGGGATTTATTCTCACCCATTTTTTATATAAATCATCATGAGAATAATCATAATAAAAAATACATGAGGGATAATAAGGATATAGGTACGATTAAATTAAATAAAGTTAATTATTTAGTATTTAAATGGTATGTATGGCCTTAATTTCCCAAGACACTAAATCTTTGGTTCCAACTATTGTAACACTACAATATTATTTATCTTTAAAATGATGTAATAGTAATCTAAAAATGTGTCACTATAGTTGGTATTATACCATAGTTTAGTTAATTTTGGAATTACCACTAGAAAACATTTATGAAAAACATTAGTATGGGACTTAGTATATGTAAGTACATGAGGAGATTTTTATTAGAAAAATGATATATATAATGATCCTACAAAATATGAAATTAAAATTAATTTCAAAAAGGAATAAATTATTTACTATGTGTTTGTTGACTTATGGGGTTTTCAAAACTTTTCTAATTAAGAAAATGGGAGGAAGTAGAATAAAATAGGCTAAAACCCAATGTGAAGTAAAATGCAGTGACAGCCCGAACAATATCCCTAATGCCTTGGGAGGTGAAGTTCAAAATTTCATACAAATTCTTTTCTAGATATCAGAATTTATTAACAAGAATCTGAATAATGTGTAATGTCCAACTTGAAATAATAGTAAGTAAATGGCTATAAAATATTTTATATGGTAATGACCATGAAATATTAGTGGATATTTTTATCAACTAGTCACAAAACTCTGTGTCAACTCAATGGAGAATTTAATTTCTAGGATTCATTGTTTGGAGATAGAGGAGATGAATCAGTTCGTTAATTATTTAGATGGATAGGTTGATCAATGGAGGGATTTGATTTAGAAAACCAAGCCAAAGGATGAAACTAGAGAGTGGGAGTGGGGATACGTTAGGAAAATATTACATAACAATTATTTCCCTAAAAATATTCATACAAAGATGGATATATAATCTTAGATATGATGAAAAGGATGGTGAATCTATCATGTATTATAAATAAAATTTAACTATGCATTCAAGGTATTCCATAGTTTTATTTATTCATCATAATAGAAAAATAGTGAAATTCTATAGTGGTTTAAATTCAATCCATTAAAAGTATCAATAAATTCATGACTTTAGGAGTTATAAAGCCTTTTTCGATGCATTCTTATAGTGGATATAGAGTTTAGAGGGCATTACCATGGTTATGGGTATAATAAAATAATTTTGGAGTTTCAATCTAGATAATCTAATGAAAAATTTGGAATTAATTCTCTAGCATTCACATGTAAAAAATTTCAGAAGAAGAATCATGGGAATTTTATCATGGGGATGGGGAAATGCTTTATGTGTGGGAGAGATATCTACCAGGCTCATTATTGCATAAGATATATGAGGAAAATGGACAATGTGGTGAAGTAAAAGAGATAACCACCTATGGTTTATTCCTTCTACTATAGAGATAAATGGCATTATAGAATCCAGTGTACTAAACCTTGGTCCATCAAGGGTAATTTTTGTTAGTAGCCACAAAATCCAATGAATAAAGGGAATTATTTTTCCATCACTACTAATGAAGTGGATCCCAACAATGATGTGGTGATATGTATTCCTGTTATTCATTAAAAAATTAAAAACAAAGTATTTGGTTATGGCTCTACACATTCATTAATATCATTAATGTTTATTACAAAAATAAAACACCACATCCAAATATAGAAGTTGAGTTATCTATGAGAATAGTAAATAGTGATATTATTTCATCCATGGCATATAACTCCTCCCTAGTAATGGTTTGTGCAATTAACCTCTTAGAAAATATATTCTTACATCATTTGGTAATGTTTGATACAATATTGGGAATGGATTAGATATCATTATATAAAAAATCATCTTTCAGGAAAGGGTTATCAATCTTATAATCCCAATGAATACACTTATTCTATATAAGTGTAAGGATGAGAATGAATCTCATTTAGAATAATCATCACAATTTAGGATGTTATATATTTATTGGAATGAATAAATTTCTCAATTTTTTTGAGAAAAATTTGAGAATAATTATTGAATACATTCCTATTAAGATGTACTACATTGATGAGTTCCACGAAAAATGTCATAATACTCATCTTGAGAGTGAGTTTGTGTACTCAAATGAATGAATTATTTTATTTCTACCTCTATTAAGGAATCCATATCGAATGGACACTATTTAGTTGGAGGAACTAAATATGTTGTTACAATAGAGTCTAGACAAGGGTGTAATGTTCCTGAGTGGTTCCGAAATATGGTGCACCAATCTTTTTTTATCAATAAGAATAAGGTAAAATGCACCTCTACATTGACTTTCATGAGATCTAAAAAATCATAATAAATAACATGTATCCCCTTCCATTTATATATGACTTTTTTGATCAACTATGTTTTGTGAACTATTTCTATAAAGTGGATCATCTATCAGGATATCAAAAATGAAATGTTGGGAAGGAAGAAATTCCAAGGACTACCAAAAAAATTAGGTATGAACACTATTCATTCATTGTGATTCCTATATAAATCACTAACGCTTCAGAAATATTCACAGTCTTGATGAGTACAGTCTTTAGATACAACCTCAACAAATTTATTGTAGTCTTTATTAATGATATTCAGATATACTCTAAGATAAAGAGGGGATATGAGGATCATTTAATATTGTGCTAATGTCATTGAAAAGGGAAAGACTTTAGTAAAAGTATATTAAATATGAGATCTATATGTAAGTAGTATATCTATTGGGGACTGTTATCACAAGAATCATAAAATCAGTGGAACCTTCCATGATAAAGGGAATCGAAGAGTGGGATTGGACAACATCTATATTGATGATAT
The DNA here is from genome assembly GCA_963277665.1 of Viscum album. Lineage (NCBI taxonomy): Eukaryota > Viridiplantae > Streptophyta > Magnoliopsida > Santalales > Viscaceae > Viscum > Viscum album. The sequence continues at coordinate 181,976,974 of OY728120.1, forward strand.
TAAGTTTCCATGTACTATCTTGGTAGTACAAGAAATTTGTGAAGAAAATATCAAAATTTAAAATCACATAAACCAAGATCACTAAAAGGGGAGAAAAATACTTTTCTAGACAATTGAAGGTAAAGACAAAATCATAGTGTTAAAAATACTCTTTTCATAATTCCAATAGTCACATTTCATAAAAGGGCGTAGGACATTGTAGTGTACATAAATTCTTAGAAAATGTGATATTTTATGTACTGATGATAAATGATAATGTGATAGCTGACACCACTATGATGATGAAAATTCATGAGAAAACCTATCTCACACATGATCTGGTGTTGTCACTTGTGATCTTCTTGTAAAAAACAAGGCATCATTATCTCTATTGGGAGAACTGTGAGATATCTAGTAAATGTAATAGACATAAATATTTATTCTCATATAGAGGTATTAATATGTGTTAGATTATATATTAAGAGCTAATAAATGTTTGAAAAATACTCAATACACTATTATCTTGGTAATGAAAATAAGGTGGTAGATACTTTATATAGAAAGGATCATACATCATTATCAATGATGAGAATTTATAAGGATCCTATATTATTATATTTTCAATGGATGGACATTGGAATCATTAGGAAAGGAACATCATAAAGAAATTAAGAAATTATTTATCAACCATGAATCTTGGATAAAATAATGAATGGTCAATGTAATGATGTAGATATTCAGATGAAGCCAGAAGTAATGTGAAAAAGGAATTCCTCATAGTTATAAATTGATCTGGAAATATTTATTTTATTTTTTTCATGACAATGTGTACAATACATTTTTATAGATAAATATGTAGATTCTTAGTGATGCATATAGAATAACCTTATATATTCACCTAAGGATCACAAATATGTATTGAGATCTTTGAGGGAACTATTTTTGGGGCGAAATGAAGAAGGGGTTCGCTGAATATACACCAAAGTGCATGGTATTTCAGAAAGATAAGGATGAAAGGGAAAAATAAAAAAGGATGATACAACCAATACACTTATCAAATGGTAAAACATCCTTAAGGGATTCGACACCGGACTTTTGAAGTCATCCATAGAAAATGATGATATAAGTGTTTTTTTGAATTGTATTTCAAAGAAATCTCACTTTATCACAATTCAAGAAGTATTGTTACTCAATAAACATTCACAAGTATGAATTAGATAAGTGGTAAGGCTAAATGAATTACCTATTTAAATTGTATGTGATCGAGATCAAAGATTCACTTCCATGTTCTAGAAAAGTCTCCAATATGATTTAAACATTGAGATAAGGTTCAGTATGGACTATCATCCTTAAACATATTTCCAATTATAGTAGACTATTCATACACTGGAAGAAATGAGTAGATCATGTTCTTTGGACTTAAAAGGAGGATGGGACTAAAATATATCTCTAGCCGAGTTCCCTTAAAAAATAGTTTCCCCTCAAACATCCAAATAGGCCCACATAAATAACTTTATGAGAAAATATGTAAAAATACAGAATGTTGGAATTATGTTGGTAAAAATAATATACTAAGACCTTAAATAGTCAAAGATATGGTGGAAATAGTGGAAAACATTCACATTAACATCAACTAAGCCCAAATTGAATGAATAATATATACATAAAATCATTGATGGGGCCTAGATTTTGAGGGTGGAGACACATAATTCCACTGCATATATCCATAAAATAGGATCCTGATATTTGGGATAAAAGGAATGTTGAGTCCCAAATTCATAATCCCCATCAACATTCTTGATCAAGTTGATGTTTTGACCATCATCTAGTACTTTTAACTTCCATTCCTCAAGTACACAATGTATTCCATGTATCCCTCTTATGGAAATACATTCCAGATCCCCCACATGTACTAAATCTAGAGGTGGTAAAATTGTAAAATCGTATCCCTTACGCAGATCAGTTAGGGACGATATTAAAACAAAGAGATAAGTATCTATGAAAAAATACAACTTCCTAGTCAACGTATTATGATAGAACCATAATTACCAAATTGAATCATTGGAATTTGAGGATGTAATAAAGGATAAGTACCTTGACCTATGTTTGTAAATGAAATTTCAAAGTAATATTTTCATAAAGGGGAAAAAATTAACGACCCAAAATTTTAAAAAAGGAAAATCCCATATTATAATTATAAAATATATTAAAATCACATAAAAATAACATATATTATAAAATAAAAACTTTGTAAATGACTAATGAATGAAATAATTGCTAGTTATATAAGATTAGGAACACATACCTATGAAATAACAACATGACTTTTGGAATATAATTTGACCCTTAGGAATAATAATCCATCCCAAAGATTAGTAACATAATATAAGAATGTATAAATAAAATTTAGGTATCGTATAAATGACAATATTATATAATTATATAGTATAATATGTACATAAATGTTTTAAAGTTTATTATTTAATTGTTGGAATTTTATAAAACAGATATGTTTATTTTTAATATTATAATAAATATAATGAATTAATAGAATGTTTATTTACATAAAATATATTCATACATTAATATGTTTTTATTTATGATAGTAATATAATTTTATTAGACCTTAATTAATTTTCAATGTATTATAAATTATGTTATAATTTTAAAATCAGTATTTCCATGTAAATGAAGAATTTAATTAAAAATTATATTTAGAATAATTCAAATTGTTTTTCATAAAATAGAGTTAATATTATAATTATTCTCAATTTAAAATCATTATAGTGAATTTTTTATATTTTTTTTAAAATAACTGAATATCTACTGAAATGTGTAATACTTTAATTTTTGGTATTTAACAAATTCATGAATTATTGAGTAATAGATGATTTCTAGATGATGTAAGCCCCTAATCATGAAACATCCTACATTATTATAATTTATTTAATTATAATGTTTAAAACATTCATCTTATTTGTCGAATATAATATACTAATGAACAAAATAATCAAAAAACACCCCTCACATACCCTGTAAATACTTTTCATCACCAACTCTTCTCCTCACACAATAAAAGCCTTGAATATTTTACAAATTTTACCCAATACACTTCTAATAACTCTTTATTGCATATAGGGTTGTTTTTTCTCAATAAAAGTCTAATATCAGTACCCCAAAAGAGGTTATCAAGGATGATAATTCAAGAGGTAAAAATATTCATTCATTTATAAGTTTATTTTCATCTTCATTTATTTTATTAATATTTCCCCACATACCATTATCCATATTGAATAATAAATCCATTATATTATATATACTGTAATTTTATTATTTTAATGTAATCATTCATCATCAAACCTATTCTCATATCAATTCTATACTTAAAATGAAATCATCATTTTTTAATTTCTCATATACCCCATCTTGGAAAATGCATTTTCATATTCTGTTACCACCATCCAGGATAGTCCAAAAACTATTATAATTGTTTTAAAATTGATTAAAATGTATTTTATAACCATTATTATCTTAAGGAACTAACATATATTCAAAATATTAAATAATAAATTAATGAGAGTTCATTGTGATAAAAAACATCCAAAATTAATCTAAATGATTATCATTAACATTTTATCTAATGATTAATAATCATACTATATAACAAAATGATATATAAGATCAATTAATATTATGTATGTCAATGTATAATTAATAATCTCGATTGTAAAAATGTATTCTCATTTTACATGAACATCCATACATCTATACAAAGCAACCATCCACTAAAACCAGGTAAATGAACACAATTAAAAGGCTGGAATTTGAACCTATATTACACAATAATGGCCATAAAATAAATTAATAAATTAATAAATTAATAATAAATGAAATATATGTATAATATGTTCTGGATTTATTAATTAAATAATTAAATTCTATTTTATAGGATATTAAATAAAATAAATCATTCTGGTATATGGTAATGGGATTCTCTAACCCAATATCCAATATTTTGGTTAATCCTCCTTCATGCACAATTTCACTATGAACATACTTTTAATATTCCCCAAATATTATTTCATTGTCATTCCCTTTTTATTTTGAGGATATACATGCGTCCAATAAGAATTTATAAATTTTTTTATTTTTCTACAAGAACTATTACTTCCAAAATCACATGTTTTACTTATCTTGAAAAAATTTATTCTTCAGTAAATATTGATGAGATTTATATCATGTATGTTATTACATTTTTCTATGGGACCCATAAGGGTTTTTTCAAACATTTATGCTTTATTATATTCTTATGAAACATATTTTATTTTCTATTTGTTAATTTATGGTCATTATATTTATATGTTCTATGTGTCATGCATGATTATGAAAATGGCATGATGTAATGGGTGCACCCATATTTATATATTTCCCCAATAAATTGGGTAATGTGATGTATCTCATGTGATAATGTGCTATGTGTGACTACATGATTCTATATTTTTTACAAGCATGATGATTTGATTATGCACATATGTTATCCGTGAACATGATATAAACCTTTTTCACAACTATATGTGGTATTCTGACCACTAAGACGTGATTTTTTTAATGCATTTCTATATTCCATTCCTTTATCTAATTATTCATATCATGGTTATAATGATAATACTATTCTTATGATATGATTATGATGGTTATTCTCACTCCATGTTATATTGATTCATTTTATTGTCGATCATGTTATCAAACTTTTAGAGCACACATTTTATTGATATATATCCTTAAGAGATTAATTTTACTAAGAGTACATGAAGGCCTAAAAGAAACTATAGAAAATTGAATCTAATAATTTGTATGTTTTCATATTTAAATTTTGTCTATCATTCTGATTTTCCCAAGACACTGATCAATATGATCCGGGTTTTGTAACAATATTATATTATTTATCGTTAAAATGATCTAATATTAATGTATCAAAAAGCAGAGTCACTTCAGAATGTCAGCTTCATGAATCCCATTTCATTAACTTTACAACCCATTTGGAATGTAAAATAGGAATTTGAATTTTTTTTATAATTCCACTCAAATATCAATTCTATAATACGAAAATATGACATATTCAAATTAATAGGATTTATTTCCTTAACCAGATATGTGCATTGATTCCCCCAAAAGCATAAATCTATTGTTTTTCAATATATTGTACTCATTATGTTATTTTGTATAAACAATATGGACACATATTACAAAATTACTCTATGTAATGACATTTATAGGTGGTCTCATGGATATACATCGATGTTTTTCAGTAATTGAATTCATATTTTCAGTTAACTAATTATAAATATTATCTTGGAAAAATTATATAAATTGTTGATTATGTCTATTTGATGTCCATACATCATCCATAAATATATTCAAATCTATAATAAAGTATTTTTTAGATTCAATGTATATATCAACATATTCAGTATTATATAAAATATCAAGGTGAAAATACCCTCACTCTATAATGTTAATTGTACAAAAATATATTCAATAAATAAATTTCCCCATCAAGAGTCTATTGTCATGAGACTTAGGGAGACCAATGTTCATAACATTTGATAGGTATTTAGTATAGAATTGAATAGATTCATCAAGAATATATTATTCTTAAATACAACATTATATTATATTATTTACTTATCATATCAAAATATTCTTATAAAATTCAATGGGGTATATCAATCTATAATGAATAGTACCACATTGTTTAATCTCTCTAATGAATTCAACTATCTAGTTGAACATTATATCAATAAATTATGGTTGGAAGAATATCTATATTTAGTATAATATTATTTAAACCTAATAATTAATGATTAGAAAATTCATTGGGTCTCTAAAATTATTAGATATTTACTTCTAAAAGAAAAATTGTATGTTTAATGTCTGCCATACTTTTTTCAGAATAGAAAAATATAAATTGTTGGGTATCATATTATCTATAAAAAATTATATCCATGTGAACTTATTCCATATAAATTTTAAATAGTTTTTAACATGAAATTATTAATATTTTATGATTATCCCTCTAGAAATATTACACCAAAAAAGAAAAACAGAATTTTCAATTTATCCTGTTTTGAAATTGTGAAATATACTAGTGGAGGAAAACTCTTCCATTTTCCTTTTACCAGTGCCAAATTCTCCCCTATCTACATGTCAATCATATCCAACCTAGACTTAGTGCCATATTTTTTCACGAAAATTTATTGAAACACTAATAACATTATCAAATACATTATTTTAACATCAAGAAAATTTCAAAAAAAACAAACTATTTTGGTGGGGTAATTTGATGAAAATTGATAATTTTTTACGTAATTAATTTTTATATTCTTTCAAAAATGGTTTACAATAAAATATAAATACCTATTAATTTATGGAATATTTGATAATATATTTTTGGAGATGGTGTTGTACCTTATTTTGTATTCCCATTAAATTGTATAATCCAATATTGTTATTTATTTAACTTATCGCGAAATTTATAATTTCCTAAAAACACATTCATTGCAGAATATTTCAATTGAAATGAATTTTTGCATTCTTCACAAAGGGGAAACTAGAAGATTCATTTATTTTTATAACCAAAAAAATTTCTATAAGTATGAAGTCATTTATCTTCATGTACAACATGACCGTTAAGGTGAATTATTAATTTTAATGAGCATTATAAATTATAACATCTATATCCCACAAAAATTTTAAATCCTTGATCAATAGAGCCTCCTAGACATCAATATCATTACTGGGTTTTTTTATATTGATATATGCAGAGAATACATAATATGTTTACGCTTCATGAATATCCATGGTAGAAGGATATAATTTACCATCATTTCTTTCCATTTAAATTTAGTACTTCTAGTTATAATAAAAATATTTATTCCAGATATATATAATGAAAGATATAAGTTTTTCTTCTCATTTTAAATTTCAGGATACTCATAGTCAATTTTTTTCCACTGATTATATTATGATAGATTAATTATTTTCCCATATTTGATATTGTCTTAGAATTATATGTCAATTGTCTCACGGTTTCCTAATATTTATATTGTATTATAAACCATTAAATTAAATGAATATACCTTAAAATATTTAATGTAGATTATTCATCTTTCATATTTGGATTTTTAACAAAATTATGGAATTTTAGGAGTTTCTAATGGTTCCTGTGAAACACATTGAAATCATTGGTAAAATAATGTATGTTTTTAGATATCATTTGCATTGAACATAGAACTTGTTTCACATCATATGTTCCACAAGGATGTACAATTTATTTGGGCTGAATATCATTTAGGAGGACAACTAGTTATATAAAGCCACTGTGTCTTCATCCACTAAAATCTTATGTCATATAACATCATTAAAGTTGAAAATTTTGTGTATTTATTACAATCGGAATACAATATTCACTTATAATAACATTTTATACTCTTAAAATACTTTGTACAATCAATAAGGTCATCATAAACTTCCATTTACATTTTTTCCATCTGATGTCTTAGATCATTTACCATGTTATTCAAATAAAAGTATCCATAAAATATAGTTTCCTCACAATTTCATTGCACGTTCATATTTTCCTATTGTTTATTCCAATATTTATTGCTCTAGTATAATTTTTGAAAGAAAAAATATATTTTCTTACATCTCTTTAATACTAATTATTCATGTACAAAAAAAATGAGAACACAAAAAATGATTTTAGACATGTCATATGCATGCTCTATTGCAAACATAATGAACTATTTAACTCCATGATTATTATATATTGTCATATGATTTTTGTGTAATTCTAATAAGGGGAAACCACAATTTTATTATTTCACATAATGTCTATACGATTTGTAGGAAATGCTTAATTAAATTTATGAAAATAATTACACTACTGGTTGTAGGTTCTATCCACTGGATTCATCCAAAATGATCGGTGATACATTATATGGGATGAATACTACTAATAGTAGTTCATGAAAAATATGTTCATGTATATTAGATATGGGGGATGAGTCCTAGTAAAAAAAATATTTGATAACTATTCGGGATATGAAGCTATTGAGTATTATAGTTTTCTTCTTAAAACTAACATATCATTGGTTGGCAGTTAGCAAAGATCTAGAAAAAATATCATTTTTTGTTTCTAGAAGGTGGAATAGTTTTTGTATATGTAAAATACATGAAAGAATATCTTTAATTTGTGTGATCATAAGAATTAATAGTTGTAATTTTATTCAAAAAAACACGCACATGATGATACAGTTATTTCTGTATCATTATTTCATGAAAGTCTTCAATTCCTCCATGAAAAGGGAAATCTCATAAGTCTGAGGATATAAGCTTGGAAGTGTTACGATTCCTATGGAATGATGGTGGTAATTCTATGATGTGTTTTGAAACCCGACATAGAGGGATTCCAACAGGTTTGTGGATTTTGTGTCTATTAATTTCATCTCTAATTATGCGATAGAATAGTTAGTGTTTCACTGACAGTCTAATTAGAGAAATAAAGGATTGGGAATGTTGAGGTGACTATCATGTATCAGTGGAAAAAATATCTTATGAGATTAATTTTTGGATCCAAAATAGTAGAGATCAATTGAAATCACATGGCACATTTGACCAAAAAAAAATTTGGTGACCAAGTGATCTTTAATTCTTTTAAATATGGAATAAATTCCATGAATGGTATCCACATTAAACATTAATTTTCCCTTCGAATTAATTCCTATTTAAAATGTTCTTATACACTTAAACTAAAAAATAAAGGGCTTATAAATCATTATTTCATGTAAAATTATAAATTATGTTTTAATTTTTCTTATTAAAATAGATTTTGTATTCAACTAAATCATATATATATATATTAATATAATCAACACTAATAAGTATGTTGCAAAATAAAATTTACTTCTTATGAAAAGGTAAAATTCCCCGGGGAATTATTGTATATTTATTTTCATTTAATAGAAACATGACAATCTAAATTATTGTAAAAATACATCTCTATAAAACATACAAGTATATTTTATCAATGAATTTTGGTACATTTTCAATTCCACGACCCGTCCTCGGGGCCCGTGCCGTGACTACCCCAAGCCCGCCTTCCATAGGCCAGGGGCTGGCGACTAGCACCAAATGCATAAATCCCGATAAATGGGATGGTATTGCCTTTATAAAAGTAAACAAACACCACAGAGAACAAACAGAAGTAAACACTAAGTACAAAGATAAAGTGATGAAAAGTAAATGGGCCAAAATAAAAACCCAAAATAAAGTACAACTACAACTAAACGAAAGTACAACATAAAAAGGCAAATAGCTGGAGGAAGGAAGCAGCTCGTGGGTCATCCTCCTCGGATCGTACCTGAAAGATAGGTATAGATAGCGCAGCTCCTGGATGGTCCGCCACAGATCCTACCTGAAGGGTAGGTACAGATAGCCTCCTCAATGCGCTCGTCCGTCAACCTCCTCTGTGTGTCGTCTCATTGTGTAGTCCACCTCTGGGTACAAACTCGTCGTGTAGTCCACCTCCGGGTATCATCCAGTCCTCAAACACTCGGCCTCCATCAGCACTTCCTGTCGTCTGTAACCAACACAATGAGGTGCGGGCATAGCCCGTGTAGGGGTGAGTATAACGATACTCAGTAGGGTCCCCGAGACCGTCAAGGTCTCTCTAAAACCAACAAGGATAACCACAAATAAGATATCAACAGATATCCCTACATAGGTATATACCCATACATATACCTAAGTTATCAAGTAACCCATCTCAATCATGAGGAAACAGAAGGATTGTGAAATCAACGGATAACCACTACCCTGGTATATTCCCATACATATACCTAAGTTATCAAGTGACCCATCTCAATCATGAGGAAACACAATGGTCAAAAGTCTCAGCTCAAACCCGGATTTTCATTATCGAAACCGTAACTGCTGAAGAGCTCCGTCTCTGGAGTGTATAGTGGCCATGTCACGACTCCGAGGTAATGCTCACTAACCTAATACTGCTGAGGTATTCCTCGTGTCGAGTACTGCGGGCCTGCCACCTCACACAGTAGTGCTTCCCGCCGGGGTCTACCACCCAACACAGTAGTGCTCCCCCCTCATATCCTATAGAGGTACTTCTCCTGTTGAGTACCGCGGGTCTACCACCTCACATAGTAGTGCCTCTCCGCTATGGGTCTTCCACCTCACAAAGTAGTGATCTCCACTGGGCTACATAAGTCACTCCGAATCGAATCGGACAAGCAGTCTTCAGGTCTCAGCTGGCTACACGGTCTCTGTATTCCGTACGCTCGTCTATAGGAGGGTCCGCTCCACGAGCTACAAGTCGATACTCCAAGTATCTCAAAGTCCCACAAAGAAGTATCTCAAAGGACCGCCTCTTAATAGGGGTCTCAACGCAACAGACGTCGCATCAATCGGACGCCCGGTCTGTGAGTTATTAGCCTTTTCCTCCCATGGGCCCGGTTGGTTTCGTGAGCGAACCAAACCCGGACGTATCTCAACTGTACCCCGAACTCTCATAGGGTATACTCATAGGGACCGTTTCTCAATGAGATCACCAACGCCGCTGACGGTTCGTCAAACGGACGTTCTTTCAGAAAGGTATCAGCTTTTCCATTCCAGGGGCCCGATTGGATTTCGGTGCAATACAACCTGGCCACTATCCATCTACATCAAAATCTCGGGTGGAGGATGCCAAAAGTTCCGTATCGTCAATAGGAACGCAACGGGACAGACGGCGCGTCAATCGGACGCCCGGTCTGTGAGTTATTGGCTTTTTCGTTCCAGGGGCCCGGTTGGTTTTGTGAGCGAACCAACCCGACCGCACTCCGACAGCATCCAAACCTCGAGCGGAGTAAGCCAAAAGATCTGTCTCACTTAGAGGAACTCAAAAAAGCTGACGGCACGTCATTCGGACGTCCGTAACTCAACATATGAGCGTTTCCGCTCCCAGGGCCCGGTTGGTTTCGTGTACGAACCAACCTGGCCGAACACAAAGTATTCCTAAACCTTGAGTGCGATATACCGAAACGACCGTCTCGATCCAAGGATTGAATCTCGGCTGACGAAACTTCCTTTGGAGATCTGTAGCCCGGGTTATGGGCATTTGAATCCAAACTGCTCGGTAACGGGGGTTTCGAGCCCGGGCCGTCCCGGCCCGAGACCCCCGGTTGTCCCGAACCGGGTCGACCCGCCCCGGACAGGGTCGACCAGGCCCGGCCTGGCCCTGCGTGGCCCGACCCATCCTGGCCTGGCGGATCGGCCAGGCGCACCGGTTCGGCGCAAGGGAGCGCGCTGGGCGCGCTACCAGCTCGGCCGAAGGCCGAGCTGCTTGGAAACGGGGGGCACCTGCCCCCCTTTCTGAAACCGCCCCCCCCATTATGGGGGGCCGTTTTGCTGGCCTGGGGAATTAAATTCCCCCGGTCTTCCTCCCTTCCGGCCGGCCCGAGCTGGCTGGCTGGTTCTTCCTCAACGGGACCAACAAAGGCTGGTCCCCTTCCGGCTTCTGACACCGGCGGCCCGGCTGGCCGACTGTCTTCTTGTTCCACCGCGGCCCGGAACCGGCCACGGCCTTCTTCGTCCGGTGCGGTGTGTCGGCGTCATGCCCTTCCGCCGCGGCCCCGCTCCAGCCACGGTGTCTTCGACTTTCTTCGACGCGGCGCGACGGCGTCACGTCCTTGCATTATTTTACGACGCAGCGTGACGGTGTCGCGCGTTTTTTTTCGTTCGATCCTGCGCGGTGCGATGGCACTACGCCACACCCATTTCAATCCACAACAGAATCAACATGAAAAAGGAGGAGGGTCGACCGTGTTCGTGCGGTCAGGCCCCCTCACGTTATTCGCTAACAATTGGACAAATTTTACGAAGAAATAAACACGGGTATAATTCATGAACAAAAGAATAATAAAATAAACCCCTACCTCGGTTTCAAGTGAGGAGCACGTCAACAAGACGTGGAAGTCTATCGTCGCGGAGGTCGGGCGTCACGGAAATCGAACGTCGTTTCCGTTGACGTTGAGGTGCGTCCGACGAGGTACGTCGCTGGAGAAGCTTCGTAAGATGACAGAGATAGTCCGAGGAGGAAACGACATCTCCTTTCGTTGACATGGGAAGAAGATCGAAGAAACGGTGTCATCGATCATCATAAACACACATGCTACGAAGAAGAGAAGCGGCATCCTTCGTCGGAGGTTAAGTGTTCTTCGTGTTCTTCATCAAGGATGAAGAAGATGAAGAGCGAGCTTCCCAAAACCTCTCAAGGGAAAAAGGATACTAACCAAATAAAATAAGCTTAAATCTTATTTTATTTACGCAACTAAACCAATTGAATTTCAAAAGTTAGAAAAACCCGCTCGTTCGTTCACTGAACGTACCCGAGCCAAACTTCAGAAAATGATTCCGGGCACACCGGGCCTCGGAATCAGGTGCCGTCAGAAACTACGTTCTTGTAAAATTCAAAAGAAAATTAAGAAAAAATTTCCCTTGAATATTACGGGTCTTTACATTACTCCCACCATAGGGCTTTACGTCCCCGTAAAGCTTCACCACAAACATAGGGAAACAAAGGCGGTACTGAGCACGCATCTGAGTCTTCTGCTCCCATGAGCTTACCTGGAGGTTCCCATACTGCCAAAGAAGGCTCACCCGAGGAATCGATCGTCCTCGTAGGATCCACTCCTGTCGATCCTCGATCCCCACTGGAACCTCCGTGAAAGACACCCCATCGCCATCGTCCAGCTCCTCATGGTCGATGATATGCAGAGGGTCAAGCACGTATCTCCTCAGTTGAGATATGTGGAAAACGTCGTGCATCTAGTGCAACTGAGTGGATGGGCCAAGCGGTAAACCACCTCGCCTACCCAGCTGAGGACCTAGAAAGGTCCGTTGAACTTCGTAGATAACTTGCCTCTCTGGCCACATCTCTGTAAACCTCGTCGAGGTGAGACTCGTATAAGGACATGATGGTCATCCTCGAACTCTAGATGCCTCCAAGTCCTGTCAGCATAAGGCTTCTGTTAGACCTTTGCCGTCCTCATCCTCTCTTGGATGACCTGGACCTTCTCTAGTATCACAAGAGCTGCTATGATTTCTTCTTTTCCGATAAGAGAAATCCAGTCTCATCCCCTGGATGAACCACATTCGTTTCCAAATACAGTCAATCCTGACATGAATGATGCATTCATGCCAGGGATGACGTCGTAAGGCCTCGACGTAACTACCAAGAGATCCAAATGTCACTCTCTCCTCCAAGGGTCGAGTCACACTATCGGCATCAGTGTGTGGTTAATAGGTCTCCTTCAGTAGAAAACTCGAAAGTGAGGGTCAAGTCAACAGTCTTAACCGGGACCACTCAGTATCAACCAAACAAAAGGATAGGAAAGCAAACAAAGATTTGTTTCTTTTCATTATTGCAGCTCATATTACAAAGATGCTACACAATAGTAATAAGGAACAAGAAGTAAAAAAGAACGTATCTACTAGTTCCGATCCTACCCATCTACTCCAAGAGCTCCATGATCGAAGGCCTTAGCTGCCTAAAGCTGAGCTCTCGCATGTCCACCAACTCCCTGTGGTCGGGGCGGACATCCTGGTGGTGGTGGTGGCAACACCTCGAAGCGTCGTCCACCTCCAGCTGCCCGGCTAGCTCCTCTGACATGGCCACCTGCTCCTTGCGGTCCGCCCAGATCGAACCTCTGCCTCTGCCTTGGAGGTTCTTCATTTAACTGCTGGTCATCTGCATGGCAGGTCGGACAGTCACGTGCCATGTGACAAATTCCGCCACAGGAGTAACACTTCATGGCAGGTCTCGCTCTATCACTTCCCTTGGTGCCTCGCACTACTGACCCTGAGTCACGCGGTCGACCACCTGTAGGTCTGGTCATCTTGGACCCCCTGCATCATCTATCTACAGCCCACTACAGAAGACTCTGTCGCATGCCGGCTAGTGGTGGGTCCTGCTGCTAGAGACTGCTCAGCAAGGAGACTCTCAACTAAGAGGGCTCGCTCCAACACTCCTTTCTGCGTCGGAATGTTGTGCGATTCAACTGAAGCTTTGATCTCCCGCCTGAGCCCCTGCTCGAAGGTTCGAGCCCTGAAGAACGGGTCTCGTACCATATCTGTGGAGTAGCGCGAGAGGTATGTGAATCTCGCTGAGTACTGCGCCACTTACATGCTGCCCTACCGCAGCTGAAGTAGCTCCTGTATACGCACCGCTCGAAGGGTGGCTGGAAAAAACTCTGACTGGAATAGGCTCTCGAAGTCTGCCCATAGAAGGGTCACCTCGTCATGCATCTGGAGCATCAGGCTCCACCATCTGCCTCCTGCTGCCTGAAGAAGGCTGGCAGCAAGGATCGCCATGAAATCTTTCGGCATCCCCACTAGCTTGAAAACTCTCACCACAGCCTCCAGCCAATCCTCAACCGCCTGCGGGTCCATCCCTCCCTGAAACCTAGGTGGCCTATGGCGCTGGAACTCATGCAGTGCGCTCAAGCGACATGCATCCTCTGCTGCTGGGGCTGGTGGAATCGGTGGCCCAACGGGTAGTAGTACCGCTGGTGCCTCCGCTGGTTCCTCAACTGGAATAGGGCCCTGTACTAAGGCCTCGTCGCTCGGCGGGCTGTCAGTACGCACCACTCTCAGGGCTATAGCTGGTCGTCCATGGGGAGGCATCCTGAAAGAAACAACGTGACATGGTCAAACAATTTATACCTGGTGAGCTGACCTAGTTTGAGATGATATTCAAATAAAACTTCAGGAAAACACACACGCAATTAGTGTTTTCGTGCACAAAGTCGGAAATCAGTTGTCAGGGTCCTGGTGTATGGATACGTCGGCCGCCCGCACCAACACTGGACTCCCTGAACTGAAAACCACACTCGGTACTATTAACACTATTGCTTCACCGAAAGAAACATCAGAGTTATAAGTTCTGCAGTATAACCGAACTCCTCTGATAAAAATTTGTCACGACCCGTCCTCGGGGCCCATGCCGTGACTACCCCAAGCCCACCTTCCATAGGCCAGGGGCTGGAGAAGAGCACCAAAGGCGTAAATCCCGATAATTGGGAAGGCATTGCCTTTATAAAAGTAAACAATCACCACAGAGAACAAATAGAAGTAAACACTAAGTACAAAGAGAAAGTGATGAAAAGTAAATGGGCCAGAATACAAACACAAAAGAAAGTACCACTACAACTGAATGAAAGTACAACAGAAAAAGACAAACAGCTGGAGGAAGGAAGCAGCTCCTGGGTCGTCCTCCTCAGATCCTACCTAAAGGGTAGGTACAGATAGCGCAGCTACTGGACCGTCCGCCACGAATCCTACCTGAAGGGTAGGTACAGATAGCCTCCTCAACGCTCTCGTCCGTCAACCTCCTCCGTGTGTCGTCTCATCGTGTAGTCCACCTTCGGGTACTGACTCGTCGTGTAGTCCACCTCCGGGTACCGTCCAGTCCTCAAACACTCGGCCTCCGTCAGCACTGCCTGTCGTCTGCAACAAACACAACGAGGTGCGGGCATAGCCCGTGCAGGGGTGAGTATAACGATACTCAGTAGGGACCCCGAGACCCTCAAGGTCTCTCTAAAACCAACAAGGATAACCACAAAGAAGATCTCAACAGATATCCTCTACTTAGGTATATGCCCATACATATACCTAAGTTATCAAGTAACCCATCTCAATCAAGAGGAAACACAAGGATGGTGAAATCAACGGATATCCACTACCCAGGTATATGCCCATACGTATACCTAGGTTATCAAGTGACCCATCTCAATCATGATGAAACACAAAGGTCAAAAGTCTCAGCTCAAACCAGGATTTTCATTATCGAAACTGTAACTGCTGAAGAGCTCCGTCTCTGGAGTGTACAGTGGTCCTGTCACGACTCTGAGGTACTGCTCACTAACCTAAGACTGCTGAGGTACTCCTCCTGTCGAGTACCGCGGGCATGCCACCTCACACAGTAGTGCTTCCCGCCGGGGTCTGCCACCCAACACAGTAGTGCTCCCCCTCATAGCCTACAGTGGTACTCCTCCTGTCGAGTACTGCTGGTCTTCCACCTCACATAGTAGTGCTCCTCCGCTATGGGTCTTCCACCTCACAAAGTAGTTCTCCCCACTGGGCTACGTAAGTCACTCCGAATCGAATCAGACAAGCAGTCTTCAGGTCTCGGTCGGCTACACGGTCTCCGTACTCCGTACGCTCGTCTCTGGGAGGGTCCGCTCCATGAGCTACAAGTCGATACACCATTTATCTCAAAGTCCCATGAAGAAGTATCTCAAAGGACCGCCTCGTCATAGGGGTCTCAACGCAACAGACGGCGCGTCAATCAAACGCCTGGTCTGTGAGTTATTAGCTTTTTCGTCCTTGGGGCCCGGTTGGTTTCGTGAGAGAACCAAACCCGGACGTATCTCAACTGTACCCCGAACTATCATATGGTATACTCATAGGGACCATTTCTCAACGAGATCACCAACGCCGCTGACGGTTCGTCAAACGGACGTTCTGTCAGAAAGGTATCAGCTTTTCCGTTCCAGGGCCCCGGTTGGATTTCGGTGAGATCCAACCTGGCCACTACCATCTGCATCCAAATCTCGGGCAGAAGATGCAAAAAGTTCCGTATCGTCAACAGGAATGCAATGAGACAGACGGCGCGTCAATCGGACGCCCGGTCTGTGAGTTATTGGCTTTTTCGTTCCAGGGGCCCGGTTGGTTTCGTGAGTGAACCAACCCGACCACACTTCGATGGCTTCCAAACCTCGAGCGGAGTAAGCCAAAAGATCTGTCTCACTTAGAGGAACTCAAAAAAGCTAACAAGATGTCATTCGGACGTCCGTAGCTTAAGATATGAGCGTTTCCGCTCCTAGGGCCCGGTTGGTTTCGTGTACGAACCAACCTGGCTGAACTCAAAGTATTCCGAAACCTTGAGTGCGATATACCGAAACGACCGTCTTGATCCAAGGATTGCATCGCCGCTGACGGGACGTCGTTTGGCGGTCTGTACCCCGAGTTATGGGAATTTGAATCCAAACATCTCGGTAACAGGGGTTTCGGGCCCGGGCCGTCCCGGACCGAGACCCCTAGGTTGGCCCGAACCGGGTCGACCCACCCCGGATAGGGTCGACTCGGCCCGACCCGGCCTGGCCCGGCGGTTCGGCCAGGCGCACCAGTTCGGCGCAAGGCAGCGCGCTGGGTGCGATGCCAGCTCGGCCGAAGGCCGGGCTGATTCGAAACGGGGGGGCGCCAGCCCCCCTTTGTGAAACAGTGGCCCAACCCATTATGGGGGGCCGTTTTTCTTGCCGGGGGGATTAAATTCCCCCGGTCTTCCTCCCTTCCGGCCGGCCCGAGCTGGCTGGCTGGTTCTTTATCAACGGGACCGGCAAAGGCTGGTCCCCTTCCGGCGGCCCGGCTGGCCGTCAGTCTTCTTGTTCCGCCGTGGCCTTCATCGTCCGGTGCGGTGCGTCGGCGTCACGCCCTTCTGCCGCGACCCCGCTCCGGCCGCGGTGCCTTCGACTTTCTTCGACGCGGCGTGACGAAGTCGCATCCTTGCATTATTTTACGACGCGGCGCGATGGCGCCGCACGTTTTTTTTGTCGTTCGATCATGCGCGGTGCGATGGCACTGCGCCACACCCGTTTCAATCCACAACAGAATCAACATGAAAAAGGAGGAGGGTCTACCGTGTTCGTGTGGTCCGGCCCCCTCGCGTTATTCGCTAACAATTGGACAAATTTTACGAAGAAATAAACATGGGTATAATTCATGAACAAAAGAATAATAAAATAAACCCCTACCTCAGTTTCAAGTGCGGAGCACGTCAACAAGCCTCGGAAGTCTAGCGTCGCGGAGGTCGGGCGTCGCGGAAATCGAACGTAGTTTCCGTTGATGTCGAGGTGCATCCGAAGAGGTACGTCGCTGGAGAAGCTTCGTAAGCTGACGGAGATAGTCCGAGGAGGAAAAGACATCTCCTTTTGTTGACATGGGAAGAAGATCGAAGAAACGGGGTCGCCGACCTTCAGAAACACACCGGCTACGAAGAAGAGAAGCAGCGTCCTTCGTCGGAGCATAAGTGTTCTTCGTGTTCTTCATCAATGTTGAAGAAGATGAAGAGCGAGCTTCCCAAAATCTCTCAAGGGACAAAGGATACTAACCAAATAAAATAAGCTTAAAGCTTATTTTATTTACACAACTAAACCACTTGAATTTCAAAAGTTAGAAAAACTCGCTCGTTCGTTCACTGAACGTACCCGAGCCAAACTTCAGAAGATGATTCCGGGCACACCGGGCCTCGGAATCAGGTGCCGTCAGAAACTACGTTCTTGTAAAATTCAAAAGAAAATTAAGAAAAAATATCCCTTTAATTTTACGGGTCTTTACATTTAATGATATTGAATTTTCATGAAACTAATGGATGAAAATTTAACTAATTTCATAAGTGAAGTTAGAATCCATTTTAATCTCTTTTTATGTAGATTAATATATACCATGTATTATAGGAATAGAAGTAAATATTTTTTACTATAACCAACTAATGAACCCCTATTTCAAAAAAAAGTAGATTTATCAATCTTTGGTATATTTCACATATCTTATAATATCCAAATCCACTAATAAATTTATTTAAAAAAATAAAATTACATTCCACTAAAAAAATTTCCAAGAAAAATAAGTTATCAAAGGCTCACAAAAAATTCCTAATGATACAAAATAGATAAAATTTAAACTTTGAAAAATATAAGGAAACACCTTTATGTGTAAAAAACCATTAAAACCAATGAAAAAATTAATTTTCACATTTCAAATCCTTAAACCTATTTTATTCCAAAAAATACTTCTCAAATAAAAAATGCAGCCACATATTATATATATATAAACACTTCACAACTCATTCAAATATCTCATTTAATAAAAATTAATGCATATAAAAAAATAATCAGTTTAATATATGAAGATGAGACATTATTCATTAATTATTACAATTCCACCATTTAAAAACCGAATTTATTATTTTATTAAGAAAACAATAAACAATAACTCTTTAAATAAATCATTACATTTCATAATAACATTCATTTAATAAAAAAAGTATCCATTATACTAAAAGGAAATCTCTCTCAATGTCTCTATACATGGAATTCATAAATGATAGATATATATATGATAACTATAAAGGAAAACATAGATATTCATTTCTGATAATAATCTATTTAAAAACATTTTTATAATTATATAATTCATAACTCTCTTTTTACTCTAACAATAGATACTTTTGAAATTTTTATAAGAATAAAACATTAAATTAACCTTCAATTTAAAGCCTTTATAAATTGTATTTGAATTCAAAAATTAATATTAAAATTATATGAGGTATAAATCAATTAAAACTTGTATGAAGCATTATTCCAGCCACATGAATGTCCAATCCCTATAATATTAAATAACATGAAAGGGAAACCCATAAAAATCTATATAATTTTTAAAAAATAAAATCCTAAATTAATTCTCACTTGAAATTTAAAATTAATCATTGTATATAATCAAAATGTAGACTAATCCCATATAAAATATTCAAAATCTCTAAACGAAACTATTCACTCATTTAGTAATATATATTAAAACATACCTCCAAATTTAAATTTAATTTAATCGTATTACATGAAACCCTCCCTTCTAAAAGAACAAAAAAACATTATTAAACATTTATGGTTCTATATAATAATAACTATTACAGGAAAAATAAATATACTCTTAATGAATGTTGTGATAAAAGAATCAATCATCTAAGGTAAATTATAAAAAGGGGGAAATATAGAATCACTTATTAAGATTATGTATAGATGAAAAATGTCCCTAAAAATAGTGATACAATGCTCTTAAATATATCATATCCCCCCAATAGATCAAGACATTAAATGATTGGAACATGACCCCAACTATGGGTTAGATAACATCATGATGTGTTGGGGGGAGAAATAAAAAATGATGGATGGAAGGAAAAACGATGGAGGTGGTGTAGATACCCAAAACATGGAATGATGAGCCCATCAATCCAAGATAACCTTGCACTATCACACACCGATGAACTTGAAGAAGTTAGAAATGAGAGAGGGAAAAAAGATATAATACCTTAGATTATAGTATTGATTCATATTACAGAAAGTCTGGCGGAGTAGTGGAAGCACTAGCCATCTGAGAGATCTTACGTATATTGATGATGATAGGTTTGGCTATTGTTCTTTTTAAAATATCAAGGAGGGTTCTATTAGTGATAACAAAAAAGCACAGATAAATAGGGGTTTTATCAATGCTAAAATAATAATTACTGATAAAATATCATTTTAATAGTGAATTCATAGCACTAATAAGTATATATCATTATGAGCACCTCTTTAGCACTGTTAGTGATTTATAATTATAATTGTAAATAAATATATACATATATATATATGATTATAAAAGTATTAATTTCATTATATATATATATTTGTGTGTGTGTCATTATAAATATATTTATATTTATTAAGAATATTTTAATATAATTACAAATATATTCATTATTTATATATATAAGTAAATATTTATATTTATATAAAAAAATTGAAATTAATTTTATTTATCTATATATAATTATAATTTTATTATTTTTCCAATATAGTAAACATACATTTAGAAATATATTTATAAATAACTACATATATATAAATATATTTATAATTTTAACTAGAATTTTATCATTATATATATATATTCATATATATATATACATATAATATATTAATATATATATAAATATAGTACATATATTAATTATTTAAATATATTAGTTAAAATTTTCTAATTATAAATATATTTATATCATTATATATATATATATATGATTAATATATAAATATTAATATCAATATAAATATAATTGTTTTAAATATATCCATTATTTGATATAATTATTATAAATGTTTAATTATACTAATATAGAATTATTCATTTATAATTATCAAAATACATTTTTAAAATAATTATTTATTTCTAATTCAAAATATATAATTAATAAATTTATTAAATAAAAATAGGTATATATATTAATTTATAAATATTTATTTATAATTTATTTTTAACATTATTAATGAATATATTATCATAAATGCATGAATGATAAAAATGAGTGATATTTCATAATTAAAATTGAATACACCTTACAAATAATGAAAAAATGTATATGTTTTATTAATTAAGAAAATTATTATAACTAAATATGTATATATATTGAAATGAAGATGAATATATATTTTCAATATCAATATATTGTATCTAAATATATCTAAATAAATATTAGAAAATGATTAAATTTGAAAAAAAAAATTTAATTAATAATAGTTATAATGGTATTAAAAAATCAATAAAATTTCCCGATTAAAAAGAAAATATACTAAATATACCTTGTTCATAAATCAAAATTATAAAATGAAAATTAAATATTTAATAAAATACAATAATATTTGGTAAATAAGTTTCTATATAATATTTCATTAATTTCGTAAATATTTTTCCTCTTTGCGTTGTACATGAAAATGATTTAATTGTTAATATTTATGTGTGAAATAAATATAATCCTTGTTTGATATAAGTAAAATTTAAAAATCAATCAAAATTAAATTAAATATCCATTACTCAATATAATTAGTGAATATTTTAAATTAATATTATTTTCTAATTATTAACTATTTTTTAAAAAATAGATTACTTATTTAATTTAAGTACAAATATTTTGTATTATATAAATAATATTTTATAGACTCTTATATATATTTATATACATATATGAATATATTTCTATATTAATAATTTTAAATCCATTTACAATAAATTATGTATCAAACCAAATAATATTGTCCATTATATACCTTTTCATTAGATTTACGACTTATTTAATGTAGGCATTTATATTTTGTATTATATAAATCATATTTTTGGTAATATTATATATATAGATATATATCTATCGAAATAAATATATATATATATATATGAATATATGTCTATATTAAAAATATTATATTTATTATTGAATAATAAGCTATAAAAACAAATAAAATGGAATAAAATAATAATATTTTTTAAATATTACATTTAATAAAATTTCTATATTTATATTTAATATATATTATATATTATTATTAGTATTATATGTATATATATATATTAAATTTATTAATTTTTATTAATTAGAATTTCATTCATAATTTTTTTAATAATTATGTAATTTATTCATTTTATAGGTTCATATTTAATATAAACTATTATTTAACATTTATAATTTATATATATATATATATTAAATATATTATTTATTATTTAACTAATTATACATTTAATATTTTAAATTATTTCATTTTTAATTCAATTTTTTTTAATAATTTCAATTTTTTAATATTATTCGTACTTGTATTTTATTATTATTTTTGGTTGATATTAAAAAAATGGAATTATGGGTGGGTTGGGCCATGTATAGGCCCGATTGAGGGGTGGACGATTTGTCCGGTTGTGAACTGATGACTGCATAATGTAGGTCAAGGCCCGTGTGGACCTGTGGTCCTATATAGATGTGTGTGGAGAATGAATTTTGGAATCCATCCCCACGACAGGCATCTGAGGATGGGATGATGCAGAATAATATATAATGTAGTGGACATACATTTTCTATTTTTATGTGGGTCTTGTGTAGGAGATTTGGACCTTTGTCAGCACTATAAATAAATCATTGATTATGGTACACATTATCAGTGCTAAAACTCTTTTGAAGACATCATTTATCAATGATTTTCGATAGAACAATATATTGCACATTTTTTATTCTGATACATCCACCTCATCATTTATATAGGATACTACAAAGCTTCCTCAAACAAGGGTTTTTCCAAAATACATTAACCAGGTGAGTTACCCGATTTCATAGAACATTTTTGAATGATTGAGAATTCCAGGATTATTCCTCATAATAATGATATTTTTCTAGTGGAATGACCTCTAACAACAGTACATGTAAAGGGAAATGTGGGTAAATCCTCAAGATAGATACACAGAACACACCATGGACTTGAGAATAGTTTAATAGAAGCACCAACTAATAGGCTACCATCCTAATATGGTCGATAATTTCAATCGGACTAATATATCTATGGATTAGTTTCACTTTCATCTCATATCTAAAATCCTTATTCACTAGATTTATTCTTTTAAATACCTTGTAACCATGTTCAAAATATAGATCACATAGGAAATTGAGAACATAACATTTCTTCAAAATTTGAGCTTCCATGATTTCTTATTGAATAGATCTAACATTCTCTATCATTTAATTAGCTATCTCAGGTCCCAATAGATTTATTTATACAAATTCATTATAACACATTGAAGATCTACATTTTTAATGTCCCGACATGTCTTACCCTCAAACTGGTAGTCGGACCAACTGCTAGATGACCTCAAGTGTGTCTCCCCGTATTCCATAGGATGCCGACAAGCTTCAAGGTTCTATGTATTGTGATTGGAGAGAATATAACCTCATTTTCTGAGTAAAAAATATAAATATCTAATATACTCAGACAACTGTAGAAGCATATCTAAAACAAAAATCAACTTAATATTGAAAATGGACAACATTAGTTTACAAAATGCATGCATGTCAAGAGATACATATCAGAAAGCTGTAAAAAAAGTATGGTTTACTTTTCAACACAGAAATAAATAAAATTTTCATATCCCAATGGGATATCTTCATGAGCATCTCATGCTCTCGCTCTGTCCTTTTCTCCTAACTCCCAAGTATAAGTAACATCCACAAGAAAAGGTCCACAATCCTACAAATTAAAAAGTCTACTCGGGTACCCTAGTGTAATTGAAGCCCAAATAAGGTGTGTGGAATACATCATAGTAGGCCATGACCACCGTTAGTTTAGCTCCGTCTAGACAATGAAATATAAAAAATAGTGTGCAGATATAATAAGCCAATAATAGTACTGAATAAATAACCAAAAACTCATCCTGGTTTCAAAGGGACTCCTCACGACGATACCTACTTCGGCCTAGAGTCAGAATAATAATATGTAGAAGAATCATACAATCATATTTTTAAGAATAAATAACATTCAACACATTAACATTTATTCTCTATTTAATATTTTATATTTTCCATGGTTCCAATGGTTTCTAAAACCTCAATACTAACTCTCAATCATGCCAAAATTCTAATCATTCCCATTTTTTTATTTAATTACATTTATCACGGACATGACCTTATTCTCCAATTCATTTAATATTACATTACTGTCTTTCATTTCATTATATATTATTTTCATTCATTTATTGTTGAACTCCTTCTAAAACACCCCAATTTTTATCTGGTGTAGATTACATGTCGAACACCTTAAATCTCATCTATTTTAAATCATCATTTAAAAAACCATATATCAAATTGCATAGATAACAATTGTGGAGGAATTCCATGTCCATGTCCAAACATCTATATTGGTCTAGAATTCCATGTATAACACCCACAGTCTCATTAATTTACATCATTTGATAAATATTGTGTAGAAACTCCATGTTCATGATCCAACTTCTACATTGGTCTAGAACACCATGTCTAATGCCCATATTCTATTTCATTTACATAATTTTAAAACTATTGGGGGTGCATTCCATTTCCATGTACCAAGTTCCCCATTGGTTTTTAATTCCATGTATAACACCTAATTCTAATTCATTAATTAATTAAAAATTAATTAATCCAATATCAATAATTAATTCCTCAAGAATTATAAGTTTTTATTCCCTTTCTAATCCAAATATTAGTGAAGCATGTCAACAAACATTATTTAACCTCATTGTTAACTAAGTCCACAAATCCATTTAATAATTAATTCAATAATTAATCTATTAACACAATTCTTAATCCATAAATAATTCTTAATAATTATTTATCCAATCCAAATCACAAATCATCATAATTAATCTCACAATTAATTATCATTATCAAACATTAAGGCATATAATTAATCCACCATTAATTTTTTGAACATGGCCAATTACACCTCTAATAATTAATCCATGGATTAATTATCAATATCACATCTGAGAAACATAATTAAATCATAAATAGATTATCTCCATTCAAATTATCTAGGTTTATAATTAAATCAGAAATTATTTATCATAACTTTTGGAATTCACTATCTCATAATTAATACCCCGATTAGAAATATAAAATAAAACCTGAAGGCATATAATTAATACCAAAATTAATTATATTAACATAGTAAAATAATATATTATAATTAATACCCTAATTAATTATCTCAACATATACTATCCAATACTCATTATTAAAAATTTGCTCAAGTGCGTCAACATGTAATGGAGATAATTTCAAAACACATCATAATAAACTAAATGAAAATACCATTATAACCATTAGGTTTTTATATTGAAGGAAGCATACCTCCATTGGTGGGGTTTAATTACAAAAACATGATTTCTGTAATCTAAAAAATTATTTAACACAAGGAAGTTATTCCATGAATTTCAGTTCAAATCATCCAAAGTCAGTAATACAACAAAAATATAATTTATTTCCAAATAATACATGATTGAGGACCCTACCTCAAGGACATGGCTGAAAGAATTCTTTATGTCTTCAACCATCATCTACTCATATACACACACATCAACAACCATGTGTCTGCTCTCAGAATTGGTCCATCACTATACAATGATAATCATAACCCATAATTAGTGTGGTGAGAACTAACACCCTTCTAAATAATTTATAGCAACTCAAATACACCATATGCATCTAATTAAAGGGGTGGAGAACCAAGATAAGGGTTTAAAAACATACTTGAATATTATAGTGGTGAAGAAAATCAAGATGAATCTCCACTCCTTCATCAACGGTTGGTTTAAACGGATCAAAGGATCCTAATTCATCATTAGTACCACTTAGAATACGAAGAAAGAAAAAAACATAATTAATCTTGGGCCTTAGGGTTTCGACCTAACAGAGATCTGGAAAAGGAGATCCAATAAGATTGATGTGAATAAAGAAATATGAGGATAAGAACCTACATCAATGATATTGAAAAATTATGTGAAGGAACCACTGTGATCTGATGTGCAGAGGGGGAGCCGAGTTGAGGGGTGGTGTGCCTCACCATGGTAGAATGTGGGGAGTGGGTCGTGCCTCACCCTATTATATGCCTCTCCCTGCTTTTATATCTCTAATTTAACCCCAATTGAATTTATAAAAATTAATATAATAATTATAATAATAATTACCATAATATTATTATCATTTAATTTAAATGTTTCTTTGATAAACCCCAATAATCACCCATTACATAACATTTAAGTAAATTCTTCTCCACCAAAATTAATAAAATAAAGTATCCAACTCTTCATTATTTAATTAAATTCATCCGACATCAATTTAATTAAATAAATCCCATATTTTTCCTCAAATAATTAAATTCATCATATCCTTTAATTTAATTATATAAAACCCCAACTCCAAATTTATTCACCATTTAATTAAATTCCATTATATTTGATTTAATTAAATGAAAACTCCAACTCATTATCATTTACAAAAATTATCTCACCATTAATTTAATAAAATGAAACCCCATTTCACATAAATTATTGAAATTCCTCTTAACAATGAATTTAACTAAATAAAAACCCACATATCATTAGTTTAAATTCAATCATTCTGAGGAGAGAATCTAATTAAATACATTAACCTAAAATCCAAAATTGGGTAAGTCTCACTGTTTGGGTCACACGGCTTAGCAAGCTATGTGAAAACTATGCAGAACCATATATCTAAGGAACTCATCTCACAAGATTAGTCCCAAACGGTTTTCAGAACCATGTACAAACTGTGAGAGCACTTATGTACCACCTATAGAAAGCTGCACAGTTTGACACACACACAGTTTGACCTACCATGCATAGCCCATGCGAATGCCACTGTCAAGTTTGGTGCTCCTGAAACCCATTCATCCACCTTTAAAACTCATCGAACCTTTACTGAAGCCCGTTTTTAACACATTTAAATTGTCTAAACTCACAAAACATCAACATGAATCTTTGTTATAAGACCTATTCATCTAGAAAATATAAAAGTTCAAAAACATTCATATTTAAACTTGGTTCAATAACACAGAATATTAAAATTTATGCACGTCAAAAACCTATCATCCCTTGATTCCATCGGGAACTAATACAACATTAACCAAACAAACAAGGTTATAATTTCTCATTTGAATGATCATGTTTCATTTTTAAATAACAAATGCAACTTTAACTAGTATTCCATCCCAATCGCTTAAGTCATCAAAAACACGATCCAACACATAGAATCCATCCCAAAAAATGAAACCGCACACAACCAAGACTGTGAAACTATATACATGATCAATCATCATCTCCTCAACCATGTATTTTTCAGTGCATTCCACCAATGGTATTAGAATATAATGTTCAATCTTCACAACCACAACCCTTTCCCAGAATGGCATCACCCTCGAACCGGTGATGTGCCTTTAAAACGATCCAATCACCAAACATATGTAAGGTAAAGTCCTCAGATGACTTAAAATGTATTCTCCCAAGGAAGCCATCATATGGATTCCTTCAAGCTGCCATTTTCTAGCACAAATAATAGAATAACACAAAGAACCACGCATCCTGGGTACAACCTAGATGAATCCCACTTATCATGTCTAATAAATTTTAAAACAGTAGAACAGAGTATAACCAATGTTATCCCAGTGCCTCCATGATGAGGTCAATATAGGGAACATTCTCATCACCTTAAAAATATCAAACTAAGAGTAAACTTAAGTCACCAAAAGATCAGTAGGACTATTACATGTTAAATCTTTACATAAAGTTTAGGCTTCTGCTACCAATGCATCATGAACCAAACCTCGATTCCTTTATCTCCCAAGGAATCATTATTCCTTCAAATAATAAAAATAAAAATCTTCCAAAAGACATTCTAATTTGAAACTACCCACCGTACGAGTTTACATGTCACCAAAGAAATGATTAGTCACTCTCCAACGTACTTGTTTAGAAACACATTAAATGAACATGTGATTTTCCATGAACCAAGATCACCACTTCCACATCTCGCACAAAAGACAAAATTTAAACCTATCACAATACCAAAACACAACATTCCCAAAAATTCTCCCAAGCAGTGCGTTATAATTACCTTAACTCCCAAACAATATACTCCATTGTTAACCTAATTACAACATAAACTGCTATCAATTCCCAAGTCATGTCTATCATGTTTAACCCGGAATTCCCCATTGCTTATTCCTATATCATGAATGATGATTCAATAGATTCCCTTCTAATCATCGGTATAGTTCATTAAAACCCAAAGTCATTATATGTAAAACATCACAATAACAGTACCTACATCAAAAAGCTCAATGTGGAAACAAAGAATCAAAAATCTCTTTGAGTAATACCTACTAAATTCCAGTACCATATGAGGCATACATGTAGAACCTATCTCCAGGTTACACAAACAATAACTCACTAGGTTCAGAATCCCCCTTTTATTCTTATCTATTTTATTAATTAATTTCACCCACTAAACAATTGAAATAATTTTGGAAAACTCACAAATACTATTAAATAATAATGAACTTGGTTTCAAACAATTATCCTCGGAAAAAAATAAGAAACCTATCACAATATTCCTCTTAATCATTTTACATTTGGCATCATTTCTTTTTAAACAGGAAATTTAGCATATAAATTTCTTTTAATCAAAAGGTGACCTATAAGGGTCCTATTTATTCAAGATATCCATTTTCTTCAAAAACAAACCTTATAAGAGTTCATTTCAAAAAAATCAATAGTCATACATTTATAACCATTTTCAAACATAATATGGTTATACAAGTCTCAGTCACATGGGTGGCCATCTAAAAATTGATAAGGTTCCCACACACCATGTCACTGGAATTTGTCTCCCATTTATCAAATAAAATTTCCATTAACCATTTTAAATTTAGCTGAAATTTTTTCAATGGTTAGAATAGACATGTTACCCATTTTCCTATTATAAGGCTCTCATACACCTTACAACTAAAATTGGATCCCGTTGTAACTACAATCAATCAATTGTTCAACTCATACATCAATTTTCACATCAAAAAATATCAATCATTTTATCATAAGTAGTAACACAACCACCTGATATAACGTAGAAGTATGAAACACACCAAAAAATTCTATTAAGAGTTAGATTACCATATTAACATTAAATCATGTTTTATCTATCACAAAAACATTCTATCTAAATTGGAAGACCAAAGTAAATAAAAACATGTCATTCCACCCAATGAACAAAATTAATATTATTAGGAATCCTACTAATGAGACTACCTGGTATGTGATATGAATAGAATGTGAATATTTTTGTGCCTATTATGATCCATGGAATGCAATTTCATTGCAATATCAAGTGAAGGAAATTATTCAAAATTATCCAAATAAATAAGCATCTGAAAATACACCATCCAATCAAGGTGATATTAAATCAATAGTATAATCAAACAACATAATCATTAATTCCCATCCTGGTCCAATTGGTCATTTCCCAAAAGATGGGTTACTCTTCCCAAGAAAGCCTACAAACTGAGCACTGACATGTTCATAGTCTATTCTCTACCATCCCAAAACAAAAATACAATGGAAAAAATAATGAAGCGATGAACCTATGATACCACTTTTAACATCCCATCCCGGAGAACCCTCAAACCGGTAGTTGGACCAGTCACCACATGACCTAAAGTGCATCTCCCCATAGGCCAGATGATCCCGACTAGAAATTATGGTCT
Source organism: Viscum album (assembly GCA_963277665.1). NCBI lineage: Eukaryota > Viridiplantae > Streptophyta > Magnoliopsida > Santalales > Viscaceae > Viscum > Viscum album. Next base: position 182,006,949 of record OY728120.1, read on the forward strand.
TTATATAGTATGTGGGGATAATATATCCTCGTATTAATAGTGCACATCAGAAATAGATAATAAACACATACACCAAAGTTAAAATATCTAAAACAATAATCAACTAAATAATGATAATGGTCAATGCCGGTTTATACAATTCATCTATTTTATTATGATACATATATAAATTCCGTAAAAATAAAATTATATAAATTCTAATATATAAATAATTAAATTAATCAAATACACATGGGAGATCTCTATGATAATCCTGAGCTTTCCCTCATTCCTTTTCTCCTAACTCCCATGTATAAATAATAGCCACAAGAAATGTTCCTCAATCCGGAAAACAAGAAAGTCTACTTAGGTATCATATTTAAATGATGGTTTGAATAGGGTGTGTGATATACATATAAGTAGCTTAGGATGACTGGTTGACTAGATTATTATAGACAATGAATTAAAACAAATGGTGTGAAAATATAACAAGGATATAATAGAATCAAAAAATATCCAATAGCCAATATTCGTTACAAAGGGACACCAGGCGATGATACCTAATTTAGCTCGCGGCTGGAACAATAGTCTTCATAGGAATCATATAATAAAATGTATCATGAATAAATTCCTTTAAATACTTTAAATTTTCTTCTCTATTTAATAATTTATTATCTCCATGGTTTCCATAGTTTCCTCTACTTTAATACTTACTTCATATCATTCCATAATTATAATCATTCTCACCCATTATTAATTTAGTCACATTTATCTCAGACCTGATCCACATCTCTCATTAATTTCATATTTCATTGTTTTAATTAATTTCAATATACATTATTGTCATTAATTTGATGTTTAGTGCCATCTAGAACACCCAAATTCTTATCTGGTGTAGATCACCATGTTTAACACCTTAAATATCATTTGGTGTTGATCACCATGTCTAACATTTACATCTAATCACTTATATTAATATTAGGGAGGAATGCCATGTCCATGTCCCAAATTCTACATTGGTCTAGAATGCCATGTCCATCACCATCATTATCAACCATTTAAATCATTTTGTATCTATTGGGGAAGAACTCCTTGTCCATGTTCCAACATCTACATTATTATAGAATGACATGTCTAACACCCACATTCTCCTTCATTAACATCATTTGATAAATATTGGGGAGGAATTCCATGTCCAAGTCCCAACTTATCTATTGGTCTATAATTCCATGTCTAGCTCCAAATTTGAATTCATTAATTAATTAAAAAATTATTTAATATAAGATCAATAATTAATTCCTCAATAATTATCCACATTTACTCTCATAGTAATAAAATGGTTAGTGAAACTTTTCAAAACACATTAGTTATCCACATAATTTATTATGTGCACAAATAAATTAATTAACTCATAAATTAATTATTCTATTAACCCTATTCATATTCAATAATCAATTATCTAAAATTAATTTTCAATTTAAAATCGCATTTCATCATAATTAATCTCACAACAAATTATCTTAATCAAGAATCAAGGTTCATAATTAATAAACCATTAATTATTTCAACATATCCAATTCCACATCTCAAAATTAAACCCATATTAATTATCTATATTAAAACTCAAGCGCATAATTAATTAATAAATTAATTATCTTAACTTATCAAATTCACTTTTTCATAATCAATACGCTGATTAATTGTCTAAAATACAACGTCAAGGAATATAATTAATCCAAAAATTAATTATATCAACATAGACAAATAATATTTCATAATTAATTCCTTGAATATTTATCTCATCTTATCCTACCCAATACCCATAATTACCACTTTATGCAAGTGCGCCAACTTTTAAGGGATGGAATATCAAAACATATCTAAGCAAGATAAACGAAGATATAAATCTAAACAATATGCTATTCTCATAAAGGAAACACACATATCTTGGATGGGTTTCGCTACAAAAATATGATTTCTGTAATATAAATATTATTTTTCATAAGTAAGTTCATTCCATATTTTTTGTTCAAATTTTCCAAAATCATTAAAACAACAAAAACTGCAATTTTTCCAATTAATGAATGGTTGAAGACCCTACCTAAAGGAATTGCTAATCCAATGATTTCAAACTTAAACTGTAATATTCCCACATATACGTACCTCGTCAATAGAATTTGTACACTTGGAATTGGTCACATAACCCTACAACGATTAATCAAAAAATTAATTAGTTTTCCATGAACCAACACCCCTGAAATTAATTCACTCCAACACAAATGCACCATATTCATCTTATTCAATAGGTAAAGAACCAAATAATAGGTATAAAAAATTATTGGAATATGGAGGGGGTTAAAAAAATATAGCTAAACTGCCACACATCAGTAAGAGTAGTCGAAACGCATATCAACGAGTCCCAAGACAACATCTACACCACCAAGAATCAGAAGAAATGAAAGAAACCAATTAATCTCATTCCATAGGGTTTCATCTTAATGGAGATTAAGAAAAGGATAGCCGATATGGCTTATGAGAATAATGGATCTTGTGGATAAATACCTACCTCGAAAAGTTTGAAAACATCCATGAAGGAACCTCCATGATATGGTGCTTTGAGAGGTAGTAAGGTTGAGGGCTGGTGTGCCTCACCATGGGTGAATGAGGGGAGGGGGTCGCGCATCACACAATTGTTCAACTATCCCTCCTTTTCTCTATCTCATTTAACCCCAATTATATTAATATGAAATAATAATAATATAATAATATAATAATAATAATAATAACCATATAATTATTATTATCATTTAATTTTAATGCTTATTTGATAAACACATAAAACCCTCATTAAACATCATTTAACTAAATTCTTCTCCAACGAAATTAATTAAATAATGTATTCATCTCATCATCATTTTATTAGATTCTTCAAATATTAATTTAATTAAATAAATACTTCATTTTCTTAAAATAATTTAAATTTTTCTAACCATGAATATAATTAGAAAAACCCGCAACTCCACATTTATTCCTTAAAAAATTAAATTCCATTGACGTAGATTTATTTAAATAAAAACACCAACTCATTATCATTTAATTAAATTATCAAAATATTAATTTAACTAAATGAATCCCCATTTCACATAAATTAGTTGAATTTATCTTAATAATAAATTTAATATAATGGAAACCCCCATAGGATGAAATTTAATTAAATCCATGTCATGCATGAATTTAATTAAATGAATTAACCAGAAACCCAATACTCGGTAAGCAACATGTTTTGGAAAGCACCATCTAGAAAACCATGTGCCGAATGTGAAGAACCATCGATCTAAGGAACCATCCTCACATAGGTTTTCTAACCATGGGTTGACCATTCAAGAACCTCTGTCTCACCTATAGCAATACACACAATATGACCAACCGTACGTCGCCAGTATGAATGCCACTACTAGGTTTGGTGCTCTTTAAAGCCATTGAGCCACCCATAAATCGACTCAAGCATTGAAATAAGCCCGTTATCAACAATTGTAAATTGTCCAAACTCATAAAATATAAACCAGAATCATGGTTTTATGGCCGATCCATTCAATAAATGATTTTTTTTAAAATAATTCATATTTTATCCTGGTTAAAAACAAGGGAATTTACAACATTTCATTTTATATTGGGATTTATAATGATCAATCTGAATGCACAAGAGAGAGCGTTTTTTGTATGAAAAGTCAACTCTAGGTAGGTATTGATCCTAAAAAACATTTAATTCCAAATAAAAAGATCTCCACATATCCTCTAGGGGTTGAATTGTTTACTCAGACTAACGATATATATGAGGATGATAAACAATGATTAAAATCACCATTGTATCAAGAGAATGGAATGATGTATTATGGAATCTCGTAATCTATAATACTAAACCATATCTTTAATGTATATCCTCAAATGATTATCCTAAGGGGAGTATTCTTTGATAGTGATGATTTTTCATGACATAGTAACGTGATTGATGAGAACTCATAAATCGTTATTCCCATTATATTATTTGGGGATTCAAATGAAAAAACCTATGTTGATGCTTTCTAATTTCCTTTCTGGTATGTGTAATGGTCATAAAATACTTTTTGAACATTGTCTCTTATCATAGACTTACTGAATTACTATGAATTGAGATGCAATCTCAGAAATATCTTTCATTATATTGTCCCAAAAAATTAAAACATTCATATAGTATAGTGGTTGGCATTATACCCTTTTCACCCATCAGTTGTGGGTTCAATCCCCACAACCTTTCTTGATGAAATATGTTATCTCTTAGATTATATGTTGTCCTTTTTCCAACGCTGTATTAATAAACCATTATAAAATTTAAAAAAACAAAAATTACCTTGAAATAAATGATATTGAAAACCGTAAAGTCTACCAATACCATTAATATTGTTTCAATAAAAAATCATTCCTCATCAAAAAGGGTTGTATTACAATAAATGCCTCCTAAAATATCCTTAATCCTGATAAAATCCAATAATTTAAAACCACATTAGGGTATTTTAAAAAATTGAACTTATTACCAACCACAATTACATAAATATGTGGTTGTATAATAAAATATTATGTTATTCTTACGCGGAGACATATATATGCTTTCAAAAAAACATAGTCCTTGTATAGTTATATATTCTTACAACCTAAATATCATTTGGAAATTAATTCTACTATAGAATCCATGAATCTAAATATATAAACACTTAAATCCTTCCAAATAAAATATTGACATTGAATAGTTCCATCCTTGATCAAGAAGATAATTATTTGTTCAAGTCATTGAGTTAGATAATTCCAATTATCCCCACACATAAAATAACTAACCCCTTAACAATTTTCACTCAATGAAATTATATACAAAAATATAAAATATTCACATACAATTTAAATATTATTATAGGTTCTTATTCTCACCTTATTGGCATGTAGAAAGCTGGATATTCATTACACTATGTTCATTAGCACATAATCATTCGTAAAAGGTCATATTATTATAATTTTATGGATTAGTATGAAAACTCAAGTTCATGCTATTAATCATATTTAATAATAGTTGATATGTAATAACCACAATGTATATCTCACTATTCATCATCCTATTATGTTTCTCATATTCACATAATTTCCCATCAGATTTAGTGGTAATAGGATTTTTTCTGGTTCCTTCCATTGATTGAAACCAAAAATCATAGTCTGAAAAATTATAATCATAGTGTGCAAACAACATAATCATGGAATATCCCAAATTTGATGTCTAAATCGTGACACCTTCTTTTTAATATATGAAATCATAGGTTTCTCCAATTTAATTCATAGTAATCATCTTTTTAAATCATATATTATAGTTAATAATGTGTTTTCCAACTTCTAATGGATATACCAATGGAATTTCAAAACAAGTGTTTAGAAAGACTGATTTTCAATTACTAGGTGATGAGCATATCTATCTCAATGCACCATTTTCGGATTTATTACCAGTAGGTACCTATGTTCCAGATCCATGTCATCATGTCTCACCCAGATAGAGATGTAATGTTTTTTGAATCCACAATCTATATCATTTACCAAAATTATAAGACATTTTCCTATAAATTAACTTATATTTAGATTTATCCCTAGAGATATCCCTATATATATCCATATAAATATCCAAATTAATTTCTATAATGACATCTCATTATATTTTCAAAACATAAATAAAAAATTATTTCATACCAACTATATCGACCCATGCTACTCATACAGGGATATTAAATATTTTTAGATTATTTCCATTATATTACACAACCACATGTAGGAGGAACATAACAGTTTAGTTAATTTGGAATCATAGAACATAATATTATCATTTCATGAATTATCTATAACGTCTCCCAAAATGATATTCCCCTTTAGGAATTCTACGAAAATAAATTTCATTATAACATAGTTAAAGGAAACATAAAAAATTATGAGCTCATATACCATGTAAGGGTTGAAAATGGGGATATGCAACCATTACCTGCAATTATGGGTATGAGAAAATGAGAATATATTATGATAACCATACCCTGCATATCAAATATTGTAATCTTGAGTAATGGAATTATTGTTTTTAGTTCACTAGAGATGAATCATAAGGGAATCAAAGAACATGACCCATTAGAACATAATATTTGAATAAACAATAGTATTGTGGAATATAAATAATCAATGAAAATATTATTTGAAGGATAGATACCATGACATTCACATCATTTTAGGCATTTTCTAACCACTCCTATACAAACATGGTGTAAAGACCCATAAATTATGTGGAAATTTATTTCTTAAATACATGGTATTTTTACGCATCTACAAAAATTTACGGCACCTGATTTAGAGGCCCTATGTGCCCGAAATCAATTTTTGATGTTTTGTTTAGGTACATTTCGTAAACGTATGATCAAAATTATATAAAATTTGAACTGGTGCTCATAATTGAAAACTGAGGGCACTATTGAACTCACATCCCTGATATTTGCTTTAGAGGGCTTTCACCTCGATGACAGATGCTCAAGAATAAAATTTAGTTTTTGTCTCTTTTTAAAAATAATAAATTAAATTGTTCAACACTTTAATTAATCAAGGCTACCATGTGCGTGTTGGTAGGTAGTTGGAACATCATCATGGGAGTTGGTGGTGGGACCACCACACCCTAACCTCCCATGAGAGTTTACAGTGGTGGGGCACACCCGATCATAACCTTCCTCTAGAGGATTAAAAGTGATGGGGACCACCAGAGGATGAAACCTCTCAACTCTCCCTCATTAATGATGGAGAGCCTCTTGACTCCTCTAGTTTTAATTAATCCAATGCTCATGTATAAATTTGGTGGAGCTGGGTTATTAATGAGTCCAATTCAAATTTTGTGCCAACAAAATTAATAGGATTATCAATCTATTATTTTGTTGACATATCCTTTTGATGGAATTTTGGGAGAGGAAGAACACATGGAGAACTTCATATTCCAACAAAGAACTCCCCTCTCAATGAATAATGATGGACATATTCCTACTTCTTCAACCAGGACAATTGAGGGAGCGTCATCCTTGAATAACACCGATGACACTGTCCTTTACTTCTTCACCATATTTCCAATGTCAATGGAATGACTTTCACATTCCGCGACTCCGTCAATGATCAAAAATACGAGGTATGGGATTTGTGTTGATATTTCTTCCTATTCTATGTCATTCAATTTATGGAAAGTGAATTTCTGATTGATATCATCATAACGATGAGGGATCAGACTGCATGAACACGGCCCGACCGTCCCCCTTCGTTCTACCACGCTTATTGATGACGGAGGCGGTGCAACAGAGCCACCAGAATAGTGGACTGCGGTGGAGCAACAGAGGCTGGAAACGGGCCGACAATGATTAAACCAGCGGCGGATGGCCATCGGGTCACCAGAAGGGCGCGCCACCATCATGCCACATGGTTGAAAGGGGGGCTACCACAAGGCCAGGCCACTGTGGAAGGGCTCGATGCTGGAATTCCGTGTGGAGGAGGTGAGCTGAGGCAAGTGTGGGCCACAGTGGAGGACGAGGGGTGGCCGGTTGCTGGTGGTGCAGAACCAGATCGCCTCTCAGCAAGCAGGACAAGTTGGGAGACCCCTGGGTCCCATGCGCTACCGAACACGCGTAGAGCGCCAGTTCCGTTTGGAAGGCAGAGGGAAGCAGCACCCCCTCCCACACGTGGCCATCCAGACCACGTGGGCTGGCAGCCATCTGGGCCACGCGGGTCGCTGGGCCGTCCTCGGGCTGGGATTCCCTATGGGGATGGGCCACCCCATTGGGCTGGGTCGGGCCCACAAACCGGGTCATTCCCCATTCAAGATCCACGGACTGGGTCAGACCTTAGTCTAGACCTGTTTGACCTGAATTCACCTTTTCACCCATAACTTGGGCTATGGGTATCTGTTCCATGAACTGTATGTGGTGACGGAAATCATAGAGAGAGAAAAGACTTTTGGAATACCCCACATGAGGATTGGACATAGATGGGTTATAGTAGGGTTGCATTAAACTTAAAATCCAATAGGGCCCCCGGAACGGAAATGCCAATAACTCACAGACTGGGCGTCTGCATGACGTGTCTTGTGTTGCATTGAGACCCCTATGATGAGGCGGACCTTTGAGATACTTGTGCATGAGATATCGTGATAGTTGCAGTATCGACTAATAGCTCATGGAGCATACCCTTCCAGAGGGGAGCGGATGGACTACAAAGACCTAGTTGCTGGATGAGACTTGATGACTGCTTGACTGATTCGACTCGGAGTGACTCGACAGGCCTAGTGGGAAGCGCCTCTTTGTGAAATGGCAGTCCCACAGTGGGGGGAGCCTCTGTGTGATCGCAATAGACCCACAGTACTTGACAGGAGTAGTACCTCATCAGGATACGAGGGGGAGCACCTATGTGTGAGCGCGTCAGACCCGTGGTGGAGAGTGTCTATGTCTGACGTAGCAGACCCATGGTACTCGATAGAAGGAGTACCTCAGCTATCCAAGGATAGTGGAAAGTTCCTATGTGTGATGTGGTAGGCCCACAGTACTCGATAGAGGAGGAGTACACCATCAACCGATGTTCCGACAGTGTGACTGGGGTTGTAACTTGATACTATCCCCCAGAATGAAATCATGGTATATTCTGAGTCAATGACTTTTGATTTTTCCTCATGATTCAGATGGATTACTAGATAACTTATGAATATGTATGAGAATAAACCTATGTAATGGTTATCAATTGAATCCATGATTTGTGGTTTATCCTTGATGGATTTAGTGAGACCTTGAGGGTCTCTGGGTCCCTAATAAGTATCGTTATACTCACCCCTACATAGGCAATGCCCACAACTCGTTGTTTTGGCTGTAGATGAAGGACAACGTTGACTGAGGCAGAGAGTAGTAGGACTGGACAATACCCGGAGGTGGACCACTCTGCATGATGGTACACAGAGTGGACAGACAGACGTGGAGTGCTGAGGAGGCCATCTGTATATACCCTTCAGGTAGGAACCCCAGAGGACGGCCCAGAAGCTTCTTTACTTTTCTTCTATTGTATTTGATTTCAGTTTTACTTGTACTTTCCAATTGGGATTGTATTTCTAGACCCTTTTACATTCCAACAATTCTTATGTATACACTTTTTCCTTTGTGTTTTGCTTCCTGTTGAGTACTCTGATGTGTTTTTTATAGATGTAAAAAAAATTCCTTTACAGTTTATGGATTTATGCCTTTGGTGCTAGTCATCTGCCCCAATCCTATGGAAGGTAGGCTTGGGGTAGTCACGATACGGGCCCCGAGTTATGGGTTGTGAAAAATTGGTATCAATGGGGTTGGTTCTATCACAGAACTCGGAACTATGATCTTTCTTTTCTGTGAAGTAGTAGTGTTATGTATACTAAGTGTGGTTTTATGTTTACGGAGTCTAGTGTTGGTGAGGGAAACCGATATGTCCATACACCAGGACCCTGACTACTGATTTCTAAATTAGTTCATGAAAACACTGATAGCGTGCATGACATTAAAAGTTTTCTTATGTCAGCTCAACCCGGTCATCTCACCAGGTATAATCTTTTGACTATGTCGCATCTGATTCTTTCAGGATGCCTCCTTGTAGATCCATGAGAGTCGTACGCTCTGACAGCCTACTGAGATAAGAGGGCTCAGTGCCCATCCCTTTACTAGTGGAGGCACCAACAGTACCACTTTTTGTTGGGCCACTGATTTTACCATCCCCAGCAGAAGATGATGCACATCGCTTGTGTGTGTTTCGTGAGTTCCAGCACCAGACGCCACCCAGGTTCTGGGGAGAGATGGACCCACATGTTTATGAGGATTGGATGGAGGCAGTGGTGAGAGTCTTCAGGCTAGTAGGGACACCAGAATACTTCACGAAGATCCTTGAAGCGAGTCTCCTTCAGGCAGCAATAGACAGATAGTGGAGCTTGAACCTCTAGGAGCATGACGATGTGACACTACTCTGTAGATACTTAAAGAGACTTTTCCAGGTGGAGTTTGTTCTAGGTACCCTACAAGTGGTACAGATACAAGAGCTAATTCATCTGCAGTGGGGCAGCATGACAGTATCACAGTACTCAGTGAGGTTCCCCGATCTCTCGCGCTACACCACAGATATGGCATGAGACCCATTGTTCAGGGCTCGAACCTTTTACCATGGGCTCAGGAGAGAGATCAGGGCATCAGTGATCTCCCTCACCATCCTGACGTAGGTGGGGGTGTTATAGAGAGCCCTCCAAGTGGATATTTTCCATGATAAGAAGTCACCAGCAGCAAGACACAATACTAGTCTACAAGCACCAAAGTCTTCTGCAGTTGGCTATAAATAGATGATGCAATGGTCCAAGAGGAACAGACCCATAGATGGATGACTGCAGGACCTAGAATCTGTTGTATGGGGAACCCAGGGCAGTGACTTACCTGCCAATATCAGACTGTGTTACTCATGTGGTGGGCATGGTCACAAGGCCTATAACTGGCTGAACTGCTGTTCAGATGATCAGCAGACAGTTGAGGGACCTCCTAGGCAAAGGCAGTGGTTTGATCGACGTAGTCCGCATGGAGATGGCAAACGTGGCAGTAGAGATGGTCATGTAGTTGGTGGTGGATGTCGTTTTTAGGTGTTACCACCAACACCACCAGGAGGTCCACCCTGACTGCAGGGAGCATGTGGACAGGGAAGAGCTCAGCTTCAGGCTGCTGATTATTATGATCACAGTGCTCTGGAAATGATTCAATGTACGATCTGTGTCTACTCCACCATAGCTGTCATTCTTATAGACACAAGTGACAGTCACTCTTTCATTTCCACTGCCCTCATTCAGAGCTCGGAGATTCCGACGGAGCAGTTTGGTCGATCCATACAGCTAGAGACTCATAGGGGAGTAGACTCGATGATTACGCACTGGTTCCGGTTGTGTAAGCTTACTCAGGGAGGTGAGATCATCGACTGGGATCTCCTTGTAATGGTGTCAAGGCCTTATGATTCCATCTTTGGTATAAATGTGTTATCTAAAGTCCATGCTCAGATCGACAGTTTTAGTTTCCAGGTGTGGTGTGTCTACATGGATGGGACAAGGTTCAACTTCACTGGTGAGAAGGGAACCGTTGATTCATAGTACAGACTTACTCAGAGGAGGGTGCAACCGATCACTCACCAGTTGGCTTGCCTTACCCTTGGAGTAGTTGATTTGGAGAGTCTGACGTATCCTGTAGTGGTGGACCAATACGCGGATGTTTTCCCTGACAATTTTCTAGTACTAACTCCTCAATGAGTGGTGTATTTATATATTGACATGTACCCTGGGATGACACTGATATCTACACCATCATATCAGATGTCTCCCGCTGAGCTTCATGAGCTGCGGGTACAGCTGGAGGACTTGTAGGGGAAGGGATTCGTCCAACCCAGTGTTTCTCCCAAGGTAGCCCTGATTGTATTCACCAATAAGGTAGATGGGTTATTGAGACTTTGTGTCGACTACCATCACCTGAACCAGGTGACCGTTAAGAACATGTACACACTCATGAGAATTGACGACCTCTTTGATCATCTCAAGGGATCATGGTGTTTCTCAAAGATATACCTCAGATCATGCGATCACCAGCTCAGATATCGAGACAAGGATGTGTGGAAGATGGCCTTTAGGTGTCGTAACGGCCACTATGATTTCTTGGTTATGCCCTTCGGCCTAACCAACTCTCTAGCAGGGTTCATGTGACTAATGAAAAGGATTATCCGGCCTTAATTCAATCTCTTTGTCATGGTCTTCATCGATGAAATTTTTCTCTACTCGATTATTGATGAGGAGAATTCCTACCATATGTAGGTAGTACTAGATACACTCCAAGAGAACCAGCTTTATAGTAGTCTCTCAAAGTTCTAGTTTTGGATTCGAGAGGTTCACTTCTTAGGACACATCATCTTGGAGGTTGGAGTTGCAGTGGATCCAGCAACGATCATGGTGGTACATTATTGGGAGCCACCCAGGAGTGTGATGGAGGTATGAAGTTTTTTGGGCTTGGCGGGATACTACCAGAGATTTGTTCTAGACTACTCCAGAGTTGCAGCATCACTATCAGCCTTGACTAAGAAGGGAAACCCTTTGTGTGGTCGGAGAGATGCTAGCAGATCATTCAGAAGCTGAGGGATAGGCTGACTAGTGTCCCCATCTTGAGGATTATGAAGGATGGTGTAGGGTATGTAGTCTAATGTGATGCATCAGGGACCGAAATCGAGTGTTTCATGATGCAGGAGCAAGCTGTGATCACGTATGGTTCTCTGAAGCTAAAATAGCATGAGCAGAACTACGCTACCCATGACCTGGAGTTAGCAGTAGTGGTCTTTGCCTTAAATATGTGTAGGTACTACCTGATGGGAGATCATTTCAAAGTCTACTTTGATCACAAGAGTCTTAGGTATATCTTCTCCCAGATGGCCATGAACCTGAGACATCGACGATGGCTTTAGTTCCTCTAGGACTATGACTTCAAGATAGTCTATAATATTAAAAACGGGAACGTTGTTGCAGATGCACTTCGCAAAATATCTGGTATAAATCCGCTAAGAGAGGTGATAGAATAGGTGGCTGCCTTCCAGATATCCTTTGTGGATAGGGATGGAGCATCCTTTCTACATTCCCTTACAGTCACTCCTCCACTTCTTCAGCGATTCAAGGAGGCATATCATGGAGACACTGACTGTGAGACATGACGTGGTTAGATATCCACAGGGCAGGTACTGGATAGATTTTATTATGATGAAGAGCATTTCATCCTCTTTAGGGGACGTACTATGGTTCCAGTGTCACTTCATGAGGATGTGATGAGGGAGTTTCAAATGTCCCCTCTAGCAGTACATCCAGCAGTTGGGAACATGTACCAGACCTTCGACGACAGCACTGGTGGCTAGGTATGAAGAAGGCAGTAGTAGAGTTTGTCTAACGGTGCCTCACTTATTAGAAAGTGAAGGGAAAGCACTAGGTACCGACATGCATGGTTCATCCTTTAGAGGTCCCATAGTAGAATTGGGATGTGATATCCATGGACAGCGTGACATGTCTTCCACGTACATCCAAGAGTCACGATTCGATATGGGTGATTGTTGACCGACTCACCAAGTTCACCCACTTCCTACCGATTAGAGAGCAGGGCTTAGTAGAGAGCTTGGGAGGATCACTTACCATTGGTAGAGTTTTCCTAAAACAACAATTATCACTCCACCATCGTTATTTCACCCTTTGAGACCGTGTATGGTTGACCTTGCAGATCGCCACTATGCTGGATAGACCTAGGGGAGTCAGCACTAGTGGGACCATAGATGGTATACACTACCACGTTGAAGGCGAAAATCATCGAGGACTGGATGAAGACTACACAGAGCAGGAATAAGTCATATTACAACAGGAGACAGACGCCTCTAGAGTTTGAGGATGGCGACCATGTCTTCTTATGGGTCTCACCATGATGAGGTCTATAAAGATTTGGCTGAGGCGGCAATTTATCTCCACAATTCATCAGACCATTCTAGGTCCTCATCATAGTATGTGAGGTGGATTAAAACATAGCTCTTCCACCTCAGTCGCACCTGGTACATGACGTCATCCACCTCTCTCAGGTGGGGAGATACATGCATGACCCTTGCCACATCATCGACCATGAAGAGATGAACATCGATGACGGGGCGACATTCACGGAGGTTCCAGTGGAGATTGAGGATCTACAAGAGCAGGTCCTATGTGGATGGTTGATACCTCTTGTGTGTGTTCGCTGGAAGCATGGGAACCTCCAGGAGAGCACATGGTAGAGGGAGGCTTAGATGCATGCATAGTACCCCCATTTTTCCCTTAGTTTGAGTTGTAGCATACAGGGACATAAAGCCCTTAGGTGGGGATAATCTGAAGACCCAAAAATTCCCGGGAAATTTTTACTTAAATACATGGATTTTTTATGAGTCTGTGAAAATTTACGGTGCTTGATTCTGAGGCCTGCTGTGCCCGAAATCAATTTCTGATGTTTTTTTGGGTACGTTCCATAAACACACGACCGAAATTTTATAACTTTTGAACCAGTGCATTGAATTTAAAACTAAGGGCACCGTTGAACTCGCAGTGCTGATATTAACTTTAGAAGACTTTCACATCGACAACAAATTGGTGAGAATAAAAGTTAGTTTTTGGATATTTATAAAAATAATAAATTTAAGTGTTCAACACATTAATTTATTCAAGGCATTCATGTGTGTGTTGGCTGGTAGTTTGATCTTCCCCATGGGAGTTGGTGGTGGGGCCGCCACACCGTAACCTCCCATGAGAGGTTATGGTGGTGGGGCCCACCCGAGCATAACCTCTCGTGACAAGATTAAATGTGATGTGGACCACCCGAGGATGAAACCTCTCAACTATCCCGCATTAATGAGGGAGATCCTCTTTACTCCTCTAGTTTTAATTATGCCAACACTCGTGTATTAATTTGGTGGAGCTGGGTTATTAATGAGTCCAATTCAAATTTCGTGCCAAAAAAATTAATAGGATTATCACTCTATTTTTTTGTTGACATATCATTTTTTTGGAACTTTAGGAGAGGAAGAACACTTGGATAACTTCATATTCCAACAAAGAACCCCTATCTCCATTGAAGAATGACGGACATCTTCCTCATTCTTCAACCGGGACAAAGGAGGGAGTGTCGTACTTGAAGAACACCAATGAGGTCATCCTCGACTTCTTCTCATAATTCCTAAATCAACGAAACGAAATTCACTTTCTACGACTCCATTAATGATCGACAATATGAGGTAGGGGATTTGAGTTGTGTTTTTTCCCATTATACATCGTTCAATTTATGGAATGTGAAATGTTGATTGATATCACCATAACAAGGAGGGCTCGGAGATCAAGAACATGGCCTGACCCTCCCACATTGTTCTACCTCCCTTATTGATGACAACGGCAGCACAACAGCACCACCAAAAGAGTGGACCGTGGTGGAGCAACGGTGGATGTCGACGGGCCGGCCACTAAGAAACCAGCGGTGCAAGGATGTCGGGTCGCTGGAAGGGTGAGACACTGTCATGTCATGCGGATGAAAGGGGGGCTGCGACAAGGCTGTGTTGCGGAGGAATGGCACGACTCAATAGCATCGTGCAGAGGAGGTGAGCCACGGCCAGGACGTGCCGCGGCGAAGGAGTAGGGGAAGTTGGGGTCAGGAAAGCCACTGATGGTGCAGAACCGGCTGGCCACTTGGCTAGCCAGACAAGGTGGGACAATCTTGGGTCCTGCAGTCAATTAAAGAAGCACTTAGCACCAGTTCTGTTATGAAGTCCGAGGGCGCGGTACCCCCCCCCCCACCCACCCACATGTTGACACACAGGCCACGCGGGCCACCAGTCGGGCTAGTCGGGCCGCTAGCTAGGCCACGAGGCCAGCTGGGCGATGCGGGCCACTAGCCAGATGGGCCACGCGGGCCACTAACCAGGCCCTACAGGCCGTCGTGAAACCCTCGGGCTGGGACACCATCGGGTCGGGCCTCCCTCGAGCCGGGTCGGACGCTAGTCCGGACCTGTTTGACCAGAAATCACCTTTTGACCCATTGCATGGGCTACGGGTGTCTGATCGAAAAACTGTCTTAGACGATGAAAATATTAGTGCGATAAAAGTCTTTTCGCATACCCCACATGAGGATTCAACACAGTTGGGGTATGGTCAGGTTGGTTTAGACATAAAATCCAACTGAGCCCCCAGAACAAAAATGCCAATAACTCACAGACCGGGCATCCGTTTGACGCACCGTCTATTGCGTTGTGACCCCTATGATGAGGTAGAACTTTGAGATATATCAATATGTGTCTTCGTGAAAGTTGGTGTATCAACCAGTAGCTCATGGAGCGGATCCTTCCCGAGGCGATCAGATTGAGTATGAAGACCTAGTAGATGGCTGAGACCTGACTACTGCTTTACCGATTCGACTCGGAGTGACTCGACTGGCCCAGTGGGAAGCACCTCTATGTGACGTAGCAGACCCATGGTGGGGAGCACCCCTGTGTGAGCGCGATAGACCCACGGTACTCGATAATAGGTTTACCTTAGTAGGCTATGAGGGGGAGAGCCTCTATGTGAGCACATCAGACCCGTGATGGGGATTTCTTTTATGAGACACAACATACCCATGATACTCGATTGGAGGAGTACCTCAACATTCCAAGGATAGTGGTAAGATCCTCTATGTGACGCGGTAGGCCCATTGTTCCCAATAGTGGAGGAGTACACCATCATCTGAGGTTCCGACAATGTGACTGGGGTTGTTACTTGATACTACCCCCTAGAATGAAATCCTAGTTTCAGCTGAGTTAATGAATTTTGAGTTTTCCTCATGATTGAGATGGGTTAATATATAACATAGGAATATTTTTGGTCATATACCTATGTAATGGTTATTTGTTGAATCCATGATTTGTAGTTTATCCTTGTTGGATTTAGTGAGACCTTGAGGGTATCAGGGTCCCTACTAAGTATCATTATACACAACCCTACACGGGCTATGTCCTCACCTCATTATGTTGGATGCAGATGACAGACACTGCTGAATGAGGTAGAGATTAGTAGGACCATATGGTACCCGGAGGTGGACCACTCGGTGTGATGGTACACTGAGTGGATGAAGGAACGTGGAGTGCTAACGAGGCCATCTGTACCTACTATTGAGGTACGAACCCCAGAGGACGGACTAGTAGCTTCTTTAATTTTCTTCTGTTGTACATGCTTTCAGTTGTACATGTTCTTTCATATTGGGCTTGTATTTTTGGCCCCTTTTACTTTCTAGCAATTCCTTTGTATACACATTTTACATGGTGTTTTGTATCCACATGTGTACTATGATGTGTTTGTTTTGAGTTATAAAGGAAATTCTTTCCAAGTTTAGGGATTTACACCTTTAGTGATGGTCTCTATCACCTAGCATATGGATGGCGGGCTTGGGGTAGTCACGATACGGGCCCCGGGGGACGGGTCAAGACACTTGGGGCTAGGGAAAAACTCCCATGTATGCTATTTTTTGATCTTTGGATAACCACCCTAGTACCCTACATTCCAGGCATAGTATAACAACCTATATACCCTTTTACGACATAGAACATTTATCAATAACCAATTTATTTAATGGATATATAGTTCCCACTGAACACATAATGCAAATCCAACACTTGTGTGCCATAAGATCATGAAACGTTCATCATATCATAATCTATGAAATGAAATGTGTTTTATAAACACTTTATCATATCATAAAATATGGAAATGAGATATGCTTTAAAATAATTTAATAATTTCTTCATAAAATAACCCATGAATATTATTTTGATTCATAAGTGTTTTATCATGGAATAACATGTGGAATAGATGTGATTTTTACAAGCATCGCATAATCTCAAAGATAGTCCCTTGACATAAAGAATAAAAATAGAATCTCTGGATCAAATTCCTAGTAAAATAAAAGTTTACTCAAACAATGTAATCTAACACGAGGATTAATTTTGAATAAAAAATCACATCAAATGATTCTTGAGGAAAATTCAATATGTTACAAAAATAACTTTTTTAAAATTAAAAAATCAGAAAATGAAATTTGGAAATCCTTTTCATTGAGATTAAACATGAAAAATTATAATGTAATCCAAAATATTATTTTAAATCATTTATCAGGATAATATACTTTTTAATATCAAAATCAATTTTCAAAGCATTAAGCATTTGGAATTAATTTTATATGAAAATATATGAGAAAATTTATAAAAGAATATATATAAAAAGTTAAATCCTTTATTGAGAAAAATAAACCTTCCATGTTGAAAAAAATTAAAAAAATTTCAAAATCATTTTTTACATTGAAATCATATATTAAACATTTAAAAATTTATAAATATAATGGAAAATATTTTATTTGTAAATATAATTGAAAACACTTTAGGGATGCTTGAAAAATTTGGGTAGTCATGAATGTAAGAAATACTGTTCTTTTCATGAATGTTAAAAACAAATATTCTAATCACATTTATGGTAAAAGCTAATCAGGTATTATTTTAGAAATAACATGAAAAATTAATTAAAAAAAATATATACAAAAGTAAAAATTTGTAAAAAAATATATAACAATTTTTTTTGGAAATGTTAAAAAATAAAACATTTTTAGTTCACATGATATTAGAGGAAAAATTGTTTTCTCACAAAGTGATATATAAATTTGATTTCTCATATAAACATTATTTATGATTATTTTTAGTTCCAAAGAATGGAAAAATGGTTCTATTATGACAAAATATCATAATAATCCATGAGAGAATAAAACTTATGTGATTATTGAGATATAGATCAGAATATTTTTCCATCAGAATCAAAATCATAAATAATCCCAATTAGTGTAAATATTATGACATAAAATATTTTCAACATTGGTAACGTTGAATAATAATCCCTAAGAAGGAATAAAATGAAAGGAAACATAAAATATCATAAAAATAAATAAAATTATAATATTACATTTCAAAGGGTATTTATATACACATCGTAAATGAAGATAGGTACTTAAAATGACAGATATTTCAATGAAGAAAAATTGAGATCGAAATCCCTTATTACATTTGTAAATTTTGACTCGTAAAACTACTGATAGAGAGTTTATAATATGGATATTTAAATTACAATAACTTTCTGGAAAATAATTATGATATAATTTTTTTAAGTATATTCACAATATAATTGAAATTTATGGTGAATATAAATTATATCACATAGAAGTAATAACTGAGACAAAAATTCATTATATCATTAGTAATTATTTGAATCATAAACCCCAATAAAGAATAATAAGAAATATAAATTTTAATATGATAGAAATTATGAGACTCCAGACATAACATGAAAAAGTGTAATTATATGTAATCCACATAATGGCAATGAGTGGTAAATTTTCATATGTCTCCCAGAAATATATGAGAGACTATAAATTTCATACCTTATGTATTCACTACCAACATAATCGTTAAAAACTCATGTATAATAATTATAATTATATTATATAACTATAAGAGGGAAATATTTATATATATAATTCCATTTATTATTTTCATATGTCCTTTTGTTACCTTCCTATTAACAATTACATGTTCAGGTTACATTTTTGGTAATAATATTGTTTCTTGTATATGAATCAATTAGTTATTTTTGGTTCTCTTAATTTTATCATGATTTCATATTCTCAAAAATTCTATGAATTATAAAAATTTAACATATACTCTGTATATATTTTTTTATAGTAATCCATTAAATATATGGATATAAAATGAAATACACTATTTATAGAAATGATAGGCCATACGTACCCATGGATATTGATTCCATTTTCATGTATGATTTATTTAATGAATGTTAAATGATATACAAACATTTTAGAATAATTTTTTCCTATATATATCAATTATTTCCATTAAAACCATCCTTATTTACTTTTATGTACTGTGTGAATCAATCACATCACTTCCCAAGGAGATTGTCTGTCGTACAAATGAGTGACATTATTTTAATCCCACAAATTGGAAATAATGATGTTATGTGTATGTAATAATTAAATAAGAATAATAATATTAGAAACATCATATATAAATAAATAATACATCATTATAAATATCCTTGAGAGGTTGTAGTGTAAAAGAAATTCGTCAACTCTTGAGACGGTAGTCCTATGTACAAATGAATGATTGTTTTGTGACCCATCTGATGATAGTAGAGATGGTAGATGTTCATTACTATGAAATTTGAAAATATTCAATTCTAAACCCACTAAAAAATTCAGACTTACCAAATGTTACCAAATATTTTCCATCAAAAAACAATCAATATCAAATGAAAATATTTTACAACATACATATACAATGTAATTTTATGAATATAGTTTTATAGAATTTCAAAAAAAACATAACAACATGGGATCATAAATAAAATGTTCATAATGTCCAAACTTCACTCCCATTATACCTCACATTTCTTATTTCATAATTATACATCAATATTGTCCATGTGGAACGGTGGTAGTTTATATTTATTTAACACCATTCCTTATAGCCTGGGAAAAAGAAACATATAAAACACGTGATATCATATTCTTATTAATAGTAATAATGGAATATAACATAAGAATAAGGGCCTAAAAATATGAAAATTTAACTTTTTTTAAAATTTTATCCTTCATGTCAAGGATCATGATATTGAGTTGTTGAATAAATCTTAGAAGTTCACAAGACTTAAATTATAAAATAATCTATGAACATAATTTGTGGGAGTGTAACATAATACATGAAATTATGTGATAAAAATAATAATAGAAATTAATTTTCAAATTAGTAAAGGCTCATTACCAAGACTATCATAGTGGAAAAGATCCCTTACTTAACTATGTTCACTCTTTATTCGAGCGATGTATTACTAAAACATGTTTAGTTCCTATTCCAATATGGTATATCTCATGTGTTATAAATATTTTCCCATTGAATTTTATGGAGATATTGGTCCCACCGATCAGATAATAATGAAAATACATATTTTTTCTACAAGAACATAAATTACAAATCATATCAAAATACAAGGACTGAAATTGGCATCATAGAGATCATTGAATAATAAAATAACACCTGAAAATGAAATGGGTTTCATAAATACCATTCCATCAAAACTATATGTCAAACATAAAAATAATAGGGATTATATATTTGAAAAATATCCCAATTAATTCATATATTTAATCAATGAATGTTTTCATTTATGGAAAATAATTTTTAGATAATAGTTGAAAATAATTATTTTTGAAAATATCCAATCATCATTGATAAAATATTTTTTTCTTAAAATGACGCACCATTTAAAAAAAATATAGTTTATGTCAATATAACCTTGTAATATTGCAAGTTAAACTTCATATAATTAAATGATAATAAAAATTGAAAAATAAAATCCTAAATAATATGTCATAAAACATTCCTCTAATACACTTATTAGAAAAGTCATAGTGTACATTATTTGGAAGATAAAAAAAGATTCCTTTCACAACATTTAGTATAATTCCCCAAATGGGAAAAATGAATTTAAATAACTATAGAATAATATAACATTTTTTGTAAATTGTTTTAAATAGACTTAGTCATGGAGGATATATATTACCTAAATGAAACTTATGTATAAACTATCTCGAATAATAATGAGATTTGGAAATTAAAAATTACATTAAATATAATTTCAAACATGCATATTTGAACCTCCTATATAATGGTTTAAATAATGTTATTAATTTATTATAGGAACATATTCATATTAATGGGATAATATTTTGTACTTATATATCATCATGTCAACTATTTGTTAGTAATATTTCATTATTACCCTTAGTTTTGGTATTAAAAGGTTCATTTTTCCTTTGAATATATTGTGGAATAAGTATTTGTTCTTGATCATAAAATATATCTCCATCACATACACCAAGATATTAAGGTAATATATATCATATTTATTCATTTAAAAAATTTATATATACATTATTGAAAGGTTAATAAGAAAAATGGATCACATCACATCATGGAGACTATAGGTCGTACGTTTGAACATGAAATGGTATCATTCCTATAAGGGTAAAATGGAAAGGGAGTGTATGGTGTATATATAAAAATATTTCTATAGTAAATATTATGTTATAATTGATATATATGTATATTATTTCAATCATTATACCCATCCAAATAAATTTGTGATGATGAATAGATTACACCATTGTGTGGTCACGGTAAGTCATACTTGCGCGTGTTGAGTGATTTTATAACAGGATATAAAGGGTAACAGTAGGAATATGGTTTTTCTATAATCATAATAATATATAATCACATTTTTTATAATCTATTTATTACATTATAGTATATAAAAAAATGAAGTTCGGGTAGAAGAAGGAATAACAATGAATGAGTCAGTAAATACGATTACCTCTTCTTCATTGAAATCCATTTAGATCTCCTATTAGGACACTATGTTTGGTATTTTTAGAATATGATAGCCTATATAATATGTCTACATAATTTAAGAATACAAATTTGTAGGGTATCACTGATATTGAGGGCTCAATTTGATTGAAGATGGGAGGTATGAGGTGCCCTTTTATAATTGAGTTGAGTCCACTTTTGGAATTTCAGATAATATGAATCTATGATAAATTCAATATCAATCTAAAAAACTAAAAATGAAATGTATTCTATGATAATATGAGATAAGAATATAATAATATAAAAAGATATATTTTATAATAGTTCTTGTATTTTTTTAAAATAATTCATTTTAATAAACCCTACTTAACCTATTTTAAATATAACTATGGTAAAACAATTCTTTATTAAAATATTCTAAATTTTAGATTTTAGATTTATATTAAAAAAATTAGTGAACCATTATTAATATTACAGAGAAAAGTATAATTTTTTTATTTTTAAATAGGTTTTATAATTTTATAATTTTAAATAAAATATTAATTTGAAGAAATATTATAATTGTCAATTTTGAACGATATGTTATATGGACTGATAAAAATAACAATATAACTGGAAAGCTTCAAAATAATATTTCCTTATATACCAAATTTTAAAAGGTCATCTATAAAATCCATTTATTATAGTTATTGTGTTATGTTATATTTCTTTTTTTAATAAAATTTATTTATTATATCCATTAATAAAACAATTTCCACATCAGCGTTGTGTAATTCATTAATTTACATATATATTCAGTAAAAAATAATAACAAAATACCATGATGAATTTAACTATTCTTTATTTCATCAGAATATTTTTATTTGAATATATGTTTTTGGTAACACAATATTAAAAACGATATAGTATTTAAAACAAGAAACTGACATCTTTAAAATATTGTCAAATAAAATGATATAAATATTATAATCTCATATAAGTGTCCCATGAATTCAAAAATAAATTTATAAAATTAAAATATGTTTATTAACATAAAATTATACATTTATATTTTTTCATAACATATCTTTTTCCTAATTTCGACACGTAAGTGAAATTTAAAAGAATGAAAATATCATTTCTTTTACTATCATTGATTTAAATACTATATAAGTCATTTTCATCATCAAATGTCCATTAAACATCTTAATTTATACTGCTATGTGTTAAGGGTAAAATTATTTTCATCCAATAAAATTTTGGCCCGTGTTAGAGTCATTTTATAATCATTATCATTTTAGTTTTTAAAATAAACTACCAAATTTACTCATTATCGTGGTTACAAAATTTACATACGTTACTATTCATTTTGGGAATCATAAAAGGTTAATATTTTTAAAATTAGTAAATTAGGAATATAAATTTATAATCCATTTCACAAAATTGAAAACATATGAGTTTAAAAATTTTATATCAAATAAAACTTGTAAAATCCGAGGAATTTTCTTTTTTGAAAAATTCCCTTTTAAAACATAAAATTGATCCATATCAAATTAATGTAAAAATAAATTTTCAAAAAATATAATTGTATTATTTTAAATTAAAACAAAGGAATAATATTTTTTAATAAATCGACTCATAATTTGACATTGTATAGACATTAAAATAATATTTAGTTTTCAATAAAAATTATTATTTTCACAATTCATGAAAAAGTTTAAACATTTTTAAAAAATCTAAAATTCATTCTAATATAAGTTTCATTTTTCTATTTCAAAAAAGATGTTTTTTATGAAGTAAAATTTATAAAAGTGTGAAAATTTATTTTTAATAAAATTATTCCACTAAATGTAGGAAAAAACAACCTTTAAGAATAATATATTTTTCAATAATTAAAAATGGGCTTGTTATTATTTTATGACTATAAAAAATATTCGATCACATACCAACAAAATTATTTTAATATATGACATATAAGTTTTATTATTACTATTAAGTAATTGTGATTAATTTAATTTATTATGATGAAATTCTATTCTAGGAATAAAATTAGTTTTTCATAAAATTACATCATATTTTTAATTATTTTTTATCTTTCTTTATAATTAATTATTATCTCCTGAATTAATTTCATAAATCTTATAACACATATTATTTCCCACCATTTGAGCATCTAGGTGATCACTATCATTGTATATTATTTCTCAGTAAAACTTGGTCTTGCATGTAACACAAGCTATCAAAGGAAGAAAACATTGTGTGTGACATGATGCCAAATATTGTGCTATAGATAACCCAAGATAATATAAATATTGTCTGTATTGAAATATTGACTTGGTTTTTTTATAAATCATGCATAATATGGTTTATTTTGAAATTCAAGACATTAAGTATTTTAAATTTATTTAATGGAAAATAATTTATAAAAACTCATGGTGTTACATTCTACCCATCTTAAAATGAATTTCATCCACGAAATTTGTTAATGTAAAAAAATGATACCTCTATATCATAATATCCCCCTATTCCCACATAGCTTCTCTGAACTCATAGTTTCTCCACAGAACAATTACTAGGTGAGTGGTTTTGATACCTAGTACTTTATCTCTCTGATCCGGAATTTATATAGGTTTCTTATTGTAAGAAATATCTTTCTCCTATGGTATGACCTCTGATTTTATAATATGTGAAGGATTATGTATATACGCACAAATAAGAGTTATATGCACCACATCATGAACATAAGAGAGATATTTTTTGAAGCAATAAAAAATTATATGTTATTATGATGTGGTATAGAAATAAAAAAACAACATCCTAGTAATTTTTAATTGAACATAGAAAATAAAAGTATAATACATGAAAATTCATCTTTGGGAAACCTACATCATAAGTAGGGTTCATAAAATATTTTCTTAATAAGTGGAAAAAGTGAAATGAAAAGGTTACCATGAAAATTGAATTTCTATTAGGATAAAATAAATGATAATTGGAAACATAGTTATGAAAGAGAAATATAAAAATCACATTATAAAGTAGAGTGATAAAAAATATAGTCCTTAGAAATCATACCCTATGAATACCATAAATTTTTGATTAGTTCAAATAACTTTGATTTTTAAGATGAAAATAAAATGGATAATGGATATATTCTAATTTCATTTTAATTGTTTTAAGGAACTATTTAACTACCTAGAGTAAGAAAAAATGGAAATATAATTACATGAGAAGGGGGTTTTTATCCTTTAATAAATTTCATTCAGAAATTCATATTTTTCTTAAATAATGAGTTTTCAATATGAATTTTTAATTCCTGAGTAATAAAAATCATCTTTCTCGGATCCAATAATCAACAAAAGGATATTACAATATATATCACTCTATTTTTTCATTTATCAAAACCAAAATAGTATTGAAAATATGATATATTTCAATAAAAATAATGATTAATTATATCTGTAATACAAACAAATTCCACACTGATAATTGAATAAATATATACCCATAAAATTCTACAATATTGTTGAATATTATTATCAAAACCCCAAAATTCATGAGGATTTAATCCCATTATATTCAAATATAAAATATTATATTTATATCCAAATCACCATAATCCCTGTTAATGTCTCATACCAAAAATAATTTCTCAAATAATATTCAATGCATGTTATCAATTTCAATAAATATTTCAAATCAATATAAATCCAATATATATATATAAACATGTAAACTAAAATTCAACAATTATTCCCCATATAACATCCCATAATATCAAATAATATTTTCCAAAATATAAATATTATTCTAAAATAAGATTAATCACTTAACCAAAAAATAAATATATAAACCCATGTTTATTTATAGGATAAAACATATATTCCCCAAATTGAAATTATTTCCTTCCATCAATTTTTTTTAACTAAAAAACATCTCATACAAACCTGGAGTTAATATTGTCTAGTGGTAGGTCATGCACACTTTTCACCATCCAGTTGTGGGTTCAATACATACCGGTGTTCCGAACGATACATGTTGTCACCCATCCTATGGGTTTTCTTTTTATAAAACTATGTTGATATAATACTTATAAAATTCAAGAAACATGATAAACATCCTAAAAAATAACCATACAATTCTTATATGTAATTAAATGTTTTAACATAAAATATTATCTCATACCTTTCATCTATCATCATAAAATGTAATTACCCATCATTACCACAAAATTAAATATCCTTTAAAATATCATTAGTGGCCTTAAAATTTCATAACTTATAACCTCAAAAGGTGTGTCTAAGACTCTATTAACATGTTATTATATTCACATGATGGTATTTATATCTCATAATATAACTTCTTAGGAAAATATCTTGATCTCTAATGTTTTCTAAACCATGATATGATAAAAATGTAATAGTAATAAAATTTCACTTCTATATCTACTTCTAAAGCCCTATAAATTAAAAATGTGAGACAATATTATTCCTCAAAAAACAATCAACATCAAAAGAATGTATTTGATAAAAAACATACCCAAGTACCAATTTGGTTTAGAGATTTAGGGATTTTGGTTAAACTAATAAAAATCATTGTTTATAAACAACTAGTTCATATTGATCAAAATTATCTTTTACTATACCCTTATTTTCTTATTTCACAATAGGAAATGAATAGAATTCTTATGAAAAACATCTATATGTAATTATTTTAAAATATTTACTCTTAACATGGGGAAAATAATCATAACAAAACTAAGAGATAGATTCCTAGTGTGGGTAATAAATTATGTTAACATAAGAATAAGGTTAAAAAAACATTAAAGAATTTTTTGATAGTTTTATCCTACATAGCAAGAATCCTAAAATTGAGTCATTGATTATATATTAGATATTCAAAATACAGAATATAGAAAATAATAAAAGAACATAATTCCTGGGAGTATAACATACTACATGAAATTATGAAATTCGCATAATAATAGAAAATAAATTTCTTATTATCCAAGGCTCACTACCCAGTGCATCGTAGCAGTAAAATCCCCTTATTAACTATAGGTCACTCTTTATTCCATCCCTACATTACTGAGCTTTGTTAACATATCATTCTAGTTCTCTATAAATAATGAGATATAAATATTTACCCAATGAATTGGAGGGAGATATATTTCCCACCAATCAGAAAATAAAACCATACATATTTATTCCACAATAACATAAATCATTCTTCATATTAAAGCCCATTTAATAAAATTGGTTTCATAAACATCATTAAATCATAACATAACCAATGGAAATGAAATGGGTTTTCTTAATACCATTATACAATTACCATAAATCCATAAAATAAGGAATTGGGATAGTATCCTTGAATTTTATCCCCATTAAATCATATTTAACCCCAATAAATGTTATTATAGAAGGAAAATAATTTTGAGATATTTCTGGAAAAGAATTATTGAGGAAATTATCCTTTTTTCCTTGAAAACATTTTATTTTCTTAAAATTACATACAATTTAAAAAGAATAAATATTCATTGAAAATAGCCTTTTTATATTGTATGGTAATATTCTAGAAATTAAATCCTTATAAACACTGAAAATTCCATTAATGAAAAATAAATTAAAAAATATTACTTTAAAAATTTTGTCAGAAATGTCATAGAGTAACTCATATGAAAAGAGAAAAAAGTTTACTTTCAAACAATTTACTAAAAATTATAATATCAGTAAAAATAAATTTAAAAAATTATAAAATAAAATTAAAATATTTTTGGAAAATATTTTTAAGAAACATGGGAATATAGGATAAGAATTACCCCGTAGATACTTATGTGTAAACAATCCTCAATAATAATGAGTTTGTGAATTAATCCTTATATTAGGTTTGATTTTCATTGTCTGTATCTAAATCTTAGGTATAATGGTTTAAATAATGTTATTAATTTATTCCTAGACCATATTCATATTTATGACATTATATAGGATCCACATTTATAATTTAATCAATTGTTTTTTAAAAATATAACTTTTTTACCATACTTTGGAGTGCTAACTGCTTCATTTGTCCTTTGCATTTTTTTTCATATAAGTTCTTATTTTTGTGGATATGTTGTTTTTTGTAATATCCAGTATGATGTTATGGTAATATATATCATATAAATTCATTTTAATCCTTTATATAATCATTATTTAATGGTGAACATGGAAAATGGATGAATCACATCATAGAGATGGTAGGACTGGTAAATTCACAAGCGATGGAATCCTTACCTTAATGGTAAAAGGATAATTAATTGAATGGTGTATATATATATATATCTAATAATAAATATTTTGTTAATGTTTTTATATACATATCTACTATTTATATCCTTATTGTAACGACCCAAAGCTTCATTAATGAAAATTCCTCTTGATCTAGTTAAATGTCTCTTTGTAAAATGTTTATATAAAATGTCAACTTCTTTAGTTTTATGTTAAGAGTCGTGACCAATACTTTTATAAACGTTGAAAAATGATCAAATGATTAGTATAAATATAAGGCTTTAACAATCCCTATTTACTCAAACAAAAAAACCGATGGCCTCATCCATTAGAATTTCTCCATACGAAGCCCATTTGTCGGAGCTCAGAAAAGAGGTGGCATCTTTGGGCTTCTCTCTTGACCAATCCCAAGCTGAGCTTCACCATGTCAAGCTCGAACGAGACCATCTATAGGAAAAGTGGAATTTGATATAGATTACCACTCGAGCGATGTTATCCTAGCCACCCCACGAGTTTGTCACCATCGCACACCAGCCCCTTTGGTTATATGTGGCTATTTTAAGGGGATATGTAACAAATCTCCAGTACTATGTTCATGTAAATTATTTTTGTATATAATAATGAATATACTTTCTTGTCATTATTAATAGAATTATTAATTAATTCTATTTTACTAAATTAAGGTATTTTTGAATTAAATAATATTTTAAAAAAATATTATTATGGTTATTATATTAAATTTTATTAAAAATAAATAATCGTATAATGTTATGAATGCAATTTTAATTTTTATTAATGTTTGAAAGACATTTTTGTCAAAACCCATGAATTTTCGATAAATGTCGGTTTTTATTTTAAAATTGAAAATTAACATATTTAGAAAATTATTTAGATTGAATAAATGTTATTTCTGGAATCATGATGTCGAAATTATCCAATGGTAAATTTTTCATAATCATCTGAGACAGTTAAATTTTTGGGTGAAAATTAAATACCGTTTAATTATATAATGTGTTTAATGACATCATAATGGACCAATAGTGATGTAATAAAATTATATTAATTCTATGTTCTACCAATATATGTTTTACCATTAAAATAATGTGATTTTGGGTTTGTTTGACTTATTTTTTCAAAGCATTAATGGACCCCTCAAGACTTATTAAACATCTTATCTTTTTAAATTATTTTTCATGGGAGTGTCACCCTCCTCCACATAAGCAACCCCATTATTTTATGATGTTCGGACTTTGGAATTATAAAATATATTTTTCCTCTCCCCTTTTCTAAAAACAATGGGCAGAAACCATGAGCTGATATGTGGTTTGGATTAGTTTAATGTAAGGGGTCCCAAACCTAAATAATAAAGAATTCACTCACCTTTCGTATATAAACTCACCCAATCTCTCACTTCCTCCTCAGTCACAGACTTTGGAGTTCGTCCAACATCTTCCCTACTCTTTATATAATCCTCCCAAGGTTCCCCAAGTGCCCAAGAAGCCTCTCTCAAGCCTCTCTCTAGCCTTTGGAAGCACACTTCCAAGTAAGGGTTTTTTTCTTCCATTCTCATTTTTTACAATTTCCTTTATGTTGTTTTTCATTTTTAGTTTCAATTATGAATGTGGGGGTATGGTTTCACACCTCCCTCATACTTCCCTCTTTATGTTTTAATGATGGGAGACCCTTTCTCTCTCATTAAATGCCTCCCATGTACACCCATTACTATGCCGAAATTCCGAAAGGAACTTCTCTCTCCTTATTTACATTCAAGCAATACTTTTTTATAATGAATATAAATTCCATTACAATTGTTGGGACAAGTATCTATATGAACTCCTTACTATCCATTAAATGTAAATATGATGAGGAACCCCTTTCTCTCTCATCAACCATTTTTATGAATTCTTATGTCATGTCGTTACGCTGCCGAAATTGCACTAATTTTCTAAGCCAATGCCTTTGTGTAGTGAATACCATGCCAATTTAACCATCAAGGGTATTCATCTTTATGCACATTTACTTATGGATTATAAAGTTTCAGGTCTGGATTCCACATTCCTTTATCGTGGAATAAATTATTATGTTTTATGAATCAATGTTTTATGATCTATGTGGCACACTTATGCATGAAATGAAATGTTTAAGAAGGGTACACCATTATAGCGCTCCAATGCATTAGGTAAAGTATAGTATCATGATACATAATGTGCAATGAGTGTTGACTCATTATATTTCATGTGCAATGAGGGTTTACTCGTGCTTCATGTTCAATGAGGGTTTACTCTTGCTCCATGTGCAATGAGCCTTGGATCATACTAATTCCATGTTAAGTGTTGTTTCCACATTTCCATGTTACGATTATCATTCTTTATCATTACTCTATGTTCATGTTTATCTTGTGCTCTATTGATATGCCTAATGTCTAACATGTATTGTACTCCTCATGTTATTCCATGTGTATTCCCTTACTAGGCTTTATAGCTCACCCTTTTATTATGCATGTCCTCAGGTTATCCCAGGAAATGCTAAGTACGAGGGAATATAGTGGCCATGTAAAGGAATTATTCAATAAAGATGTTTTATTTCATGCATTAAGTTTTTATGTAATGATCCTAATCCCCAAAGACACTAAACATCTCGATCTTCTTGTTGTATCAAGTGATGTTTTATGTAATAAATCGTGTTTAAGTTTGTAATAAAAGCAGGGTTGTCATATTTCAAATAATGTTTTGTATAATTATAGTTATAATTACTATCCAAAAACATTTAAAAACATTAATTTTTCTTCATCTTTGGCACCCATGATATCCTCTCAAAAAAGTCCGCCCATGGTATCAGTTTCCGAACAAATCACCTCAACCCAAGCTAAATAATCCATCTATATAAGAATAAAAATATTATGTTAGCAATGTTATAAATAAATAAATTCAACATTAATATGAAAGAATAAATTAATAAAGTGTAAAATTTAAATAAAAAGGCACACTTCAAGTTATACCAGTCACACTATGCATTATATTGAGGTGAAATTGATTCAAACATGTCACAAATGATTATCAAGATTTATCATGCCTTTATGTTCATGTTTCTCTTGTGATCTATTGATATGACTATTGACTAACATGTATCGTACTTCTCATGTATTCCATGTTTTTTCACTTTCTGGGCTTTATATCTCACCCTTTTTCTTATGAATGTCCTCAGGTTATACCATGCAATGCTAAGTACGAGGGAATGTAGTGGTCATGTAAAGGAAGTTTTCAATAAATATGTTGTATTTCATGTTTGAAGTTGTTATGTAATGATCCTAATCCCAAATGACACTAGACCTCTCTATCTTCCTTGTTGTATGAGGTTAATAGTTTATCTAATAAATCATGTTTATGTTTTTAATAAAAGCAGGGTTGTCATAGTTGGAATCAGAGGATAATTTTAGTTATTTTTGGGATTAGGATTAGAAAACCCTAGTAAAGCCTTATAGAAAAGACTAAAGATAATAAAAACATCCATATGTTTTGGTATGTACTGATTAATTGGTTTATCAAACAAATACATCCCCGTCTTGATACGAGTAGGTAGAGTCAGCTCTGGCACAGATGTATCCTAGGGGTAAAACCTGAAAACACCACTTTGAGATAGACTCGAATGAGAACTAGTGCATGAAAATGGGCCTTGATTCACTCTTGGTTAAGACAATCATGGGGGATATTCTTTGGTAAATTCACAATATTATTATGAACCCTTATTAAGGGAATAAAAAACCCTATGAATATAAGTGAGAATGTAGATCATGAAAATCATAGATTGAACACTATAGACGCCTGAGTTAAGGAAATAAATGGTTATTTACAAGTCATGAACAATTGTATTTGGATTACCCTTTATGTGTTACCCCCTAAAATTCCTTTTATTCAAGCTAATGTCTGGTAATAGGAGGACTCATGCTAACAACCGATGTGAAGATCAGTGTGATGACTGTACTAATGAGATGCCCAATACAATGCGAGCGGGAATCACAAACTTTTTCACGCTTATCTCTCAGCTAACTCAAGTATTGAATAGAAACATAGGTCAAGAGGAACGTCCTAACACCCCTAAGAAGTAACAAGTTACTATCGAGACCTTCATGAGACCATGGCCTCCTACTTTTAGTGGATCATCCGATACCATGATCGGTAATCAATGGATCAACTCCATTGAAATGATCTTCTCCATCCTTCATTGTTCTGAACAAGAGATGGTACTCCTGGTGGCATATCTTATGGAGGGTGAAGTTGATCAACGGTGGAGGTTGATAAAAATTACAAAGCCTGAGAAGGAGATCGTGGTGTTGGAATGGAAGGATTTCCAGAAGATTTTATTTGATAAATATTTTCCATGCACCCTCCAGCTTAAGATAGAAAGGGACTTCCTTTCCCTCAAGCAAAAAATATGAATAATCTGTTTGAGCATATGTGGAAAACATCACAAGGATTGCATGATATGCTTCCGGCTTTTTCGTTACCCCCGAATTCAAGGTTTACTACTTCTTTGGTGGGCTGATGCCTAGCATGAGGAAAGCATTAGCGATCCGTGAACTCGACATCTATGAGTAAATTGTCTGATGTTCCCTCAAGGCTGAAATAGAGATCGGGGAATCACAAGGGAATAATTGAAAAAAGATGCATAAGGTTGAATTCAATGCTGGCGGTCTGATGGATAAATCCAACAGTGCTAAGAAGTTCCAGTACCCCACTTGCCAAAAGTGCTTAAAGAGGCACCCTGTAAATTGCCTCAAGGGGATGAGGAAACACTTTTGGTGTGGAAGAGAAGGGCACCTAGCTGTAAACTATTGGTAAGATAGAACCGCGACTGCGAAAGAGGAGAGGAACACTCCGTTCAAACCTCAACGCATTGTCCATTGCTACAACTGCAAAGAATCGGGGAATTTCAAAAATCCATGCCCAAATCCAAGGGTTTTCAGAGGCAACCAACAACCTCTATGGAATCAAGGAAGATATTTTGCCTTCAGTTATGCCAAAGTGAACCCCGACAATGATGTGGTGATAGGTACACTGGTTATTCATTCACGAATAGAGAACGTACTTTTTGATTCAGGTTCTACGCATTTTTTATATATCTAAAGTTTAGTAGAACAATCCCAGCACCACCAAATATCAAGGAAGTGAAGATGTCAGTGAGTATGGAAAATGGGGAAATCACTGCATCTGATGAATTTAAGTCCTCTCCTGTTATAATCTATGGATTGAATTTCCCGATGAACCTTGTCTTACTCACTCTGGTGGAATTTGATGCAATTCTTGGCATGGAATGTCTTTCTTATATAGAGCCAACATAAATTTTTGGGAGATGGAAATCACACTCCATATGGAGAATCCACCCCAAATTGTTTACAAGTGTAAGGAGGAAGATGAATCTCGTTTACCTCCATCATCTCAATCATGGATATTACTGCCCTATGAGCACGCATATCTAGCTTAGATGATTGATTTCTAGGAAGAAATCACCCTTGAGGAAATTCCTATTGTGAGGGAATTTGCTAAAGTGTTTCCCAAGGAACTTCCTAGTCTTCCTCCTAAAAGAGACATTGAATTATAAATTGAACAAAACCAGGGGATCTAACAATATCCAAGACTCCATATAGAATGGTTGTCATGGAGCATGAAGAGCTGAAGAAACAACTACAGTAGAATCTGGATAAAGGGTTTATATGCCCAAGTGCTTCATCATGGGGTGCACCAGTTCTCTTCGTCATAAAGTAGGATGGTTTAATGCTGCTTTGCATCGATTATCGTGAACTTAAAAAAAATCACGATAAAGAACATGTATCATCTGACATGAATCGATGACTTGTTCGATCAGCTATGCGAAGCACAATACTTCTCCAATGTAGATTTGCGGTGGGGATATTATCAAGTAAGGGTGAAGAAGGAAGATGTCCCCAAGACTGATTTTCATACATGATACAGGGACTGTGAATTCATAGTAATTCTTTTCAGACTCACTAATGCTCTAGCAATATTCATGGACATGATGAATAGAGCCTTTAAAGATCACGTTGAAAATTTTTTGGTAGTCTTTATATATGATATTGTAATATACTCAAAAACCAAGGAAGATCATGAGGAGCATTTAAGAACTGTAGTAGAGACTTTGTGCAAGGAGAATATTTATGCAAAGTACAACAAGTGTGAGTTCTGGTTGAAGGAGGTCTCATTCATGGGCCATATCATCACAGGCAATAGGATATCTATGGATCCCTCCAAAATAGATGAAATTGAGGGCTGGATGAGGCCAACATCGGTAACAAATATCAGTATCTTCTTGGGGTTAGCAAGATATTATCAACGATTTGTGAGAAATTTCTCACGATTTTTCATCCCTCTTACAAAGATAACTCAAAAGGGAGTAATGTTTTCATGGATTAATGAATATGAAAAAATCTTCAAGGTGTTGAAAAGGAAGCTTATCACTGTTCTCGTTCTCACTTTACCCACAAGTGGGGAAATTTTTGTGGTATTCAATGATGCTTCGAAGAAGGGCTTAGGTTGTTTGCTGATATAAAATGATAAAGTGATATCATATGCCACAAGGCAATTGAAAATCCATTAGTGAAACTATCCACCGCATGATATGGAGTTGGTTGCGGTGATAATTGCCATGAAAATCGGGCGGCATTATCTCTATGGGGACAAATGTGAGATATATACTGACCACAAGAGTCTTAAATATATATTCACACAGAAAGAGCATAATATGCACCAGAGAAGACGGATATATCTCATCAAGTATTATGACTGTTCAATACATTACCACCCTAGGAAAGCAAACAAGGTGGCAGATGCCCTATGTAGAAAGGACCCAGTGATTCTATCAATGATGATAATTGAGAAGGATCCAATCTTCTTAGACTCGATGAAGATGGACATGGGAATCATAAATAAGGGAACATCATCAATCATTTCACAAATGATTGCTCAACTTTCTATTTTGGAATGTTTAAAGGATGCTCAAAAGGATGATGTGGGAATTAATGAAAAAGAGGAAGCTATTGAAAAATGGAAATCCTTGGAGTTTAATGTTAATGAAGAAGGAAATGTGCGATTTTGGAAAATAATATGTGTTCCATCAAGTCTGGAGCTGAAGAAGGAACTTTTGGACGATGCATATAGTTCAAATTTCTCTATTCACCTAGGGAGCACATAGATGTATCGAGATCTCCGGGAAATTTTTTGGTGGGATAATATAAAGAAGGAGATCTCTGAATATATTTCAATGTGCCTGGGGTTCCAGCATTTAAAGGTATTGAGGCAGAAGTCTAAGGGGATGATTCAACCATTGCCCATACCAGAATGGAAATGGGAGAACATCACCATGGACTTTGTCACCGGACATCCGAGGACAACCAAAGGCAACAATGAAATCTAGGTTTTAGTGGATCGTCCTACAAAGACTGCACACTTCATTGTTATTTGGGAGGATTTCTCATTGGATCAACTAGCACGGATATATATCCGGGAAGTGGTAAGGATGCATGGAGTACATCTATCTATTATGTCTGGCCAATATCCAAGACTCCCTCTATGTTTTGGAAGAGTCTTCAACTTTCTTTGAATACTATACTGAACTTCATTACGGCCTATCATCCTCCAACTGATGGCCAATCTAAGAGGATTATCCAAACACTTGAGGACATGTTGAGAGCATGCTCAATGGACTTTAAAGGAGGATGGGATCAACATCTTCCTCTGGTTGAGTTCTCTTATAATAACAGTTTCCACTCGAGCATCCAAATGGAACCATATGAAGCCCTGTATGGGAAAAGGTGTAGAACACCAGCATGTTGGGATGAGGTCGGTGAACGTAAGCTGCTTGGACAAGAAATGGTCGAGGAAATGGTGGAGAAGGTGAAAAACATTCAGCATCATATCAAGGCAGCCTAGAGTTGATAGAAGAGTTATGCAGATAATCCTCGATGGGACCTTGAGTTTAGTGTTGGAGACATGGTTTTTCTACTAATTTCTCCATGGAATAAGGTCATGTGGTTTGGAATGAAAGGGAAATTAATCTAATGTGCATTGGCCCCTTATAGATTCTTTATTGTGTCGGGGTTGTGGCCTATCGACTAGAACTTCCACCTACAATCGCCAAAGTACATGATGTCTTTTATGTATCCCTCTTAAGGAAGTACATCCCGGACCCTTCACATGTACTCTCTTTTGAGATGGTATAGTTGTAGGGTGACCTTTCTTATGAGGAGCAACTAGTGAAGATCTTATATCATAGAGAAAAAGTTATTTGAAATAATACAATGCCCTTCATCAAGGTGTTGTGGAAAAACCACAAGTTTGAAGAAGAGACCTGGGAATCGGAGGAAATGTTGAAGCTGAGTTACCCACATCTGTTTTAGTGTGGGAAAAGGAAATTTCAAGGGTGAAATTTCTTAAGGGGGGAATATTGTAATGACCCAAAATATCATTAATGGAAATTCCTCTTGATCAAGTTAAATGTCTATTTATGTAAAATGTTTTTATAAAATTTCAAATTCAATAGTTTTATTTTAAGAGTTGTGACCATTAATTTTATAGACTTTGAAGAGTGATCACATGATTAGTATAAATATAAGGCTTTAACGAACCCAATTTAATCACACAAAAGAAGCGATGGCCTCATCCAATAGAATTGCTCCATAAGAAGCCCATTTGTTGAAGCTCGGAAAATAGGTGGCGTCTTTGGGAATCGCTCTTGAACAATCCCAAGATGAGCTTTACCATGTCAAGCTCGAACAAGACCATCTACGGGAAAAGTGGAAGTTGATAGAGATTAACACTATGGCGATCTTATCTGAGCCACCCCAAGAGTCCGTCACCATCGCACACCTTACCCTTCTGTCTTATGCAATTGTTTTAACGGGTAATGTAACAAATCACGGGTACTATGTTCATGTACATTATTTTTGTATATGATAATGAATATACTTTTTTTTCATTATTGATACAGTTTTAATAGTTTTTAAAGTACAAATAGCATTTTTAGTTATTATTTAATTAAGAATTATATTTTTTTAAATTAAGGGATTTTTGAATTAAATAATATTTTAATAAAATATAATTATGATTATTAAATTATTTTTTATTAAAAATAAAAAATCTTATAATCTTATGAATGCAATTGTAATTTTTGATTAAGGTTTGAAATCCATTTTTATCAAAACCTGTGAATTTTCAATAAATGTGATTTTTTTTATTTTAAAAGATAAAATTAACATATTTAGAAAATTATTTAGATAAAATAAATGTTATTTCTGGAATTAGGGAGTCGAAATTATCCAATGGTGAATTTTTCATAATTTTCTGAGACAGTCAAATTTTTGGGTAAAAATTAAATACCGTTTAAATATATAATGTGTTTTATGACATCATAATGACCCAATAGTGTTGTAATAAAATACTATAAGCTTTATTTTCGGCCAATATATGTTTCAAAATTAAAATAATGTGCTTTTGGGTTTGTTTTACTTATTTTACAAAGCATTAATGGACCCCTCAGGATTTATTAAACATCGTGTCTTTTTTATTTATTTTCCATGGGAGTGTGAATCACCTCCACATAAGAAACCCCAATATTTTAAGAAGTTTTGACCTTGGACTTATAAAATATTTTTTTCATCTCCCCTTTTCGAAAGACCATGTGAAAAAACCATGAGCTGATTTGTGGTTTGGATTATTTTAATATAAGGGGTCCCAACCCTCAATAATAATGAACTCACTCGCCTTTCCTATAAAAAACCACCCAAGATCCCACATCCTCCTCACTAAAATACATTGGAGTTATTCCATCCTCTTACCTACTCTCTCTAGAATCCTTCAAAGGTTCCCCAAGCTCCTGTGAAACCTCTCTCAAGCCTCTCTATAGCCTTTGGAAGCACACATCCAAGTAAGGGTTTTTCTTCCTTTCTCATTTTTGTCCAATTTTCTTTAAGTTGTTTTCCCCTTTCAATTTCAATTATGAATTTTGGGGTATGGTTTTTCACCTCCCTAATACTTCCCTATTAATGTTTTAATAATGGGATACCCTTTCACTCTCATTAAATTCCTCCCATGTAAACCTGTTACTATGCCAAAATTCCAAAATTAACTTCTCTCTCCTCATTTACATTCATTCAATACTTTTGTAGCATCAATCTAAATTCCATTACATTTTTTGGGACATGTATATATATGACATAATTACTATCCATTAAATGTAAATATGATTATGAACCCCATTCTCTCTCATCAACCATTTTTATGAATTCTATGTCATACCTTTACGCTGCTGAAATCGCACCGATTTTCTAAGCCAATGACATTGTGTAGTGAATACCATTCCCATTTATCCATCAAGGGTATTCAACATTATGAACATTTAGATATTTATTAAAAAGTTTAATGTATGAATTCCACATTCCTTTATCATGGAATTAATGATTATTTTTTATAGATCCATGTTTTAGGATCCATGTTTCACACTTATGCATGAAATGAAATGTTTAAGAAGTATGTGCCCTTATAGCACTAAAATGCATTGGGTAAAGTATAGTATCATGATAAGTCATGTTCAATGATTGTGGAATCAAGATAATTAAATTGCAATGTGGGTTTACTCGTGCTTCATGTGTAATGGGAATTCACTCATGCTCCATGTGCAATGAGCCTTGGCTCATGCTAATTCCATGTTAAGTGTTGACACCAAATTTCCAGGTTATGATTATCTTTCTTTATCATGCATTTATGTTCATGTTTCTCTTGTGCTCTATTGATATGAATATTGTCTAACACGTATTGTACTCCTCATGTATTCCATGTTTATTCCCTTACAAAGCTTTATAGCTCACCCTTTTTCTTAAGCATGTCTTCAGGTTATCCCATGCCATGCTAAGTACGAGGGAATGTAGTGGTAATGTAAATGAAGTTTTCAATAATGATGTTGTATTTCTTGTTTTGAGTTGTTATGTAATGATCCTAATCCCCAAAGACACTAGACCTCTCGATCATACATGTTGTTTCAAGTGAATAGTTTATGTAATAAATCATGTTTAAGTTTGTAATAAATGCATGGTTGTCATACTTATACCCATCCAAATAAAGTGGTGATGAAAAATAGATTCCCCACAGTGTGGTGATGGAAAGTCATATGTACGCACATGTAGTGATTTTTTTATTTCATAGGATCGATTATAGGTTGAATAATGTTTTTCCAAAGTAATAATAAATTATAATAAAATATTTTATAATTTATTTATTACTTTAAAATGTTAAAACCACATGAATAGGATGTAAAAGATGAAATAATCTTGATTGAGTCGGTAAAGGTGATTACAAATTCTTTGGTGAAATTCTTTTAGATATCCTATTAGGGACTATAAGATTGGTATTTTTAGAAAAAAACAATCAATTTAATGTGAATATGTAACATTAAAAGATAAATGTTTAGGTTATGGTCAAGCATGAATGATCAATCTGATGTGAAGAAGTAAGGGAGGAGGTTCCCTTTTATAATTGAGGTGATGACACTTTTAGAATTTCAAAAACAATTAAAATATAATATATTAAATATCATTAACAAAACTCAAAAATTAAATATATTCAATTATAATATGTCATAAGTCTGTAATATCATTAATAGATATATTTTATAAATGTTCTTCTATTATTTTACATCATTTCGTTTTAATTAACACATAGTTAACTTATTTTAAACCCCACTAAGGTAAGCATTTTTCGATATTAAATTGTTGTAAATTTTACTTTGATGATGTAAATAATATAATAATCGAACCATTTATAAAATTATAGGAAAAATTATAATTAATTTCTATTTTCATTGATTTTTAATTGTTTTAAAATGATTCAATAAAAACTTATTTTAATAAAATATCATTTCTTTCAAATTTTACACTAATCATTACATCGACACTTAAAAATTTTAATATTACAAGGTAAAATAAATAAAAACATTCTATTATACCCCTATGAGGTCGTGGTCATCCATAAAATTCATTTATTATATTAATAAATTAAAATTAGATTAATATTAATATATTTAGTAACATTTATTTGAAATTTCTATTAATAAAATAATTACACCATCAATATTGTGTAATTATATAATACACAAAATTATTCAATAATAATTAAAAATAAAATACCATGATAAATATAAATATTCTATAATTCATGATAATATTTTTACTCTAATATATCTTTTTGGTAACCCGATATTAAAAATTACATTGTATTCAAAACAAGAATGTGACATCTTATAATTTTTATTGAATAAAATGTTATGAATATCATAGTGTCAGCTAAGTGGATATAAAAGTAAAAAATTTATTTATAACATCAAAATATGTAAATTAAATTAAAAAAAATCATTTATATTTATTCATAACATATCTTTTTTCCAATGTGGATACGTATGGGATATTTCAGACAATGCATATTAAATTTTTTGACTTTTTTTTTATTAAAACAATTCATAATTAATTTTCATGGGAAAGTGTCTATTAAAAAAAATAATTTTTATTCTTATGTGTTAAGGGATTGATAATTTTAATCTAATAAAATTTCACCATGTGTTAGAGTAATTTTATTGTCATTATCAATTTTTTTAATCTAAATTACCAAATTTACTAAATATACTGCTAATTGATTTCACCACGTTTAATATTAATCATGTAAAACATAAATGTTTAATATTTTATAAATTTAGAACATATAAATCTAAATTCTGTAACATTTTTTCAAAATTATAAAAAAAATTATTTTACAATTAAATTTAAAATTAATGTTTTTCATAAAAATTATCTTTTTAAACATAAATTTTTTTCATAATAATTAACTGTATAAAAAATTTTAAAAAACAATAATTTGATTATTTTAAATAAAAATTAACAAATAATAATTTAAAAAACATACAAATTTTTTTTATTGTCTAAATAATTGAAAAGAAAATTATAATTTCATTAAAAAACATTATTTTATTTTGTTCATTAAAAGATGATATTTTTCAGTAAAAATCTATAATTCACCGTATGATAATATTTTTATTTATATTTCAAAAAGATTGTTTATTTTTGAAACTGATATTTATAAATGTTTAATTTTTTTATAGATGTCTACCATTAAAAGGTATAAAAACTATTTTTTATGAAAATAACATTATATACATAAAAATGTGGTTGTTCTTATTTTTGGCATGTTAATCATATTGGTTGAATTAGAAAAAAAAATTTAATATTAAACATCTATATTTCATTATGATCATTCACTAATAGTGATTAAATTACATTATTTTAACACAACTTCCTTTTGGTAATAAAAATAGATCTTCATAAAAACAAATTATTTAGTTTTATTTAGTTTTTATCATAATTTATATTTAATATTTATTCAAATAATTAATTTCATAATTAATTTAATACATTTTCATCACCACCATTCCAACAGATAGGTGATTATTATCATATATGTTGTTTTTTTGGTAAATATCGGTCTTGCGTGTAACACAATCTATCGAAAGAGCATGGAGTTTTTTGTAACAAAAAGCCACACATTGTGCTATATATACCAAAATATAATTTAATGGTTGTGTGTAGTGATATATTGAAATGGTATTTCATATAAAGTATACATAAGTTGGTATATTTAGGAACACAATCCATTAAATAATTTAAATTTTTTAACCAAAATAATACTTAAACACTTGAGGTTTTACATTCTACCCCTATTAATATAAACATTCCCCTAGAAATTTGAATCCCTAATATAAAAAATTGGGTTACCTATGCCTTATAATGTTCTCATTTTCTCATATAACCTCATTAAACTAGTGGTTTCTACACAAAAATTTAACCACTTGAGTGGTCATGATTTGTATAATTTATCTCAATGATAAATAAATTCTACTGGTGTCCATTAATAATTGAGATCATTCTCCAGTGGTATGACCTCTAATTTTAATATAAATTAATTATTTGGTATTTAATTATGTAGAATAGAAACCTATAACACATCAAGAACATCAGTGATATTTTGATGTTGCACCATTCAATTATCTACAATTCTGATAGAGTCAAGGATTAAAAAAGAATTGAATCCTTGTTATTTGAAGTATAACTTATTAAATCAATTTTTGATACATGAAAATTCATTCATTGGAAACCCACATCAAAAAATGGGGTTCAAAAATATCTTATTTATAATATGTTATAGGGAAATGAGTTGGTCACAACCATGTAATGATATTTAATATGATAATAATAGTAAAATCTGAAATCATGGATATGATAGGGAAATCTAATTTTCATTTTTTGATGGAGAGTGATAGAGAACATGATGATTATATTGATAACCATTGTAGAACCATAAATTTGTTATTAGTTAACAAACCATTGATTTTATACAAATAAAAGTAAATGGATAATTTTTTTGTTCCAATATCCTGTTGCAATATTTGAGGAAATATTTCATTTCATTAAGTAAGAACATAAGTAAATATATATTCTTGAGAAGTAAAATATTGTTCTTAATAAATTTCACTAAAAAACTCTTCTTTTTCTCATACAAATAGTATTCAAGATGAATTTCTATGCATGAATTATAAACATCATCTTCTACAGATACAAATATCCACAAAATAATATAATAATCTATTTTCATTCTATATTGGAATTTATAAAAACCAAAATAGTCAGTACAGTGTAATAATTATCAAAGCATATTAATTTATTATATCAGTAATACATGAAATTAAAATTTTATCATTAAATAAATATATAATATAAAAATTCATCAACATTATAAAAGATTAATATTGAATACAAAAAGAACAGTTGGATTTAATCCAATAGTCTTCCAAGATAAATTATAAAATTTATATCCAAATAACATTAATCACTTTATACATCTCAGACCACAAATAATTCCTCTAGTAATCATTAAGATATGTTATCTATTTCTATAAATATCATGAATCTCCAAAAATAAATAATAAAAATATACATTCCTCTTTTATAAAATTCAACCTTTATTTACCAAATAATAACACATAATATAATATATGGTTTTCCAAAATAGAAATAATCTCCCAAAATAAAAT
Organism: Viscum album; assembly: GCA_963277665.1. NCBI lineage: Eukaryota > Viridiplantae > Streptophyta > Magnoliopsida > Santalales > Viscaceae > Viscum > Viscum album. The sequence continues at coordinate 182,050,415 of OY728120.1, forward strand.
TAATCACTCAACCATCAATTAAATATTTTAATATGTGTTTATTTATATGATAAAACCTATTCTCACCAAATTTATAATATGATTCATCCATTAATTTTTTTACTAAAAATCAAATTCCAAACAAACCAGGACATCACATTGGCCTATGGTATGTTATCAACCCTCTTAACCCTTTCTTTGTGGGTTTACACCGTGTAGCCTTGCTGGATATGATGGCTTGTCACCCATCATTCATTTTTTCCTTTTTATAAAACTATTGTAATATAATGCATATAAAATGATTGAAATTTGATAAAAACCTAATAATACTTTATAATTTTATCATTTAAAATATGTTTTAAATTCAAATTTTTTCCCATGAATTACATCTTACATACGAAAATGGGATAACCCATAATTACTTTAAGAATAAATGTCTCCAAAAGTATCATTACTATCCATAAAATTACATAACAAAAACCTCAAATAAATTTATAATATAGTCTTATATACCAATGTTGGTATCTATAACTAGTAATATATGTTTTAATAAGAAAATAATAATCTTAAATGTTATCTATGTACTACTCTGATACCAAATGTAATATTATAAAATCTACACTTTTGGTTTCATTTATAAATAGATAAACATTTCATATGTGACCCAATAGTTTCAATAAAAATTCATACAATATCAAAATATATAATTGGACCACATACACACCCAGTTATTTTTTTTATAGAATTTTATAAAATTATGAAAAACTCCAAAAAACATTGTTTTATAAACAACTGGTTTTTAAAGATCAACAATATGTTTCACTATAAAGTATTTCTCTTATTTCAAAATAGGTCATCAACATCATCTATGTGAAATCATTATAGGAATAATTTATTTAATATATTTACTCATGGCCTATGAAAATGAAACATAATAAAGATGTGACTGTAGATTCTCTGTACAGTTAGTAATGAAAGGTTAAATAATCATAATGAAGAGAAACATGAAAATAATATTTGAAAATTTTATCTTTCATATCAAGAATAATGATACTTAATTATTGAATAAATCATATATGTTCGTCACACATGAATTATAAATTAATAAAAATACAAATTTTGTTGGATTATAACATAAGACATGAAATTGTGACATACACACAAGTATAAAAAATCATTTTCATGTTAATTAAGGATTATATAAAAGACCGTTATAGAGAAAAAATTCACTTATTGAAAAGAGTTCACTCCTCATTCCACCCATGTATTACCAAACTAGGATTAATTATTATTTCATTCCATTAAAACTCATGAGATATAAATATTTACCCAATTAATTGGAGGGTTAAATAGGTCTTTTGAATCCCGTGTTTTGGAATTAATGGTTCACAAAAATTATTTTTATATAATTCATAGTGGTTAGGATGACCAAATTTAAAACTGGGTGTCAGAAACGTTATCATTTTGAGAGTTGATGATGCAATGCATGTTTTAAATTAAATAAATTTAATTAATTAATTTAATGTTAAAGAGTAATTTAATTAGTTGGTGATGAAATAGATAACTTATTTAATTATATTATGTTTACAATTATTTTAATTAATTAACAAATAATTTGAGGGTTTGGTTTTAACAATTTAATTATTTTAATAAATGATAATAATAATAATATAATAATAATTATTCTAATGATTATTATTTTTATTTTAATATTTATTTATTGGTTTTTTTATAATTATTTTTTATTGTTGTTTTTTAAGGAGTTGTGTATGGGTATTGAGAAAATAAAAAGGGAGAAAACCATCTCCAAAACTTGAGGCATGACACCTCTTATCTTCCTTTTGGTGAACTCTGACCTCCCCTTATTCTCTCTTGAGGTGCAATGTTCGAGCCCCTCTCCTAGGAACCCTAGATGGTGCGATCTTCCATCCCATGGTTAGACCTACTCCATAATACGACTCCTTTGTGGCTGTGTTTTACAACAGGCGGGCACCACATAGTGGTAGTGACACATTCTTCATAACTCTATTGTTATTCTTGTTTTCGTTAATTTCTTAATGTTTCTCCAATGATTCATCGAGTTATTTTCCTTAGACACCTTCTCCTTCATCTCATTAAATATTTTATTCTATTTTGGAATTGGGTTTGAATTTGGAAGAATCACTATTTAATGGGGTAATACGATTTTGAGGTTATTCCATTGATAGAGTGTCTGAATGATGTCTTGGGGCCAATTAGACTATGTTTTGATGACTGATGCTAAAGGGGAAGCGTTTTTTATTGACTCGGCTCACCACCATCAAATTCGATTATGCTTATAAACTTGTCATATGGTCTCACATCCTTTAATCTAGGATCTCATGTGTTATATGAGTCCCTAGTTTTTAATTTGATTGGTGGTGATCCTTACTGAACTAATTTTGGGTGATGGATTTTGATGTAGGCTGTTGCGATCAATTCCAAGTGCATGAACACATTTTTAAGGAAGTGTGTGTGAATGAGGGGACTACTACATATGTTTGGAAGAATCCAAATTCATGTCTTCTCTTGTTTTGTTAAAGGTAGGGTCATTATCCTTGCATTAATTATAAAAATAACGTAGTTATTGATTTAATAATTTTTTCAAATTAGCCTGTAACATCAAGACTGAGTTGGGTAAATTGTAGAAATTTTTTAAAGATTACAAAAACAATTTTTTTCAACAAAACCCCTCAATATATGGTACGGTTCCTTCAATCTAGAGATTTATTGAGTAGACTGATATGTTTTCTTTTCTTGCTGATATGTGTTTTCTATATACTTTTCAAATTATAGGGATCTATTCCTAAAGTATTAATGTGTTTTTTATCATGGAGATGTACCACCTCTTTTTCATGATAACCAATATGAATTGAATATTCTCTTTGATCATAGATGGGTATAATGGGTGGGTTTATCCATGTGATAATATTTAAACATACTTGCTCTTAAATCCAATCACACCACCTTGTTTTGGTATGTGTATGAAATTATACAAATATCAATGCATAACTAATAAATGATTTTTTTATTTATAGTCAAATAATTAATTCGGTAAATTATTTAATTTGTGTGATTATGAAATTGGTAATATAATTGGTTGGATTAAATAATTATTTGATTAATTAATTATGAGGAATTTATGATGATGGATTCAGTAAATTAATTTTGAAATTAATTATCAGTTATGATGCGATTGATTAATTTCGATATATTGAATATTTAGTTTTTGAATTAATTAAAGGATATGGTGTTATTAATTAATATACCTATTTAGAATAACTAATTTGATGAATAAATTATAAAATTATGGAATGGTAACATGGAAATTCGTGGGTGCGTGAGTATGTAATAATAACATTGAAATTCAGTTGTGTAAGAGTATATTAAGGTAACATGGACATTCAGGGGTGAACGAGTATGAAATGGGGACATGGAAATTCATGGATCTGTGATAATGGAATAGAAACTTGGAAATTCATTGATTCATGAGTATGGAATGGTAAAATATAAATTCATGGGTGCATGAGTATGGATTAGTAACATATTCATTCGTGGGTGCGTGAGTATGGAATGATATCCAAGGCATTCATGGGTGCGTGAGTATGGAATGGTAATATGAAAATTTATGGGTTACTGTGTATGGAATGGTAACATGGAAATCAATGCGTGTGTGAGTATGGAATGGTATCATGGAGATTCAAGGGTGCATGAGTGAGGAATGTTAGCATGGGAATTCAAGTGGGTGTAAGTTATGGAATGATAATTCCATTCAAATGTTTCACAGATAAGAATGGTAACATGCTCAATATTTCTTGTGGTTGAATAATGAATATTAAATATTTTTATTATTAATTAATTTAATTATTATATATATTAATATATTTCCTGATTAGACTATTATCTTGACTACAAGCCGAAGAAGGTATCACCTTCATGCGTCCCTTAGGAAACATGATGAGTTTCTGTTTATTTATTCATTTTTATTATTATGTCCCTATACATGCTCATTGTTTAATTATCTATCACTTCTTGGATTGGGATAAACATTAGTGGTTCTAGCCTACGGTTATATCCCACACTCAACTCGCGCCGTCATTGAACTTGGGTACCCGAGTAGACCTTCTATTTATTGGAATCTTCACCTTGCTTCTTTTCTGTATTTCTTTTACCTAAGATTTAGGATAAAAAAACTGAGATGGATCTCAGGATGCTCATAGAGATATCCATGGGGTTATGTTCTCTTTTTTTACTTTTTTTCTATATTGTAAAGCTTTTTTTTGTTTACTACATTCAGATATGAATCATTATATGGCATGCATGCAATATAAAACTGGCATTAACCATATTCTACAACTTCTTTTTTAAAATTTTCATCTGCTTATTTTTCATATTTTGTTATACCACATTCACTTATATTTGTTTTTATTTATTAATATATAGGTATACTATATTGAAAACTCTAATATGAGGGTATACTATATCCACTAACAATCTCTACAATCTCGCTACTAGTCGACAGACAATGGCTTATGGGGTGCCATGCTTGAGGTAATGTGGAAACCGGTCCAACTACTGGTATGATGGTGAGTCAGGCCATGATGTTTCATTTTTGTATGAGAGATAAATTGTTTCCTTTGTCTTTCTATTTTGGGTAGGTACATAGGATACTATGAATGTGTGGGCACTTGGTTAACAGTCAAACATGTGACTGATCACCCCACGTACGAGGAATTAACATATGGCTAGGGTTAAGAATTTATTTTTATTCCATTTTCTATTAAATTTGATTTGATTTTAAATTGGTTGACAAGTGTATTATATTCTAATTATTGATTATATGAATTTTTTAAATGTTACTTGGCCTGATATGGTAATGATGTTTCATTACAAGAATCATTTTAGGAACTTGTAAATTCACATTCCATGCTTACTACATTCCATGTAGATGCATTGGAAGCATACCTACAAATTTTTATTCCTTCCATTAGTGAAATGTTAGGTTTTGATCTGCATTAACATGCCACTTTTGATGACATGATTCATCGATATATTAAACATGCATGGGTGTTTATATTTCATATTGCATATCATTTTACCACATTTTGCTGTTGTTCCTTTCTTATATGTTGTAAAATGTTTTTGGGATATGTCTTATGATAACAAGATAAATATTGTTTATGTGTAAATGGTTGTATTATTGTAAATTGATTGGTTGAGTTTACAACAGATTCCAATTTCAATTGTAAGGTGTATGAGAATCTTATAACTAGTTAAACGGGTAACCCGTGTATTCCAACCATTGAAAATGTGATACTAAAGTTAAAATGTTAAATAGAAATTGGATTTGATAAATGGTATCCAAATTCTAGTGTTAAGGTGTATGTGCGCCATGTGAATATTTGAATAGCCACCCATGTATATAACCCTTGTATAACCATAGTGTGTTTGGAAATGGTTGTAAATGTGAAATTGTTTATTTTAGATTGAAATGTTTTTGTAATCTATTAAAATTATCAACTTTTCGCATGTAGGTAAATTGGGGTATGTTTTTATGAAAAGAAATATTATGGGGTTTATATTTTGAGAACCCGAATTGAATAAATGGGACCCTTAGAGGCCGTGTTTTTAGTTAAAATGAATTTAGATGCTAAATCACCTGTTTAGAATTAAATTACACTGAATGTTAAATTTTTAATGAGGAATTGTTTTATATCATTCCTTTTTTTTCTAAGTGGAATTTATTTTAAACAAAGTTCCTTTTTTGTGAAATGGTTTATGGGGATGGTTGAATTTGATTCAAATGGTTAAATGTTGAAATGAATAAACGAAATGGCATAAAATTGGAACCTAAACTGGTGTACTTTGCTCGAACATTCATGGAGGGGTTGTTTTTAATGTTTCAAGTGGTATTCCATGTAACAGAGACATTGTTATTTATTCATATGTTTTTTCAGGTTAGGAATGGCTAAAATTAAAAGGGGATGTTGAGCCTAGTGGATTTTTTATGCTTGACCATATAAGTCAAGTCAACATGTATGCTTTATAAGGACTATCCTATGGTACATATCACCCTTAGAGATGGGATTTATTATTTTATTTATGAGCTTTATAACATTGGTATCATTTTAGTGTCTTTGTTCCAAGTAGGTATTTTGGGGTTTAAATAATGACACCCTTATTTTGATGGGTTGTTATTGTACCTTGAATTTTAATGTGGGAATAAGCATTGAGAAATAATTTCTTAAGTTGGTTAGACATAACTCGGGCATGGAAATCTATTTAATGGGTAATATTAACTTATCATTCTCTAGAGATGGATGAATCAGTAGGTCTTCATCCTTATTAATTGATGAACGAGATAAAATGTTGTTGGATTTTTGGAACATGGGGTTGTATTTGATGACATATGCGGTATCGTCAGGTGTTTAGTGATGTAATGAACCATTTGATTTTAGGGTGATCATTATGATTGAAATATTGGGTGAGATCTCAAGTCAAACCTAGAGTAGTGTGATTGGTCCATTAATGTAATTCATCCCACTACATGGGAGGAATTTTTGAGACTCAAGTGTTTTGACATACCAGTAGTTTTAATTTTCAGCTTACATGCCAAATGTGTTGATGTGGTGATTGTGGTTTGTGGAACGTCACATGTGTATTTTTTTTACTCAATTATTTCTCTTATTATAAACTATTATTTTCTATTGCAAATATTTATAGTCTTAAGGTGGCTAGTGTCACATTTGTTCGGGTGTACATGTTAGTGCTTTCATGGTAGCACGACATCGATAAGGTTGGTGGTATGTGAAAACCATTTGAAACTCCTTTAGTTTTTGGAATAATTTAAGTGGTATGATTTAAATAAACATGTTTGTATTGGGTGATATAGGAAATGGTGTTTGGTTAATCAATCATTGGAAGGTGAAGCTGAACTTTTTGAATGGATTCAGCTGGTAATAGTTCAATTGACCTTTTTGTGACATGATTTTACTCTTAGTGTGACATTCTGAAAGAGATTAGTATGCCCCCTCTAATTAACTCATTGTAGAGGTAATAAAATAGCATCATTTTAACATTACTCTAACTTTTTAAGTGTTTTTTGATTTATAAGTGGATTTCATTTGGGTTTTATCAGGTACGCATGGTTCATTAGGTTACTCCGTTATTTCTGATGAGGGAGGACAATTAAAAAAACATAACGACGGATTGACATAGTAATGTCACTGGATTTCATGTATGGACTTAGGTGTACATGTATTTGGAGATGGTATAATTTGAAAGGGATGTCTATAGTCTAAGGGTTAGTGTGGGTTTTTAGGTCAGTGATGTGTTTCAGGGAATGAAATGTGGTTTGGAAATTTTATCTTAAATGGTAAGACCAATGGTGTAAATAACCAATTAGAGGATAGTTAAAAATATAATGATGGTATCATGTCTCTAGTTGTGTGGGCATGGTTTTATGCAAGTTTTATGTTTTAGTCATAATTTTATATTTTGATATAATTTAAAAGGATTTAGCACTTTGTTCCTGTCAATTAGTTAAAGATGTGGTTCGCGTTTGGAAGTTAAACACAATCGTTCCAATGAGACATCAAAACCATTGCGGGTGGGTGATGTTATCATAGTTCCTGATGTATTCTCAATGATGATATGTTTGAAGGTGGGTATATTATAGAATCCATTATTTTGGACTGGATGGTTCTCCTAAGGGCATCAAAATCTTTGACAGTTACAAGGAAGACTGAATTTTAAACCATGTTTCAGAACCTTTTTCTTTCCAAGAGTGGACGCTACAATGCACGTTTCTAATTGATGATATTTAATTTGTTAAATTTGTGTTAAAATGGAATTTAATTTATTTTTTTCGGTATAGAGAATTGATTTAATTAAATTAATATAGAAATAAATTCAATTAAATAATGAATAAATAGAGGGATTGGTTTTAATAAAGGAATTTTTGTAATAAATGTCAATAACAATAATATACTAATACTAATTATTACTTTTATTACTATTATTATGGAAATCTGTTTTTGTTTTAATAATTATTAGTTATTATGTTTTTATGAGTTTCTTAGTGTATTAAGAAAACCTAAAGGGATAAAACCCTCTCCCTTATGTGAGGTGCGATTCTTCTTCTCCCCCTTTGGTGTAGCATGACCTCCCCCTTCTCTCCCTTGAGGTGAGATGTGTGATCCTATGTCCTAAGAACCATAGATGAGCGATGTCCCTTTCCATGATTGGGCCTCCACATAGCCGCAACACCTTCCTGGTTGTGTTTTACAGTAGGTGTGCACCATTTAGTGGCACAAAACCCCTTCTCAGGATCTCCCCTGTTATCCATGTTTTCTTCTGATTTCTTCAGGTTACTCCAACATTTCCTTGAGGTATGGTCCCTATACCCCTTATCCTTCATTGCTTAAGAAATTTGATTCTCTTTTGACCTCCTGTTTGAATTCGATCAAATCCCAAGGTCATGGGGTTAATCAAATATTTTTTTCATCCTTTTATAGGGTATGCGAATGATGCCTCAAGAAACATTAGCCCATGTTTCGATGACCTCCACCAAAGGTGAAGCAGTTTGGATTGACTCGGTTCACCATAATAAAATTCTTGTATGGTTATACCCCCATTATTTGGTTTCTCACCCATTATACTAGGTTCTCTTGGGTTACTTGAGTCCATGGTATTTAATTGGATATATGATGATATTTTCCACAATAATTTTTATAGCTTTATTTTATTTTAGGGTTTTGAGATCGATTCAATGTGTGTGAACACATTTTTAATGAATTTAGTTTTCATGAAGGGATTTATACATAAGTTAGGAAGAATCCAATGTCAAGTGTTTCCTTGGTCTATTTGGGGTTGGGTCTTCAACCATTATTTAATTAGAAAAATGAATTATTTGTTAATATAATTATTTTGATAAATATTAGTGTAAATTATATAATGAATAATATATTTCATTGATGTTTTCTTTTAATACCAAATTACTTTTTTGTAATAAAACCCCTTCATCAGAGTTGTGTTGCCTTCAAAATAAAAGCATAGTGAGTAGACTAATATGTTGTCTTAGCTTAGTGAAAAATGGTGTAATGTCCCAGACATCTCCAGTCCATTACATTGTGAAAATGCGGTGTTAGAGGTGTTCTGGGAGGTTAAGGTGACTTGAGGGTGAGTTTCAGTGAATCATTAAGGAAAACTAAAGGGCAGTAGCTTTTGCATGGGATGAAAACGGTTTGCCTAAACTATGTGGCCAGAACGTGCATATGTAATCTTCGAGAATGTGGCTAACGCACGGTTAGAGCACGGGTTGTCAACCTTTGTAGCCAAATTGTGAGAGAGGGGTGTCCAAGGCAGTAGCTAATGCACGATTAGCGTACGGTTTTTTAAATCATGTGGACTAACCATGCAAGCACATAAATTAGATCCTAAAATTGTGGATCTAACTTTTTTTTCCTCTAAATGGTTCGTTTATGCCCCTAAGCAGCCATAACTCGGTATTACCCTTCATTAAATGTAGGATAACCTCTCCCAAGCATTTTGGAGGCGATCTGAAGGCTTCTCTTGACAAATCGATGGTGGTTTCTTGAAGTATGTGATCATTCTTCTTCGTTCATGGTTGTTTTCTTAGATATACTTAGATCTACTCCTACTCTTCTATTGGTTTCATAGATCTACGCATGTTTTGGGTAGATCTAAGGGTTTGGATGCCAAATATGATGAGATTTGGTCTTCATCTTTCTAGGAGGAGAGATCTATGGTGGGTTTTTGGAGAATATACCTGGGTTTCTTGAGCGTTCTACGACCATCATGGTATTCATCAAAAAACATGAGGCAGTGGATTTGTTTCTTCTCTTTCTTTTATGTGTAACCATATTTTTAGCATGTTGAATCCTGCTAGATGACAATAGAATTGACCTAATAAAATACTTTGAAACACATAAAGAAATCGTATCAATTTTATGTTATTGCCTCATGTTTTACTAGATAGTATGATATCTATGATTTCCTTTCTTAGCGGTTGCTCTTGGTGGAAATTGGTAAAGAACATAAACTGGGACTAATTGATATTTTTTGGATAATGATAAAGAGGCATGTGAACGAATCTAGTTCCTGTAGTAATTTGATGTTACTTAAATTTGAATAGTAAGAATGTATAAACATTTGTGATATCTTACTGGTTAGGATCCCGATTTTAGAACCAATGGATTATAAATCTGTTAATTCAATATGGTTTAAAGATTTGATTGTTTGATAATCCCTTGAAGGGTTATGAGTTACCCTCTTGTTTTTTGAGAGGTCCATAGCCCAACTGATGTGATGTTTGATTTCTTGATGCTTGTGTTATGATGTGACCCTGGAGGGGTGCTGTGATATGTGGAGGCATATAGGACTTTTGGGTTGTGGAAGCGGATGACGCCTAGTATGGCGAGATGCATCAGTTTATGCATGTGGGTGTCAGGGAGGACACCAGGGAAAATGTAATGGGTTGATTCTTGGGGTTCATTGATTGTTTATCTGCTTCACTTTTCCCTACTAATAAAGGTATCTGGTCTTGCTTACGCTTCTTCAGATGTAGGAGAAGATGTGTGGGGTATGCCACATGATTTTTGTTTCTATAATCCCAAAGGAGGATGGGTATACGCTCATTCTATAGGTGGAAAAGACTCGACTGGTATTACATCTACTCACCGTTTTGATCCCCCTTGTGTTTGGTTTCATATAATTCTTTTCTAGAATCCATGGGAATATGGGAATGTAATTCTGTAACGAATGTTTGATTAAATGATTTTAACCCATGGTGTTGGTGCTTGTTAAACCTTACTGATGAGGTTTAAACTTTTTAAAGGACATTGGAAGTTTCTGTATGTGGTGTTAATGGAATATAATGTGGAATTTGTCATGGTTAATTAATATTTGAAGAATTAATTAACATGTAGTGTAATTGATAAAAATCAAATTAAGTACTCTTATAAAGCCCTTAAATTGTTGTCTGCTTATAGGATACATAATCTTAGAAGTGGAAGCCCGTAGTTTTAGAGACATTAGTTGTATTTGTGTATAAGACTATGTTATTCCCATAGTGTGGTTGTGAGTTATAGTATATTCTTGACTTTTTGTGTTTCTATACGCTACTCCACCATGTCAGTACGAAAAACTAACACCTCAGGGATTCTGAGCCCTGGGGGGTGTTTTCCCCAACATTCTGATGGGAGGATGAATGGCTGACTACCCCCTTTGACCTCACTCTCTTCTCTTGGTAGATATTAGTGCCATTAGGCACATCATTTTGTTTCCGCATATACGTGTGTAGAGGGCTGTAATGTCTTGGGTTTATTCACACACATATATTTTGGAGATAGAATACTATGGACTAATATAGGTTTAAAGTGTATAGGTTGTGATGTCTTGAGGATCCTTACTCGGTGTGTTGGTTGTATTGGCTTGAGGTATAATACACGACTTATGATACATGTTATGCGAGCTATGGTGGCTCCCAGAATCTACCAGGTTACTTTTGGTTGTGAGGATGGTGTGGTGCTTTGCCCAGGAGTCTGTTGGAAAGCCTTTTTGGTGCACGTGGTGCATATTTTGGAGATTATACCAGGTGTCTGTCTGAAAGCCTTTGGAGAGAGATGCACAGGACGTAGGTCATTGGGGAAAATCAGAAAACTAGTGGGGAAGTAGTAGCGGGGTACCCTTGATATTTTTTACTATATGATATATTCTTGTATGTGTTACTTGGTGAGAGTAGGCATGATGAGGTTGGGAACTTAGTATACATTTTTAGGTGATGAGTTGGTTTCACTTGTTCTTCATTCAGATTTAGCATGCTTTCATTACATTTTCATGAGAGGCTTCGGGGAGGATACAACTGAGTATACTGTTATACACACCCTACATATATATAAACTATTTTTCATGTCACTTGGAGGAGGTTGGAGGTCAAGCTGGTTTCTACTAGCTTGGGGTTGCAGGAGAAGTTTGGGCTTGTGGTTACAGCTGTTTTTACATTCTTTTGGGTACTTGAATTTTTCCCATTCAGTTTTCGTACTTTTTCATGACATTACATTTGTGAACTGGGGGTTTCTTTTATACTTTTGTTCTGAGTTGGAGTTGGTTGGTGTATATCTTATCTCTCTCTTCCGCATGTGTTTTCTTAGAGGGTAATGTCTCCCATTTTTGTGTTACTATATCCCCGGTGCTAGTCGCCAACCCGGGGCCTACTGGAGGCGGGACTAGGGGTCATTATCTCCCTTCTCACATTGCCGGCCCAGGTGGGGTACACTTTTTGAGGAGGGGTCATGATAGTGTGGTATCAGAGGTCTATTTGAGGGATATAATGAAGTTTGGAGTTAGGCACAGGTGACGTAGCATGGGTTGGTAGGCAAAGGGTGTCAGTCATGTTTAGAAAGTGAGTTAAACACTAGATACTGGCTAAGACATAGGCATTTAGGGTCCCTTTTGATCTGATGTGTGGACCATTAAGTTTACAATGTCTACTAAATAAGGTGATACTGGTTGCATGGTAGAGTCCTATGAAAGGATCATGCGTCATTCTACATTGTACCCATTTTTCAATGGGTATACCTTGGGTTAGGATAACCTAAAATTCATGAATGAAAATAATAATTAATTAATTTTGAGTCTTCCATATTCCATGCTTAGGAACTCTAATGGTTCTTATTTTATAGGTGTGGCTCCTGGTCGACGTCCTCATCATGTTTACGCAGAAAATGTCCAGCAGGCTCTTTCAACAGATTGCCTTAGGGTAGAGGTTAATGATGAATACACTTGTAGGAAGACACTCCTAGAGTTTTAGTTCTAGAGGTTGCAGAAGTACAAGGGCTCCGTTTCAGATGCAGTCACTGACGACTAGTTGGGGGAGGTCGAGATAGGTTTCAGTTCGATCCATGCTTGGAAGGAGCACTGTGTGTCCTTAGCTGTGATGATGTGGCATGGAGCAGTGAGGCAGTGGTGGTTCTTGTTCCTCTGGGATCGTGAGGAGTCAGTGATCTCATGGGAGGAGTTCTGAGACAATTATAGTGTTAATTTCCTTTCTTCAACTACGAAGGAGTCTAGTCTCCATGAGCTTCTTACCCTTCGACATGGGATCTCGACTGTTTGAGAGTTTGGAATCCATTTTAGGAACCTTTTACGATATGCTTCGGACGTGTTACTAGATGAGGAGGATAAGACGATGCATTTTGAGGAGGCTTTGCATCCAGGGATCCAACACCAGGTCACCCCATTTATGATGATGAAATATCTTGAGGTGCTGGAGAGGGCATATGTTGTTGAGAGGACCATGTCCAAGACTGGATCATGATGAGAGGGGGGTCGTCATGATCCCTCACGAAGAAATAATGTGGTCTGGGTTTCCCGGTTTTCGGTGTAGAAGAGTTTTCGTTCAGCTGGGGGTAGGTCACAACCCTTCACATATTGTTTCTCCAGGGGAAGCAACTCTCAGGCCTATGATAAGGGATCATGCACTTTTTTTCTTGTGGTGGTCGTGGCCATCAGCTGCAGGAGTGCCTGACCATTTAGAGTGGTCATCATGCACCGGGAGCTATGCTCCAGGTTCCTCCATTGAGGAAGTTCCAGCCGGGGTAGTAGCATCCCATTGCACCAGCTTTAGATCAACAGAGGGTATATGGGGCAGGTAGAGGACATCCCCATGAACCTCCTCATCCACAGAGAGCAGAGCACGACTATGGTGGTGGTCGTCATTAGGGTTAGAGACATCGTGGAGGAGGTCATGGTCAACTTCATGCTCTAGCATTGCAATCTCCAGACGAGCTCAATGTCATTCGAGGTACCATTTTCTTGATTTCTACATTGGTGTATGCCTTTTTTTGATTTAGGAGTGACGCACTCCTTCATGTCACCTACCCTTTTCCATGCTTTGGGACATGAAGTAAAGAGGCTCCCAGTGCCCTTGGTGTTGACTACGCCAGTTGGAGGATGAGATGACTTGTTTGAAGTATGTAATGACTATGACCTAGTGTTGGGGAAACACCTCTCTTGGGGAGATTTCCTATCTTTACTAATACAACCATATGATCTCATTCTTGGCATGTATTGTTTGTATTCGGTTCAGTTTATCATGGATTGCTTTAGGAAGAAGGTCGTTTTCTTTGGTGTGGATGGAGAGAAAGTGGTGTTTTTTGGTGATCGAATCCTCAGATGGGTCATAGGCGCGTTCCATCCTTATCATCAATGAATTCCTAGATGATGTTTAGTTCTTTAGAGGTTCAATAGTTGGCGTTTCCTCGGGTCGTAGAGGAGTAACCTGATGTCTTTCCGGAAGAGGTTTTTGCATTACTCCATCGACTAGAGATCGAGTTTGGTATTGGATACAACAAGAACTTCACTTATTTATATGTCTCTATATAGGATGGACCCTTCTGAGTTACTAGATCTACGTATACAGCTTTATGGTATGTTGAAGTGCGGTTTTGTTCGGCCAAGTGTGTCACCGTGGGGTGCACCAGTTTGGTTTGTGAAGAAGTACGATGAGAATTTGTGGTTGTGTGTCTACAATCATCGCTTAAAAAAAGTGAAAATAATGAATCTATATACTCTTCTATGGATTGATGATTTATTCGATCAACATAAGGGTTCATGTTGGTTCTCAACGATCGACTTACGGTTGTGATATCATTAGATGCTTGTGAAGGATGAAGATAATCTGAAGACTACTTTCCATTGTTGTCATGGGCACTATGAGTACATTGTAATGCCATTTGGCATGACGAATGCTCCATTTGTATTCATGGTATTGATTAATGATGTGTTTCGTGAGTTCCTAGGAATGTTCATGGTAGTTTTCATCGACGAAATCCTTATGTACTCCATGTATGAGGAGGAGCATGAAAAACATCTACATGTCGTTTTGGGAGTCCTTCGTCAACATCATCTATATGGGAAGTAGTAGAAGTGTGATTTTTGTGTTTGAGAAGTCCATTTCTTATGGAAAGTTGTGTCCCAACAGGGAGTTTCTATGGATCCATCGATGATAGAATCAGTTGTCTCTTGGGAGGCCCCCAAGAAAGTTTTATAGGTGCGGAGTTTCCTTGGTCTCGCATGATACAATAGGAGTTTTGTAGCCAATTTCTCAGGAGTTGCAACTCCTCTGATAGCTTTGACCAGGAATGATTAGGCATTCATATATACTGATCAGTGTCAGGAAGCTTTCGAGTATCTAAAAGGGAAGTTAGTAAGTGCTCTAGTCCTTTGTCTTCCAGCAGAGGGAGTTCTGTTTGATGTCTTCTGCGATGCTTCACATCTGGGGTTAGGTTGTGTTCTCATGCAGCAGAGGTCAGTTTTTTCTTATGGGTCTCGGCAGTTACATCCCCATGAATTCAACTATGCCACCTATTATCTTGAGTTGGTAGCCGTGGTGTTTTCTATGAAGTTGTGGAGACATTACCTCATTGGTGAGCGCTTTATGGTTTTCACTGATCATAAGATTTTGATTTATGTTTTCTCCCAGCATGACTTGAACTTACGACCGTGTCGCTGAATTGTGTTCTTAAAAGAATATGACTTTGAAATATCATATACCCCAAGAAAAGCAAATATTGTAGCTGATGCGCTGAGCCGAAAGACACGTAATGATACTCTGCATGAATCCAGTGATTCCTAGAGAGTAATGGAAGAAATTTTAGCATTACATCTTGATAAGGGAGAAGTTGGGGGTAGAGGCTATATTTTTCAGAATACGGTATAGTCATCCCTGATGCGGAAGGTAGAAGAGACCTAGTTGGGGGATCTTTAGGTAGAGGTTTGGAGAGATCGAGTTGTTAGTGTGGAGGCCCCTGATGGTTGGTTTGAGGATGAACAACACCGACTGTTGTAACATGGATGGATTTTTGTTCCAATTATGATGCATGATACGGTCCTCAGAGTGTTACATAGTTCATTTTTATAGGTACATCCTGGGGTGAAAAATATGTACCAATTCTTGAAGAGTCAGTTTTTGTGGCCTGGGCTAAAGCCTGCGGTTGCGGAGCTTGTGTCTCGATGTTTAGTCTTCCAGAAGGTTAATGCTGAACACTGTGTTCTAGGTGGTCTTCTATAACCATTAAAGATTCCACAGAGGAAGTGGGAGGACATCTCAATGGACTTCATTACTGGTTTACCTCGAGCTCCGGGAGGACATGATTTTATTTGGGTGGTAGTGGATCGTTTAACAAAATCGACCCACATTATAGAAATCACGGAGTCAAGCTCAGTGGAAGTTTTGTCGAGGAAGTATCCAGAGGAGGTGGTGAGACTTCATAGAGTCCCTAGGCGTATCATATCTGATTGAGATCCATGTTTTTCCTCCAGGGTGTGGTGTGGTCTCCAACATTCGTTCGGTTCTCAGCTATGCCTTACCACTGCTTTTCATCCTCCAACGGATGGTCAGACAGAGCAAACCATCCAAACTCGTGAATACATGTTAATCTCCTCTATTCTAGATTTTGGAGGATCCTAGATATGGCACTTACACTTGGTGGTGTTCTCTTAAAATAATAGTTTTCACTCCACCATCGGTATGTCACCGTTTGAATCCTTGTATGGATGGCCTTTCCATTCTCCATTGTGCTGGACATGGGTCGAAGATTTAGAAATTATCTGACCAGACCTAGTGTAGAATATAACAATGGTGGTTCAGGTGATTCGTGAGAGGATGAAGACAATGCAGGATCGTCAGAAAGCATATGCTGATCAAAGAAGGAGACCCATAGAGTTTAATGTTGGGGATCATGTGTTTCTGAAGATGACTCCCTGTCATGGGCAGTGATGTTTTGGACGTGGAAGTTAGATTTCTACCTGGTTTGTTGGGCCTTTCGAGGTATTAGCTCATGTTGGAGATGTGGAGTATTGAGTAGCACTTCCCACTCAGAAGAGTCGGATACATGATGTTTTCCATGTATCATAGCTCCGTCGTTATCTTCATGACGACTCTCACATCATCGATTGGGGAGAGATTGATGTTAATGATGATGCAACCTTTGAGGTGAAACCTATGGAGATCTAATTCCACAAGGAGAAGGTGTTTCGCGGGTATTCTATTCCTTAAGTTCATGTCTTGTGGCAACACAATGGCTTAGAGGAGAGTACCTGGGAACGTGAGTCACAAATACGTGCTCAATACCCAGATTTATTTGATGTTTAAGTCCTTTCATGTATCATTGTAGCTGATGTGGTTATGAAACGTTCTTGTTTATGAGATGGCTTCATTTGTTGTTTTTGTGTCTGGATCTTTTTCTGAGAGGTATCTAGAGGGGTGGTTTTCCAGACCATGTTTCATTTTCACTTTAGGTGGGTTTTGGATTCTCATGGAGGAAAATGTTATTAGAGGTATATGATGTAATGGACCGGAACTCTCCAGTCCATTACATTGTGAAAATGTAGTGTTAGAGATGTTCTAGGAGGTTATGGTGACTTGGTGGTGAGTTTGGGTGAATCTTTAAGGAAAACTAATGGGCAGTAGCTTTCACACTGGCTACGAACGGTTTGTCTAAACCGTGCGGCCAGACCGTGCATAGGTAATCTTGGAGACAGGGGCCAACGCACGGTTAGCACATAGTTTGTCTAACCGTGCAACCAAACTGTGTGAGAGGGGTTTCCATGGAAGTAGCTAACTCATGGTTAGCGTATGTTTTGTTAAACCGAGTGGACTAACTGTGTGGGAAATTAAATTAGATCCTAAAATTATGGATCTAACTTGTTTTGCCTCTAAATGGTTCGTTTAATCCCCTAAGCATCTATAACTCGTGATTACCCTTCATTGAAGGTAGAAGAACCTCTCCCATGAATTTTAGAGTTTATCTAAAGGCTTATCTTGATGAATCAAAGCCGGTTTCTTGAGGAATGTGATCGTTCTTCTTCGTTCTTGGTTGGTTTCTTAGATCTACTTAGATATACTCCTCCTCTTCTCTTGTTTTTTTATATCTACACACATTATGGGTAGATCTAAGGGTATGGATGTCAAATATGATGAGATTTGGTCTTGATCTTTATAGGAGGAGAGATCAAAGGAGGGTTTTTGGAGAATCGACCCAGGTTTCTTGAGCGTTCTTCGACTATCGTGGTTTTCATAAAAAAATCGTGAGGTAGAAGATTTGTTCATTATCATTCTTTTACGTGCAACCATATTGATAGAATTTGGAATCCCAATGGATAAAAAGGGAATTCACCTAATAAAATACTTTTAACCGGATAAAGAAATCGTATCGATTGTATGTTATTGCCTTATGTTTTTATAGATAGTTTGATATCTATTCTTACCTTGCTCTGTAGTTTTTCTTGGTGGAAATTCGGAAAGAATGTAAACCAGGACAAATTGATATTTGTTTGGCTAAAGATAAAGAGTCATGTGAATGAATCTGGTTCCTGTTGTGATTTGATGTTAATAAAATTATCATAGTAATCATTTATAATCATTTGTGATGGATTTCTGGTTAGGTTCCCGATTTCGGAACCAATGTATTATAAATCTGTTAATTCAAGATGGTTTAAATATTTGATTGTTTGATAATCTCTTGAAGGGTTCAAAGTTACCCTCTTGTTTGTTGAATGGGCCATAGCCCAATTGATGTGATGATTGATTTCCTACTGCTTGTGTTTTGATATTACCATGTAGGGGTGTTATGATATGTGGAGGCATAGAGGCCTTTTGGGTTGTTGCAGCGGATGACGCCTAGAGTGGCGAGATGCATCGGTTTATACGTGTGGGTGTCGGGGAGGACACCGGGGACGATGGAATGGGTTGGATGTGATTGTTGGATGCATGTGGGTTCTTTGATTGTTTATCTGGTTCACTTATCCCCACTTCTCAAGGCAGATACTCTTGTTTACGCTTCTTTCGAAGGAGGTAAAGACACACGGGGTATGCCACATGCTTTCCATGTCTAGCTTCTCAAGGGAGGATGGGTATACGCTCTGGCTATAGGAGGCAAAGACTCGACAAGTAGTACATATAATCACCATGTTGAGCCCCCTTGTGTTTAGTAGCATAGAATGTATTTCTAGAATGCATGTGAATATGGAAAAGTAATTCTGTAATGATTGTTTGAATAAATTATTTTAACCCATGGGGTTGGGGTTTGTTGAAACTTAATGATGAGGGTGAGAACTTTTGAAAAGATAGTGGAATTTTTTGGATGTGGTGTTAATGGAATTTAATGTGGAATTGTTCATTGTTAATTAATGTTTGAAGAATTAATTAATACACAATGGAATTCATAAAAAAGGAATGAAGTAATCTAGTAGATACCTTAAATGGTTGTGTGCTTATAGGATACCTTGTCTTAGAAGTGACAACCTGGAGTCCGAGATACATTAGCCTGTGTTGTGTCTAAGACTAGGTTATGCCCATAGTGTGGATGTGAGTTATAGTGTATTCTGTACTTTTTGTGTTTCAATACGCTACTCCACCATGTCTGTATATGGAATTGGAACCATGTAGATTTTGAGCCCTAGGGGTGTTTTCCCAAACATTCTGGTGGGAGGATGAATGGATGACTACCCCCTTTGATGCAGCGCTCTTCTCTTGGTAGATACTAGTGCCATTAACCACAGTGGTTAGTCTTCCCCATATATGTGTTTAGAGGGTTGTATTGTCTTGTGGTGATTCACACACATATATTCAAGATATAATATCCAATGGACTACTATAGGCGAAACATATATAGGCAATGATGGATTGAGGATCCTTACTTCGTGTATGGGCTGTAATGGATTGACGTATAATACCTGATGTATGATACACGTTATGCAAGCTGTGGTGGATCCCAGAAACTACCTGGTTACTTTTGGAAGTGAGGATGGCATGGTGACTCACCCAGGTCTCTACGGGAAAGACTTTGTGGTGCACAAGGTGCAGATTGTGGAGCATAGCCTAGGTGTCTATGGGAAAGCCTTTGGAGAAAGATTCACATGACGTATGTTGTTGGGGAAAAGCGACATACCAGTGGGTAAGTAGTAGTGGGGTACCCTTGATATTCTTTAGAATATGATATATTCTTGTATGTGTTACTTGGTGAGAGTAGCCATGGTGAGGTTGGAAACATTATATACCTATTTAGGTAGTGATTTGGTTTCACTTGTTGTTCACAGGGCTTTAGCATGATTTCATTACATTTGCAAGAGAGGCTTTAGAGAGGATCCTACTGAGTGTACTGTTATGCTCACTATACGTATATATAAACTGTTTTCAGGTCACCTAGAACAGGTTGGAGATCACGCTTTTTTAAACTAGCACGGGGTTGCAGGAGCTATTCAGGATTTTGGTTGTAGTTGTTTTTACTTTCTTTTGGGTACTTGTAGTTTTCCATTTCTGTTTTATTACTTTTTCGTGACATTACATATTTGAACATGGGTTTACTTTTATACATTAGTTATGAGTTGGAGTTGGTTGGTTTATATCTTATCTCTCTCTTCTGCATGTGTTCTCTTATAGGGTAATGCCTCCCATTTGTGTGTCACTATACCCTTGGTGCTAGTCGCCAACCTAAGGACTAATAGAGGCCGGACTCAGGGGTCATTATCTCCCCTCCCACATTTCCAGCATAAGAGGGGTAAACGTTTTGGGGAGGGGGTCATGACATATGGTTTCCCAAATCATTTCTACATAGAGGGATATTTTAAAATAATAATAATGTGGTTTTCTTAGATAGGAAATATATTTCCTCATTTTTATGACGAGACACTTTAATTAAACAGTTCTATTGAACCTACATTCAATTACCCATGTGATAAGATCTAAATATAGATGTTTTGAAATGCAATCTAATAATCACTTTTTCGTATGCATATGAAATTGTAATGATACCATGCAATAATTAAAAATTGAGTTTTTATTTTATATTCAATTAAATAATTGGATAAGTTAATAAATATTTGTGATTGTGAAATTGGTAATATAATTTCTCAGATTAAATAATTAATTGATAAATTAATTAAAAGTATTTTGTGATTTTTGGTATGGTTAATAAGTTTTGGAATTAAAAGATGGTTTAGATGCGATAAATTAATTTTTTTTTCTTTTCAATAATAGGTTTAAAATTAATTAAATATAAAAATGTTATTAATTAATTTGAAAGATTGGAAGAAATATTTTGATGAATTATGTTTTCAATAATAGGTTTAAAATTAATTAAATATCAAAATGTTATTAATTAATTTGAATGATTGGAAGAATTAATTTGACGAATTAATTATTGAATGATGGAATATGTTAATGGATATTTGTGGGAGCAAGAGAATGGAACGGTTATATGTAAATTCATGGGTGTGTGAGTGTGGAATGTTTACATGGACATTCATGGGTCTGTGATTATGGAATGGTAACATGGAATTTCATGGGTGCTTGAATATGGAATGGTAAAATAGACATTCTTATGTGCATGAATTTGGAATGCTAGCATGGAAATTCACTGGTGCATGATTATGGATTGGTCAGATGGATATTTTTGAGTTAACTACTATGGAATGGTACCATATAAAATCATGGGTGCCTTAGTATGGAATTGTAACATGGACATTCAAGGGAGAGTGAGTATGGAATGGTAAAATTGACATTCATGGGTCCATTAGTATGGAATGGTAACATGGAAATTCATGTGTGTGTGAGTTATGGATTTATAACTTCATTCAAATGGGTGAAATTTAATAATGGTAACACGCATGTTATTTTATGTAGTGGATTAAATAAAATTAAATAATGTGATAAAATTTTATTTATTCATTATATATATATTTCATGTTCATACTCATAACCAGACTATGTGCTGAAGTAGGTATCGTCATTAGGTGTCCCCTAGGAACATGGAAGGTTATTGTTTATTTGTCGAATTAAATTATTACTTCGATATAGCTAGACAATATTTAATTATTATTCACATCCTAGTTTAGGTTAGACACCTATGCTTCCAATCTACTAATATTTATACATTATCGAACTGCCATTTCACATGGGTACCCGAGTAAGCCTTCTTTTTTGCAGGGATTTGGACCTCGATTGTTTATTATAATTCTTGTACTTGGGAGTTAGGAGAAAAGGGTCAATATGTATCTCATGATAATCATAGATATAGTTGTGGGATTCTTCTATCTTTTCATTACATTTATATAGTATTTTAATTCATGTTGTTTATTTACTCCTTTTATATATTCATAAATATATGCCATGCATGCATTGTAATACTTGAATTAGCCATATTCTATAACTAGTTGTTACAATTGTCTTCAACTACTATTGGTTATTTCTTTATACTACTTCCATTGAAATTTTCCATCATATATTTATATATTCTTATACTACTATTAAATCTCTGAAATGATGGTATAGTCTCCCCACTGACTATCCTAACACCCTCGCTGCTAGTCGGAAGCCTCTACGTTTTGGGGAGGTGCACTAGTGGTAATGCGGTGACCGGTCTGGCTACTGGTTAGATGGTAATCCAGATTGGGATGTTATAAGGTCCCAAACATCACATAATGAAAACTATACATATGTGGTCTACATGAGCATAAATCATTCAATATATTAAATCTTATGGAATATAATGGGTTTCAATAAATTTAATCAATCAGAACAAAACCCACTGAAATTAAATGAGTTTCATTAATATCACTCCATCACAACCATAAATAAACAATAGGAAGAATATGTATAGTTTAGTTGATAAAAATCTCTAGAAAAGCATAACTTGCATAAAAACATGTTATCATAGATGGAAAATAATTTTGAGATATCACTTGAATATAATTCTTGATGAAAAAATCCTTTATACATTAAAAACATTTTATTTTCATAAAATGCCACAAAATTTTAAACAAAAAAACATTGAAAATTACATTTTATGATTTTAAGGGATTATTCAAGGATCTATAGTTCCATAAAAGTGAAAAAATAGGTTCATTCCATATAATTTAAAAAATAAATTCCTTTCATTCATTTTTCTGAAATGTAACAAATTACCTCGTTTAGAAAATGAAAAAAATATTCCTTTCAAAACAATTACAAAAAATTCACACATGGGTTAAAATAAATTTAAAACATTCAACATGAATAGGAATGAAAATAATGGAGAAAATTTTTATGAAATATTGACATGTAAGATAAATATTCCCCTGTATATACTTATATCTAAAAAATCCCAAAAAATAATGAGATTGTAAACTCAACCCTTACATTAGATATGATATCCTTTGTGAATATATTAACCTTTTATAAAATGGTTTAATTAATTTTATTAATTAATTAAAAACCGATATTCATATTTAAGATATCTTATATGACCTTTTAAGAACATATTATCACTCGTTTGTAAACAATATTTCATTATTACTCTTCTCTCTGTTGTAAACTACTTCCTTATTTCTAGGCAAGTATTATCGTATAAGACCATGTTTTTGGGCCAATGTTAGTGTTAAATAATATCTAGTTTTATATTAAGGTATTATATATTATATTACTTCATTTTTATATTTAGATATTCAATCGTGAATGTTGAACATGGAAAATTAATAGCATCGTATCGGTGAGACGGTACATTATACCTATGCACCAGCGATGGAATCATTCCCTTAATGTTAAAATTGTAAATAAGTGGATGGTATATATTTATTATTAGATTATAAATACCAATTTTTAATTTATATACATCTATATATTATTCAAATCATTATATGAATCCTAATATATTGGTGAAGAAAAATAGATTACACAATAGTGTTAGGACATTAAGCCACATGTATACACACACAATGATTTTTTTTCGAAGGATAAAATGTGGAATATATTTTTTGCATAATCATAATATCATATAATACTATATTTTATACTATATTTATTAATTATTAATGGAAAAACAATAAGGGGATGTTTATGAATTAATAATCTTGAAAGAGTCAGTAAGGAAGATTACTTTTCCTTCGGTGAACTCCATTTAGATCACCTCTTACAAACATTAGGGTTGGTATCTGAAGAGCTCAAGAAGAATTATAATTTTTATATGGAATCATAGAAGATAAATGTTTACAAAATCATTAAGTGTGACTACACAAAGTGATTTACATTAGTGAGGGGCGGGTTCCCTTTTATAATTGAGGTGAATGCACATTAGGTGTTCAAGAAATATTAATTTGTTATAAATTCAACATCAGTCCATATACCAACAAAATTAAATGTATTTTAAGATTTTATGAGATAATTATGTGATCTTATTGACCTATATATTTTATAACTATTTTGGTATTAATTAAAACTATATCATTTTAATTAACCCTTAGTTAACCTATTTTATTTTCAACCAAGGAATCAATTGATTCTATTTTAAAAGGTTTCAATTTTTACCTATATGATGTAAATTATACCATTAATGAAAAATTTATAAAATTACCAAGATCAATATATTTTTTTTAAAAAGTTTATTTTATTATTTTTAATAGAATATAATTTTGGTAAAATATCATCAGGGTCGATCTTGACAATGTTCATTACTTGGACATTTAAAAATATCAATCAATAATTTAACATTAAAAAATATTATTATATCACTAAGAGTTAATGTTAATCAATAAAATTAATTGAATACATTAATTATTTCATATTATATTTATTTAATTTTGTTATAACATTTTTTTAATATTTTCATTAATAAAATAATTACCGCAAAACTATTGTGTTATTATTTAATATACATACTTATTCAAAAAAAATATTAGAAAAATACCATAGGGAAAATATGCATTCTATATTTCATAATAAATTTTTAGTTAAATATTAATTATGAGAAACCCTTTATTAAAAACAATATAGTATTTAAAACATGAACGTAACATCATTAAAGTTTTATTAAATAAAATATTATAAATACAACACTCTCCAATAAGAGGCCAAAAATGTAAAAAATAAATAAATTTATATCATGAAAATGTTTTCATTAAGTAAAAAAATAAAAAGTTATATTTGTTCAAAACATATATGTTTCCCCATGTAGACACATATGGGTTATTTAAGATAAAGAATGTGACATTTTTTGACGTTCATTGATATAAATACTATATATATTAATATCACGTAAAAGAGTCCAATAAATAACATAATATAGATAATTATGGGTTATGTGATGAATTATATTCATCCCATAAAATTTAGCATTGTCTTACAGTCATTTTATAGTCTTTATCATTTTATTTTTAACATAAATTTCATTTTTTTTTCAATACTATGGTAAAAGAAATTACCATGGTTAGTGTTCAAATTGGAAAAGATAAAAGGGAACCATACTATAAATTTGGACCTTATGAATTTATATTTGGTATATATTTTTTAAAATTCAACACATAGAATTCATATAATTTTATTTAAAATTAAACTATTTCAGCGCTATCAAAATAGTATATCGAAAATATTCCCTTTTTAAACATAAAATGATTTGATAATAAATTCATAGGAAAAATTCTTTTTTCATAAAACTATTTGTATCATTGTAAATTAAAATTAAAAAATTAATGATTAAAATGAGTTCAAAACATAATATAACATTGCAATGAATTTAAAAGAAAAAATAATTTTTAATAAAAAAGTGTATTTTAACTAATCATCCAAAGATTAAAATTTCATAAAAAACCGAAAAATTGACCTAATTTTTTTTATATTATGATTTTAAAAAAATTATTTTATCATATAAAATTTATAAATGTTTAAAATTTTTGTTTTCAAATTATGTCTTCCATTAGAAGGAGGTAAAAATTACTTCTAGAAAAATAAATTATTTTATACATCAAAACTGGTTTCCTCTTTTTTTATTCCTATATAATAATTTTTAATTTCAATAAATTTCATTTAATATACCACATATAATTTCATTAAGATCATACAATAATAGTGTATAATTTAATTAATTAAAACAGAACACCATTTTGGGAATAAAGATATTTTTCATTAAAAAATAACATTTATTTTTAATTGTATTTTATCTTAATTTATTAAAAAAAAATATCAAAATAATTAATTTAATAATTAATTTAATACACATTCAGTCCCCTCATTCTGATGGCCAAGTGATAATTATCATAGTATGTTATTGTTCAGTAAAACACAATATTTCATGTAACACAACCTATTTAAGGAATTTGAAATTTTGTGCAACATAAATAAATCATTGTGTTATTTATACCAAAAGTTAATATATGTTTCATGTGTAATGAAATATTAACATAGTATATTGTATAATGTAATCATAACATGGTATAGCTTGGAACAGAAGTCATCAATAAATTTAAAATTATTTTATCTAAATAATTTATAAAAACTCAATGTGTTACAATTCCATTAAAATAAAAACATCTTAGTATGCAGATGATATTAATGTTGTTAAATTATCATTTAGTAATAATAATTGAAGGATGTAGAGGAATAAATAAAACAAAAACTCTCATTGTTGAATGTTACGACTACTCCAGGTATCATCCTTATGTTTTAATTATAATCCTTACTTGTTGGGATTTCTTCCAAAACCAAGGCTCTGAGGATGATAAGAGGGAATATAAAAAGTTATTTGGGTATATATTGGTGAATACAAAAGGTTTTGAATGTGTGAATATGGTAAGAGATAGTTTGTCCATTTGTAAGTGAGATGAGGGGAACACAAATAATTAAAAAAAAAATTTACCCATATTTTTTATAGGCCAAACGGGTCCAAAACTGACCAAATTAATCTCTTTAAAATTATAATGAATAAATATGGTCACAAAGTATATTTTAAAAAACATTATATATAACTTCAACACTTCTCTCTTTAGTTTAACCCCTAGTAATCATGTTTTTTCCATAACTGCTATAAATATTTTTAACAATTTCTAATATTCATGTTGGAAATATAATATGTCGACCATATTAGAAAACATAAATGATTGGGATTAGAAATATGCAATATATTTTTACCAACTCAAATAATATATGTTTCAATACCTAATTTAAAATAATCCCACATACGCAATGAAAATGCATGGTTTTAAGGATAAATTGTTAGAAAACATAAAATATTTCTATCTCTAAATTCATTATTAAGTTGGTTATAATGAAATAAATTGGAGTAATGGATGTATATTTGGAAAAAATTAAAATAACACCCAATTAAATTACAATAAATAATTCTAAATAAATTAATTAAATAGCATTTTTAAATTAAAAATTAATTTTTTAATTGATAATAAAAATGAAACTTTCAAAAAATTATTAAAAAATAATCATAATATAAATAAAAAATTATTAATTAAATAATTAAGTGTATATTATCAAATTAATTTTTTGAATGTGTCAAAATTTAATTTTTTTGGTGTTCTATAAAATAAACAAAACATTTGTAAAAAAAATTCAGTTTCCAATCATAAAACTATGTTACGAAAAATTAAGTTCATTTTCTATAAATATGGATTCATTTATATAAAACTATAATCATGGATATTTTAAAATTATTTATAACTATACATATCGAAAATATTAATTGTTGTGTTATAATGGACAAGTTTTAATAACTATATTAATAATATTTTATCGTTTTTCTAAAAATTAGTGTCTTATGTTACATAAGTTTTACTAGCGGTTCGTATAGCACAGTCATAACATGGTGTTTACACATTTCAATAACATTTAATTTATTCATTGAATAAAATCATAAAATGACATAGTGATATAGTGTTTCCCCTCACATGAATTGTTGTATATGGATCAGGTGCACATATTAACATCATGGAGGATCCTCTATCCGATGAATCACATACTGGTGAGAAACACGAACCAAAGGATAGTGTACAAGAGTATGTTCCACCTCCAATTTAAAATAAACCTCCAAGGTGTTGTGGTTGAAAGTGTAAATACAAAAATCTCAGTCACACTGAATACTATGGGATGTGGCTTCATCAAATACATAGATGAAAATTTATTATACTAATAAACTGTATAATCATTTCTTGACTTAATTTTTTGGAGACTACATTGAGTGATCTATATTGGTAATAATGTTTTATTTTCTATATAAACATTACGAAACAAATTAAATATCATAAATATATTTCAAATAAAATAAATTTAATAAAATATTAAAATTATAATTGTACTCATGGATTTAATATACCATCTATGACATACATTATTTGTGATTATATAGAGTAATATATATTATTTATAATGTTCAAATTATTTTACAAATATTATTTAACTTATTAAATATCAAAAATATTTTTCAAATAAATGAACATTAATTGAAAAATGAAATTATAATTACTAGAATTAATTATATATATATTCATTCCTTTTTATTATATTTTTTTATTCAAG
This sequence comes from Viscum album, assembly GCA_963277665.1. Classification (NCBI taxonomy): domain Eukaryota; kingdom Viridiplantae; phylum Streptophyta; class Magnoliopsida; order Santalales; family Viscaceae; genus Viscum; species Viscum album. Next base: position 182,078,766 of record OY728120.1, read on the forward strand.
ATATTTATTTTAAACGAATATTTAGGATATAAGCGAATAATATTCTTAAAAATAATATAATTATTTTGATGTCAGGTATTTTTAAAAAATTTAGATTCTTTTTCACATGTATATTTTTTTCTAGAATAAATGCAATAAACCACTCCACACTCCACATAACTAAAAATATTTATAACATTTACCCAATTTTGTATTTGAGAAATATTCTAGAAATAACTCTTAATAGCTAATAATTTATATATACCTCTCTAAGGTTAAATAATTTGGAATTTATTGTTATTAACAAATAAAACATAGAAATAATATATAAATAATTTATTATAATTAATTGTTACAATTAATTCATTAATAAAAATTATTAATTATTTTGGAATTAATTAAAAAGTAATATAAATTTGAAAATAAATAAAAACGGATTAATAATAAGTAGTGATTATATTATAATTAACCATTAATGATTTCCAATAAATAAAATAAAAATATTTACTAAATAGTATCAATAAATATTAATAAAGTAAAAATATTTCGTAATTATAAATAAAATATAGTAATATTTTAATAAAATTTGTTAATTATTAAATTATTTTTATAACAAAAAATATATTTTTATTAATTTTTAGGTCATAATTAATAATAATAATAAATATTAATGAAAATTAAAAATAACAATAGATAATTAGTAATTACAAAACTATAATTATTTGTATGAATTTATTAGTAAATAAAAATTCTTAAAAAATTAATTATAATTATTTATTATTAATTAATAAATTGAAATGAAATAATTTGTACTTATTAAAAATAATTATTAATAATTAGTTACAAAATAAAAAAGGGAACCTAAACAAAATGGAAAACAGTCCAACATGATCCAAGGGATATGGCTAAGCCAAATGTACACTACTGGTAAACACCTCAGTATGTCAAGATCAATCTACAATCCATATATTCTCTGAATTTCTAGGACACTGTTAAAAGGGTTGTCATCTACACAAGACATGAGACGTGTGGGAAAAGCCCATGTAGGGGTGTGTGTAAGAATACTAAGTAGGACACCTAAAAACCACAAAATATAAAGAACCAAGTGTACTAAGATAAAAATAATATATAAAAATAAATATATAATAGAAATAAGAAGATATACCAAGGAAACAAACTACACAACCAGCCAGTCATAACCAAATTTAAACCACATGATTCATGTCAAACCAATGTTCATTGTAGGAGAACACACTCTATAGGTCATGTGATCATCAAACAATCTCAATGAAGAGTTATAAATCATTAGACCCCAGCAAAATAGAATTAACTTGTCTAATAAGACATTGATACTCCAAAATGGGGTCACATCCAAAACCACTGAGGGAAACTCCGAATCTAATCTTGATCAACCCATTATGTAAGGGATCAAACTACAATGATTATTCCAACCATATCGATGTGGACTGACAGATGGGGTTGAACAATATTTTTAGTGAGGTTATTCTGCTTCTCCAAACTATAATGATGGATCTACTGATGATAGAGGGTTGCACACCTATCTTTTGGAGGGACACTACATCTCTATCTATGACTAAATATCTATAGGGGATCGCTAACCCAGTGATGTGGATGTAATGTCATAATGTACCCTCAAAGTAAAGTACCAAGGGAAAAAACTCAACCTATAATTTTTAAATCTATGAAAACACAGATCCACAAACACTCATTAAGGGAGTACAAGGTGTGTCCCATGCAGTACATGGTGTGTCTGAAAATCCCTTTCATTTCCCATGTAGAAGATCCTCACACAACATGTATACTCCATATACATACCAGGTACAATGATATTCACAGTGCATAGAGTCACATAAAATAATTCTTATGTCTCCTAGATATTTCCATAAAAAAAACATGTGACTATGTACTGGTATATGTACAACAAGCTGTCTTTGTATGGTAGTACGCGATGTTCATGTGCCCGTTTCCTCCAACTCGTCTCTATGTAATCTCTGTAGAACTCTCTCAGTCAACCATGGAGGGTCAAATTCCATGTGATTGGTTTCACACACCCTATGATAGGGGTCACATTCTATGTGATACCTGTCATCCCCTCAAAACCATGGATGTCATTTATCAGGCCCAAACCTCATGTAATCTCATATTAAACCCCATGTTCTGTGGGGTTTTCTAGATATCCTAGAACATTCTTAAAACACCATAGGTGATCCTTTAGCCTCCAATTAATTGACCTCCATGATGGGAAACTCATGATCTAAACTCTTTTTCAATGAAATCATTGAATTAATATATTTCATCACCATATCTACTCACAAAATAAATTTCATCAACTTTCATCATTCTCTGTTGAAGAACGCCAAAAAAATATTTGGGAATTATTTATCATCTAAAAAATCTTTGCCTCTATCATCACACCTCCATAATTCCTTTCTAATCCCATATCTTTGATATTGGAACATTTTTCCCATTAATGGGTTCACAATTATTGATTGATCATGAATATTCAAACCATTATCCAAACGAAGAATGTCTGTGGTGAATTGTAGAACTGTAGGAGAGAAGCACAAGAACAAAAGAGTGCAACAAACCTCAATCAATATTAGTGTCAATATTAATTCATTTCATCAAGATAAAAAACAAATAGATTCAATGAAGTTTTATAAAATCACCCTATAAAATAACCCCTTCTGACAAGGTGACTGATCTGCAAATTATTCCGTTTACCGATTGATTTTAGTTCGACATATAAATAATGAATGGGGAAGAAAACCAAATAAAACACATTTCCAGCCTTGATTTGGTTCAATCATAGATGAAGAATTATTATTATCTCATGTTAATTATAAATATCTATTGAATCCAATGTTCATCAATTTTGAATTGAAAATCCATCATGGTCCTCCAATGGGGGATCATCCAATGCTTCAATGGAACTAATCCAATTCATAGGGTTATGGAGCTAACCATATGAATTTTCTATAATAATATATTTAAATAGAAAACTATATCACAATATAAATATAATTTTATATATATATTTTATTTATTTTACGCCCAGAACAACTTTATTTATTTTAAGTCACTTCTAGGATAAAACCTCCATTATGAATGCAACAGTGCCCTATGATTTATAATTCAGGAACCTTTTTAGAATTTATTCCTAATTTTTTTAAAATATATTTATAGGCTATTGATAATATTTAATTTATTTTAGGAATTTATTTTGAACAAATGAGGCCTCAGAATCCCCTGATGTTTTAGCACTTAGCCTTGAAACAATCCATATAATATCCAAAAAATATACCGAAAAAATAAAACACATTATATTCATCCTATTCGATAATTTGTGATGGGTCATGCAGTTACCACCAAGATATGAAAAATGGAATACACTGTGTTCCAGGTCTAACAACGGAGGTATTGATAAGAGGTAGACCACCTCGCCAACACTACACTATATCTAAGACGAGTCGATGAACCTCTGAGATATCATCACACCTTGTCAAAATCTCCTCAATCCATGTTGTGTTGAATCATATATGGGGACATCTTCTCCTTCATTAATATCCCATGTCTATTGTCACATGTCACCATAAGACTTATAACAGCTCTAAAAATTCTTAATATACTCCTTGATGATCTTCACTTTCTCTATAGTAGCTTACAACAACTATGACCCTACAAGTGATGACTTGCCAAGATCATTCCATCAATTTGGTGACCTAAAGGGTCACCTGTACAAACCCATCAATGGTTCTGTACCAATGTTGAAATGGAAAATTTCATTGAATGCAATCTCTAACAAGGGTAGGTGGCCCTCTCAACTCTATCCCATGTCCAACATGAAATACCATAGAATGTATTATAATACATGAATGTTCTGCTCCATCTAGCTATCAATGACTTGGTGGAACACTATATCAAGCACAATTAGGTCCTAAATGCCTCACATAATCCCCTTTATAGTCGAGATGTACTGACATCATCACAATCATAAACAATAATCACTGGAACTCCAAAGTATCATACTATATCTTAAACATAGTGATGCCCCAATCTCTATTAAAATCTTCTTCTGAATTGTTATGAACTAGGACGATGTGGTGAGTCGTTCTACAATCAGTTAGATGGAATCATGTCACTAGACATAAATGGTAACCCCGACACTATGTCGATGGATATTCAATTCCATGTCCACATTAGCACCTCAAGGGGTTGGGTTAAAGATGCTAGACCATGGTGCTCAGCCTTCACTTTCTATTCATAAAAGCATCAATAAAAAATCTTTGAAACTCCTTTATTCATGCATGGCCACCAAAACTGACATTGGAGGCCTTGGTACATCTTACATAAACTGTTATGTGCCTCTAAATTGGATGTATGAATCTCCCATAACACCTCCTCCCACAATCTGAAATTTAACACTACCCATCCCCTAAAAAAGATAACATTCTCCCCACAATCAATATATCCATTAGGATCATCTTCCGTTAATATCGAAGTATGAACAGTTTTATAGATGGTATCTCCACATTGAGAATCCCTAAAACATTATTAAAGAGGCGGGTTGCAAGCCTTGGATGAATATATGATGTGTTATCCATTTCCCCAAAGGACCATTGTAATGAGGATAATATTTCCAACACCATGACCAATAAGTGAGAACATGATCTCTTATTAAGCACATCCACTACCATGTTCCCCTACCCATGTCTATAAGAAATATCAAAGATATATTCATAGAGGTACTATATCATCACCTCTATCTCATGTTTATATCCTTTTATTTGATGATATACTTGAGACTCTTTTGATCATAGTATTCGATAAACTAATCACCCATTAGATAGTGTCACCACGTATTCAATGTGAAATCTATAACTACTAACTCAAGATCAAGGTTCATGTAGTTACTATCATGTGGTCGCAACTAGCATGAACCATATAAAATAGCTACATTCCTCTGCATTTAAACACAACCATGACTTATCCCTGAATCTTCATAGAGCACTAAATACTCAATAGCCTCCTTCGGTGGCATTAATATGGGTGTGCTCAAAAAACTTTTATTTTGAACCCAAAAGAAATACTGGCACATTTCTATACACAAAAAATGATTTACTTTTTGGGTCATGGAATTCAAGGGTTCTTCCACTCTAGAGAAGTTGGGTACAATCCTCTTAAATTACCCATCCAATACAAGGAAGCTCTATACATTGGTAACTATCTTGGGTGTCTCTCAAGAATGAAGTTCATCGACCATAAAAATATCTGCTGAAACACCATCCCCTAAGATGACGTGTCCTAAAATGTGGACCTCTCTATTAAATAAATAACTCACTGAGATAATCATATAAAGATGGTGCTCTTGGAGTGTGTCGAAGACCATCCTTAAGTTTCTCGCATGCTCCTCCTTAGACACTAAATACAATAGGATAACATCGATGAAGCCTATCAGGAATCAATGCAAGAAAGGTTGGAATATCTTGTACAAGAATCCCCTGATAATTTCATGGGATTTTTTCACACCAAAGGGAATAACTAAGTACTCATTGTTACCAAAATGTCACTTGAAGGTTGTCTTCAGGATATCCACATCTCGTACATGTAGCTGGTGATAACATGATCTGAGGTAAATCTTTTAGATCCATCACACCCCTCACAACTGTTGGATTTGGAAATCGATTCACTATATTATATACCTTTTTTCATTGCTATTTTTTTCAAGAACTTGTAATCTGCAAAAAAACATCAATCTCCCATATTCCATTTTTGAAAAAATCACTAGGGCTACCAAGGGGAAACAATGTGTATCACGAATCTCTTCTCCTTTAATTCCTCCAAATACATCCTCATCTCATGATAATCTATATCATCCATCTGATATGTTCTTTTAGATATTGGATCCATCCCGGATTCATGTCAATGCATAAATCTACCTCTCGGTTGGGTGGAAAACCTGATACATCGTCAAAATAGATGTCCATGTACTCTTCCACCACTATAAAAAAATGATTTCCCAATGAAAAAACTTCTCACATAGTAACTATAGATATCTAGCGAGTAATCGGTTGTACTCTTATTCACATGATCTCATCCTAATCATCAATGGTTTCCCTTCCATCGACAAACGATACACACATTCTGTTAATGTGAACACATCGCATCCTTCACCAGAAATAGTAAATATTGGCATGAACATTTGATAATAATTCCATAACCTAAATGAAATCATAAGACCACATTGTGGAAAACATAGATCCTATAAAAAACTCTCACCTCCAAGAATTTGTCTGAACTATAGTCATAAATGAGAAATCACGGATTCACTTCCCATCGATGTCTCCAACCGCTAGGGTAGATAAAAAATATCAATTGAAATCTCTATGCTTTAATATACACAATTGGAAAAGAAGGAATGGTTAGAAACCATGTCTATCAATACTACAAATAATGTCAGAAATAAAAAGATAATTCCTCTTATTATCCTTATTTTCTTGGGGTCATAGGCCTCTATAACTTGTATTTAGCCTTGTCCCTAACCACCAGTTCATTACGCCTAGTGTGGACCACCAGGGGTGGTTGTGGTAATAAGTCGAACGCATGACCACCTAATGTTGTCCTATTTTCCTATGTTCCACATCTACCACCCTATGGAAAATCCTACTCCATAAATTGTCTCTTTCACATTGATCCCTTGTATTTCTCCTGATCTATTGTATGATGGGTTGGGAAATAACATTCTTGATGTCCCCAGATATTTTAAGAGAAAACCAGCCTATCCGTATGCATATTTGAGCTACCCTGTGATCCCGAAACAGCTTACCCAGAGTCATGGGATCACCACATAAAGTGTCTAACCCTCATCGATATTTGTGACTACCAACAATTACCTATTGTCAAAGTATCATCAACTGGGTTCCCACTACTTGTTTTTATACTAGCAGAAATCATTCTTCCAATTGGCTTGACAATGTAGTCAAGCAATGGTGGAAATGCTCAGGGACACCATTAAATCCCTAATTTACCAACATAATACAAATTCAAGGTTTTGATCCTTGACAAACTAGTCATGTAACATACCCAAGGATTAAAGTGATATATCAATAAACATAATTTAATACTCTTCCATAGTCATATTTCCCTCCTACAAATATAGGATATCCTTTACGCATAGTAATCACAACATTTCTAGATAGAACTCAGTTATGAAGATATTAATTAAGTCTGTCCAGGAGAGAGTTGTCACGTCATGTGATTAAGACACCAAGATCCACCATATCCCCACACATCCCTATATAAGAGTTGTTTCATGGATGACCATCTAATTACGGGATTCTTTAGAAGGCCGAAAAATTGATTGACTAGTTGTAGATATTCCTCAGCCACCTGGGGATCTGGCTAAACCCAAAATCTAGTAGTTCACTACCTTGGAAACTCATGCAATGCACTCAACCTATGTTCATCCGCAGTTGGTAGAGTTGGTGCTAGATTATTCTCAATATGTGGTTGTTTATTATGAAACCCAAACGAATAATCTATATTAGGTATAATCCCCTATATCGATACATCATTGTTAAGTGGATCTTCCTCATGATCATTTTAGTGAAACCTAGTTGGCTATCTATGTAGAGTCATCCAGATTTAAAAAAATATATACCATGTGAAAAACAATATATTTTGGAGATGACACGAGAAGGACATAAAAACAAAAAATCATTCTTATTTGACTCATGTACCATAAAATATCCCAACAACCAAATGATTAAATATAAAAATTTGAATGGCAGGTTATCAGATTCTTTGTGTGTGGATACGTCGCCTACTGAACCAACCCTGTATTCCATGGCCTAAAATCCAAACTCAAAAAACTAAAAACGTTTTCCCCAAACCAATATAACTGACTATTAGTCCTAATATAAAACCAAACATAATGACATCACTATATCACAACCCGAACCACTTAGGTCTGACATGTGAATACTCCAATCTTACCATCAATAAGAGAAGGGCTGGCCACAAGTACCGAGTAAGAATATCCCAAAAATGGGAACCATTAGCCTAATGTATATATAAACATGCACACAACTTCTTTCCATACACTGCTGAATTGTAAATCAAATCAAACAATGCATTAGTACATCTGAGATCCAACAACTGAGTACGATAGAAAAGTACTAAAACTAGAAAAGCGTCCAAAAACAACCACAATCAAAACTATAAAAATTCCAAAATACTACAAGGGAAAATACTAGTTCAAACATACTCTCGTGATAAAAACCATAGTATATTAAGCTCTATCTACACTCCACCCACTTCTTATCCTCCAGGGACATCGAAAAAAGGGTCTTCATCTGCACAGGAAACGACATGTGTGGGAAAATCCTCTATGAGGGTGAGCATAAAAATACACAACAGGACACCACAATAAAGTATTCCTGAAGAACCATGTTTTTTCATATTAATAGATGATATAACAAAAAAAATCTAACATAAACAACCAGATATAATATATAATGACACCACACATTTAGGTGGTCATAACCCTTTATCATCCATAGGTTTCTGCAATAAGAAATGATAATTTTGAGAGAACTCACCCCACAAGCCATGATATCATCTGAGACTCTAAACAAAGATGTCAATTTCATTGGGGCACTCCCATAGGGAAGTCACTATGATAAGAAGACATTTAAACACAAATAGTTGTCACACCTAGAAGAACTGTGGGACACAAGAAACCCATTTTGGATTAACCCAATATATATGGGGTTGTAAGCCAATGATTCTACCAACATAACTAATTTACCATTCTAGACGGAGGATTAGTGCTCTACTCAAAGAGGTCTCACTAATTATAAAAACTCCTACTAGAGACCTAAGGATGAAAAATAATCTCACTCTAGTCTCACATATGGACACCCCAACACTATATGAGATAGAAATTATAAAAGAGATCACAACCTTGTGATGTGGACATAATTTCTCACTATACAATCAACTGAAAGGACCAAGGGAATGCACTCAACCTATGCTGGTCCCAAATAAGAAAAATAATAGCATCAAGGACTCTTTAAGGTAGTAAATGATGTTTTAGAAAGGGTACATGATGTGTTCATCTATCCCAAGTGTTTCACATGTGAAAGAACCTCACACAACATGTAGTCTATATATATATTGTGTGTAGAAGGATATACATGGATAGTCGAGACATGTCATATCCTTCCTGTGTCTTATGGTTGTGTCTGTGTACCAAAGTATTGTTTTTGTACTAGTTAGTGTATGTTAAGTCATGTCTTTGATAGAGTACACAACATGCCAGTACCCTTGTACTCTTACTTATGCCTGTGAACTCTCTGAAGTACACTTCAAGTCAACCAAGGAGGTTCACACATAGTGTGATAAGGTTCACATGTTGTGTGATCCTTATCATCCTCCTTAAACATTAGATACCAATTAAGGGGTCCACACACCAATAAATCATCGATTACATTCCATGTACTCGTGGATTTTACCGAATTCTCATATGTTCTTCTGCATGCCTCTTGTGATCCTATTTCTACTAATCGGTCAACATCGTTACCCCAAAACTCATGATCCAACCCTATTTTTTAATGCTATCACCAAATCAACACATTTCATCACCAAATCATCTCACAAAAATAGATAAAATAAATGTTCTTCATTTATTGCTGAAGAATTATGAAGAACGTGAAATCGAGAATCATCTACCATAAAAATTGCTACATCTCCGTCGTTACACCACTATCATTTTATGTCGATCATTGGTCTACGATATCAGATAGTTTCTCAAAGAAACAGACATGAAATGACTGATTGATCAAGAATAGTTGACCTCGGGGAAAATGAAGATCAACATTAGTGAATCATGGAACTGAGGGAGAAAATTGTAAGAACAAACAAGAAGAACAAACCTCGATCGATATTCATGTGGATCTCGATTCATTTCCTAAATGAAAATAATTAATTGATTTAATGTATTCTCCAAAATCACCTCATAAAATAATCCAATCCAAGATGGCAACCAATCAATAAATCAATCCATTCGTCGATTGATTTGGATTCATTGAAAAAAAATATGAATATGGAATAAATCCAAATAAATCAAATGGCATGCCACGAATTAGATTATTCACTGATGATGTGTTATTTTCATGTCACATTCATTGATATAATAAATCGAATCCATGTTTTTTAATTCTTTGATTTTCAAATATTTCATCGTCTGGTAATGAGATCTCTTCCAATGCTCCAACGGAACTTGTCAAATTTACAAAGGTATGTGTCTTACCCAGTAAATTTTCCAGAAATGTATATTTAATGAGAAAATAATATATCTGTTTCAAAATATTTTCTTATTAAATAATATTATTTATTTTACACTAACTAGAATGATTCTACAAATGACCCGTGCCAACTAATATTAAGTCACACCTAGGGTAAATTCATCATTTTGTATTAAAAAGTTCCCTCTGATTTCTGATTTGGGCACTGATTTAGATGGTTTTTCTACTTTTATAGGAATATTGAGGGTGAGTGACATTGAATAAATTTAATATATTTCAACATTTATCAATAGAACATCGAGCCTCAGAATCAAACGTCATCTTTGCGCCTTTTCATGAAAATAATCCATATAGTATCAGAAAATAATACACAGAAAATAGGACATGTTATTAATAAAGCTGATTATTTATCCTATAAATGTAAATATAGTATTTTCCACATTTTACTATTTATAAAAAATCATTAATTTTTTAAAAAATTACCTCCCACAAAATTTTTTAATGTGTATATTAAAAAAAGTAATTTAATTTTAGGTAAATATTTTTTTATATGTTTAAAAATTAATTTCTAAATAAAATCAAATTTTATTAGAACAATATTTATCTCAATAATATAAAAAATTTTATTATGCTTTGAAAAATTACTTAAGGTGTCATAAAATTATTTTATAATTATAATACAAAAAACTAATTTTGAAACCAATTTTATAAAAATAAACATTCTTTTAAAGCATTATATTTTTAATAAATTTAAAAAAAATATATATTTTTATGAAAAAAATATAAGAAAATTGTGATTTTTAAAGCACATAATTTTTGTGTCATGTTATAAATACTCCACATTTTAATTTTATATCATACCTAAATGTTTTTTACATATCCTTAGGTGCTTTTAGTATTCTAATTTGTAGGTTACTATTCATAATGGATAGATTATTATTATAATGTATAGATTACTATTCTAATGATCGTATTATTATTCCAATGGTAAAATTTGTAATGTTTAAATGAGATAACTACTTTCTATAAATACCTCAAATTTAATTACTTATTTATTAACTTCTATTTTCTCTCATTGTTATATATTTTTATTTTCAAAATCCGTATTTCATTAATAATTTTATTTTTTTATTCAACAGTATTGTTTGTGCATAATATTATTCTAGAGGATTTGTAAGATCTAAATTTCAATATTAATTTGATAATATATTCTATTTTTGTTCTATTATCATAATTTTCTATCATATGGCCATATTTATTCTCCAAGTTAAAGGTTTAATTTAATAAAATAAAATTTTGTTAGTTTTAATATTGGGTGATTGTGAATTATAAAGTATTTTTTTTAAACAATATGACCCAATTATATATAAATAAAGAGAATTACACTGGAAAAATAATTTTTCATTATATAATAACTAAAATGTTTTACTCACTAGGACCTCAAAACTGAAATATGCAACAGAAAACATACTTATCACCTAATATAGTGATTTTAAAAAATAATTGATACCAATTGGTTTATTCTAGCTAATATATAAATAATATATGATATTATATATGAAATTTACATTTTCATATATATATATATATACTAAAAAAATATATTTATTTTATAGGATTTTCAAACCCGTCTGAAGCATGACAAGACTTCACATAAGGGTTTATATTACTATGTGATTAATTTTGGGGATTGTATATACTAAATTTCCATTGAGTGATTATTTTGAACTTCTATAATAAACCCAACCTATTTTTTCATTATATATGTTTTAATTTAAATTTAAATTATTAGTATACTTTTTACATCATCAAAACATAAAATGAAAGAGAAATGTTTTTAAGGAAATTACGCCTTATTTATTATTGGGTTCATTAAATTTTTATTCTAAATAATGATATTGAAAACTATTTTATAAAACATATCACCTATAATTAAAAAAATTTAAGAGCTCATTTTCAACAAAATTGACTTTATTTAAAATGTTTTAAAAATGAATCATTCTAAATGTTTTCTAAAGAAGTCATTCTTGAATTTTTTTTAAATGTTGAAAACAAATGTTATATTCTAACATATACCTAATGAAGATATTTTTTTATCCATAATTGATATTGATATATTTGAATATTTTATTGAAAATCTACCTGTTTTTTTCAAATAAAATTATATACTAAATATTCTAGGAATTATTAGATTATGTTTTATCAATATAAAATGATATTTTTTTCATTTGTCAAAAAAATAATAATGTTATTTTAATGATATTTTTCATATATGTAAAAATTATTTATGTATTTCTGCATCTCAATAGGTGTATGATATTGTGATTCCATCTAATTTTCTGGGTGACATATGAAGATAATGAATCAATGAAACCCATTTCTATACTTTGGGTTAATTACGATTTTATGAGATCTTTCTGAAACACGTTTGTTTTCGTCTAGTTATTATATATTTATATTATTAATATATTATGATCTAATAGAACACATACATGATGTTTTCATTATGTCAACAGTGGTTCATATACTGTCCTATAATGTGTTGGGTAAATTTTTATATCTCTTGAGATGATTATTTTAAATTAGTTAATGTGAAAAATTAACTATTGGAAATATGTAGCGCTGCATGATTGATTAAAATAAGGGGAACTTTTTTTGATTTCTGATCCCCTATGACATGGTATATAGGTGGTTATTCTTAGTCTACTATGAAATGGGATATATTTTATGATTCCTAATTAACAATGATACTATGGTCTTGATAGTTATCCTTGGAATATTATATGTTTAATATTTCTTTTATGGTTACACACTCTACGAAATATTTTTATGTCTATGATTTCAACTAATTTTTCTTGATTTAATTTTTTAACTCCCCAATATAATGATATGTTATTTTTTATACTATTAATTAATTATAATTTTTATTAATTGTTGGGAAAATAATTAATATTGATAATATCATGTTTTCAAACCCATATACTCATGATATTTTTACATATGATCATTGATTTATATCCTTTATTTTTACCCATATTGAGGATATGATATCAACCTGTATTATGTTTTAAACATCCCAAGGATATAAATAACATTAATAAGTAAGATGAGTTTTGAAGGGTATTATATATAATGAAGGATGTTGGATATATTTAATATTACAGTTAAATAAAATTCATTGTATCCATTCTCTATGTACATTATATATTTTTGGTTATAGAGAGTGTAATGTTATTATATGTATTAAATATTAATATAAATGGTCATAATATTTATGTATTCAATTATTGGTCATGTTCAAAAAAATAGCATGAATTCCCCCCAGTGGAGGATACTAGGGTTTTTACACTGGTCATTTACAGAATTATGGGGTGAATTTACCTATGAGGCTATCCCTAAAGAGAAAATGGTTAGTTACTAATAACTATTTCTATTTTAATATATATATATATATATATATTATTAATATTTATTATTATTAATATAAGTTACGGTTTGAAAATTATTATTTATTACTGTAAATATATGAAAATATTATTTGTATTCCTTAATTATATATATATATATATATATGAATATTTTTCTATTTAATTATTCTTCATGTTATATAAATATATACATTTACAATAAAAAATTTATTCTTCTTTTTTGTTTTTTAAAAAGAATGCATGAGTTACATCATCAAATTATCTTGAATCATTAACGAGGTGTGAAATCCCCTAATTACATTGGTTAAGGGAAAATTCTTGAGTACCATAAATATAACCTATTTGAATGAAAACAATGATTAATTTTATTCATTATTTTCATTATAAATAATGTTATTATCACAGAAATATTATTCTTTCCCATTAAATTAAATTTAATAAAGTTCTATGAATTACTGTCACACTGAATGTTCATAGAATTTTCCCCACTATGATGAGAACCTGTATGTTTGGTGAAAACATTTTTTTGTATAAGATATAGAGGTTTATTATTTCAATCCAACGGACACAAATGATATATGATATCTGGGGTGGGGACTCATTGGATGTTGATAAATGTTCTCATAGTGTTCTTCCTTGGAAATATTTATCGCATGAAGTTATGAGAAAATTTCCAGCACATAGAAATTTTAACATAAAAGTGTAATTGGATGTTTTTATATAGAGATAGGTAACAGTAATTAGATTATTATTATTATTATTAGTTAATATAATGATTCTTATATTATGACATATGGACTAGAACCGTGATGTATTTGCTCATGAGAATTAGGATATGTTGGTTGTCTTATGAAGGATATTTAATTAATGTACAATTAAACAAATTAGTTTCCACTTCGTTTATTTAATATACATCAATATATTGGACCCTCTAAATGATATTGAACCACCATTTTAAATCAATGTCAATGGGATTCTATTGAAAAAATAATTTTTGTAAATTCAAACAAAGTGACATCGAGAACATATTTTTACTACACCGGAAAGTTACATGAATGATTAGAAAAATTAGAATGATGTGATTATATTAAATAGGGTGTTTCTGAAAGAGGTTTTATGTAATCTTGACATTAAATTATTTCCCTACAGGTTCCCTAGTATGTTTCTTGAGGGTAATCGTGGAGATTTTGAGGATCTAACTAATTCCCCTAAAAATGCTACCTAGAGGATTACACACTATGTGTGTTTAGAAACCTCATCAAACTATATTTGAATTTAATATGTTGGATATGAATTATTCCCACATGTGGATTAATAAATATGCATTTTAGTTTTATCGTAGATGTTAACTATTGTGTTATTAAAGTGATTAGTTTTTTAGTTGAATATTTAACACATAATGATTTATTATTATAGTAAATATAATATTTATTTATTTATTACTGAATCATTTATTGATATTTAAATTTTAAAAAACAACCTTATTTAATGGAAAATATTCACTATAGAGGATTGTAGAACCAGGTTTAATGGATTACTGAGATATTAAATATTAAATATTATATTAACAAATATTAAATTTTATATTCAAGAAAATAATATTAATTTTTCCACATATTTTTAGGATTTTGTTTAAAAAATAATGAAGATATTATAAATTATACAAGGGGTTCTCTGGGGATTAAAAATAATAATAAAGACCCATCCACAGTTATTATTTTCTAACTCTATCTTAATTTAAACATAATTATGACTTTCTTTAAATCCCTAACTATTCTAAGCATTATGGTCAATGAATTCTAGGGATTCCTATTAGATAATAGAGAGATCCTCTCCTAGAATTATCTTAACAATAGAGGGTGGTCCTCTTACATCACCCTATTAATTCTATTAAATAGATTTCTTCCACAACAATTGATTCTCAAGGAGATCAATAAAAACAATGAATTTATTAGGTTAATCCACACTACCACACATATAAATATATGAAAATGTTTAATGGTTTCTCTTGTACATATGGATCAACACTAAATAGAATCTACCAGTGATTACTATCATATGATGAAGGTACATTTTGAATACATTGTCATATTCATTAATGAAAATTGAAAAAATTTAAGGTATTTCATTATCAAAAATAATTATTTATGAATTATATGTAGTAATATTTCTTTCGTGGTTCTAGACTAATAGTAAATAAATATAATATTAAATTATATAGGTCATGTGTTTTTCATCATGTATATCTCATATTATTTATATATTACATCCAAAACTAGAGTTGGATATGGTTCTTTTGGTGATTCTGTTTCACCATGAATATTCATGTGGTATCAAATGGATTATATATAATTATTTCAAAATTGTTTAATACATTATTATTAATGATATGAATTCATTTTTAGTTTACATTTTTGGATTATTCATTCTTTAAAAGTGAATATTATTTTCATCTCTACTCATTCTTCATTCATTATCATTTAATAATGAAAATATAAAATTCACATGAATATCATATGATGATCCTATCAGGATTTTCTAGTGTTTTGAGAAATATAACATAATAGAACGTACCATGTTACCTGAAGGTAGATGTCATATTCCCATGTTCAATAAAACATGATGAATCTCCACTTAACTTATAGAATTTTCCATTAAATACACATGATATATATTGAATTCATACATTGTTTTTTTCATAATAGTCCAAAATATGTTTTCTAGACTACATATCATATAAATCTCATACACATCATGTATTCCATGAGTTTTCGTAGCGAAAATCATGGGGTCCACGCCATGTCATGCATTAATTATATGAATGGAGGATTGATAAACCATGCAATATTAATGACACTCAACATGTAGCTTCTGTAAATGTAATGTATCCCATATGATTTTGTGGTAAAAAAACAAGATCATTTCATTGCCATGATAGGGATATGGGTAGATATAATTTCATGATATATATCCACATTACATTTAATGTCTCGTATTATACCTCATATGATAAATTTAATAGAAAAAATTTAATTATATAATAAAACCATTTCTATATGTTCCCATGTGCCATTTATTAACTATTCATGACATGCAATAGAGTTATTAATTATATATTAAATTAATTTATATGTTAAATAATGAATATAAAATTTTTTATAGTCTTCAATAATATCATACTCTATAAGAATTAATATAATTAATTTCAAGTAATTAATATATTTTTTTTTATTTTGGGACATTAAACACATCTTAATTATTTTTCATGTCACCTATGTCTGATGTAATGTGAGTACACAATTCATGGATCATTCCATGAATTTTATACATGTACATATTATTTACTATATGTAAAAATGTGTAATTTATTAATTTTGAATTAAATTTATTTCTCATATTTTTTAAAATATATATATAATTTATATTTCCAACATTTTTTGTATGGAGTAAATATAAATGGAATTAATTATGTAATAATATAATAAATGGGATTAATTTTTGGTTTTTTATATTAATTATAGAATGAATTTAATTGGAAACAAAATGTATTTTAAAATATATATTTGTTTCTTTTGTGTTGGTGATCATTATCTTGGTCAATAAATATGTATGTGATTTTTTTATTTATAATATTATTATTAAATTAATTGATGGTTTAATTTCATTCCCTCATATCATTATGTATGGGATTTCATGCTCGAGGCTTCATTTATAAAAATCCCATAATAAAATCCATTAGTTCCACTCATTAGTGTGTAATTAAATATAATGTATTGGATGGGGAACCCAATCGAGTAAAGGTAGTTCAATTTTGGATCTAACATGAAACGAATTCAAGAGACACATGTTAAAAGGTTATAATATAAACCATGTTATGGCTCAAGGTGTTTTTCCTAGTATTGAGGCTTAGTTGATTATATTAATGATTAACTAACCATTATAGGTTCTCATGATAGAAACACTTTTAATGTTTTATTTAAGTAAAATTTCATTATTATTTTTATTATGGATTATTTAACACATTTACATAAATTAGTTCATAAAAAACATAGATGAAGATAAAATAAACATTTTTATTCAAAACATTTATCAAATTAATAGTTAATAACATAATTTAAATGAAAATAATATTAAAAAAAGACTTAAATAAGATAAAATATGAAATTTACATGTAAATAAATATAAATCATATTATATATTATATTTGAATATACATAATTAACTAATTTAATGTGGAACTAATCTATCATAGTGTTGGATCCATCCCTCACTATGATTGTAAAATTTAATAGAGAATTCTAATGTTGGTTTTGGGATGACATAACCAATTTTATATTATGAAAAAAGAAATTCTATTGAAATGACGTATATTTGGAGGAAATGGTTTAAGAAATCATAATGTCTGATATAAAAATTAGAGATTCCACTCAATTAATTATGTAGTTTTGAGTTGATATAATTAGAAAGTCATCCAAACCTAAATAACAATTAGGTATTAACCAATATCTCATTGGGGTTATGGGATTATGAATAATTATTCTTGTCACTATAATATCCATGGGATCAGGAACTATGAAACCAATGGTGAGAACATATAAGATTCATAATATTAGTGTGAGGATAAATTTAACAACCTGTCCAACTGGGCCTACACTGCGACTCCCCAATTCCACCTCCAAAAGGCTAGATATTTGTGACTATTAGTTAGTAGGTATATCAATAATTAGGTAGGAGTTTCCTATAAACCATTACTAATATATGCTTATCCAAGACCAAAAAACGATGAATTGTAAAAAATACTAAGTAGAAAATGCATTCATACCAATATATCCCACAACCAGAGTGTGAAAACAAGTAACGTAAAGTAAACAATCAATCAATAAAAGACCACCAAAAATATTCTGTAAACATAAGTCCAAAGACTAAATAAAGGTACATGGACTGATATCAGTAGCTGAAGGAACACCTCATCTTGTTTGATCTCAGAAAACACTATTTGGTCCCAGTATACCTAGGACTCCATAAAATGATCGATCATCTTAACAAGACATGACATATACGGGAAAATCCCATGTTTGGGTGAGTATAACAATACTCATCTAGACACCCTGAAATGAAAAAGACATACAACAATGAAAATTATATTTATCTCTACACTAGTAAATTTCTAAAACACATATAATAAGATTATTTATATATAATCAATCTATGACCCACAGTCTAGAGGTAAGTCACAACCACAATATAAAATCCTTAGAAATTCATCTTGAAGATTACATGAAGCACAAATCTGGAAAACACAATACAGATTGTGATAGCAATGATGAAGCCTGTTTAAGAGGTCATGCTCATTGGGTCCCACCATGTGAATGATACACTGATCGATCCGACGAGAGATACAATCCAACCGAAGAGGATTAGATCGAGGTACATGAGATTATACCAACAACTTGATATGGATTAACATACCTTGTAGAGGACCATAACACTTATGGTATTGGTCACATTGATACTAAAAACTCCACCAAGGTCATGAAAAATGAATATATGATCCCGCACTGGGTCACTAAAGGGATTCCAAAAACACTATCCGGGAATTCATGCTGAAGGGATCATAGTCCTATGAATAATAAATTATTTGTACCTACATTTAATTATTTGATAATCAGAATGAAGTGTAATGAAATATTTCCATTAAATGGAGGATAATAATATAAATCCTTTTATAAAATGTAAAATGCATGTATTGCGGTCACACGTCATGTCCCTTGACCTTTGATACATCCCACATACAATGGAATGTTTCATTCCAAACCATTTAATATAGAATATGGGTACACTAAATGTAAATGGAGTCACATGTCAGTTTTGTCCGTCCATGGTCGTCATGTGTTCTCTGGTCATGTGCTACGACACGATGTCTTCTAGTGTATGCCTGCCCATGTACCAATACATGAGGTAGCTCGTGTACTCGGTCAATGCCATCCCATGTGGGGGGTGGGGGTATACACTATTAATGTAATATGTGTACCCGAACTCGTGTTCATGTACATCCCAGGTATACACCATGTTGTCCAATAATGAACTCATGTCTTGTAGTTGGGGATACACATTGTGTGTATTAGATTTTCCAGAAACTAATCTTAATCCTCCACACGCTGATCATCCAAATATCATTGGGGTTGTCTATTATCATCAAAACTACATATCTAAGGCCGTTTCACCTCTCTAACACCAAACTAATTGTATTCGGGCCTTCAATCGACTCAGAAATATAATTTAATCAATCCGACCCAACATCCTAGTATAATGGGTTCTTCTGAATTTCTCTGATCCATCCATCCTTGTCGTCGTAGTGCCTCCATCAAGTCACCCCAGTGCTTTACATCTTCTTTTGGATCATTTAACTAAGAATATAAGGTTAAATGGTCTATTTTTCAATGTTAGTGTAAGAATAAACATTGTGCATTAGGAATGTAGGGAATCGGGGGAGACAAAGCACACAGAACAATCCCATGAAATGAACCTATCACAACATCAGATCATACATGAAATAAAAATTATATATAATTTTACAAATTTATTTTATTCTGTACATATTCTCATGACGTCCTTCCACAATCGACCCACACATACCAATGTTAGGTTGTGCCCAATGTAAATCGATTATTTTCATGTCAACGTTGTCCTCAAATTTCTAATTCAGTCACCCAATTAGATGTTATTTCATTTTTTCAGGATAAATATAGTGGAATTCTAATTAATAATTTATTATTTTTCAAAAAATTGTTCTGGTCAAACTGGGTCTTGGAATAACTCACTGTCTCACCGCCTGGTCAGGAAATCATTCCATGTATTAATTAAAAATAATACACCAAATATTTTGTGATATTAATTTCTCCACACCTGGGGCATTACATCCCTTAAAATCCAAAAAACAAATCTACCCAAAAAATGTGGGTACTAGAAAAAATATGAGCCTTTGTATCCCATGTTTTGTCCTAGAGATTCCCAATCTTCCACAAAAAAAACTGTATGGAAATAAATTTTTCATGAAGGGTCATGTCCTTATGATCCTTGATCTCCATTGGGTACTCACCACATGTCACTACTTCCATGATGTCCAACTTTCCCCAGCCGATGACATGTGATGGGTCATGCATGTACCACCTCTACTGCAACATGTGGAAGACATCATGTACCTTGTCTATCTGTGGGGGTATATTTAAGAGGTAGACCACCATAAAAACTCTAAATAGTATCTAAAAGGAACTAATAAGACTCATATATAACATTCTTCCCTATTAAAATCTCCACAATTAGTATCACGGTGAAACCCAAAGGAACAGATTGTTTCATTCCTCAAACTCCAAAGGACATCATCACATGGAAGCACAATACATATCATGGTTATGTGTAGTCTTGATCCACTCTTAGATGATCTGTATCTTCTTTGTAGTAGCTCACACCAGCATTAGACCAATGAGTGCTTAATCTCCTGAGCGAGTTTAGAAAAGTGGTGACCTATAGGGTCACCCATTAAATTCATCAAATGGTGCCATAACAAAGGTGGAATATAATATATTGTTCTATGAAAACTCCACTAGTGGTAGGTGATCTTTCCATCTATGGTCTAAGTCTAACATAAATTTACGTAGCATGTCCTCAAGAATCGAAATGATCAACTTAGTCTGGCCATCCATCTACAAGTGAAACACTATGCTAAAATGTAATTGGGTCACAAAAAAATGTTATCATCTATTCTATAACAAGGATTTAGAATAATCATCAGGATCTGATACAATCATCAATGTGACTCCATAGAGTCTAACTATCTCTTTCATATAGAGGTGTCACAATCCCTCTATTGATCTCTTCTCTCAGATTTCTAGGAGGTGGGAAGACTTTGTGAGTCAATCAATGATCCCGTAGATGGAATCATATGAATTCTATGTACATGGAATTTCCATCATGATTTCTATAGATATCGCATCCCAGTTCCATTATATCACCTCATGTGGAAGAGCTACACCTACTACAACCCAGTCCTCAGCCTTCAGTAGTAGAAAAGTAAGGCATCAAGAAACAAACTCTTACAATATCTTCTTCATCCCTATCCACTAAAACGTGAATCTATAGTCCTAGAAGATATTCTCCAAACAAGGATGTACCTTAAAATGGGATGTGTGAAAACCCATCAAAGGCTACTCCCACAATGTCACTGGTAGTATTGTACATACTCTGAAAAAATGATGTGATCCCCACATTTTGAATATCTATCATGAGCATGACCAATGGATATCTGGGCATGTTGGAACACATAGTTAGTATCCCCAATCTGTGCCTCCCTAAATCATTGATAATGTTTATGGGTAACAACCATTAACTACAGGTAAGGTGTTCCATCTCCATTCACTAATGATAATGACCTCAAGGCCAACTGCTCTAATTCCTAATTAAGAATCATGGAACTATATCTCATGTTGATCACTTCATCCACCATGTTTCCCTTCCCAATATTATAAAAATTCTCAAATTCAATGTCCTTGATAAAATCTTAACATTTTTTCTATCTCAATATTAGATTCTATTGAGAAAATATATACTTGAGACTCTTATGATAGGATTAGATGATAACATGATCACCCATTTGTTTGTGTCACCAAAACGTTAATGTGACGACTACAACTGTTAACTCGTGATCAGGGGTCATGTAGTTTTGTGCATGTGGAATCAACTGGAATGAACTATAGGCAATCACTACTCACCTTTCCATCCGGACAAAACCAAGCCATCTTCTTCATGCATTACAGAATAAAACGTACTCGAAACCCTCCCCTATAAATCTATTGAGAGATCTCATAAAACACCACCTCAATTGTAGAAAATATTACTGGCACATCTCTATCCACATTAAAGGCTGCCCATTTCATGAAAAAACTATTTTAGATTAGGTTATGCAATAGAAATAATTAATAAATATCTGATAATATCATGATATCCTAGGGAATCTTTGAACCACTCTCACGTTATTATGTGGATCTCATTATAACATTTCCTTGTCCTTTTTTGGGTCTACTAACACTACATCTACTGAGATAACATGTCCCATAATTTGGCCCACCTAAATATAGAAATGTAACATTGAGTGTTTTCCATAATGTTGGTGATCTTATATTATGTCTATTACTATCCTTAATTATACCACATGTTCCTCCTCAGATGCTGAATACACAAGGATATTATCAATGAAGTCATGAGGCTCAATATTAATAATTCTAGGGTGTGGCTACCATAGATATCAGTGTCATACTAGGGTGTGGATACCATAGATATCAGTGTCAAACACTAGTATTCCTTTATGGTAATAAACTGTGGCTACCATAGGTGAAACACCAGGCCTCATGACTCCCACCCTCTATAAGCCCTCCAACTGATCCCTTATCCCACAATGCATTGTAGGCACCTTCCATAATATGAATCATTCTGAGTGATCCAAGGTCATATGCCTTGACCGCATGCATCTGTCCTCACCCCTATCCCCCAGCTCTTCGAGCCTTGCGTGGACCACCTAGGGGTGGTGGTGGTAGAAAGTCAAAACATCAACCACCTCCTACTATTCTCCTAGACCCTCTTCTACATTTTAAACCCTTTGGATCTTCCTAATATTGTCACTATATATACCTTGGTGGTCCATCCATAGTCTCTCGATTAGCAACACTGTGGATTGGAAAATCGTCAGTGAGAAGTCCCCAACCATCACATGAATAGCACCACCTCTCATGAGGGTGACGGGACCCACCATGTTATCCCTAAACAATATAACCATTATCCGGGGACCTCCTTTTGAAACTTCTACCGTGTCCAGGTCCTTGGTACTGGCAAGGGAACTCTATTGTCTTGGTATCTACTCTTACTCATAATCTATTGAATATCACTGACTATATATGCTCATCCAAAAATCATGCAATAAACAAATCATGGTTATGCACCCCATTTTATATAATAATGCATAGGGAGATAATTATAGATTGAATGTATCTACACATAACTCACTCAATGGTCTGATCCTAGTAGTAATGGTATAGAACCATATCCATCATGTACCTATAATGTTTGGGGAACCTATATGAATAATCATCCACTATCATGCTTCCTGACTGGAGATGAATAAGCTCCTCTATAGGCACAAACCATAGCATTATTGGTTATTACTTCTCTCAAAAGAGGTTCTAAAACACTATCTATGAAATATTTTCCTCATTGTGAGTCTATATCTAATGTCCATCATCATCCCTTAGATACTTGTAGAAGGATCGCTACCATGACAACCATTTGATATGTCAGTGTCATGACCCTAGGGAAATATCAGGTCCCCACCTCAAATCAGTCCAAGCCACCTGTGGGATGGTATCACATAGGAACATGTGATTTAATTGTCATTAAAACTCATGAAATGTGCTCATCCTGTAATCCTCATCCATTAATACTACGATTACCACATTCTTCATTATAAGTGTCATTATGACTAGTTCACCACCTGATGTCAAATCTGAGGAACTGGTCCCTACATTTATGCCTTGTCACTGAGGGGATCATCCCCAATATCATGCTTCTAAATACTAGTTGGAATGTGCCAGGATGGCTTCCCAAAATAATTATGTACCAAGATCAATGTTTATATATAGAGAGATATCCTAATAAGGTCTTGGAAACCACAACCCATTTCTATATGGTGTATGGAGCATTATTTTTCCCTCCAACAAGTTTGTTCGTTTATTGGGTCAAAAATAGGTTATCATAATCATGGTGTATTGATATGTCAGTTTACAGACCAACATTAGAGTCGATATCCTAAAAGATGAACATGTAACACTTAACGTTATTTCCCCAAAACAATATCACAGACTCTCCATCTTAAGATAGAATTGTCCACCTATGATACTACTATATCAGAAACTGTCCATGTGAGGCCCAAGCCGTGACTTCCCAAACCAGCCTCCAATAGGCCAGCTGCAGTTGACTAGCACCGAGTAGTCATATCACTAACAAGGGATTGAAATGCATAAGTACTTCTATTCATGAACACATCTCCAAGACCATACAATTTTGAAATGTAAAAACCATGATGTAAAAAATTCATGCATACCACTATATCCCACAACAAGAGTATGATGGAAGTTAATGTAATGTTATTGGGTCCAGTATACAAGCCCAGAAAAAAGATTCAATATACCCAACTCCAACCTATAGGAAAAGGTATGTGGACATCTATTTGTTGTTATATGAACACCTCGGCCTGCCTGATCTCACAAAACATTTTCTGGTCATGGTCCTCCTAGGACTCAATAAAAAGATCAATCATCATCAAAATTAAAAATAATTGTAGGAAATATTATTACATCTTATGAGCCTAGAAATACATAGTCGGACTCGAGGAACCCACAATGAAATATAGAAAATTAAAGTACAGTCATATCTACACAAGTATATATTTACATCATGTATTACATGATTTTCTAGATATACTCAATCCAAGACACATAATCTAGACATATGTCACAACTACAACATACCAATCCTTGGAATTCAGCTCAAAGATTCCCGAAATCAATAATTAGGGAAAATAGAATCATGAGTCTGCCAGCACTGATGATGAACGTCTGAGAGGTATTCTTCTTTGGGTCCCACAATTAGAAAGATACGCTGATATATCTGAATAGCGATGCAATCAAATACATGAGGATCATATTCAAGGACATGGGGTAACAAAAAAATCTCACTAAATATTAAACATCCATGTATAGGATCTGTTTAGACATAATTTTGGTGATGTCAATACTGAGAACTCTACTAGGAACATGAAAAACAATTAGAGGGTCCTACTCCAAGCCTCTCGGGGGACTCCAAAAACTCTAAACTGAATGTCTAGCTGAAGGTATCATAGTCCAATAAGTATGAAATTATTTATACCTACATTAATGGAAATTATAAAGGGAATGAACTATAATGAAACCTGTCCAATATACATAGGATAATAAAATCAGGATATGTAGAAAATGGTACATAGTGTGTAGTCGGGTCACAATCCATGTCCCTTGACCTCTGGTACTACCTATTTACAATGTCCCATGTCATTCCAAATAGTTTTATGTAGATTATTTTATATGACTTTTATAAGGAGTCACACCCCATGTCTGTCCATTTGGGGTCTGCCCGTGTGCTCCGGTTGTGTTCCAGTACCCGGTGTCATCGTTTGTACACCATCACATGTATAGGTAGAAGGCGTATCTCATGTAATTAGTCCTATCCATACTATGGGGGGGGGGTTACATGATGTATAAGAAAAAAATTTACTCCACATCATGTATGTGTACTTCCCAGTTATATACTGAGATGTCGAACGATGAGTATATATCTTGTAGTGATGACTACATGATGTGTGTATCTAGTTTTCCGCAAACCAATTTTCTTCCACCACACTCATTTTATGATATCCTAGATCTGGTTTGGATGGTCTTTACACCTAAAAAATGAAGATCTAAGGACTTTTGAACACAATAACTCAAAATCAATGATGTCAGGGCCTTCTGTTGGCTTAGAAATCCTATTTAATCCATACCGACACAAATATCTCAAGGAATGGGTTCTTATGAATCACATAAATCCTTCATATGACACCATAATCGCACCTCCTTTGAGTCATTCTAATGACAGATCTCTAGTTTTGAAACATTTCACAAAGAATCGATGGTATAAAAATTGATTGTTCATTATTGGGGGAAGAACATAGAATGCACGACAAGAACACAAGAAATACATTTAGAAAATGAAAAAGGAATAATACCAATGAATGAACCTCGACCCTTCATTATTCCAGCCTTGATCTATTCACATAATAATAAAAAATTTTATCAAAATAATCTATAATAAAATATTGATAAAACCCACAAATATGATCTCATCCCATAAGTACCATCGATTAGTGGGATAATATTTTTGATGATTAGTCTGTGTTAATTGTAGGATTCAAGAATATGAAATAAGAATCTAGATAATTTATCCTGCATTGATTTTGTAGTGCATTATGATGATGATTAGTCATTGTGTTGTCATTGTTTTCAAGATATTTAAATAACGACATTCGACGATCTCTGATATGAAGTTCTATTATCGCCTTCCGAGATGATTCTCTAGATCTCTCTCTATGGCTGCCAAAGGATTCTAGGTTTATTATCTTTTCCATAAATCATATCCAAATGTTTTATTTAATATTTACTTGACATTTTTTTCACAACATCGATAAAGTAAAAATAAAATAAATTTTTACAAATAAATTTTTATTTCATTTAAAACACCCATGGAAACTTTCCACAATCGACTAGTGTCGACCAATGTTTGGTTCCACTTAGGTTAAATATGTTATTCTAAAGACAATTGTGTTCTACTATTTCTGATCTAGTAGGCCGTTTATTTGTTATTCCAATTTTCTTGAATATTTCATGTCTGTGCTATTTTATATTTTAATATTTCTGAAACAATTGTTCTGGGAAAACCGGGCCTTTGAATCATGCATTATCTACATACGTGATCTTGAAATAATTCCATATATTATTTAAAAATAATAAACATAAAAATAATGGACATTATAAAAAAATATTAATATTTATTCACTAATCTAGTAATCAATGTAATATAATAAAATAATGATTATATTTCTTGATGATTGGAAATCCACATGACAATGACTTTATCATTGTAGTCCATAATTAATAAAGATAATCATCTCACTTGATTGAATTTCTTTGAATTGTATATGTGCATACACATTATTATACACCATGTATTGAAATTATATATTCTAGAAAAATTATTTCATAAGTATCTTTCTAATGTTCTTAGTGGGGAATAAGAATATATCTACCTTCAATATATGGATGGTGCTATATATTTCCAATGATTATGGGAATAACCCATGTCTATTGATCTCATGATGTAACATGACGAAATGGGTTCATATAGAATTATGTCAACACATCATGATCTTCTTATAAATAAGACGAGACATGAAATATTTGATATCTATAATGAATTATTAATGTGAATTCCTAGATAGACAGTAATGGATGGGAATCATGTAGTAAATGTGATTGGATACATTTAATTTTTTTACATCGTGGTCTTTAAAATCACTAATAACAAAAAAATAATTAAAACTCTATCTACACTACCTAATATTTTCTTTAGTTTCATTATGAACTATAAGATGAGATATAATTAAAATTCAATTTTGGAACTTCATACTCTTATTCTACAAATTTATGATGATAGGGGGAATTAAAATCCTATGGTATCTATAGTGAATAAGAATAGGAAGAATAATGAAAAATGACACATGAATTATTATAAGTAGATATATCTTGGGAATTATATATAAAAGAATAATAATTTAAACGAGAAATAAATAGATTAAAAAAATTTATTATATTTATCTAAAGATATTTGACACTAGAGGAATAACTTGTACTCATTAAATAAGACAGGGGAAACTCATGGTGCTTTATTTATCAAGTGAAATAATTTTATATATACACATTTTGTATCAGATATTTCTTTGGGTTCTTGTATCTACATCCAAATCTAGGATCAATTTATATGCCAAATGGCTTCTAAAGGATATTTACACCTTTAATCAGACAAAAGAGGTTGGATAGCCACTTTTTCTATAGGTTATCACCATATTCCATCAACAATGGTGATTATTTTAGTCCAAAAATATTGTTATTATGTACAAATTGTTACCAAGAACATGATTTCAGTAATAATCCTAGATACATATGTTTTTGTTGTCATGTTTATAGGTAATTGTTTTACTATTACATAGTCATCATATTTTATGTTATTCTACTTTTATATAATGGTATTTAAATATTAAATTATAAAAATTAAATTTTGTAAATTGATAATAAATCAATATAGAATGACTATATTGGTAATTTAATTGGGAATAATCTAACAATTTAATATCTATAAGGTTTTTAGAAACATTTGATATAAATTTACTTAATAAATGTCATGATTTACTATAATTAGACATAATAAATATTTATATATGAAAGGGAGAATCGTCCAATTATCTTCTATAACTGGTATTCCTTGATATGTGTATATTTTATCCAATATAATATATAAGTGATTATTCTATCATCATAACAATTAGAGATGACTGGAGTAGATATGGATATTTATAAATGATGAGGTATAATATTGAATATGTAGAGAAATTCAAATAGTCCAAGTATGATGTAGAGAATGAAATTCTCAAGAAGATAAAGAATAATTGATCCGGTCTAGGTGATGAATATGATAACAAATAGTTTATTAACTTTCTAAAAGTGTTTTTGAATCTATCTCAACGTAGTCATCATTATACAATGTAATTTTATTATTTAAATTAGGAATAATACCTTTTGTAACATGTTATGGTCAATGATGAGTTATCAAAATATTCAATTGTCCTTTTTCAAAAATTAATTACATAATGTGAAAAACAAAATAAACAAGGAACCAAATAATATAGAAAACAGAATACCATAAAAGTTATTATATTATAGGAAATATTCATTCTCATACTAATGTATTTGAGGATATACAATCTTATTAAGGACACCTATGAAAAACGCACTAGATAATAGTGTCTTGATGTTTACCATTGTAGGATATCAAAAATAAGAAAAGAGATATTATCTATACAATTTGCTATATATAAAGATAACTATTATAGGACATTCCATATTTTATGATAGGGTAAATACCGTAAAATGGATAAGGGGAAAATTTATTTCGATAAATATTATGCTTAAGATACATAATATTTTGTATAGGAAAATATTTCATAAGTCACCATGGAAGATTTTGATCAAGAAACGAATGTATTTCCAAGGATCACTAAAGAGTCTACAGAATTAAAAATATATTTTTCTTCTATTAGCCAAGGATAGTAACTCATTATTAGTTAAAAATAATGATCCAATGAACTTTAAATATTAATTATAGATCCCATAATTCCTATGATATAAATATGTCATGAATTCTTAGATAGATTCTAGGTATAAGATCTGTGTTTAGGTTTCGGATTATTGAATAGTTGGTGTAATCCCTTTTGGGTATTTTTTCCATTCCATAGAAAATCTAAAATTGAAATAAAGGCTAAAAACTATAAATCAGGGCTAGTTGATAAAGGGAATAAAAAATTCAATTAATTGAATATGTAAAAACCTATTCCCGAATATGCAGGATCAAATCCCTAAAATTATACTTTCAATAGAAATATTCATGAATATAAGATTTGGATTTTGGATATACAATGAGATTTATTTAATGGGATAATTTATTATTATTTATATGTGATAAAACATTTCAGTTTTTTGACTCTATGTAATCCTAAAAATGAAAAAAATAGATATCTTAAAGTGAGCATCCAGGACATTGAACATTCAGTTCAATGAAACTATAAAATATTTTGGTTTCCGGAATAATTAATGCGGTCCTTTTTTCAATAATATTATTGGTAGTGTTCTGGTTATCATAGTAGTATATGTTATTGAAATTTTACATATTGAAAATTTCATAATAGTCATAAAATCAATTAAGAACTACATTAAAATGTGATTCACTGTAAAGGAGTTGGGTGAGGAATCCGATATGACTGGCATCAATATTATTCATGATAGATCCTATAGTTTAATTATGATGATTCAAACTATATAATTTGAATCTATTTTAATGTAATTTAGAATGTAAGAAATCCAATTAGAGAATAGTTATAGTGTCACATTTCATACATATCTCCTATTGAATGTGTCTTCAGATACAAAAACATGAACAGATAAAGGGTATTTTATCAAAGGATTTTATGATATTCTCATTATATATTTCGTGTTATATACTAGGATTGATGTTTAATATTCCTTTAGCTTGGTAGGTAGATATCATGTTTATCCATGTGAACAAAATTATTATGATGTTAGGGTATTTTTATGAATATGATGTGAACTAAGGATTTATTAATTTAATGTATGGAATACTGATATATAATCATCGGGGTTTATAAAAATTCTTGATTTATATAAATTAGAATGATATATTCTGAAATTCAGGATATGTATTCAATATCAATGGATGATATTTGAGATGTATGAGTTCAAGTTATCTACTTATCGGTAATACTAAAATGGATTATGAGTATATAACATCTTGTGATCTAGCCAAGGATATTTTTTGGATACGAATTGTTTTAAAATATATTGATGTGATGATATATAGTAATGACCATGTCAATGTTTTTTGTTATAATACTATAGTTGTTGCTAATAATAGGAGAAATGGTCAAACTAATGGACATCTGGAATTCTATGAATACAATACCTCTTAATGGATTCATCTCATAAAGTAGAAGTTTTTGTAATTATATTATCCATAATGGGGTTTATAGTAGACCCAATGAAAATATACTTATCTTAGAATAATAATAATTTTTATATTCCTTTTAGTGGATTGAAAGCAGATAGAAATTTGATCTATTAGAATAAATGTTGATAGAAATTCTCTATTGTGATGTGAAACTATAAGATCCATTAATGTATTGTTATATTTTTGTTTTATAGTTGTATAATATAATTTTCAATGATGATAATGATATTGAACATCAAGCATGGATTCACATTGGACTTTGAGACACATTTTCATGTTGTAAACCCTTTTTAATATTTAGATAATGTTAATATAAAAACATGATATTCTAGTAAGAGGATAATAGTTAAATGATTAATTTGATGTTTCTATCAAATAATTCATGTATTGGTCAATATATATGATGGTGATTATTAGATTATTTAATGAGTAAAAAAATTTGATATACTAAATAAAAAATTATGGATGATTATTATGAGAGTTTGATTAAATTGGGTAAAAAATTAGTTATAATACATTAATGAATATTGAAATAAAGAATTCATACATTATAATATTTAATTGATGTTGATATCTGAAACAAATTCATGGAAATTAAACTTCCTTATTAATTCCATGGCCATGGTTTTCTATTATAATGTTCATTTCTAAAATTCTATAAAGAGACATCAAGCACATAGATTGATGACACCATCAAAATAACTACATGATTGGATATATTTGTACAAAAGGATTATATAACCCAATGATAATATTTATGTGTTTTTAATTCACTGTGACATGAAATTACCAATCTATAGGGTACATGGTTTATTTCTAGGCTTTATCCTTTAATTTTAAAAAATTCAGCCAAATTTCTCTAAGATAGATGGTTTAAGGGTCAGACACTATGTGTATCCATAACCTCAATTAAATTATTTATTAATTTATCATTATTGATTCTTATTATTCGTGTGTGTGTTTTAATATTTTTTATATTAGTTTAACCTCCTGTTTTCTAACACCAGTTATTCTGGAGAATATTTGTGCGATTAATATTTATTAAATATTTATTTCCATATATAGAAAATATAATATTAATTTATTTATTATTGAATAATTAAGTGGTATATATTTATAAAATAAATTTTCATTATTAAATGGTTGGTATATATTTAGGATAATTTTTATGTTAGCTATAAAGGACTATTGATAAATTACATATTAAATATTATTTTATTAAATGTAAAATTACTTATTCAAGAAATTAACATTAAATTTTCTATGAGTTTAATGCATGTTAGAAATTAAAAATATTAATATTATTATATATATCGAGGGTTATCCAAGGCTATTGAAAATATTAATGTCCCGTGTAAAATTAATATTTTCTATCCCTAGAATTATTTAAAATTGATTATGATATTCCGTGAAACCTAAAAAATTTAAATAATTATGATTAATTATTTATCGATAATCCTCTCAATACCTAGTTACATAATCTCCAATATGCTCACAAGAATATAGATAGATACTCCACAACCAAATTTATAATTTTATAATGAACTAAAAGAGTCGTCTCACCCTATTTGAGTCTCGAGGTGATCAGTGATGAATAGATAAAGCATTAGGATATTCCAGGGTAGAACTCAAAGGGTTATATGGTGATGTCTGGAGGTTTCTTCCACATTTTTTGATCACTACTTGAGGGGTTATAACATTGATTCATATGAAGAAACAATGTTATTAAGTGATACCATCATCAAAATCATTTACAATGAAATAAATTCAATGTAAGGTATTTCAATATTAAAATAAATTATTTATAAATTATTTTTAATTGTCTGGAATTCTGTGTACTATATTAATAGTCAAATTATATTTGATTAAATTCCATTGGTTAGAAAATTCATCATCATGTACATCAAAAATTATTCATTGAATTTTGAAAAAAAAACAGTGGGACAAAGACATACCAATAGTTTCTCTAATTGGACATGAATGATTCATCAATGACATCACATTGTTCAACAAATTTGAGACCAAATGTTTTAAAAAATAAAATCACTCCCAATTTTAATTGAATTTTATTCTAAGAACCCCATTATATAATCAATGTACAGGTGAACTACCATTATTAGTAGTCATGGGTATAAACCTAACTGATTAATTTGGGTTAGAAATTGGGGCAACAAAAAAATGTGTTAGCTAGGGATATTGTCTTGACCTTATGTCTCAGTGGGTAAGGGATCTCAAGATTTAATAACCTTGTTATATCGGTTAAGAATGCTCTAAACATATTATCAACATGTTCTGAATATCATTAAATTATACAAATTGAATAGTTTTTGAAAACATTGTTGTGTAGACCCCTTCAACCAACATCATCCAATCAAACAATTTTTGAATTTCAAATAAAATGTCTATAGTATTTTGTACAAATTTGAGAAAATTATATATATATATATATATATATATATATTATATTAATATATTTATAATTATGTTTACTTTATTATTATGGTTTGATAATATTAAAATTATTTTTCTAAAACAATTTAGACACTAAAATTGATCATTGTTTAATTTTAAGAATTTCTGAGGGTAATGTGGTATTATTTTTATATTTTGGAAACCAATGGAGAGTTCCATTGGGTTACATCGAGATACTAAGTTAGTTGTTTTCCATTAATGAATATTTTAAACATGGAAATGTATATATGTTTTTTAAAACCAAAACCAATACATGAAATCATGTAGGCTCCTTTTGATGACAATATATTGTAACACTTACCAAACCCATTCCATTGGAATAACCATACCTCATGTTTACAATATAATTATCTAGATAACATTGTCATTACAAAATGAGTTTGAGTGTAATATGGTGAAACCCATCATATAAGATATTATAGACACAACTCTCACTTCTTAAGATAACCCATCGTATAAGCTATATTTGGATCACATGTGATCTATAATGGCTCTCATCTCTTCAAAAAGATAATTCTAATGAACCATAATATGATCAAAACCTTTAATTTACTCTTTTAAACCCATACTCAAAACATATACAGAGTTCATAATTACCCATATCATTAAATAAAAAAATCAATATCAAATTACCTAGAAAAATGGAAAGATGGATTTTTGTGAATAAGACTTAAAATATTGTAGGTATTTTAGACATAAAATAATATTTTTGGAATAATGAAAATTAATTTCGTAGTATATGTTAAAATTGGACATTCCATTTATTATTTTTTGTATTGAAATTCAAACATTATATAAAATTAATCCTTTTGAAATTCATTGAATTAAAATCACAAGTGATATAAAAAATCTTTTAAAAAATTGAAATCCACATAAAAACAAAAAAAATAAATTTTTTAAAAATATAATCATATAATAAAAACATAGTGTTAAAGGAAAGACTACATGATTATTTTTAAATTGATGTTCCTTGTGTTCATTCTGCCTAATCACGTATATTTCTTATAATCGAAATTAAAAAAACATATGTTAATTTTTTATTTTATTAATTTCCTTATTAATAATCATTATTTAATTATTTAATTTAATATCATGTTATATATAATTAATTAATCAATTAAATTCATGTTAGGGGTATGGACGATATTCTTCTCATATGTAAGAAAAGAATTTGGTAGACCGACTATAGTCAAGGAGGTCATAATGATATCATATATAGA
The DNA here is from genome assembly GCA_963277665.1 of Viscum album. Classification (NCBI taxonomy): domain Eukaryota; kingdom Viridiplantae; phylum Streptophyta; class Magnoliopsida; order Santalales; family Viscaceae; genus Viscum; species Viscum album. Next base: position 182,113,665 of record OY728120.1, read on the forward strand.
ATAATAATCAATACCTAATAATAATTTATATACAATATTTATACTTTTAAAATAATCCATAAATTATGTTTAGGAAAAAATAATTACCTTACAATCATGGAGAAGATAGGTCGTTAATACACATGAGAAAGGTTTCAATTATTCAATAATCATAATAAAACGAATATAATTATTATTTTAGCAGTAAAAAATCATAATAATACCAAAAAATATCATATTACATATTTTAATATACCCATATATATCATCCATGGGATGTAGTGATTAAAATGGAATCACATTGTTTTGTGGAGGTGCTAGTCCCCACTTATGTAAGTACGATGATATCATTTTTTCTTGAATGTAAATTTAAAAGGTAAAAGATATATTATTATTAAATAATGACATAGGTGTAATTAATATTACATTTAGACATTAATTTCATAATTATAATAAATTGATGAGATATGGAAATGGAAAATAATTTACACCAGTTTACGAGGCAGTGGTCCTCCATATACATAAATGATGGTTTTTTCCAATTTGATTGTATATGATATTTATATAAGTTGTTAAAATTACATGAAAATAACTAATTATATGCACCATTAATTTTTTATTATACAATCATGCTTATTTAATATTTCATAGGAGTGGTAGATGAAATAATATAGAAATGTTCGATTATGAATTATACCTTTTTACAAGAAAACGTCACTTTTAACACCGTAAGACCAGTAAAGAATGTTTTATTTTATTAATAAGGCCTCCAAAATTTGTATGGGGATGTTGGTAAAGTATTTGGGTCTATAATCTCTCAAAAAAAAGTTGTTTAATTTTGATTTAAAGAGAATAAATGATCCCCTTTTATATAAGAGGGGAGGATAACTCTTAGAATTTAAATTAATTAAATTAAGATAAATTAATATTTAACATATAATGGCTCGAAACTAATTTATTTAAATTATAGGATCATAATGGTTCCAAATTAAATCATTAAATAATAAAAATTCTAGTTCTTTCTATTTTTCATCCTTATATTTTTTTTAACACCTCATTAACATGTTTCACAGTTAGCATGACCACAATGTTTTTTACTGTTTTTAGGTCATAATAGTTACTATAAATGGGAAAATAGTCAATAAATGGACCATGTATGACATATTGAACCATATATTAATAAATTCTCAGTGATATTATATTTTTATTAATTTTGTAAAATTTAATAAAATTTTATATATTATAAATTATAGTTAATGTCAATTTATAAAATTATTCATTACATTGAATCTTATATCATTAAGAAAACAAGTAAAATTTGAAAAACGGTATTTATTATACATCAATATTTTCATTTTAATCTATAAAATTTTGTGATAAAATTGATTATATCAAATTAATTGACTTTTAATAGTTTTAATATGATTCTATTAATTTTTAAATTAATTTAATAATTATTATATCAGTGTTGTGTAATTATTTAAGGTAATTATATTTCAAGATTACAAATTAAAAATAAAGTACCATGATTTAAAAAATACAGTTTTGATTTTATAATACTATTTATAATCAAATGAATGTTTTGGTTATCCCCATGTTTAAAATATTATAGTTATTGAAAACAAGAGTTTTACATTTTGTAATTTTCATTAAATAAAATATTCTCAAGGTTACAGTCACATAAAAAATGATACAATGACCATTTAATCTCATTATGGATGTGTATATATGGAATAGAAAAATCCAATAAAATATATAAAATTTTTGTGTTGATTTTCAAGTCCTCATAATTTTATTTTTGACCTTAATTAATCAATTTACTCTTTAATGTGGTGACAGAAATTACTTTTGTTAAAATTCATATTTCCCCAAAATAAAAGAGAAATATTAAAATAATTTTGTCTCATTGATTATATATATTAAATCTATATATCATTTTTCAATTCATAGAAGTTTTAGAATTTAACATCAAATTTAACATGAAAAACATGGTAGAAAAGAATATTTCAAAAAAAAATTCTATTTTGATGTAAGAAATATTTTATACTATATTATGTTATGAAATTAATTTCCTAAAATCATAATTGGATTATTTTAAATTCGTTGGATCTGATTGAATTTTTAAATTCCATAAAAATTAATATAACATTGTAAATACATGAAAATAAATACAATTTTCAATAATAAAATTAGAGAATTTTCACTATTAAAAAAACACAGAAATTTATCAAAAAGTGATAATTATATAGAGTTTACTTGTTTTTTTAAAAAGAAATTAATTTTTAAAATTGTATTTTTAATTATTCTATTTCCTTTTGGATTTTAAAATTATTGATTATTTTTATAATGAACATAACTATCTATCTCATAAACAATAAAAAAATAATTTGATCAATTCTATTATTACATTGTTTGTTACATCATTCCCCTTTTATGAAATTTCATCCCCATATTTTTTCACTTATTAAAAATGTGGGGATAACTATCATGCATTGCAATTTCATACTCCCATGTTTCTTCTTCAATCAAATGGTTATTCCAAAAAACCTTCACATAGTGAACTACCATATTTCATAACACATACTCTATTTGTTTAAGAATCTAAACATGATGTTCCTCAAATTAAATTTTATATTATAACCAAACAACCTTAGGGCTCGAAACTTGAGATGAATATGAAACATATTATCTTAACATCCAAACATGAATAATATTGGGTTCCTAGGATATATTCAAAAGTAATGATACTCAGTTATAAACCGGTCCCACATTCTATAATATCTCAAACGGTTTATGTAACCATGGAAATATCTTCCCATTTTTACCAAAACACTTAACAGTTTCTAGTGGATATACATTAATAAAAACATGGTCACCTTCCTTGAAACAAAGATATTTAATTTGTTTATCTACACAACTTTTCTAACTTTTATGAGCTATTATAATATGTTATGGAACTAACATAACATTATTAACCATTTTGTGTACCAATTCTAATCCCATAAACATCCATTCACTAATTTATTCCTCAAAATATGATGTCTAACCTTATTTTCCATATAATTCCTTAAAATGTTCCATATTATTATTTGAATTAAAATAGTTATTATAATCAATCTTAAAAAAAATGTGTTCATCCCCAAATCCTTGGAATTATATAGAACATGTAAAATTATATTTCTATTGACTAAATAATTCTCTCTTATAGTCCATCAGAATAAGGATGAAAATATATAACCAAATTTAGTTGATTTCTCAATGAATTTTGAAATGATTTCCAAAAATTTAAAGATAATATAGGTCCATGATCAATTAAAATGGAGAGAGGAACTATGTGACACATTATTACCTCATTCATATACATATATATTAGAATTTTTAATCAAATTCATAGTTTCTCTATTGGAAAAAAATTGCATATTTAGATAATCAATAAAAAAATAACTTAAATAATATTACTTCCTTAAGAATTCATTGGTAATCCCACCATTAAATATTAGGATGTATTTTTTCATTTCAATTCTAGAACTGGAAAAGGGTGATGAATAATATTCTACAGTTTTCATTCTTTTTTACCCTCTTCAGAAGTTAATAATTTCTTTGTAAAATAAACAATACCTCATTTTATTCCATCACCCCAATAATACACTCAAACGTCTCATTACATTTTAGTTTTGTCAAGATGAATGGAAAATATAAAATTAATAACCTCACTCAATAATATTCCCTTCAAATAAAAAAACCAATGCGCAAATAGTCTTTTTCAAAATCTCAAAACACCATCTTTGTTATAATTAAATTCAAAAATCTAACCATTCTTAAAAAAAGTTACCATTTATTATAACCCACAATCTTCCTTATGAGAGTTTTTTTATACATATATAAAATTAAACATCACTAATATAGAAAAATTAGAATAATTTCCAACATTAATAGCATCTATTAAAACATGCAAAATATAATTAACCAGTGTGCTATCTTCCAAAAATAAATAAAAAATATAGCATTATTTTTCTGACCCCAATCATCTGCTAAATTGTTTTCTTTTCCTAGATGATAAAGAATCATTAAATCATAATCATAGATTATTTCAATCAATTTTAACTTACTCATTTTAAAATATTTTTAAATTAATATATATTTTAAAAATTATAAATCAGTATATATTTAAATATTTTATACAAATAAATTATTCCTCTAAATTTTATATGTAAGAACCACAAAAACTTCTTCCAAATTATTTGTAGGATTTTTTAATCATTGGGTTGTAGTTGGAATGACTCAAAATAAATTATCTAATAATTATGTATTTGTTAACAAACATTTTGCTTCAATGAATCATCATTGTAGATAAAAAAATATATATTCTTAATGGGAAGGGATAAAACTAAAGAATTGAATCATATTTTTTTCAATTCCTGAAAACAAGCATAGAACACTATTTATTAGATTAATTTAACCCCTTTTTCATGTTATCATACTCCATGGTCTAGAAAATGAAGAATATTTTTCAATGAACCCTTACTATTAAACATCTAAACCAAGAAAACTCTTAAAAAATATGAAATTTTTTGTCTTATCCATTCATCATAACATTATTTTTAATGGGTTCAACACTTATTCCATATTTTAAAAAAAGGTTTCAAATCAATGGAATTTTTTTCAACCAAAATATAAACATAGTACATATTCTATAATTCATTGTTTCATTTTGAGTTTTTCTAAAAATACTAAAATTGTTTTCATGATCCGCCTAAAATTTTGACAAAATCAATATATCATCAATTAAAACAACCACAAATATATCTATGAACTCCTGAAAAATAATATTTTAAAAAACCACAAATATAGAAGAGTCATTGTACTACCAAAATGGAATAACACTATTCTCATAATGTTTATATGTAGTCAAAAATTAAGTCTTCATATTATTTATCTCCATCACCTTCAAGTGATGGTACCACGACATATGGCGAGTCTTTGAAAATTACCACTCTTTATGGATTTGATTAAACAAAACTTCTATATGAGTCAAAGGCTCTATTGTCATAATAGTTATGTTATTAAAGATTTATAATCATTGAAAAACCTCATAAAATCATCTTTATTTTAGTGAAAAAATTGGTACACCCCATGGTGCTATACATTGATGAATAATACATTTACCTTGTAACTCTTACAATTTCTTTTTCAATTCAAAATGTTATACTTTTGTCTTTTATTTACCGGATATTGAAATCAACTTATCACTACATAATATGTAAATAGTGAATCCAGCTTACTGGTTTGGTTTTACACAAGTTAATTCATTGGTAATACAATCCATATATTCTTTAACTGCTGGTACATCACTCATTTGAAACAATTATTTATTTTTAATATCATTTAAAATTTAAATATAACTAACATAACTAATTAGTTTTTAGGATACATGTTAGGATAAAAATGGTTTTTAATCAAGGATTAAAATATTTTTGGATCTGTGATATTTCATACATTTATAAAATGAAATCCCATCGGGATAAAAAAAATAAAACTCTATCATGTGAAGTTCCACAAGATTTGTGGGAAATACCAACCCACTACTAACATTAGGAATATACATATAAATAATTGATTATTTAATATCTCCCCACATAATTATAATCAAAATTTATATCATACCTTCATAATGTGATATTCCTAATTTTATTTCAAAATTAATTGAATTTAAAGAATAGAAAGATCCATAATCAAACAATGTATTTACGTAATTTGAATAAATATGAAAAAAACATGTAACCACTCTATTTGAGGACATAAAATCAACCATAGTGGTATTAGAATATGTTCCCACATCGTAATATTTTAGATAATGATGATTTTCACACTATGTATCATTTTTTTGAAACACATTATCATAATGTCCAAAATCATTACAACTAAAAATTATCAATAATAGATGTATATCTATTACATAATTCTTGTATTTTTCATAATTATTTACTTTGTATTCATTGGCCATATGACCAATCCTGAAACAGTAATAATATTTTTTAGTAACTTTTATAAATTCCTTGAAATTACATTTACCACACAATGAAAATTATAGGGTATTTCTTCTGAACATGTTACCTATTTTATTTGTTATCTCAATTCAAAATAATAGTTTATTTGTCCTTTAATATTTAGAAACATATGTTCTAGAAAACAATCTCTAAAATTTCATAGCCTAATGAACAAATTTCTAATAACTTATAAATTATCATGTGGCCAAATCACTTTGTAATAATGGTTGCTAACGTGGGTAATTTATATTAAATTTAATATCAATGTAATGAAAAATATCATATATAATTTATTGTTTTTCATATTTTTCTTGGTATAGGACAATAAAATCCTTATAATTTTTTCTTTAATTCATAGAATTGCTTCTGCATCCCGATTCAAACATCTTTAGAGAAATATTTATCAAGGAATAGATTCTTAAAAGAGTCACATTATAACGAGTTAGGCTCACATCACTATTTGGATTATTTAATAAAGAACACCATCGACCAGATTCAACTTCAAAATGATAAATGAAAGAATTTACATTTTGAAATTTTGAACATCCCATAACATCAAATATCATCAAACGAAAATTTATCCATCCTTTAACTAACATTGGAATATAATTTCCATTGAAAGGTAGATTATGTTTCCTTATAACATTATTTTCTATCCACATGATCTTTTATAGTAGATCTAGATACTCTCTACAAAATATTTCCCCACTGTTTATAAATTTAATCATTTGAGCTATATCTACCAAAAATTCTTCAAGTCTGATTCCAACCATTAAGGGACACTAATTTGGAAGGATATCATTCTCTTGGTTTCATCCTAGAAGAGGTTATATATATCCTATGTGGAAAATAATTCTGAAAAAAAGTATTTTAGATGAAGATACATGGTGGTCTTCAAATTTTGTATTATTTCATTATTACAATAATTTGAATCTGTTTAATGGAATTATATTAACATTATTCTAACCTATATAGTTCTATAAACATTCCTCTATTACCTAATATATGGATCTTGCTATAAATATTGAATATTCCAGTGTCATAAAACTATAATTCACATTATTAATATCCTAATGATATTATATCATTATATTTATTGGGACTTATGTCATAAATCTTGGATAAAACCAAAAAATAATATAATGTGTACAATTATAATTATAATTCATCTTTTCTATTAAATAAATCTTTAAAAATAAAACATGATTTATATTGATTAATAATAGTTATGACTTCCAAATTCACATATTCCTTTTCTTTAGTAATCAAAAAACCCTATGAAAATTCATTTTAAAACATTATTTGAGAAAAAATATCATTAAGGTACACAAAAATAAGAAATCCATTAATTCAGTTAAAATCATGAAGACTCGTGAAAAACATTTCTTAATAAGATTAATTTTATCTAAATATGGAATCATTTTTCATTAAAAATTATTATTTTACGTTTTGAAATAAAATTATTTCCATGAAAACACATTCTAAAGAATAAAAAATTCTTATAGTAACCTTGGAACATCATCGTATTATAACCCTTAACAAACCCTTACAATTTGAATAACTATATGGAAGACAAACCATATATTTCTACAGAGAACATAATCATTAACCAAATAATTAAAGTGTATTCTATGCATAACCCTCCTATAATCTATATCAGCCTCACCAGGAACATTCAAGGTTCACCCATTTTAAAATCCATATCATGATCACTTTTGATCTATAATGGGGTCAAAAAAATACATAAACAATTTCCAAAAACCATATCATGAAAAAAACATTTTAATAACTATTTTAACCCATTATGAAAGAAAAATTCAGATATAAAAAATACCATTTACTTTACAAAACCATTTACAATAACAAAGTTCCTAGAAACATGGAAAGATGATATTTATTTGAATAATACATAACATATTATAAATGATCCAAAATAGAAAACGATGGTTATGGCGATGGTAATAGTGATTTTACTCTTATACTTTTAAATAAGACATGACTTTTTAATTTGGTAACTAATGTAATGTATTCTATGAAATTATTACATTGGGAAAACCATGATAGTGATTAAAAATATAAATTAAATTTTCCATTAAAAATTAATTATGTATATATAGGATTTTAAATACTGTAATTTTTTATGAAATATCGACATATAAGAAATTTACATATTTAAGGGGAACTATTAAATTAGGATTTTAAAATAAATCCCCTTACCATAAGTCTGAATTATCATGACATTTCATTATTATTCTAAATAAAAAAATTATTTTAATTTTTTACTTGATTATAAACATGTTTTGTATTAATTATTCCTTTGTTTAATTTAATACCATGTAATATATTATTACATAAATAACTAAATTCACATCACATTGTCTAATGATATTGAGATTATATATCAGAAATGAATTTAGTGGGATGAATATGTTTTAGGATAAAATTAGCACACCAGCTCTCAAAAAAAATTACGACATAATTATTTTTTTATACATCATTTATAAATTTAATGTAAATCCTTAAATATTATTATCATGAAATAAAAAGTTTTTAATCATGAACACAGTAGGTCATATGTACGCATGAGTAACGTTTCCATTTTTCAATGATAATTATAGAAACAAGTGTAGTATTATTTTATAATTAAATTATTATCATAATATCCTGAATATTATATTAATTCTTTAAATGCACTAATATATGTCATCCACATGATTTGGTGATGAAAAATGAATCACATAACTTAATAGAGGTTGTAGTCCACATATACGCCTGAAATACATTATCATTTTTCACTAAATGGAAATTTAAAAAGGTAAATTATTTAATATCATAATTTTTTTTAAATATGTCATTATTATCAAATATAATAAAATTCCCAAAAATAATAAATCCATCAGAGTATATAATGGAAAACTAATTTCATTGTTTAGTGAGGTGGTAGTCCACCACACACAAAAACATTGGTTTCATTTCCCATTTGAAAGAGGAGGATATTAATATATGATATTATTTTAATAAAAAATCATTATATTTAATATAAATTTATTTTTATATAATAATGTATAATTTAGATTTTAAGGAGTTCAAAGTAAAAATAGAAAAGAAAAAATTGTTTAACAATGATACCTTTTCTTTAGACAACCTCTATTTCGTTACACTGTATAACCAATATAGATTGTGTTACTACCTAAAATAATTTCTATATAATGTTTTAATAATTTCTGAATTTTTTTGGGTAGATATTGGATTAAACAAATGGGTTTTTATTTGATACATAAAGGGAAAAATATATTCCCTTTTATAAGACATGGGAGGGGAACTCTTGGAATATCTAATGATTCTAAATTAATATAAATTAGTAATGACATAAAAATGGAACCAGGATGAGTAATTTAAAATTATGGATTGGTATAATTTTAAATACTTTAATAAAATAAAAATTATATATGTTTTTTCTTTGTTTGTACATATTTATTTTGGTTATAACCCCTTGTTAGCCCCTTTCACAAATACAGGGACAAAAAGGATTTGTATTCTCTTATGGACATAATAATTAATATAAATGAAAAAATAGGATATAAATGGAACATGTTTGATATTAAAAACCATTACATAATAATTTTGAAAAATATGATGTTTTTAATAATTGTATATCATTTAATAAAATATTAATTATCATAAATTATCATTAATGTTATTTTTTAAAACTATTCATTATATTGACTCTAATAACGTCATAAAAACAAGTTAAAATAGAAATCAAATTAAATATTTCCCTACAATTTCATTTTTATAATTAATTTTTTTGACTATAATTATCGGAAATAATATTTATTTTAATATTTTTAGTAAATTTATATTTATTATCACATTAAAGAAAATATTATTGCATCAACATTTTGTAAGAATTTAAGGTAAATATGTTATTAATTTAATGATAAAATAGTTAATAATGATAAAGATAAAAATTTTATATTTTACTATAATATTTATAATCTATCCTACGCTCTAGTTAACCACATGATAAGAATATTATAATAATTAAAAACACGAGGGTGCCATTTTACTTTTCATTAAATGTAAAATTATAATGATTGTTGTCACATCAAAATGGGTAAAAGGTCATATAACAGAATCTAGGAACATCGCTGATGAATAATAATTTAAGAATTGGTATGATTTATATTTATTTTATATTACTTATCTTTTTTAACAATAATTAACTTATTTACTCGTTTCCTTAGAAACAAAAATTACAAGGTTCACTATTCAAATTGGAAAAAAATAAAAGGTACCTATTTATGTAATTTGGACCAAATAATTAAAAATTTGGATAAACTTTTTTTGATTTAATTTAAAAAATTTGAATAATTTAACTTAAAATTAAATTGGAAAATGGAGTAAGAATAGGTGAATAGAAAAATGGTATTTATTATAAAAACGTTTGTATATTAAATTAAGTATACAATTAATTTTTAAAAAACATAATTTATATATTTAAAATCATAAAGAAATAATTAAATTTGATTCTCTTATTTTTTTTACATTTTAAATACATGAAAATAAATACTATTTTTAATAACATAATAACAAAATCACTATTTACAAAAACATTAATATTTTTTGAAAATATTAGAAAAATCATCATAATATAATTCAGACATTATAATTTAAAAATTATATCCATTTTGTCAAATTAAAATTATTTAATTTTAAATTAATACTTTTAAATAAAATCTTCTAAGAAAATATTTTAATAAAACTATTTCCTTTTAAATTAAGAAGTTACAAAATATTTTTATAATAGTAATAAATATCTAATTCATGAAATATTTATATAATATATATCTATTCTATCATTATATATTTTAATTAAAAATAAATGTGTTATTAAATAAAAAAACCCACTAAAATATGGAGAGGAATTTACATAATGAATAATGGTAATTATAGATAGAAAATTCACTTATACAGCTTATGTCTAAAAACTCATTTCATTCACACTTTTGTAAAAATTTCAAACACAACTTTTTAAAAAGAAAATTCCAAATAATTCTTTTAAAACAAACATAATGAATGAAATTAATTATCTAAAATTAAATTCATAATATATTTTGAATATTTAGAACATACTTGAAAATTTTTAAATAACATTTATATGGTGGAAAAATAGAATACATTAAACATATAAAAGAATTGTTTAATGAAAAATTATTCACACCATGAAAACTTTAAAACCAATAAATCATTGAAAAAATATTAATGTGTAAATGTGATTTAATTTTAATATGGGAAAACAAATTCAGCTATGTGGTCTCTTATAATCCACACAAAAAAATTAGGTAAAAGATAATAAGTTTCAATGAAATCGGACTAAGACTAGAAATTTTTTACCTTGAGTCTAAATTTTCATGGTTAATCATGATATCACTAAATAATATAATAATTTTATTTATTTACATTTTTAATACAATTTTTAAAATTTTTATATTCCTCTTCTATTACAAAGATCCGCATTATACGTAATTACTTAATTGATTAAATTCGCATCACATATTGTGAGAATATATAGATTATAAGTCGAAAATGGATTGAGTATGTTGAATACAAATATATTGGAAATTATTATATCATTAATATAATCTTATTAACGTTATAATTATAATAATATAAATTATTTATACTTTTATATCCATCTATATAATATGTGTATGAAAATTGAATTATTTTACAATCTTGTAGATGGTAGTTTGTACGTATTCTTGAGTAATGTTTCTATTTTCAATGATCATAACTGAAAAAATTTAATTAATATCATAAAAATATATAATTGTAATTATATCAAAAATATCATATTATTTCATTATTTACACAAATATATAATATATTTTAGCGTGTGATGGAAATTATAATATATTATTTTGCGAGAAGGTTATCCACAAAAACACAAGAAGAAGGTTTTAATATTTTTTTAATGTCAACATTTAATTAAAAAATATTTAACGTTAAAAAATATAATTTTAATAATATATATCATTTTATTTCAATTTTATCCATCATTATGAACATCCATAAGACATAATGATGAAACATTAAATTCATCATCTTCACGAGGCGGTAGTCCGCACGTAAGTATGAATAATGTGTTTATTTTCAATTATAAGGATATGTATATGAAAAAATATATATAATATAAAATAATAAATATATGTATATATGGGGGATACTATCTCAATTATATGGAAATTTTTTTGATATGATCGAATGAGTTAATATATAAATAAAAAGAGAAAACATCTAGTTAAGACATATAACCCTTCATTAGACAACATCCTCAGGTTTATACATAAATCCTTATTTTTATGGTATTATAAAAAAATGACTTATTGGATATGGTAAGGGATTATATTATTGTATTAGGGAAGTTATTTTTCGAGATAATAGTATATTGATATTTTTTCAACAGAGAATAAGGGGATTCCTTTTATATGCATGTGATAGGAGATAATAGAAATTTTTAAAAATATTAAAATAATTATATTTTTTACTAAAGAAACATTTCTCCAAAATCGATTATTTTCTATGATTTTATAATATAGAATAGATATATCAAAATAAAATAGTATTTATATTAGTTTTTATATCATTTTAATCCATATAATTTTATTTTTAACCATTTCAATTCGTTTTCACTCATATTGTGGTAACTGCTTTTTTTACTATAGTTATTAATCAAGACAACAAAAAATGAAATCGAACACAATAAAATATTTTTTAATTGTAATTTTATATATTTTTCAAACATTATCAAATTATATTTCTTTAATTGAAGAAAATATTTAAAATATAAACCTACATAGCTTGATAAAAAATGGAATGTTAGAAAAATTACTATTATGCATTGAACATTTGTATCCCTATTTGAGATAAAATACTAATCCTAATTAAATTAATTGGATTATGGTTAATAAGAATTAAATAATAAAATATCAAAACCGATACAAAATTTTATCTTACTTTGTAAATATAATAATATTAATGATTGTTTTTAAAAAATAATGTTTTTCTCCTATTCACACAAAAACAACCTTTTGTTGAAATTTCTTGATAAGCTCAACTTATAACTATTATTATATGACTATTTCAAAAATGAATTCAATTTTCTAAAATACAATTTTTATATTTTCATAAACAAATCATAATATTCATGCACAAAATGAAACAAAACCATTTTATTATGAAAAATCTACAAAATATACTAATATTTTATATTTTCTACTACCATGTCTCACTATAATAATCCTCAACATCCCATTTTCTATTTGTGTCAAGACTCAATGCATCCACGTCCCACCTCTTATACCTTTCTCTACCATTCTCTCCCACCCACTCCCTCTCCTGCTCACCCTCCCCATCGAGAATTTCCACTCCCCCATTTTTGTTTTCCACTGATCCTCATTTCTTCCTTTTTCACTATCCACCGTGTTCACCTTCATCAGTCTCCCCAATCCATGGTTTCCACAGTTTATGACACTTCACCGCATTCTCCTTTTTCCCCAGTCCACAATTTCCCTATCACAATTTTCATTCCCTCATTCTAATTTAATTTCTTCATTACTATGCCTTCTTCAACCCATTCGAATCATTCCCCGTATCCCATCGTCATCTCCCAGTTCTTTGTCTCCCCATCGCTATATTACCTCCACAAAAACCACTTTCTATCACTAACACCATCTTTCTCCTGACCGTTCCCTTGATTTCCCATCCCTATCATGTTTTAGACCTAGGGTTCTCACAACGCATAGTCTTCATCTACTCGCCACCCTCCTGTTTCACTCCTTGAGTTCCCTCTAGAAATCCCTTCTCCCTGCTCTAGGGTTCCCGCTCTCCTCCCTGAATCCATTCTATCATTCCCCTATATTAATACCCTCTCTATTCGGGTATCTACTACCATGGGATTATCCTTTGGCTTATCTGCCATCGGCACCTCCTCATACACCTTCTATAGAACTGTTCACTCTACCTTCTCCTCCACCTCCTCCAATTCTACAGCAGTCTCCACGAATCACAACAGATTTCAATATTTTCCACGGTACCACTATTGGATCCAACGGATAGTTATTATTAATTATTTGGTATGGATATATCTCAATTAGAACACTAGGAGGTCTGCGTCAGCGAACGACTTAGCTCAGCAGCCCATTTCTCGACCCCCTCTACCTCCTCAACTCCCCTCAACATTTTCATCAAACCACCAGTGTTTATGATACCTGAAAACCTCCTTGAAAACCTCCTTACCATCACCCATATAATACCTCTAGGAATCCTATAGAGGAACCTCTCCACAACAGGTATGTTATCCTATTATCCTTAAAAAGGTAATGATACGTTCATAATACCAAAGAGGATATAATCCAAAAGAATTACTAGAACCATGTGTTGAAGGAATATTTCATGGATGATGAAAATGTGAGTAATAGAAGGTTGTTTAAATAAAAAATGGGATATCAATGTTTTTAATTTTAACAATATTACAATTCCACGTATGGAAGAAGAAGTTAAGGCTCTATTTGAGAACTCTCCCTGAAAACTGGAAATAACACTTATTCATGTTTGTACTTATATGTTATGTTTCCTACCAAAAATATATTTTCTTACCACTTCAAGCATGATCTAGTCAAATGAAGTTATATCTGTCTGAAATGAATCATGTTTATTATAGTAATTGTCTTTATTTGATACAACCAAATGTATATTTTTCAATCTATTTTAATGATGTTTTTCATTATTGTAAATTTAATTTTCAAAGGAGTACTATTTTACTGGATCATGGAAGAAAGAGCTAACTTACTATGTTTGAAGATGTTGACATTTACAATGGTTTGTACCTGTAGTTCAAACTTATCAATTATTTATAATTCTTATTCTATACAAATAGTTTCCAAATGGGATGTGTTCGGTTTTTTCTAGACAAATGGCCAAATATGCTCTTCAACATCTCGTGTTCTTGTGCATATATGTTTCGTAATTCAAATCAACATTTGATCTTTCATTATATTACATTCATACCAAATGGTTTTACCATCACATGGATTATTTAAAACATTTATCAACATTATCCATAAACTTTTTTAATATCACCCATTAGTAGAAAATTTATATGCTTTGGTGGGATTTTAGTTTGTATGATTTTTGGACCAGATCAGTCATTTACATAGTATATGTACATGAAAATTTACCATTCCAACTGTATATTTCTTCATAATTTGATACAATTTCATATTGGATAGGTCTATCTTGTGTGTTTATACTCTTCTTGATTGTTCCAAAACTATCCCTCAATGATTCATAAGATAATAAATCATTTAACATAATTTCCATTTCTTGCCCAATATAGAATTTTTCTCCATGATTATGGAGTATTAAATTATTTTTATATTATTTAAATCAATCCAGGATAATTAACATAATCTTATTAGCATATTTATTTTATCATTTATTTATGATTAACATCACTCTATGGGTGATTTCTTCTTTATTATTGGTTGGGGTAACTTTTTTTCTTTTCATCAATATCCTTAGTTTAAATTGATAGCATCTGTGGACCATCTTTATCCATCGACATTGAGGGATTCAGGAAGGGTACATGAAGTACTATGGGAGGGGGATGAGAACCTATACATATACTCCACCACCTCCTAGGCATGTTTTTTATACGTTCCATTTTTTTTACATTTTTCATTTTATAACATTTAATATATTGTATTTTAATGTATTTTTTATTACTCGTGATCACCTCATAAATAGTATTAATATATTAAGTCGTGTCTATGTTTCAATTAAACATATTTGTGAATGATTTGTTTCATGATATTCTATTCTAGATTTTCTCATTTGATTACTCTATTTATATTTTTTGTGCTTAGGGATATAGAAGAGATAAAATAAAAATTAGAAGATAAAATATACTAATGTTAGTTCATCTAGAAGAAGAATATTTAGGAATGTTTAATCATTTCTCATAAATGTCTTTTTATTCTAAATTATATCATCTAAACTAAATTTTATTCATAAATGATATCATCTTTTTACATTTACTATGTTTTACATTCAATGTGTTTTATATTTAGTGTGTTTTATATTTTTTAACCATATATATGATTTAATATTAATGTTCAAATCTCAATATATGGATTTGATACTAAACATTTCCTCAATAGTTGAATGATCAAATTACTCGCCAGGAATAATGTATTTTCCAGTTTTATTATGTATTTTTTATTTTAAGAGGGTAAACATATTTATATTTGTTGCTAATTTCTACATGTTTTTTGTCAAACTGATCCATGTTTTATTTCATATAGTTACACTAATTCTTTTCATGATTACACTATTATCACCCTCTTTGATTAGTATATAAGAAGTTACATGATTCAATGAAGATTTATGATTTCTGTGCATTCATTTTTTGCATAATTTTCTCTCTTTGAAACATACTTCACAAGCCCTAAATGTAGAACATTAATGCAATTGACTTGAAATATGCTTCATTAATAGGATATAACTCCCCTGGATTAATTTATTTCACTATTTTATTATTTGTTTTTTTTATCATAAGTGGGTTAAAATGTTCATTTTATTTCTAATTTTTTCATATATTTTTTTCAAACAGGTCCTACTTTTATTCCACAAAGGAGCACAAATTCTATTCATGATTATCATCCAATTTCCCAAATTGATGTGTATATAAATAATTAATTGAGTAAACAATGATTTCTACTTTTCTATACACACGTGTTTCACATCATTTAATCTCTTCAACACTTCATTTCCATGTCTTTAATGGATAACATTACTTTCACTAGCTAGAAAAGGGAATCAATGGGTTCCCCATATATGTCTAATAATTAACCCTTTATTATTTTCCACCAATGGTTTTTACCTCTTCTATATCACATATTTTGGTTTTTAATACATCGTGTAATTAATGAAGGAGATCATATATTATTTCAATTTTTATATTACTTATCAATTTATTGGAGTGTATTGATATTGACATAAGTAACTCCATGCATTATTATAGGTGTGTATAAATCAATAATATGTTTTTGGCTTCCCCATATCTGAACATCACACATTGTAAAATAAATTTTAAATAAGTGTATGTATTGATTAAAAATATTTAAAATAGTACACCATAATGATTTTTTGTATTTTTCACAAATAGTATTCAATTTTTCATTGATTTCTTATTCAGTTTCTTTGATTTTTCACAACAATAATCTTACAAAAACATCAATATATATTGAAATAAATGTGAAACAAGGTATTTTTGTGCTATTAGAAATAAAATTGTATGATTACTATTGTTCACATTATTATAGAGTATTGTTTTTTTCTACTATTATAACTGTATATATTTATCCAAATTTTATTTCGATATTCTATACCACTAATTTATGTATTCAATATATTAAATATAATAAATTTTAATGATATGTTTTTATCATGAATATAAGGGGAAAAGGTTATGTACCACTAGATTATAGGGAAATACACCCTCATGAAAGGTACAATGTGAATATAATTTAAAAAACTACATCATTTATTACCTCACACACCCATATTGGGAAAATTAAATGCTTTTGTTGACAATTTTTATAATATTTTTTTTGTTTCAATATGATCACTAATATTCTGAAATTCACGTCTACATTTTTCCTCTTTCAATGTTCATTAATAATAATTCTTATTTGAATTTTCTGTTACATCATATATATAATTTCTCAATGGTACAAATAATTTTGTATTCTGTTCCATATAAAGTTTCTATTTACTAATATTATGATGATTTCATAGAATCATAAAAAACTATTAGTTATAATTTGAATAGTTTGTTACATAATTTATAGGATATTTGTTTTGCTACAAATTTAGAATTTCCACATATGGTGCAAGCATTAAAAATATAGTATAATTATATTAGGAGGTAAATCATTAGTAAACATTACTAGTGTTGAGATGTTCTTGGTCATTCATACTGGGTCACATGGTGGGGTTATACTACAATTTGGAGAAATACCATATCATGGAAAGGGGAGAAGCATTGCGTTTTGGAGCTACTGATCATTACAAATGAGTTTCAGCCCTGAAATTAGCTTACTTTTTATTATTTGATCCTGTTGTATGAATTGAATGTCAAATATAACCTATATGAGAAAATAATACTAATTCACATATATGGAAAGACCAGTTTACCTGTATGTCTGTGATTGTTATCATTATAAAGCATAATGGTAGACATTCCAACACCATTTCACTTAATTTTATTTTATTGTGTAGATGTACTTCATGGTACATGAAACCCAAGAAGAAATTATGTTAACAAACACATCCTATTGTTTTCAAAGGTAATGAATGATAAATATAGGTAAATTGGCAGTTATATATAGGGTAATATGTTTCAAATAACATGTATTGGTGTGTTTGTTATCAGTTTTTAGCATATAGGCAGATTATCCAACATCATTTCAAATTACATTTATTATTATATGTAGGTAATTCTGTGTAAACATAGCACATGAAACAAAAAAGAACCTTATTTAAAAAAACACACTCCAATGTTATAAAATCCAATCAATGAAAAATATAGGTACAATGGAAATTAAAATATAGGGTTTTTGTGGTAGATTACATATATGGGTGTTTTTGTTATCATTTTATGTCATATAAATAGATTTTCCAACACTCAATCACTTAATTTTTTTTATTCAATATAGGTACTTCTGTGCATACATGGTTCATGCAATCAAACAGAACCTTCTTTTAACAAACACAATCTAATGTAATAAAAGGAAATGAATTGTAAATATTGGTAATATAGTAGTTAAAATATAGTGGTTTTTTGTTCCAAATTATCTATATGGGTGTATGTTTTTTATTATTTTCCTGCATATAGGTATGCTTTTGTTACAAGTTAGAAGTTGTGTTTTATAGCTAATTAATAATTTATTTGGGATATCCAAGACATTATAAAGGGATAAGAAGAAGTGGAGGAATAAATTTGAATAATCAGTTGCATGAAACAGTAAATGACAATCTATTATCAGCACTGATGTTTGATGAGGGTGATCGTTTATGAGAGAATAGTTAAATCAACATAGCAATTTGATTAAAAATACTATGTTGGAATGGGATTCCATGGAGTCGTATACATAATTGAGTTGTGTGGATTCCATGTTCTTGAGGTAATGAAATTACATGAAAATGATGCTCTAGATTTTAGATGTTTTGAATATGAGGTACAAGCATTGACAAAACTATGTCATTAGTATATTGTAGAAATATATTGTATTTTTACAAATGTATAAATACCCATTTAATTTATGGGTTTATTGAATGAGGGAGTTTTATAAATATACTAAAAATGTGGAGGAATTAATGGAACGTAACTAGAAAAAATGGTGATTGTGATCAATTATATTTCACATGCTTTAAATTACATACATCGGGATTGCATGTGTGATGTCATTAAAAAAATCAGTTTACAACATACGGAAATATTTTAGTATGTTGTAAACTAATGTGATTAAATAAACATTTGGTATGTTGTATACTATTTTTTTCTTCCTCCACATAAATGTGTGGTGTCATTAAATTTACTCAAATGCATTTTATTACATGGCATAAAGTAGTTATTTGTATAGGATGTTTTCCATTATTCACATTCTCTTTCCAATTTATCATCAGTTTTACTAGGATAATCAAGGAATGTTTATAGTATGTATTAATTTCATATGTATATAATTTATAGTATCACTAGTGTCTATTCTAATGCTAATTTTTACATAATAAGATTCAATAATATATCATTTCACTCAGCTTAACCAATTGTAAGAAAATATGTTCTTAATAAAATAATATTTTCTCACACCCCCATGCTGTTTTATTTATTTACATTTATTCATCTCTTATGGACATATATTTATTTAAATATTTTTATGCAGGATGAAAACATATTGATTTTTAAGGATTTTTGGTCAATAAGACGCCAATGCCGACTACGCTTGATATTCTATTAATTTTTGTAATGTCTTTTTTTAATCAACTAGAAGCATTTATGTGTTCTTGAAGTAGGTAGAAGCTGATGAAGATCCAAATCAGAATGTCGAACCGGGTTCCCCTTAGAGAGTGGGTATAGAAATTAGGGTATAATTCCAAAATAGGGATCAATTATTGTCATGAATCTCAAGCCAGTCTCGTGAATGATGATAAAAGAAGAGCCTCAATAGAATAACAATGAAAGCAATCCATTTTCCTACCTCATCCTTAAATAGTTTTTTAGGATAGAAGGTTAACTAAATAAAATATGAGGAAATGAATGTCATGAAAACATTTCATATACATTGTAACTTTATTTAATGTCTCAAATCCAAATTTTGGATTTTCAATTTATATTATTTTATTATAAAAAATTATTTTATTGATTTTATTTTATAGAAATAATATCATTTGTGGGACTAATTTGTGAAATTTTTTTCCCATCAATATAAATATTTCTCTTTAATGCTATTATTTAATAATACAAATGTTTTTCATAAGTATATCAATTTTTTGTATAAAGGATCATACAAAGAGCCAGTGGTTCAAATTGACACCCGAAGTGTATTGCAGTGACCACAATGCTGATGCTTCCTTTATCTGCCCATTTAATTGTTGGAATTATATTTGTATTGATTCATTGGATGTTTTGTGCGAGGGAGAAAGCTCAATATATAATCGTTGAAGTATTAGTTGTAGTGTATTTGAAAGTTTTATTATAATTCATTTGTTTTACTAAAAGTTAAGAAGATTAACACTATTGATGGAATAGAGTTTATACTATAGTAATTTCTTGTGGTGTTGTTTTAGTTTAGTCTTGTTGTGGTTAAGTCCATGGATTGCTGATTAATTATAAGTAGTCTGGAAGTTGTTTTTCTTTGACATAAAGGTAGATTACTTTATTTACATTCTTTTTTCTAGATTATTCTCTTTACATTATGATATTGTATTTCTATATAGAGATGTCTTCTGTACAAAATTATATCATTACTGTGGGGTCAGTAAACTCATTATGAATTTAAAGTTTTACTGACAATCCCCCTCCCTATGTGCATCCTTCTCATCGGCCTCCACCTCCTCCTCTGCATTGGCCTTCTACCTTTACCTTCACCTCTATCTCCTTTTACACCTCTGCCTCTACCTCCACCACTCTTATAATATAGTTCTGAGGCCACTATTCATCACATCATTTACATCATTCATTCATTTATTTTTTTCCATTAAATTCCATCCTTCTCTCTAATAAAAATGTGACCTTTATGTATGATGATGATAGAATAAAAATACAAACTCCCTACTGCAATACCTATTAAAGAGATGAAATCAAATTCTTAATGATAAGTTATGTTTTTGATATATCATTATATGTTATTTTATTTCATGTTCATTCTTTTTCATATATATTTTTGAATACATGTTCTTATTTTTAATCTCTTATTAAAAGAAAAACCAGTAATCGAATACTCCATACAATAGCACGAGTGTGTACTAGTTATTTTTAATGAATTATATAATAATATTATTCCTTACATAATAACCATTATTAAATTTCTATAAATTAATTAAATTGGATATAAAATCCACTTATTTGATATGAATAATTTTTTAGTTATTACAAAAATAATATATTATGAAAATAATAAATTATAAACATAATACATTTTTTGAAATATATATCTTTTACAATCAAAATATTTTATCTACATTTAAAACCAATTGATAACAAATTAATAATTAACTATTAATTATAATATGGGAAAAAATTATACATATAGTTTATAATATTTTTATTTATATCCATACAAATCGTATTACTAGGTCATAATTGTTATATATGAATAATATTATATTGTGGTTTATTTAATCTTGATGTAGTGTATACAACATTCTATCAAAGTCATTATTTTTAAAAATAAATTTTTAAATATTGGTGTGTCACATTACAAACTCTAAATAAAATTAAATCCATTATATTTTATCTCATTCCATATATTATGTGTTTAATACATTTTCATAACAAATTCAATGGAAGGGAATATAAAATTTATGATCCAAAAAGTAAAAATTTTTATCTTACTTTGACTAACATTATTGAAAACCAAACTCATAAAAAGTGATAATAATTTTTTTTAAATACTATAATGTAAATATCCAGGATGCTAGAAATAAAAAATTATTGGGTTCCTAAATAAGGATGTCATAGTTGGATATAAAAATATTGACATAGAGAAAAAATAATGTCCTGGGAATAACAGAGAGGTACAAATTACGTGGACATGATAAAAATGATAACCAAAAAACAAACTATCACTAGGGTATAATTAAGAAAATTAATTCACAATAAATTATTTTATAATGATAATATTTTTATCTCAATAACCTTTTCCTATATTTGATTTTTTATTTTATTATTACGATATAGAACTATAGAAAATATACATACTTGATATCTTTTCATTTCATAAGAAAAAATTCTTATTTTGGTATTTCTTTGATCATGTACCACATTGATATAATATCTTACTCCAAGAAGTAAATATTCAAGGTTAATTTTCCTTTCTGAATAATAGAAATAAACATCTAATGGTTCAAAAAATTTATAAACGGACGAAATATTATTTATCATGACTGTATCAATTAATAAAAACAAAACAATTGTTAAAAATGTAGGATAAAATCAAAAATAAATAAACTCTACAACAATCTAAAATCACTCAACTATATTCCATGACGTTAAGTTTAAACCAAATATAATATCTAAGATTAAAACTCTTTAAAATATTGCTAAATTAGTTGAAAACCCAAAAATAAAAATAAATTGATCCCATGCTCTTTTGGGATCAATTTTATATGTGTTTCTAAGGTATAGTAGTCACTTATAATTTCATATACCTAAATATATTCATGTCATAATATTGTAATCCCTAAAATATTTTAATACTTTCTATTGAAAACCTACATAAACACAAATCAAAAAAAATATATATATATACAATTATAATTCACACATTATTCCTAAAATGAAGTCCCATATTAGAAAAAAAGTATTTCAATTTAGCGTAACCAAATATTGTTCCCAAAATACATATTTTTTAAAAAAAATAACATTAATCACATAGTCACAAAATCACTTTTCAATCAAAATCCTATCAATACAATTTAACATATATTATGGGAATTTAATAACGATTTTAGCCCAATTAACAAAAATTATATCAATAATAAATACCGTTTTATAATAATGGTTATCAATACCATTCGATTTATGTCAAAAAATAATTATGGAATTACTCAAAATACATCTTTTTCACAAAAATATATATTAAACATAAGGTCTATATACACCAAAAATGAATATTAAACTCAATAAATGTCTCCCGTAGTAACAAAATACCATAAAATTCCTAAATGTTATAATTCATTAATACTTTTTACAATCCTTAAATATATCACAACTTCATAACTCTTGATTTTCTATATGAAAACACTTTAATCAATCGATGTACTTCTCAATCCATTAACCATTATTAAAAATTCTATTCCATAACACTTCATTTTTATAATAAGAAACATAATGATCTCCAAATATTCATGAATAATATAAATCCAATATATATTCCATACCTTTAATATGTCACTCAAAATTTTATTCATCTTAAACTATAGTGGCATTAAATATTACTTAACATTTTTCCATATGGTATTTTTGAGAAACTTCTTTCGGTCCCCCCTAGGTCATAATTTTTCATATAACTTATATTATCCAATTAGAAAGAATTAAATTATACCATGGGAATAATTTTATTCCCCTTTGTGGTGTTAATGGAAATATTCCATTTTCTTTGTAAATTTATTTCTAGATTCCCTAATATATCAAATATAAAACATCATTTTGTTCCATTATTACAATTACATGCATGTTTCATCCAACATTTCATTCACATAGGTTGTTGATAAATATGATCTTTATGATATTTATCACATGAACACATATGGAATCCTATTTTTCTCTTTTTTGGTGTGTTATTAAACTTAACTATGATTATGTTTTAATAATAAATCATTATTCTAGGTTATGAAAAACCATAACAGTTTTCACTAAAAATCCACTTATGATCAATTTCACATTTATAAAACACTCACACAATCCGTCATATTCATTGTTAATACGGGACATACAAGTTCCATCAATTTTGAAAAATGTTATTGTGACTATAACTAATAAGATCATAATAAACCTTTTTATAGGGAAAATAAACTCTAAGATAACCTTAATTGTGTTTTATTCTATTAAAATCATTCCATTTGTCCAAAAATAACGATGAAATAACCTAAAAAATATCCATTGCGGTTGTAGATAACAAATATGTTATGATAATATAAAATCCTAACTTCTTAATTTATCTAAACAGTTTCTCTCATACCAACTATAATGTACCACAAACTACACTTTAATATTCATTCCTAAAAACATAATATTTATATTTATATATTTGATACAAAAAACATGATCAAATTTTTGCCATCCAAAACATGAAACATAAAATAAAATTAATAATTACTTACATAATCATAACCGCTTTAGGTTTATAGTATCGGATAATTCTGATAAACTATTCCAAAGAGTAAATTTCCATAGAGCATCTATTTTTTTTCACATACAACTTCATTATGAATACACACTTTCTTCATTAAAGTAATCCTCGATAAATAGTAGCCTTAGATGATTAAAATTTCCAGGCATTCACATGTCTTCTTGAAATTAATTTTAAAATGTGGGATGAGAAAAAAATCATTATGGGATATATCAAAAAAATGAAAGAAAAATGTTTGACCATTTTAAATCCTTCATATTATATAAGAGTTTTTTCCTTTAACATAACAAAATTTTAGATAAATTAATCATATATATACAAATTAAATAATTATTAATTACTACTATTTTTCATAAATCACATTATAATATAACAGAGTAGATAAATCATAACCCAGAATTTTTCATATAAAACATGAGATCCCATGAATAAATATTCAAAAAATATACAATTTACCCTAAAAGAAGCATAAAATTTCCATTAAATAAAATATCATTAGATTACAATATGATATTAAAATATTTTAATGAAATATCATTATAATTAATTGAAATTACATATTGGTTTCTTGGTAAATCATTATCTTAGAACCGTTATTAGTTGCCTTAAAAATGGATTCACCTACTCTGTTAATTCCATCATAATTATCTAGAGAACATAATCATTACCCCATATATTAGAGAGCTCTGTTAATCCAACTCATTATTAAAAATAATTTTTAAATGCCATAAAATAAATAAAAAATATATAATTATTAATTTTAGTTATATTATCTCATAAAATATTTGAATTAATACATAATAATATTCCATTTTCAGCTTCAC
This sequence comes from Viscum album, assembly GCA_963277665.1. Lineage (NCBI taxonomy): Eukaryota > Viridiplantae > Streptophyta > Magnoliopsida > Santalales > Viscaceae > Viscum > Viscum album. The sequence continues at coordinate 182,139,213 of OY728120.1, forward strand.
ATTGAAATATATATAAAAATAATTTTTCTTCGAAAAATCATTAATAAATAATTCCCATAAAAATGAAAAAAATGAAATTACTTATAAGAAACATTAAAACATGAATATTGTTCTTCTTATATAATAATTTTCATAATGGTGGGAAATGACACCCTTGTGGTATATGTTAAAAAAACTCATTCCTCACTTTTTTAAAATACTCAATGATATCTCATTTGGGAATTATTCAGAATAATTCATTTAAATATACAAAAATAATGTAAAAAATTATTTCAATTTCATTTTAAAATAGATATAATTATATTTTTTAAATAGGTCTAGAATTTATATGGACATTTATATATTGGGAAAAAATTAGAAAAATATTAAATCATTAAAAAAATGTTTTAATAAAAAATAACATACAAATTGATATCTTTTAAATATAGAATATTTGAATGAATTATATTTTAATTTATTTTAAAACATATTATGTTTTATATTCTAAATAAAAAATTTCATCCATAAGGTATATTATACCACAACAGAGAATCCTGAAAATAGCTCAACTCTGAAATAAATGGAATTGAACGTAGAAATCCACTACCGTGAGTCTGACTTGTAATATATGCTCATTATATTCCCGAATAATAAGCTCATATTGATTATTTATATTATTAAGAAATTTTTTATATAATTTTATTCATTTTTCAACTTTTATTCATTTTATATCAAATTACATTACCTATAATGTTCATGTCAAACGTTTTGAGAACATTCTGATTATAAGTCAAAAATGGATTGTGTGGGATGTATATGGTTAAATGCATCATATTTATATTAGTTAAATAATCTTAGTCATGTAATAATAATAATTTTTATATAATATATTTAATTTTATAGCCAACCATGTAATATCATTTTGAAAAAAGAATTATGTTACAGTCCTGAAGATGATAGTTCATATGTACTCATGATTGATGTTTACATTTTCTATACAAATTAATGAAACTAGGTAACTTCTCTTTTCAATTTAATTAATGGGAATTATATCATAAATTTCGTCCTTTTTATTTAAATAAATCCATATAAATCAACCATGTAAGGTAGTGATGAAAAATAATATATATTAGTACGTGAAGCGATATTCAGAACGTACACACAATAGTTAATTTTATGTTTCATTAGAAGGTAAACAAAATGTATAATATTTGAATAAAATTTAATAATTAAAATAACATCCTATATATCATAATATTTAATTTTTATCCATTATTATCTCCAATTATATGTTTCAATGATGAAAAATGAAATTCATTGACTTTATTATGTTGTTGGTTTCACATTGCACGAAAGTTGTTTTCATTTTCCCTTAGATGGACTGGATGATGGAATCAATTTTTAATAGAAAAATTATAATAATTTAGTATAATTAATATATTTTTTTATTATATAAAAATTGATTAAAGTGTTTTACGAGAGGATGCTGAAAAATAAAAAGAAAACACTTGGGAACTACACTTCTTATTCACAAAACCTCCTTTAATTTATATCAATATCCATTATAGGAAAGTTGAATAACCAAACCCAGACATATATTATGTGCTTAGGGATGTTATAAATATATTATTTTAGTTATTTTATTATATAATATCAAATTGTAGTGTGTAAAAGAGAGGAGAGGGTGCCCGAAATTATAAGGGAGGGAGAGGATGCACTCTGAATTTTTCAAAAGAATATAATATATTCATTTCATACCATAGAAAAATTAATTAAAAAAGAAAAATTCAAAATATTATTTAATATCAGATATAAATATTTAAAAAATATTTAAAAAAAATGCTATGTCTTTTTAATCATTATTTTTTAATCATGTAAACCTGTTTTAACACGTAACATGTTCACTTGTTTTTTTAAAAGAAGATTCTAATCACCAAGAAATAAATAAAATCACATCATTATAAAATATTGAAATTATTTTTAAATAAATGGATTCAATTTTATCAATATTAAATTTATATAATTTTCATAAATAAATTTTAAAACAAACCCAAAAAATGTGAGGAAAAAAGGTTTTCAAAAAATTGATTTTAATGCCTAAAAATATTTTTATAAAAAAATAGAATAAAACATTGATCCCAATTAACATTATTGGAATATTAATCAAAAAAATATATAAGCTAACATAATAACCAATCCACAACATAATGTGTTTTTAATACATTAAATGGAAAACAATTGTCATACAAAATTGATATTCCCTACTATTCACCAAAAAACAACTTCTCTAGAAAATTCTTTTATATTCAACCAGTGGATTTTATGTAATGATGACTTGAAATGATATTCAATTTTCACTAATAAAATTTATAAATTTCGTTTATATTAATTATAATAATCATTCATAAATTTTAATAAAAACAATTTTTGAAGAAAACTTATTTTTGAAACATAAAATGCCTTTATTATCGTTCTTTATTTAATAAGAAAAATTAAATGAATGTTAATTCATTAAATTGGACATATAATATTACTGTTTTAATAAAATACATTATAATTAGATATAAATTAAATTTATTATGGTTAAAATAAAATTCTCCCAAAAAATAGGTTTATGAAAAATATATATTTTTCCATCAAAAGATTTTTTATTCACTTAAAATCATTTGATAATCAATATATAACTAAATATTCAGTCAATTATGAAATAAATTATATATATATTTTATAAGAATTTTATTAATATTCATATAAATCAATGTGATGGATGTATTATAATGTTTATATATAAATAATATTATATCGTGTTTCGTTTTAAATTAATGTTGTGTATAACATGGACTATAAAATATAATATTTATTGAACATAAATAATAAAATATTAGGGGTTTTCATATTAAATATAATTAATATTTATTAAAGGAATTTTTATGTGTAGATCTTGGTGAGAACTAGAAATTTGATTAAAATTGTAACTCCCAAATATGGATAGACAAATTTCCAAATTGAGATTTGGTGCCAAGTGGACATAGAAAAATTACTCAACCACCAGAGAATGAAAAATTGGGGTGAGAAATAATGTAATTATTAGGTAAAAAATTTCAATAATTTAAACCCTAACTAAATATTATATAATATTTCAAAAGAATAATTTTATTTAGAAAACATATTAAAACATTGGATGTGAGACATTCTCTAAATCCTAAACATTATAAAATCAAAATTTTCCAATCCTATTTGAAAAAAAATATAGAACTATAGCTCAGTTACACTCCACTTTTAGATCTATCACCATGAACCCATTACAGATATATGACTCTACACTAGTATGGAAGGAATTACTCCTCCCACCTATATGAATGTGATATAAATACATACTAATTTTTTTATTGAAGTAAGATAAGAATTAATATAATTTCTAAAGATTCCAATAAATTCCCTCATATGATCAATCAATTATTTGTAATGAATGACAATATTTTTTCCATGAATAATACTCACTATTTAATTTTAAAAGACTTTATAATAAATATACTTCACAAGCCTATGAAATAGAAAAAAAGATACATATAATTATAAATTAATTGAAAAATAATAATTCTCTAATTGGTTAACCTATATCAATTTGAAAAAAATCATTAAATTTTTTAGATAAAATAGTAAACAATTCCATACAAAAATTTCCATAAAAAATATTTTTACATAATTTCACAAATTCAGAAGCGCCACCAATAAGCATGAAACTAATAATAAACTGATAAACTGATAGTGTTTATAGTGAACTAGTAGTAAATAATTATCCACTCTAATTGATATTCAATTATTTCTATCTAGGACATGGTAAATATTTAGCAACAACTCAAGATATTTTTAGAAATTCCTCTATTTTCCTTCTAACCTAATGAACCACATTTCTCATTCCATAAATCATCGACCAACAGTTTAATTACTAACATAGTTTACTCACCAAACCATTAATACTTATTTTTAAAATCCATATATTCCATAAAACACATTATTTTTAAATTAATATAATTTAAAAATAGTTTTATATCTTCCTATAAACTCATTATTGAAATCAATCCAATTCATAGAATAAAAGTATTATTCAAAACAATATTTTATCAAAAGGATAACTTTCTAAATAAGTATTAAAAACATTTTTTATCATCAAATTTTCTATAAAATTTTCAAAAATTAAATAATATCATAAATAGAGTTCAAATAATTATAAAAAATAAGTATTTAACAAAAAAACTATAAGGAATTTATATAAATCACCTATATAGATAATTTTTTTTAAAATTTTCACAATATAATAAACTAATAATCATATGATAATGAATCGTAGTGTCCTTGATAATAAATCTAAATATCTGACCTTTGATCATTGACTATCAATATTCCCACCAACAATGATAAAGATTTAGAGAACTCAAAAAATAGAATAATATAATAAACCACTCCCAGAATTTATAAATCAAGTAATCTATCCAATTTTAAATTTATAATACGAAAATACAATATTTAAAGGGATATTATTCTCCCCCTATCTCCTCAAAAATAATTACATGGAAGAATACCATAATACATGATCAAACATCTCCCTTATTACCCAAATTCAACAATTTTAGAATTCAGACCTGGTGTAGTACCCACATATCCTGGTATATAACCCTATATTGGTTTTTTATGCATATAATGTAAAAGGGGGATATATATGAGAGTTTGGTGAACCTTAAATTTGTTTTTGGGGACAATGGAGAGGTTTAAGGGATACACATGGTTTTTCAAAATGGTATGGAAATCCTACGAGAAATTATTCTCAACAGATACATCAAGGAAGTGATCATTGGCACGATTTGTGCATGGTTATGGAGACCATGTGAGGAGGTTGTGTGATGGGATTCTTAGAAATTAGCTAATTTATGGTTAGTTCACAATTTGTCGAAACGTGCAAACAAAAATTGTGCCTGGCTAAAGTGAGTTCCTAAGAAAGTGGATATCACATATTTTTTCCTCTAAGTTGTTATTTTTTTCTCCTATGATGAAAGAATTTGGAATTTATCTACATTTAAGGTATAATAACCTCTCCCATGTTATTTTGAGTCAATCAGAAGGCTTCCCTTGATTTTTTTCAAGCCTAATTCTCATGGTAATTGATGTTCTTTATTGATCTTGTCTCATTTCTTAGATATACTTCTCATATTCTTTTTCTCTTTCAGATATACAACATTCATGGGTAGATATATGTTGGGGGATTCCAAATATAATGATATTTGGGTTCTTTGATGGAAGGAGATGTGATCCAAGTCTTCTTTAGGGGAGTTTCAACATGGTTGTGTGAGTATTCTTCGTCCGTTGTCAGTTTTCGTCAAAACCATCTAGGTAGGTTTTTTCGCTCTCCACTCATAGTAGTAGAATTGATTGGAATGTTTTCAATTTAATTTATTATGGTGAATGTATTATGACGTGATTTTTTACACTTTTTGGAAACCATCTTGAGTGAAGTTTTTTGAAATATAGATAATTTGGTTAATGTGTAAAGTGATTTTGCTCTAACTTTTTAAATAGTGATGTTCAAAATGGGATTTCTCTGGTATATTGGCTCATAAATTGGATTATATGTATTCAATAAAAGTGAATTTTTTATTAAAATGAAATATTTAATTAAATTTTTTTATTCTTTGGTATTCAATAAATGGTTAGATTTATTTAAGTGATTTGTATTGGAAATAGAAATATTTGAAATACATGGTATTGGTGTGAGCTCACTCTTAACGGGACCTGAATATGGTATGAGTACCATTAAGGTAAAATGTACACGACCCTATATCTGGGGTGGTTGTTAGTGGGATAAAATGTGATTGGACTAGAGATCGATCATAAGTATGGAATTTTCAAATGAATCATGCATGTGTGGGTGTTTTATGAACTATGAAATGAGTATGTCAAAATGAAAATCATAATTTTTTAAAATCCTTAATTAGTTATTTTCTATAAAATAACATAATAGGGAATTGGTTTCATGTAATTTTGTTTACACTTGGTTATAATTGGATTTCAAACATTTTTGTAATTGGTTATGAACTATTTTGGTAAATTTTTTTATTTAAACTATATTATATAATTTACTAACTATTCTATCCAGTGGTGTGAGTAGGGATGTCATTGGGAAAACCTAATGGGTTGTTTTCTCACCCTTGATTTAGCACTTTTTTGAGTTTTCAAATGCTACCTTCTGGGACATGGGAAAAGGTAAAGTATCACACATATTTTTTCCTATGTCATGATACATAGGACAACATGGAGATGTTGGAGTGTGGAGCTTGTGGAGCATGAAGTCTTGTTATTGTCATGGATTTTATAAATATTGAATATAGTGTTTACATTGAGGTTGGTTTTTCATCCACTATAGCATACCTTTGTTGGTTGTTTTAAAGGGAATGATTTGAAAGTCTTATTTTATCTGATGCATCATATAGTGACATGTTTGTAGATTTTTTTGGGATGTAGTTTTCAAACATTCATGGGTAAATTGTCCCCCACTTTCTATGGAACCCTTCAAAAAATATTTTCAGCCTTTGGAATCTTGGGGATGTCATATATGGCCCTGAAATGACTCATTGTACTCTCAATCCAATCCTAATTGGAAGGTCATTACATATGGTATTAGGTTTTTTGGTTCTTTACTAAAAACTTTTCATCAATGTTCATGGTCTATGAGATGGAATTAATTTTTGTCTATTCTATTGGTTTGAATATTATAAAGTATTAGAATTGTCAAAACTTGAAATGTATACCATAAAAGTACATATGTAACCCATTTATTATAAACTTCAAGTTACTAGGATGTTGGGTACAAAATAGTTTAGAGAGAGTTATAGGATTTTTGAACATCATTATCATCGGTTTAGAAAATGAGACGAGCATGAAATGGAAAGATAATGAATGAATTCCCACTAGGATTGCAAACATAATTTTATGTAATGATTCTTGTTCTGTAAAATGTTTTGATTTTTGATAATGTTTGAAACTATTTTCAAATAAAACACTTTGAAAAGTATGGTTATTGTATTTTGAAATTGAATTTATTTTCAAATTAAATACGAGGTTTTCAAAATATGGTTGAACATAAAAAGGTTGTTTTTTGAAAATATTGTTGTGAAAGTTGATGTGATATATTTTGAAATTATGAGCCATCGGTTTCTAGAGAGTGAAATTGATCGAGTTTGTTGTTTGTTTATAAAATGGAACTAGGTAGGCATCATCGAAGACAACCCGAAGAAGCTTTAAAGAATGTGGTGTCACCATAATCATGGGAGAACCAAGAGATGGATCAGACTATTGTCCATGATTTTCATGTTTTGTATATGTATAACCTAAGGAATGACATAAGTCATGTGGGTCTTACCATTTGGTTCATGAATCATAATCCACCTAACATTCATGGTGATTTTGAACCCGAAAAATCATATGTGTGGCTGAGTACAATGAATCTCATCATCGATTTCATTGGCACACTATCAGAGGTTATGGTAAATTTAGCAATATATATACTAAAGGATCTTTCATGCTAGTGGTTGTATTTAATAGTGTAGGAAAAACTAGATAAGGAATTTTATGAGATTATTTTGAGGAATTGTTCAACAAAAAATTCTACCTCGCACGTTCAAGATATAGAAAATGATAGATTTCTTCAGCCTGATGTAGTAGAATATCTCTATCACAGGGTATGTAGAAAAAAAATAAATATTTTAATGTGCTTTTTTCTAAAATTTGTTTCAAGGGAATCTTTAAAGGCACACATCATTGAATCAAGGCTAGGGAAGGAGACGAAATCAATGATTTTGGTGATCTGTATTACATATTTTATAGTTATGTTGAATATAGATACAATTGTTGAACGTGATATCTCATGAGCTATGGGACTAGAACATATAATGATACATATGGTAATTGGCTGCATGTCAAATACTAGGATAAAGTAGAAAAGGGACACCTATTTCCAAGGTGGAAGTTGAAATCATAATCAGACAGTTGAATAGGTGAATCTTCCTGCATAGCCCAATAGCAAAATAGGTTGCTTCCAATGAGGTTCGTTTGACCTCATAAAGTAAGAGTGTATGGAACTACCCTTATAATTCCATAACTAATAGAATATGAGACATCATCAATTCTATTGTTGGATTACTCCATGGTTTGGTGCTTGAGATACTACTCAGGTGTCATATGCATCGTATGATTTTACAAGGTGATGATATTAGAATCAATCTCTTCGGTAGAGAAGAGGTAGCTATGGTAATTTTAGGAATACCATGACTCCTCAACTAGGGAAAGCTCGATAAGAAAACAAGGAGAACAATTAAATAAAGAACAAAATGTATGGATATGAAGAACTAATAGTTGATGATCGGGTTGGACCGTCTATGGTGATATTTATGATTCTTTTAAATTATACCCATGTGTGAGTTTTCATTGATACTGGTGCATGCAAGTATTTCATTTCCTATCATGTTGTTTATTTAATATTTTTATTATTGTAAATGATTCCTTCTACATTAAAAATGAAAACTCTTCTTGGGGGAATATAATGACAAGACTTTGTCTGTATAGAATTTTCTATATTCATTGATGTATTTGAGTTAAAATAGGACAACTCGGTGTTGTACCTAGAATTCTATGACATAATCCTGGGTATGGTTTGATTGAAAATGTTCAAGGCTCGCATCAACTTAAATGTATTTACTATTAGTTTCATCACTGATGATGGAAGTGGGAATCTCATTATGGGATAATAGGTTGTAATAACTAGTAAAAATAGATTATTGGCACTAACGGTGGGAACAATATATTATCAATTGAAAGTGTTTAATTTTTAATTAATTGAAAAGATTGAGAAAAACAGTTTTCCAACAATTTTGGGTCATTTTCCACATGTATTTCCAAAAACCTTTTCTGGGTAACCACCTCTAAAATTAGTAGAGTCTAAAATTGATATCCATTCGGGGAATAGTCGTATTTTTCATCCATCTTATAGGTTGGAACCAACAAAGTTATGAGAATTTAATGTGTATATGGAAGAGATGGAATGAATGGGTTACATTCGGACAAGTATGTCTCTATGGGAAGCACTTGTCTAGATCGTAAAGAATGTAGATGGAACACTTTGGTTGTGTGTTGATTATCATAAGCATAACCATGATGCAATAAATAATAAAAGTACTGTTCCACGCATTGATGATCTGTTAGATTAATTTAGGGGAGCTCAATGGTTTTCTAAAATCATATTGTGGTCAAGATATCATCAATTGTGAGATCGAAAGAATGATATTCTGAAGGCATCTATTGAAATAATATATGGACACTATGAATATTTATTCATTCCTTTAGGTCTGACACATTCACGAGCAATCTTCATAGATATTATAAATAGATTATTTTAGTGATATCTGGATTCCGTTATTGAAGTGTTTTTGGATGACCTTTTGGTGTATTCAAAGACAAGTGCTGACCATGAGGAACACCTAGAAATTGTGTAAAAAAATTATTGTGATAAATGACTATATTTAGAGTTACCAAAGTGTGATTTTTGGAAAGACTAGATACACTTTCATGGACATGTGATTTCTGAAAATTTTTATTTAGTGGATCCGGACGAGAGAGAAGCTATTATCTCATGGAAACCATAGAATAATGTCATTTAGATACGAATTTTTCTTTGTCTATCATGATACTACTGATGTTTTTTGCATGAATTATCACAAATGGTGTCATCAATGAAAGCTATGAAAATAAATTATGCTCCAAATAAATGGATAGATGAATACCAGAAGACTTTCCTAGAAGTGGAATTCTGTCTTACATCAGCACCTATATTAATTTTTCCAGAATCAGTACATGAATATTTGGTGTACTGTGATGCTTCGGGATTAGGGGTGGTCAATTTTCTCAATAAATAGACTATGTTATATAATATGGTTCAAGTAAGATGAGGGTACATGAGAATGATTAACCAACACAATATTTTCAGTTTTTTTTAGTCTTCCATGCTTTCAAGACTTAGACACATTATTTATTATGGGAGAAATTCACCATTATTATGGATCATAAAATATTGAAACATGTTTTCTCAAAATGATATTTTAATAATAATAAATGTAGATGGATTGAGTATATCTAGATTTTTGACTTTGACTTATTATATACATTAAGAAAATGGAATTTCGTGGAAGATGTATTGAGCAGAAAGGCATAAGATCTTTTGTGAAATAAGCTTTAGATGAATGGTAGTTGACGTTAGTCCTAGACAATATGAATTTGAAATGTAAATACTAATGTGATTTTTTGGTTTTCTATTCCACTGCACTTGTTCTTGATTTGGTAAATATAGTCAAATAGGCAGTAAAATATGATGATGAATGTCTACTTATGAATTCAAAACACAATGTTGGAGAGACCATTGAGGGATGAAAACATGGCAGTAGTTTATTTTTATTTTTTAGAGATAATATGGTTGTACCTATGGATTTTTCTGAAAAAATATTTCATGCTTACCATCATTCGGGATGGCTTATACATCTAGGAAGAGAGAAGATGTATAAGGTGTTGATGGTGTAATATTGGTGGAGCTGCATGAAAACGATGGTGGTCGAGTTCATCTTGTGGTTCTTAACATGTTAGAATGTTAAATCATAGCATCAGATACATACATGTAAATCGTAGTATTTACCTATTGCTTTATGGAAATGGGAGTAGATAATGACGGATTTTGTTACAGGTCTTCCATAAATGGCTTGGAAACATGATGTAATTTCTGTTATAGTGGATAAAATTACTAAGTTGGACCATTTTATCCTAATTCTGGAAACATATATGGTGGAGGATCTATCAAAAATTTATTTCAATAAAGTGGTAAAGAGGCATGGTGTACAATCTTTTATCATGTAAAATACATATCCATGGTTCACATCTTGTTTTTTGAAATCCTTACAAAAATCCCTTGGGACTCTATTGAATATGAGCACAATTTATCATACTCATATAGATGGTCGGTCTGAGAGGATAATATAGACATTTGAAGACATTATGTGGGTTGTGTAATGTTTTTTCATGGCTTGTGAGAAGATAATATACCCTTGGTGTAGTTCTCATACAATAACATCTATCCGGCCTCAATACATATTTCTCTGTTTGATGTGTTGTATAGGAATCATGTTCGTTCTCCAATGTGTTGGATGTAAATAGGTGACACTTCACTAGTTGGTCTGATCATTTTCCAAAAAATAGTGGATAAGATCTGGTTGATCAAAAAAAGAATGGAGATGGATTAGTTCCTCCAATAATATTTTTTAGATCATTGTCGAAGACCATTGTCCTTTTTAGTAAGTTATCATGTGTTCTTGAGGATATCTCCATGGCTTGGACGTCATTTTTTTGGGACGTAAGCAAATTTTTTTCCTCGATACATATGACCTTTTGAGGTACTGTAATGGTTCATAGAGGTGGAAAATTTCTTACCATTACCATCGTGGGTCAGTTCGATTCATAACGTGTTCCGTGTATCCTAGTTGAAAAAGAATCAGCCTGATCCTAACCATGTGATCAGATGGTATCCCGTTCACATAGAGTTGGATTATGCATTTATACATATCTCGGTGTGTATATTGGATAGAAAGGTGAATTTATTTCAGGGAAAAAGCATTTGTCTGGTATGAGATTTACTGTAGAATGGTTAGATTCAGGAAGAGGCTTGGGAATGTGAAAAGGAAATGAATGAGCAAGGGCCATAATCACATTCAAGGCAGTGATAGTTTTATAACTTTTTAAGATGGAAGGAAATATGGTGGAGAAAATATAGTACACTCGTTTTTTGGAATATAACCCTTTCTTTTTATTTTCATGTATATAAAGTATTATAAGAAAAATGCGAGAGTTTAGTGAACAATAAATTTTTTTGGGGATAATAGAGGTGTGCATGGGATGCACATGAATTATCCAAACCATGGGGAAATCCAAGATGAAATAATGCGCAATAGATGGTTTGAAGTAGAGATATTTAACACAGTGTTTGAATAGATAAGTAGAATATAAGAGGAGGTTGTGTGAGGTTCCACCTAGAAAGTATCTCATGTATGATTAGTGCACAGTTTTTCTAACTATGTGAACTAACATTGGGCTTCATTAAAGTGAGATCCTAAAAATTTGTATCACACACATTTTTTCTCTAAGTTTATTAGTTTGTCTCCTTAGAAATCATAACATGTTATTTCTCTTATTTGAAGGTATATGGATCTCCCCCAATAGATTTGGAGTTAATCTGAATGATTCACTTTCCTTTTTCATGCCAAATTCTTACAGTAAAGGATTTTCTTAACCATTATTGTATTTTTTTCATAGATCATATATCCCTATCCTCTTTATCCTTCATATATTTGCATATTATGTGTAGATCTATATTGGGGGATTTCAAATATAATGATATTTGGGTTCTTTTATGGTATGAAATATATATCCAAGGCCATTTTTAGGGAGTTTCAACCCGGTTGTGTGAGCATTCTTCATCCATTGTCAGTTTTCTTCAAAAATAATGAGGTTGGTAGCTTCACTATAGACCCCTCTTAGTAGAACTTATTCACATGAATATAGTTAAATTTCTTATGATAAATTGATTGTGGATTTATTTTTGAACACTTTTTTGAAAACTTCTTGAGTGACAGTTTGTGAAATCTGGAAAATTTGGTAATGTGAAAAGTGCTTAACTTCTAACGTTTTTAATAGAGATTTTAAAATGGTTATTTTTATTGAATATAAAAACATGAATTGGATTGGATTTTTTTCAAAAAATAATGGAATATTTTATAGAAATGAAAATTTTCATTGAAATTATTTCTACTTTGGTTTTTAAAAAATGATAAATTTTAGAAAAGTTGATTATTTTGGTAATAGAAATTTATGGCATAAATGTTGTTGTATGATCTCGTGCTTAATGGTACATGACTAAGGGAAAATTAACATTAGGGTAAAAGGTACATGGCCATGGATTGGAGGAGGGTGACGGTGGAACACAATATGATTGGACAAGAGACCACTCATGAGTATAGAACTGTTGAATGAATCATAAAGTGTGGGTGTCTTGTGAACTACATGATGAGTATGTAAAAATGAAAATTATAATTTTTTTATAAGCCTTGATTAGTTATTTTTCATAAAATAACATTCTTGGAATTTTTTTCATTAAATTGTTTTTAGATTTGGTTCTTATTGGTTTTCGAACTTGTGAATATTTGGTTACAAACAATTTTGGTAAATTATTATTTGTTGAATTTTTTCTATAATTTTATAATTATTCTATAATAGTGGTGGGAGTAGGGAAGTCATCATAAAATCCTACTTCTTTTTTATACTCACCCCTTCCTTGGCCCATTGGTTCGTTTTCAGATGCTACCTTTCGAGACATGGGAAAAGGTAAAGCTTCACACTACATTAGTGGCATGTTTTGATTCTTTAGGCTACTTGGTGATGTTATAGAATGGACTTTGTGGAGCATGGATTCTTGTGGTTTTATTCAATTTTATTCATTTTCTTTCCTTTGTTTACATTGAACATGGTTTATCATACGTTATATCACTCCTTAGTCTGTTGTTGTAAAGATAATTATTTGAAACGACATTTTTATTTCATGCATCATATAGTGAGATATTTGTGGATAGTTTTTCAGTTTTTTGTTTTTTGACATTAAATTGTAAGTCATTCTCGCAATTTTTTTGAAACCCTTCAGAATTCATTGCCATTTTTTCATCTTAGGTATGTTACCTAAGGAAAAGTAATTACTCATTATACTCTGAAAACAATGAGAGTTGCCAGGGCATTACACCTGGAGTAAACTCATACATTAAAATTCCCCAATTAAATTAAACATATTTCAAAATTTTAATTTCCCTACAAGATAAAACCATACTAAATATCCATTAAAATTGAAATAAAAAATCACAAAAATGAAAAATAATATATAATCACATTTTTCATAATGATCACACGTTAAAAATTCAACTAAATTCATTCACCATACCCATTAATAAATAAAATTTTTAGACTATTGAATTATCCATTAAATAAAATCTCTTCTACGATGGAAATTTATTTAACATTATCATGTTAAAAAAATCCATTACTGAGTCTTCTGAGATTATCTTTCCCATGTTTCATCTTGTAATTCATTTGTGAAACAATTACTCAATATAAACACAAGTGAAAAGAAGGTTTTCCATATTAGTTTTTAATTTTTTTATGGCGCTTGATTAGAGACTTATTTTTTAGGAAATGTTGAAAATATCATTTTTATATAGATTACACTAAAATAAATAACAACATTTTATCTATAGTTATTTTAATAAATATTAATATAATCCGTTAAGAAATTTCTAAATTATGAATCCATTTTTGTTAGTTATAAAAAAGGCATAAAAATGGTTTTATATTTTTTATTTTATAATGAATGTAAAATAATAAAATATGATTTTTTACAAAGTTATAAACTGATGGAAACGTTAATTTTTAAAAAAAATTATTATGACATTTTTTAACCAATATATAATTGGATAAAAATAGAATAATCATCAATATATATAATTTCATAAATAGTTACATCAATATAATTCAATGAAAATATTAAAATCTATTATTTTTTATGTTACAAGAACATTATAATTTTATAATTAAAAATAAAAATACACATTTTAAATATATATATAAACAATAAGAAAAGAAAACATAAAAATTAGTATTCCCATGAACATCATATATTATTTAAAACTTTTCCAGTACAAGAGTGAGAGTCAAAAATAATAAACCAATTAAAAGGATAGTATTTAACATGTATATTTAAAATAATGTTAAGATAAATTAAAATAAATATTAAAATTAAATATAACCACAGTGAATTTGGTAAATGTATCCTTTTAAATAGATTCCGACGTAAATCTTATAAAATAAAATCCACATTTTCTTTTTATTTATTGAAGATGAAAATTCTCTTTGAAATGATGTTTTCAATTTAAATAATCTTCTTAATAATATTCTAAACTATAGTAGTCATAAATAATGTTACCCTTGTGTAAACATATTTGAAATTTTATTTCATATTTACTATTGACTATCTATTGTAATATCATGATTTGTTTGAAAATTATTTTTATATAATAAACATAATATTTATGATAATAAATAATTTTATAAATAATAAAACTTACATCTCTAATACTTATTTAATGGTTTCTCACACATCACTATGTATGAATAGTGACTAGTAATGTATCATTTATTATGAATTAACATAAAAAAGGTCCAATCACCACTAATAAACAGAAAAATATAAATTTAGTGATTATTTAATTAATATAATAAAGTATTTTTTAATGAAATT
The DNA here is from genome assembly GCA_963277665.1 of Viscum album. NCBI lineage: Eukaryota > Viridiplantae > Streptophyta > Magnoliopsida > Santalales > Viscaceae > Viscum > Viscum album. The sequence continues at coordinate 182,154,616 of OY728120.1, forward strand.
TTTTAAATCCGATCAATGTATGGAATCATCCAACTATGAACTACGTTATTCTGATATATTTAATATATATATGTATATAATATTCTCTAATAATCCTTAATTAAATTTATTTTAATATAAATAAATTTTTTATCTCAAGTTTCCATAACCTAATTCCATCTCACGATGGATTAAAAGATTATAATGATAACTAAAAAAAGAAAATATAAGATTTATATTAAAAAAATAAGACTAGTATAATTGAAATATATGTCATAATTGACTTATATGGAAAATAGTTTTTTAACAGGGTGGCCCTTAACTCCTAAATTTATTATCTCTATGATACCCCTCTTAAAATTTATCTTAATTATATTGTTTTTATAAATATCAATATCCATTGTATAACCACAAAAATTCAAAAAGAGTTGAATATGATTGTAATTTATAAATACCATTAGATTAATTTGAATAAAAATTAAAAGAGTACCCAGAATTTATTTTATTTACATAATAAAATTCCTGTCATTTAATCCTTAAAATAATTCATTCATTTTCCAAATAAACCACTTTTTGGTTTAGTGGTAATCAAACGAACATAATTCCTCCAAATTAATGTATCCAACCCAATTTACGAACAACCATACCAATGAAGGGATATAATAAAAAAATAATCAATCATAGGAAAAAAATCATTAGCCAAATGGAAACAATATGTACATGGCACAAAAAAACTAATCCTGATTATGAATTCAAAATTTTAATAAAAAACAAGCACTATTAGACCACCTCTAGAGAAAACATCACCTGAGTTGATGGAAACATGCATCCACATTGAGCCCACCAAAAAATCTATCATCAACACATTGGGCCACAAACCCCCTTCTGTGATTCAAATATGAAATTGAAAACACCATCAATATTATCACATTATCATCATGAATATTTGATGGATGCCTCATGAACTACTATAGGGAAACCATGAATCATATGAGACATCCAAAAATAAATTTCCTGAGAAACCACTACTATTATCATCAGCTAATAATCACCAGAGGAAACCGTCAGGAAAAAATTATTTTCATCTAAAGGGAATAAAAAAATGATGATGATCCAACTTAAACCCCATCGACCGCTTGAAGTCTACCTCCCAAAACATCCTCCAAACCCCCAACCCGAACTGACTAGGAGATGAGCTATGGAATTATGAAGCCAAGGAATATTTCATGTGGTTGCGAAGTAAACAATGATCCATGACCCACATTGAGAATTCAAAACCAAGGTTTATACCTTGAAATTAAAAACTATGGATTCATTGCACACACAAAACTACAAAATAACATTATTATTTCTCAAAATGAATAAAACATTAGATGAGCCTCTTGGAACATTGTCAAACAAGTGAACGCACATTCCAAATCATCTATGAAACCCCTGCCACTAAAACACTGCGAGATAAATGATGAAACTGGAATCCATGTCCCTTTTTAAATCAGTTAGGGACTCAACAGAGAATCTCATCCACGAATGGACTCCAAACCTAACAACATAATCCATGTATATGTGAAAATTACACCTGAAACAACACAAAATGAATAACAACCCTAGGAAGAACACATTGAGAGATGACGATACCATATTTAAGATTATCACCTGAGAAACAAATTAAAACCAACTCACACATCATAAACCACCATAATAAATCCAAATAACTAGACTAGAATGAGGGTTGAAATGCATCCACTATGAGGATAGGTAATGGGAAAAAAATGAGGGCTTCAATATGGAGGAAAGGTTGAAGAAGGGGCTGAGATATAGAGAAGAAGAGGAGGTAAAATATACAAATAAGATATCTAGTGGAAATAGGGAACAAGAGAAAATGGGTGGGAGAAGGGACAATGTGATACTCAAGTGATGCATCTATAATATCATTTACCCTAAATCTACACTAATCCTTATCAAACTTTTGATTATGTATGGTATAATAATTATAATATATGGATACTTATTATGTAAAAAAATAAAATGAATATTGAAAATATAAATTACAAAATATGAGAATATTTTTTGGAGGATGTCTAGGATTTTGATTTGCATGAGGATGTGCCTGAGTGAGATATGTAGTTTTAGGTGGATGAGTGGAATATGAATGCTAAAATTTCTTCTATATACCTGATATAATTAAATTTATTAAAAATATAATAATATACTACATTTAATTCTTCATCACATGAAATTTATCTTCCAAATAGTCTATTTTTCCATTATATGCACTATATATCGATGATGTTCAAGGTTGGATAAAAAAATTTAATTGATACACTCAACGTGTATTATCATACATAAACCATGTCTTCAAAATTTTCTAATGAATTAGTTAAAATATCATTCCCCCCATCAAGAAGGAAGGTATCCAGTGTGATATTCTTTATAAAGGAATCATGTTTACAATATATGTAAATTATATTAGCCAATTAAACTTATAGAGTTTAAAAAATATATTAAATAACTCGATAGAGTATTCTAAGGAACATTTGTAGAGTCTTATATAAGTTATGTTCCCTTTATTTTAATTTGATACCTCTTCAAATTTTCATGTCCGACAGGGGTGGATGGCTAACGACTTTTGATCCAAAATATTCAGATCATTATTTTTTTAATTCTCCGTATATAATTTTTACATACAATGTTATATACCCTCAATGAGATGGGGTTTGAAGTAATATATTTTTAGGTTAGATATCAAAATGTTATCTCTTTGATTCCTTATAATTAAGGGAAAAAATCATCAAGATGACCAATTTTAATTATTATAATTTTTTTTTGAAATTTTACAATGGACATGTCAAAAATTATTCATTACATCATCCTTAAATAATGTTATTCCATGCCACATTATATATAATAGGAAATATATCACAATGATTTTAATTTTGTAATACAGCGAAAATAAAATATGATGTAAAGGGTAATTTATAATCTATCAATCTACTAGAGTTAAATGATAATAAATTATTACTAACCCATTTAGTTTCAATTATATAATATTTAATCAAATGAAAATATTAAAAAAAATATTATAAAAAAAATATCATGATATGCAAAACAAAAAATAGTGATCTTACTAAAATTATATCCCTTGGAAGATCTATAATCGTATTTTTGATACTTTTATAATTTCAAATCAAAATGATTACTTTCGCTCTATCATTCATTTCCAACGTAATCATAACATTTTTTGAATTTTAACCCCTTGGATTACCATTATCATCAAAATCAATAAATATTATACAGTAGTGCCAATAGTATATTGATAATCAATGTAATCATGTGTTACAATGTCTACTAACCGTAGAATAAATTTCTATCCCAATAGAAGTCGAAGGATACTATATTGAAGGATAAGTAAGATCACCAACAGATGTATTTATAGGGTCATCCCTATAATATCAGGGCGAATCAGCTATTTGATCAGACATTATCATAAAAATAAATGTAATAAATAATCTTAAATTGATTATATATATAAACCTTTTATATATAAAATCAAATATAAATTGAAAAATAATAAATTAAAAGATAGAATAACATAAACTATGTTATAAACATATTCATTAAATTTTCAAACTTAAAGGACAAAAAATTAATAATTTTAATTAGATATGAAATGGTACTGATAAAAGAAAAAAATGTTTGGTAAAGTATTATTCAAATTCAACTGATTTAAATAAATTTTTAAAAATTAGTAAATTAAAAACAAAAACAAACAAAACTTAAAAACTCAATTATATTATTTAGAATAGATAAATATTGTTCTGAAATCAATGTTAAATTTAAGGAAGTAAGAAAAGTTATAGAAGATGAAAATAAAACATATATAAAAATTTAGGCAAACCCAATAGGTACATATAAAAAATAGTAAATAAAAAATTATATTAACACAAATAAAATTAAATAAACAAAATTTATCATATTTTTTAAAATACATGAATTGTGTAAAAAAATCAAAAGAGTTATTTCAAAAAATTATCAAAAAATCTAAATGTTCCAAAAGAAAAAAGATATGATACTTGTAATATAATGAGATTAATAATGAATTATTTTCCCATCTTTTTTCCTCAATATTTTATTATATCGAACATTCTAGGTCTACTACTTGGTAATTAATATACTTTATAATATTTTAATAGATGTATGGATATCACAAAATTATTCATCATCATTATATTTTTTAAAACCAAAAAAACTATTTACTCTATATAAATGATAAAACAATGATGATTGGATGGATCAATAACATATAATTGCTTATCTCCTTGTGTTTATATGATAAAAGAACCATCTTTATACTCAAATTTATACTCATTTTCGGTTTTTTTATAAATTATTTATTATTTATAGTGTTTCTACTAATAAAACATTTATAGTAGAACACGTGAACTCAAAATTTTTCATTGTAATCCACCCTTATTTATCTAATGGAATAATATCATATATTATATATAGAGATTATGTTTATTTCTTTTTTACATAAAAAACGTGTTTCCTCAAGAAACAAAAATACATTTCTATTATAAACTTCAATTTTTTCCCTGATCCTTGGTATAAAATATATAGAAATTAATTCCATAATCATAAAATGTTATCATAATTAATCTTTGGTTTCCTACTAAGTGTCTCATTATTTCTATGATTTCCTATATATTAAAAATGATCTCATAAAACATTGAAAATTATTTTTTATTCTCATTCTATACAAAAATATCTTTCTTATTTATATAACATTATTTCAAAACATTCATATGAAAATTATATATGGATGAATATAATTTATTTTATCCAATATATATATATGTTCAATATTTATTGGTTCAACTATCAATGATTTTAGTTTCAGTTAGTGAATCCCCTTTCTTGAGAAACTGGCTAGTTCATAGTGATGTATAAGATAACTGACATTCTAGACTATAAAGAAGTAGCGTGTACAAAACTATATAACATTCTCAAAAATTTCAATCCTATAAATAGTTGCACAAGATTATATTGATTTATAATATACAATTGTATGAACTTTCTAAACCATTCTAAAGGAAACAACGTATATAAATATATGGGACCAAAATTATTTATTTATTATAGAAAATTAACTAATAAATTCATCATTTTATCTAAAAATATATGTTTACAGGTACATTTATAGTCGATAAGTATATGAAACATGTCATTCTCAAAAAAAATCATTCAATATATATGAACAACATTTTTATAATTGAAATTAATAAAATAGAACTCCTTAATGGTAACTATTCGGAAACATATGCGTAGGAATCCATGTAATAAAATTGATTAGATTTCTTACTTCATAAGAAGATATTTCATTCTTATAAACAAACCCATTTGTAGTAAAAATAATAAAAAATTTATCAATAACCATGAATCACATTCATACCGTGGAGGTTTTAGAAAAAAAATTATCTATCATGTATAATGTATGGAAATATAGAGGATAATGTGGTCATTTTACCTATGCAATGAGAGATAATTCCAATTGTATTCTAATTGAATGTAAATCTAATCATGAATTCAAACAATCCAGCATGTAGTAATAAATATGTAACCTAGTTCCAATAAAATTATAACATATATTTCTATGAACATAAATCACATAAACATTATGATTAATCTTATGATATCTATAATATGGAATCATAAAATATATTGATGTTTTTTAAAGATATTTATATCATCACTATACCACAATTCCTTTCCTAATGTTACATAAATGGTTTTCTCTATCCCTAAATTTCTATAGGTTTACAATGTATTTTAAGTGATATCAAATTCTTGTGGGATGATGAATTCATCTTTTAGTATTTCATATTAATGATCCATAGAAAAAACAATCCATTAACAATGTACACTCTTTTCAACCAAATTCATAGTTGATAAAATTAATTCCATACATCATTAATTGGAGAAACATATTCCCCTTAACACTATATCCATAAAAATTACCATATATTTGTATATTCTTTATAGTAAACATAGTTGTAGCAAGATATTTACAAAACTAATTTTTATAAGCATCATAAACTCCAAATCAATTCTCTTATAAGAGACTCAAATCATCCACTATTAGTGAATGTAAACATTAATATCATTTATTTTATGTTTTTTATAGATATAATTAAAATAAACTTCATATATTTCTACAAAATATGGAATTTCATAGATAAGTTGTAAATTTACAATAAAATAGCACATGCATGATGTTCTCTACTAAGGATCTGATAAGGATTCATTCCATTTATGAAAAAACCAAGTATTATATTTCTAACATCATTTCAAAAAAATCTTGTAGATAAATTTTTTTCTATGATGGAAAATTGTTTTGGTTATGAGATTTTCTATTAGATATTTTCTCACATGCATTCTAAATTATGCTATTATAATCATTCTAATTGGGAAATAAAACATTATAATGTGTAATTATAATAATATAAAAAAATATCCTTCATTGCATTCGTAGTACATGGAATAATAGATTAATCGCGTTTATTCTTTACTTTGTTTATACTATGATGTCCCAAATTTAAGACACACTCAAATAATTTCATATTCTTTCAAATATAACACACATTTATTGGGGTAGTCATGCATCTTATTGTATTCCTCTCCTATTTGGAATAATATTTTTTCATTACAATTTGAATATGGAAGGTAGTTTAGTTTAGGAATTATGTCGTTCTACATGTATAAAAATAAATTAAATCTATTTTTACTCGATCCATTCCTGGATCTCGAGATCACTAATCTTAACAATATTGGAAAAACTATCAATTTTGTTCAACATTGATACCGTGGGTTTTTAGCATCAATATATTACTACTCCATCGATGATGCATTTTCCATTTACAAAACACTGTTATCACATACCAAATCATCAATTTGATCAGAAAAATAATTTTGAAAATCTTCACCTTCATTAAATATTGAATTGTTCCCAATTTCACTAACCCAAATCCAATTAATATAACTAATATTAAAACAATTTAATATTAAATTGTATTTTATCTCTCTGGACATCATATTTCTAATATTTAAATATTGTAATCATTGAAAATAAATTGATAGTTTTTTGGAATGTTTTTTATGGAAAATTTAGAAAAAAAATAAACAACTCCATCCATATATTTATCACTTATTCACCATTTAGATTTCCAATTATGATTAATTTTCCCATAGAAAAAATTTTAAATATTAAATTTATGTTAAATAATTTTATAATTAAAATTAAAATATATTCAAATAAATAATACTAAAAGAACACAAAATATGTAAAATATTTATTAAAAAAAGTAATTAAAAACAAAAATATTATTATAACCTTATTAAATTCTAAACGTTTTATTTTTATCTTATTTAATAGTTTTTATAAATTAAAAAAAATATTACATCAGAATAATTTAATTATCACCCTTTCATAAAAAAACAAATAAAAAACAATGGTATTGACGTAATGCCTTGTAACTGATTTTTGAGTGGTTTAAATCTAATAAAACATAATTTTTCATTATTTGTATATTGATATTCTATAAATATATATCTCATTATTTATTAATATAAAATTATATAATAAAATATAAAATATATAAAATATCAATGCTTTTTTTAAAAAATAGAATTGAGTCAATCATATTTGAGGACTTAATATTTTGTAATACATTAAACTGTACCATGTAAAATATCATGTAGTACAGAATTTGTACAAGAAAAAAACTGATTATTTTTTGAACTATATATATCAGTATGATATAACACACTTAATCATATAATCTATAATTGAAAATTTCTCAACAATAAAACTATAATAATAATTAAATTTAAAATACCAAGATGATAATAGATTAAATTTACAAAAACCCATGATTAATGTAATTATAGTGTATTACAAATCAATATAATCATGAAAAAATTGATGTTTTTTATGAGTGAAGTAGATTTTTTATTATTTTTTTAATATTTGGAACACTAAATATTAATAAATACAATAAAATTCCAAAATAGAATCAATATTTTTTGAATTGAAATAGATTCAATTTTGATGAATGTTTTCTAGTTTTGTAACCACCAAATGAACATTAACAATTAATATTTTAGTCACAATATTTTTTTAGTATTTTTTATTTTATATATTTATATAAAATAAGATGTATGAATGATGAAAATTAACTAATTCCTTCTTTGATAATAGAGTCATATTCTTCTTGAATCCTATTATTTATAATCTCATCAATTAATTTTTTACCTAAAATAACATATTGATATAGTACTAATGAATCAATGTGTATAAGTAAAAATTAATGTATATAATAATTTTAGAATTATATTAATAAGTAAAAATGAACCATGCATATTGGAAGTTGTTTTATGATGATAATTTTTAATAATTGTGATAAAAAATGGACAACCAATTGGATAAAAGCAAGTCAATATCCTATTAGTTGAAAATTAATTAAAAAATGAACATAATTTATTCTAATAAATTTATATAAACAAACTAGGGGAATAATGGATCAATAATTATTATATGAGATCACATAAAATTAATTCACAAAGGATAAAAAAATAAGGAATATGAAAAAATAGAAAATAAATATATAAATATATAATATATCTAACAAAATATGGAAAATAAACATCATGAAATCTATAAAATAAACAAACTAATTGGAAAATACATTAATATCCATAAAAAGATTAAATATTGATAAGAAATAGAAGATAAATGCAGGAAATGATTGTGGATGAATTAGGTGGTGAATGGATTTGGTGTATCAAGTGGTTGAAAAAGATTATGGACTATAAGAATGGATTGTGACTAGCACAATGAGGATATTTGAAGGAGAGTAATATAGATCTAAATGTCTTGGTATAAATTTGAAAAACAAATAATGGGGTTTTATGTATGTAATATAGTTTTCGATGTAAAACCCCTTTTGTTAAATCAGTATTGATTAATGAATTATAAAAAAATCATTTTTTTACAATGGACAAAATCGATGTCATAAAAATTCATAATAAAATTTTTAAATTGGTTAAATAATAACCAATTTAAAAAATCTTGTAAAACCATTAATAAATAAATGAATCTATAAATGTTTCATTTTAAATGGTTTTTTACTGGTGAATATGATTTTCTTTCCTCAAATTACATTCCCTAATATGTTAACAATATAAAACAAACATTCACTAAAGATCTTTTCTGGATGGAAATAAATAAATTTCCATTGTAGAATATATTTTGTGTCTTGTTTTAATATCTTTAGTAGGAAAATACAAAAAACATCTTAGTAATAATATGATTTTATGAAAATACCAAATGATATGATCACTCCCAAATTCTCTTGGTGACATAAAATGGTCACATATAAGATGGAACAAACATCTTCTATTTCCTAATTCATTTATGTCCAACATGAGGTGGCACTAGAATAAATCTATCCTATCCATTCATATCAGGGTTCCCTATTGAGGGAATATATATGAATTTTAAAAAATAATATTAGTTAACATTCTTTACATGATCATTTGTATTTATTTATAAGTATTACATCTATGTTAGGTCCTGAAAGAGTATATTCATATCATTTTACCAAATAAGATGATGATCTGTAGGGTTTACTATAAAATGATTGATCACTTTACATCAGAATTAATGTTTTATAACAACTTTTATAAGAAAATTTTACCAGAGGAATATAATATAATAATAAATACATAATTAAAATATTTATTCTTGTTGTATATACTCCATAATCTGTATTATCTTTTCTAATTTCACATTTATTTATAGAAAATAATTGAAACTCTTATTTATCTATCTATGTATAACATATTGTATTACCTTTAATAAACATGATTAAAATGTTGATTCATATGTGATGATATATATATAAGGGATCCATAATACCTAATAACCTCCTTTAAATATGAACTCATTATATCCTCTGTAGTGAATGTCTCTCAAATTCATACAATTTGGTTGAATTTGTATATTTGTTTTCCACTATATAGATAATATATTATTTCCTTGATGATTTCTGTAACCCACCCACTATTAAATTATTATATTCTCCTACAAATAATATTGCACAAGAATGTGTTTCAATAATCATATAGGAAATTGATCATATTCCCTTTCCTATAGGAAATTAATGCACTATGAAACAAACACAGCTATAATTTTCTACTTTTTCACCCACCAAAACATTTGAATTACATCATGATGTATATTTATTTAACCATGATTTACTATCAATATAGAGTGATGATTGGGTCTCATAACATCTTCCATAAAACATGAGGGAATCATTATCCCACCTAAGAAGATATGAGTACAATCAATCTCATCTCCACTAATAATTGGTCTCCAGATCATTAATAATGTTATACACACTTTGAGATTTGGTATGAGGAAATTATCTATTATTTACCTGGTCTGAAAGTGTGGGAACAAAATTAATACAGAATAATTCCAAATAATATTCTTCCTTTTGAACCTCTAGATGTAAATATGTTATCATAATAATAATATTACACCCTTCTTTTAACTCAAATATTGTATAATCATGAAATCATTATCTCATAGTATAAACCACAAACATATCCATAGAAAATTTATACATGATTTTATAATAAAATATCATTAGTTACTCCACTCAATGTTATTATAAAACATTAATTTCACTTTTAAAGAAGATATATTTTAAAATAAACAGATCATAATATTCCAAATACAACTCCAAAGATAAATAATCTCACCAATAATTTTAAAAATTAAAAAATTTGTCTAGATCTAGTTCATTATCCATAAGGTTCCTATCATTTATTGGTATCTACCTCAATCTATTGGATACTTTGCGATCCAATTGTAAATTAACTTTTTCTATTGGAACCCCACATGTGTCAATAGTTAAACCACATATAGCTAAGAAATCTTTTCCCAAATGGGTCTTAAGTTGGTATCAATTACCAACTTATGAAACAAATAAATGGATATACATATAATTGAATACATTAAATAGATCAATGAAAGAACCATAATAAACTAATATCATGACAATATGTAATGCACAGATTTCATATATCATAATCATAATTTGAGAAAAAATCAACCATTGGAAAACAACCACTAATTATCAATATTTTAATAAAACATAAAGAACTCATATACCTTAGTGTTACATGAAATAAACTTAACACTGGTATCTAATTATCCACCTCAGTTACCAAGATTATTTTCCCTTAAAACACTATAAACATGGCCCTATAAACAATTATCTAAAAAATGGGTTCTGTAAAACACTATGTTTAGTATTACATCCACTAAGTATTAACAACCATATTAATATCAATCAATATTAATAATTATAGTAAAATTAAGATACACATATTCATCATTGAAAACAAATATCTCCAAGGGTGAACTAGGGAAAATATTAACTATTGTATTTTGTTATTGTAATGTGTCATCAGATATTATTCATGCCACAAGTAAAAAAAGGGTTATTTCCATGTGTTGTTCCCATGGTAATATCACCAATGCTTTTAGGTGTAATTTATATACATGGGTATCGTGACCATTACTAGTAGAGTACTTATAGTAATCTTAGGGCTATAACCACATGCATGGACTATTGCAATAAATCTATATCTATCACTATGACTCTAATTTCCATGGTTATCTACCCAAAGATGTATCTATAGAATTTTCAAAGGTAAATTTCCTCGTGGATATATCTTAATGAAAAATAAAATTAACATAGGATTCAAAATTTTCACTCACCTAAGAAAAATCAACAGAATATTCACTCCCCAATTGTGACTTTCTATAATCTATCTTCACATAAATTGTTAAAAATTATAAATATATATTTTTATAATAATTATATTTACAGTAATTAATTATAATCTATTTAATACTAATTGGAAATTGTGTATGAAAACAAAAATATGGTAAATTTGTCCAATAACTATTAGTTTTCACACATGTTCCTGCAACTATATGAAAATTTTCTCTTCTATATTGAGAAATGTATCACCTTAGAAAACATTTCACACGTCTATTGTGATAATTATAGACCTGAATATGTTTCTTATGGCTATAACATCACCGGAATATGACCTGCAACCAAGAGGAATTCATCAATTGGATATTGGCTTATTAATTTCCATAGGAAAAGCTGCTCATTAATATATGAATTTGATATTTTTCTTTCTAATTCATTTCCCCTATTCCTAGTGTCTGTAAATATAAATATATACTTCCCACATAAACCAATATAAGTATCTTGGAAAACATAAGGAATTTGGTAACCTATATAAATAGGAAAAAAATTTCAAGGTTATTGGATCCCCAGAGTTATGGGTACTTCCAACTGTGGATATAGGTTTGTTTTATTATCCATTATTTCTAGTAGTGAATGTCTATTTACATATAAATTATTATGATTTGTATTTAATTAAAATTAGTTTAATAGAATATTTTTTCATAAAGTCATCACATGAATCATCTGTATAAAAAATATTTCGTATAATATATCACATGACATCAAATATAAAATGGAACCCATAAAAAAATTCCCACCATCCAAGACAAGAATATTCACATTGATTTATTTCCTAAAAAAGATCCCCATAAACTCTTCTATATGACCTTATAATCCATTTAATGAAACTTAAATAACATCAAACTCATTCCCTCCACCGTATTTTCATGTCACCTATATATCAACAACATAACCAAAGACATCAGTTTTGATGGGATTGGGACAGTTTTCCATCCATCACACAAGACCACTCCCTTTGTGTGTGTTGGGCTTCAACCAATAAGATAACTCTCAAGCTGTGGTAGAAGAGAAATTGATACCATCATCACCTATGCAAATAATAAATGCAATATAATGTTACTCAAATAATTCTATGACCATGATTAATATATTAACATTGTTCATTATAATAGAATTCAAAGAACAACATTGAAACCCATGTTATCCTTATAATCAACATAAACATCAAAATATTTGTATTTTCATTTAAAAAATACCATTCATTGTAAGTATTAGTTAGTCATTCAAGTAATGCATTTCTATACTCTACATAAGAGAAATCTTAATGGAGAACCATATAAAATTCACCATCACACATAATCCAAATTTCTATCATAATGATGTCTTGATGAGTAACTCTCTCTATAGCAATCCATTATATTCAATTAAGTTGGTAAAATACATATAGAAAATGTATCAATTAATCATTGATCATCCTATCATGATTATGTTATATCAATTGGGTAACACCACTTCTCTTGAGGAAATACACTCTGTATACACTACCACTAATAATATAGAACATGAAATGGAATATATATCATAATATTCATGATTATATCATATAAAATTACCTAAGAAATTTTTTCACACTAAAATATATAATAAATTTTAAATAATAATTATTTTATCATTTCCAGATTCATAATTATATCTTTCTTATGTTAGATCAATGGGAACTCGACATCCTCGATACAAGGATAATAACTATGATTCAACATAAATTTCTTATCAATCCACAATGATTATCTATTTTTTCAAAACATAAATTCTATACACTATATCACTCATTTATGATTAGTCACTACCATAAATATTGGATACGATCAATAAAATATTATTAAAATTAATCATTAATCAATAAAAAATATATTAATTATACTCATAATAATGATTTTATCTACTTTATTATTAAGATTCATAATTTTCATCAATTTAAACTAACCATACACAAGAATAATTGGTACAATATTGTTATTTAGTAATTAATTTTTCACCATATATTTATATATCCCAAAAGGGGAAACCATTGGTATCCAATAATTAAAATGAGTAAGATAGGTATGTCTAAAAAATTTTCATTTCATGTAGCAATTTATTAATATGAATAATATTTTAAAATACCTAAATTGACTCTTTAATTTTATTTTATTGGCATTAATACATCACTATCATGATATTATTGGTTTTAAAACCACTCAAATTTAGAAGAGAAAGAGTAGAAGTTTCAATTCTGAAATGAATCATTAAAAATTATGAAAATCAAAAGAACTGGGGAACATTATCTATCCAAAATGATAATAAATATCCTAACCCAAAACACTCACTGGAATTTCATCATCATACACTCAAAAAAAACACCCAAAAACCATCACATAAGATGAATCCTAATCAAATAAAATGACTATAGTAACAAATATTAGATGTTTTAAACTATATTCTTAACACCATGAGAGAACAATGTTTATGTCCTTATACACACAAAAGAATTATAATAAATATCTAAAATGTAAGATAATATTATATCACTACAAATAATAAAATTATAACTGGCCCAACACAGCTTATTTATAATTTTGACGAACAGAGAACTAGATCAACCTCCATTAACGATTCATGGGGGACAACTATTAACATTAGTGACATATATTGGATGTAGAAGGAACTACCCCTACTATTTTAATTTAATAGTGATTAGATATTTTCCAATTCATTATTACGTATCCTTTTAAAGACATCCATGTACTCAGATCCAACAAAGATTTCACCCGAAGTAAGATGTTCTACCATATAACATCATTCAAACATGGCCTATTATACCCATAGTTATGAAATATAACATTATAAAGTAGGTTATCCTCTTTCTTATATAAAACATTTATAATCCTTCATTGGTATATTTCCCTTGTTTCAGAGTCACTTCTATTGGATGTAGGAAACAAATCGTGATTAAACTACATAATTTATAATTAATATACCAATTAATGTAGTATTTCCAAGACTGAAGAATCATCCAAGGATTACGAAAACATTTATCATCTAGTATTTTGTGGTAATAGTCATTGTCTCCATTCATCATTTTCATCACCGAAGATACACTCTGAAAAAATAAAACCTTATAAATTCCTTCAATAAGTCCTTGGAAAACATTTATTAAAAACTTTTACTTCTCTTTATCATCTACATATTTTGCACCCCTTCATCAATCATATTCCAGAAAAAATGATACCTAATATCAATGGAATATTTCCATTAGTGAGATAGATTATTTTTAAACAAATTAATTGAGTTATGATTATTATAGAATATTAAAATATTTTTGGAATCGTTCTGAGTTCCTCTAAAAAAATTTCATCCATATTAATTTTGAACCTAAATCCATAATAAACACAAAATCTATTTTTTTATGAATAGTTATACAGCTTCTTTTAACCTCAAAATCAAACTTATGTATGTCACTTTGAAATAAAAAAATGATTATATTATTTTTAAATGTATCAAGGTATCCGTTAACTTATAAATAAATAATTCCTTGAAATTTAGTATCCACTATGAAGCATTGCGATACATCTTCCAATGATTTTAGATATTAGAGAATCTTGTTTCTAGATTTCAATGATATTATCCATAATTCACCATACACAAGAAAAAAACAACAATTACATGTAAAATGTCTAACCATGGAAACAATAATTCAAATATCAGGTTATATACTAATATTTGAAATAAAATTTCCATTATATACTTACTCTCATATAATATTATATGTAATTTCTCTTTGGATGAAATGATTTTTCTATCAAATATATTTTGAAATGATTCAAATTAAGACATTTTTATGCTTTTTATAACATTATAGATATATTACCTTTTAGAACAAAACCTATATTTTGTTCTTTATTTATTTTTTAATCAGTATTCACAAAATATAATTATCTTCCCAAGACCATTCAACATGAACCTTCCAAAAAAAATCACCTCTAGAATCCATTTATTTTCAATGCCCTTTATGACAATTCCATCCACATACAAGAAATGAACAATGTAACTCACATCCATTATCACCATTATTTAGAAAACAATATCCATGATTTCATATATTATCCAATTATTATCCAAAAAAGAATCGGATATCTAATATCATTACCTTGATGCTTTTTTTAAACTAAAATGGATTCACCAAATCTTCTAAAATAAGACCTTATTTTATTTTCCTATAAAATTCACTTAATAATTTATAAATATTATCTCTTACAAATCACCTTGAATGAATTTTTTACTTCACATATATCTATTCTAAATTTTATTTTTTAATATATACCCGAATTAACTATATCTGCATGGATGTGTTCTTAAGAACAGTAGAAAATATTTTAGATAAATATATCCATTCCTTTTGATAAAAAAACATTTTTAAAAATAAATTACTTTTATAGAGAACCTATTTTTAATAGACAAATATCATAACATTTTTTATGAATACTCTATAGATTTCACTAATTCATTCTCATGGACTGTATAGGTTTAGTGTCATTGGATAATAGATACATTATCATCTTATATCATGAATTACGTTCAATGTTTTCAAAAAATATCATCTCATTTAGTAATATTAATATTCATACCCTTCTTAAAACATTTCTTCAAAACCAAGGGATAGGAAACATATAAAAGGATGGTATTATATTCTTAAAGCAGGTTAAAAATGGTGTATATTATTCTATGATAAGTAGAATGTATAAATATATGATATCATGAATATAACATACTATGTTCATAAATAAACACTCATATTTCAATCTCATAATTCATGGAAGAAATCATTATAATTCTGAAACAAATGATTCATTAGAGTTTTAAATCATTATAATTAATGAAATATAATCTCATGTAATAAAAGTGCCTCCGAAAAACATGGATAATAATAATTTATTTGATTAAGGATAACTACAATGATCATAAATTATATTGCATTAGTCTTTATCACATGTTTCCAATTTTGTATACATCCTGTCATCCTATATACCATTGTGGATCATTCTCATCAACATGATTCACATTACGGATCAATCACACTAACTTTTTCCCCATTTTTATCTCATGAGATATAATTTTTTACCAAATTTAGTGGAGGAAAATATAGGTCCCAAAAATAAAATAATTAGTATCTACTATGTGTATTCCAAAATATCATAAAACATTCATCATATCATAACACATGAAAGGAAATAGGTATCATAAAACATTCATCATATCAAAACACATGAAAATAATTTTTATTCAAAAAACATTTCATCATTTTATATCCCATGTAAGAGAAATGGGCTTCAAAAACCTCATATCATCATAAAAATAATCCATTCCAAGAAGTAGTAATGATTGTTTCATTGAATAATATCCCATATAAATATTAATTAATATTAATAAGTCATCTAAAATATAACAATTTTTGGATGAAAAATCCTTAGGAACATTTGTTTGGGAAAATAAAAATTTCTTTAAAATATCATTTTTTATAATAGAAAGTCCTAAAATATTATGAAATTAAATTTCATTTAAATTAACCATGAGATTTTTAAGGGATCCATAAATTAAAATAATTGTCATGATAGTGGGAAATTATGTTCATGTGAAATTTGTTAAAATAATTATTCATTCCACATATTCTTTAAAAGAGAAATGGTCATTATTTAGAAAATTAAATGAATACCCCATTTAAAACACATTGTAATAATTGAATCATTGGTAAAAAATCATTTAATAAATCCATTGAATAATGAAAAAATAATTTGTAAATAATTTTTAGAAATTATAAATGTTGAATAAAATGTATTTTCGATCAAAGAGAAAAATAAATTCTGATTTCATTAAAAATATTCTTTTGGAATATTGAGTACATAAATGACATGAAGCGTCCCCTAGGGCCTGTTTCACGACTACCCCAAGCCCGCCTTCCATAGTCCAGGGGCAGGCGACTAGCACCAAAGTTGTAAATCCCTAAAACTGGGAAGGTATTTCCTTTATAACCTGAATACACACACAATAGAGTACAATCTAGAAGCAAAACACTAAGTAATACTATACAAAAATTTGTAAAGAATGTAAAAGGGGGTCGGAAATACAAGCCCATCTATAAAGTACAAGGAAACAAAAAAGTACAACTGATGAAAAGAAACTTGCCATTTGGTCGTCCTCTAAGGTTCCTACCTAATGGGAAGGTATAGATCCCCTCCTCAGCACTCAAGGTCTGTCCATCTCCTCTGTGTATCGTCACGTCGTATGGTCCTCCTTCGGGTACCATCTGGTCCTGGTGCTCTCAGCCTCGGTCAGCGTTTTCTGTCGTCTGCATCCTACATAATGATGTACCGGCATAGACCATGTAGGGGTGAGTATAACAATACTCAGTAGGGACCCCGAGACCCTCAATGTATTAAAAAATCCAATAAGGATAATCCAAAAGGTATGAAATCAACAGTTAACCCCACTTAAGTATATGACCATACATATACCTAAGTTATCAAGTAATCCATATCAATCATGAGATAAACAAAAAAGTTACTGACTCATCTCACACAGGTATACAACTTCTATAGAGAGTTAGAGATGATTATATGTAGCCACAAAATCATTTATTCTATCGAACCGACATATGATCCTAGTATAATAATCGGAGCTGTTGAACCCACACAAGATCAATGAACAGTAGTCAGAGCTGTCGAACCCACAGAGGATCAAGGAAAAGTAGTCAGAACTGTTGAACCCACACAAGATACATGAACAATAGTCAGAACTGTCGAATCTAAATAGTATCCATGAATAGTATTCAGAGCTATCGAACCCACAAAGGATCCAGAAATAGCAGTTAAAACTATCGAACCCACAAAGGATCCAGGAACAATTGTCTGAGCTGTCGAACCCACACAGGATCTTGGAATTGCAGTTAGAACTGTCAAACCCACACATGGTCTAGGAAAAGTAGTCAGATCTGTCAAACCCTCACAGGATCTAGGAACAGTATTCAGAACTATCAAACCCAAACATGATCCAGGAACACTAGTCAGAGCTGTCGAACCCACACAGGATCTAGGAATAGTAGTCAGAGAGTAGCCAACCATGGGGTTTCCACACAAGCACGCTTGATTCAGGGAGGGTCCACTCATAAATCGAATTTTAGATACATCAACTTCCACAAAGTCCCATGAAAAAGAATCCCAAAGGTCTGCCACATCATATGGGTCTCAACGTAACTGATGGCGTGTCAATCAGACGCCCGATCTGAGAGTTATTATCCTATTAGTCCTGGGGGCCCGGTTGGATTCGTTCATGATCAAACATAAATGTATCTAAACTATACACCAAACTCATGTGTGGTATACTATAAGAGACATCCACTCTCTGAGACTTCCAGCGCCACTGACGGTTCGTCAAACGGACTTCCAGTGCCAAAGCTATGGCTGAAAGAGCGTAAATGGGTCGAAGTGGGTCCAGGTCTAGTCCGACATGGTCAGACCGACCTGGCGTGACCCAGTATGGGCCGACCCAGTTTGAGTCGACCCGACCTCACCAATTGGGTCTATACCGGCCCATTGGACTTGGCCCAGCAGGGCGCGGAGGCCGCGAGTAGCGTGAGGGTGTAGACCGCTCACGAGGGCGTAGATTGGCTACGCGTCTGGGTAAAGGCGGTTCAGCCTGGAGGTTTCGCAGGGGGCATAGAAGGCCGGCTCGGCTAGGAACGCAGGGGGCGCGGCTAGGCAGCTTGGCCAGAAAGGTGGCAGCCGGTTCGGCTGACACCGTGAGGGCCACAACTTTGGAGGCTCGGCCCAGATGGCCAGGGCTAGTTCGACCAACGCCATGAGGGCACGACCCGGGTGGATCAACCTGGATGGCCGAAGCCAGTTTTTCCAGTAGCGGCACGAGGCGTGTGGGCTGGCGAGGTTTGTCTGGGGCACATGGGAGGCCTGTGGAGACCGTGATCCGAGGGCTGTGGGCCACACGGGGCGTGCGGGCCGGCACAGTTCGGGCGGTGCACACGAGAGGCCAGTGGTGACCGTGAGCTGGGGGGGCACGGGGCGCGCAGGCACGTGGGCGGGTGCATTATGGATGATTGGGGGAACGATGGACAGATGACAACTAGGAATGGTGTCACGTGGGGCACGCAGGCCAGTGCGGTTCGGCCAGGGTGCAGGGGATGCCAACGACGGCCGGGAGCCAGGTGGCATGAGGCACACAGTGTAACACCCTGAGATTTTATGAGAAATACTATTTTTAATTTCATCGATGTCTTATGTTGTATGCTACACCAAGATTATATTTCACTATACGAAACACCGTATTATATTGTAGTATACGCAAACACTATTCTTGGCTTGTGTTTCACGCAAGTGCGACCTTCTTCAATAGCGTGTGTTGTACGCAGTATAGAGTTTCACTAAACAATGATTTATTATTATAATATTATGAATATTATTAATGGAATTTTTAATTTTATAACATTATAATTCATCTTAATCATTTTCTAGAATGATATATTAAAACAAAATCAATTTTTTCGGTAAAAGAAGTATTTTTTAAAAAATGCAGTTTTACCGCCATTTGATGGCGTACCCATTTTAAATATAAATTTTGACAATTTTATAAGTTCAATTTTACAAAATAAACTTCTACTTTTGAATCAGGATATAAAATTTTACATTGGATAAATTTTTGATACTTTTCTAATAACCTTCATATTTTGATAAATAGTAAAAATACGCTAAATTTTAATTAAAAATAGATTTTTTCACAGAAATAAATTATATGGTTAAATTATAATATTGAAATTTTTTAAAGTATATATAGAATATATTTTTACCATTTAGTATAATGTAAGTAATTAGCATTAATTTAACACAGAATTCATAGGTAAAAACATTTCAATCCTTTGCAACGTTTTAACTTTTAAAACTCGTTTTCTTAACAACGGGATTAATTTTAAATTAATTACTACAACTTATGTGTTTTCAATTTTAAAAAATGGATTCCATATTGGGAATAAATAGGTCCAAATTTCTTCAATAGGCTAATTTTTATATTTAGACATTATGAATAGTAACTATGGTAAATTTTATTTACTATAGTTAAAGGTAGATCATGTAATTAAGGATAAAAATAAGATTATAGAATTACCTTAACTCCTGAAAAAAATTTATTAGATGAATAAAAGTCGACCCATATAACCTAAGGGTCGAAATAGATTCATTTAATGGACTTTTGACCATGAAAATGATGTAATTATTATTAAAACCAAAGAAAGTGACAATTGGTCGCACACTTATATCTTTTAAGTGTAAGAATTTTAATTTAGTAATATACTTCATTAAACATAGAATATAAATAGTCCCCATAGATCTAATAAAATTATCTACATCATGATAATTTTTTATAATTTTTAGGGATTAAATAATTGTCATTAATGGTGACACAGTAGTTATGCAGAAATTGTTTATTTAGTAAAAAACCAATAATATAGTACTAATTAAACTAATGGTGACCATAAAAGGCACAAAAACTTGACCAAAACTTATTGGTAATGTACATGTAAACCATAATCATAAAATGGTATAATATTGGACTATTTAGAGCCATATAAAATAGATTTTGACACTTATATTATTTTATTTTAAATGATGTCAAAGTTGTCACCTTCGTAATTTAATAAATATATCAATTTAAATGTTGTGGTTTTAAGATGATAAATTATGGTAAAAGTAGTATTATGAATTTTAATAGATTTCTATTTATCACAGGATTTTATTTTTAATTTTTAGAAAAAAATAAGTATAATAAATAACAATACAAAAATGTTTTAGTAATTATTTTATTAATAGATTCACCAAATAAATGGTGTTAAAAGTATTAAAATAAATAATATATGAACAAATTAATGTTCCCCGTGATTTTTTTGATGAAAATGACATGTTAGGAATCTATTATATATTTTGGTTCGGACATATCTTATGTGTGGATTTTATTTTAATTCACATAATTAATAGTGTCAAAATTGACACTATTGATATTTTATAAAAATAAAATATTATTAAATTATTTAAAAATCAAAAAATATTTAAAAACTACAAATTTAAAATTATATGGTTGAAAAGGATATAAAGTATCATATTATGGGAAATTTACAACATTTAATTATTTATTTATAACAATTTATAATTTATAATTTTATTACCACAAATAAATTAAATAGATTAAATAACGATAAATCAAGTTGAGAAGGTTTAAAATAAACATAAAAAATGAAAAATATTTATTGGTTGATGATAAGGAAACCCTATCTCATCCCATAATCGAATTGATAAATTTTTGGAAGTTTTTAATTGAGGTTTATTTTTGTTATTAATTAATTTTTTGAGGATTCCAAAAGTGCCCCTATCCTCTCCTATATAAGGGCACCTCCTCCCTCTCCTCATCACAAAAATTTGTGCCTTCAATATCGGTCAAACCCTGCCCATTTCACTTCTCCACTTCCATAGAAACCTACTAGAGGTCCTAGTCTTTTTCCAAGACCAACTTTATTTCCCTAAGAGAAGGTTAAGAGGAGGCGCGCCGAAGAAGAGGTAATCTCTTCTATCGATTCTTTCAAGATTCTTTATTCTTCAACTTCTTCTTCTTTAGTTTTTTCATTATAAAGTAATAACAAAAGTATCACTAATATAATTATATAATATTATAAATATTAAATAACCCCATTTCACCTTCTATCCATCCTATGGAAAACAAAATCATCGTGCATGAGTATGTACGAAATACCGTCTCCACACCGTGGTGTAATCTTTTTCCCACCACCACCTTACATGGATTGGTATAATGGTGTAAATAATAACTAGATATGGTTATTATAAAATCATATTGATTCTGAGATTTTATATCATCCACTCCAATTCTATTCAATAATTATGGGAATGATATAATCTATAATGCGTACGTACGGATTACCGTCTCCACAACTCGATGAGATTCATTTTCCATATTAACCATTATTGAGTGATTATTATGTTTATATAATGGATAATAATGATATATATGAAATAATAATCATATTGGATTTATTTATATATATATTTCATTTACTTACTTCCATTCATGTCAATAAGGAAAGGAAAAGAGTGTTCATGCGTACGTACGACATACCGTCTCCATGAACGGTGTGTTTCATTTCATTTATCAATCTGTTATATATTTATATATACTGAATATATATGATATATAAATCATGTTTTATATTCTGAAATAAATTAAATAATGGTATAAGTAATAATAGTATCAAGAACAACAAGTCCAAACAAGTGCAACAAATGAATAGAATATGACCGAAAACGTTGTTTTAACATGGAATGGACAAATGAACTGGTAATATAAATACATAGTTGAACCATATATGATTTAATAAATAATATTATGGTTGTATTACAAGTTAATAATATTATTAAACCCACTATACAGGAGTCTCAGACACATATGGAAGAAATTGGACATAAGGTAAGGGATAATTTTTCAATCTCATTTTTATCTGAGATTGCTTATACGTGAGTATTTTATGGGGTGATATTTTTCATTCATGTCCATAAAAAATTTTCATAAAGGGGTTAATATTAATCAATGTATTTTTAAATTAATTTTTACCCATATTTATATTTTACATTTTGTTATGGAAAAACTATTTCTTTTGTTTACCGTACGAGGAACTTTTTTACATTTCCAGCAAAAGTATGCGAAGAATGTTTTTTTAAACATATATGGCATGAATGTATTTTTATGGTTTTCAACAACCTATTTAAATCAAGATTACTCTACAATAATTCATGATTATTTTAAATAAAAGTCATTTTCTTTTAAAATTTCATCGTATTTTGTGAAAAGAAAATGATTTTGAAGAAGAAAATATATTTTCCTCGAGATTTCAATTGTAGTGTTTTGTAAAAACTATTTTCAACCTAAGATGAAATTATTTTAGATGTGTATGTTTCAAGTATAAAGTATCTATGATTTAAATGGTTTCACTTTTCTTATGATGAAATGATATCCATTTGTTTTATATGGATTATGTTATGATCTGATGATGTTTATGAAACCCATTTTATTCTTTGGGTAATGATGAATGATTTATGTTTATCTTGTGGCACACGTTAGAATGATTTCATTATGAGACGGGTTGGACCTATGTCTCCATCAAATGCATTGGGTAAAGATTATATCTCATGAGATAGACAGGGATGGAACATTATATAAATCTAGTTTAGTGATACAGGACTGGAACTAGTAGTGAACTTGATTCAGTAAGGGACTTTGTCCACTAAGATGGTCTTGGAATTAAAGCCTTGGCTAATATGGAAATCATATCATGTGATTAATGATTTTCCACAATTACCTGTTTTATTCTCATGATGCTTTATCATGATGGATGTTCCATTGTGATCTATTCCTTTCGTACTACCAAGTTTAATGTCATTGTTCAAGATTTTGATGTTGAAACTTTATGTTCATGTTCATAAGATCAAATGTATGTGGGTTGTTTTATTTTCTCCTTTATTAACCTAACTGGGCATTTGGGCTCACCCTTTTTATGTTTTCCTTTCCCCATGATATAAAGAAAAGTGTTAGGTAAAGAACAAAAGGGTTATATCTTTATGGGAGATGTTGAAGATCCTTCATCATGATTATGATATTATGTTGCGAGTTTCCAAAGACACTAAACTAATACGGTATTTTGGAATATATTTTTGTAAGGTATTAAGTATTCCGAAAAATTAATGTAATGTCTATGTAAATCAGGTTTGGGTCTCTACAGTTGGTATCAGAGCAATGGATTAGTTATCCTTTGGAAACTAGCATGCGGAAAATTTAGTTAGATCCCTAGAGATATTTCTAAGGTATGTCTAGGGATGTCCCTAAGGTTAAGTGTAAGTATAGGTAATAGTCTTTGAATTACTGTAATGATCATAGAATTAAAAATAAGATGTTATATAATGAAGTTACTCTCCCTTTATTATGTTGTTTTCCTAGTATGATTTTTGCCTGTCACGCTATTATTTTTTTGGGTTTTAGAAAATGGCTGGAAACAGGAATATTCATGATAATGGAGGATATGATGGACAATGGAATGATATTCTTCATGACCAACCAAATTAAACGGTATTTGGAATTCCAAACATCATTATTATGACTAATCTTAAATCTCATAATGTGATCAATAATCTCAACTTTGGTAAGATTCCTGACTCATCTAATTTGTGAAAGACGAAGTATAATGATGATCATAGAGGAACAAAAGTTTAATTTACCTCATGTAAATCATGTGGGAAGAGGTATCAGGGAGAATGTTTCAAAATAACTCGAATATGCTTTGGGTGTGGAAAAGAAGGACACAAGGCCAGTAATTGAATTGTAAAAAGTTCAGTTAACACCATAAACAAGGATAATGGTATAGTTAAGACATCAATAATGTTTAACTATTTTAAATGTGAAATGTATGGGCATTATGCAAACCAATTACCTAAGGGAACGTCTCATGAAGATTGTAATCATGGTCATATGGGTAGTATTTAAATTTATGATGAAGAAGAGACTACAAATGATATGTGAGATAAAAGAATTTTTGAAGCTTGGTCAATGGTTTAGGAAGGTAGTGGAATGATTTATGTTTATCAAGAGTAATGTTGTATAAGTAATGGTACAATGGAATAAATACACATCTAAGGACTGTTACACTATTGTTTTTTCTAAAGTAATTGAAAGTATATGTTGAATGGTACCAAAAACCATGAAAGGTTATTCAGATATTTTTGGAAAGTAGATGATATGCACATAATGAAGGGATAATGAGAAAATGAAATGTTTGACAATATTAATGAGCTCAGGACTGATATAAGGACAAAGTGATATCGTGGCTTGAGTATATAGAAATTTCGGGATTTTGGTTTCTGGAAAGAGTTAACTTTTGACAATATTCATGTTTTCACTAAGGTTCTATAGTAATTCATGTTTCAAAAGAATACATGATTAAGGTATTCACATGTTTGGAATGTGTGCAAAAAGATAGATTTTATGATATATGGGGGATAAATGATGGTGTTCACGTGCTTGTTATGTGAACATTCAAGTAATTGTTTTCTTTATACTATGATCTTGGACCGAAGTATTTTGGAAAAGTCTAAATATTTGAAATGGATTATGTTGGACATAAGATAATATTTTTTAAGGATATACCATTTTTAAATATTATTTCTAGAATTTTATAATAGTGTAGTTTTAGATAAATGACAACTTGTAGGATGGGATACAACCCGTCATGTCAGACAAAGTAGCAGGAATAAAACCCACAATTGAAGTGTGGTAGGCCTTTATCACAAAGCACTAGCCTACATGAAGTCCCAGGTTAGTAGAAAATAGTTTTACGTTATTAATAGGTATGATCGATGAAGTATAAGTCCAATTTATGAATCATATACTATTAATCTATCTATATATGGACTTATGTGTATAACTTTTTCTAACCTTGTGTTTGAGACAGATGGAATGACCTATCATTCTATAGCATGATCTACTAACACTTCACGGAAGACAAATTCAGTAAAATTTCTTTATGTGATGAAGTGTAAATTGTTCAAGGCACAAACAATTGTGATATTGTACCAAAATCAAGTAAGTATTTATTTTAATTCAATAAATATTCAACACTAAGGAAATGATCTTGACAACCAAAAATGTTGTCCTAGTGCCCTCACATCTGATTAATCAGATGGTACATTAGATTATCACAAATTTATGGATTTTTGATTTATGGCTTTTTCATAGCCATGTTCTCTACAACTCTTCATCCAAACATGAGGGTTATATTTCTCTTCCATATCCCTATATCACTTATGACCTCTTATGTGGAATCCTAGTGATGAATTAATTTGGGTTACCGTTATGTTTCATATTTCACATTTTAAAATTATGATTTATTATTTCATTTCACGATGTGGGTTTCTATGAATGAAGCTTTCAAGTAGTAAATGATTTATATCCATGACGAATTTCGAGGGTGAAATTTATTTTAAGGGGGGTAGAATGTAACACCCCAAGATTTTATGAGAAATATTATTTTTCATTTCATTGATGTCTTGTTTGGTATTCTACACAATGATTATCTTGCGCTATACACCACACCATATTAGCTTGTAGTATACGCAAACACTATTCTTGGCTTCTGTTGCACGCAAGAGCGACCTTCCTCGAGAGCATGTGTTCTACACAGTACCGAGTTTCACTACAAATGATATATTATTATAATATTATGAATATTATTAACTGAATTTCGAATTTTATAACATTATAATTCATGTTACACATTTTCTATAATGAGATATAAAAAAAATCAATTTTTTCGATAAAATAAGTATTGTTAAAAAAAATGCAGTTTTACCACCTTTTGATGGTGCACCCATTTTATATATAATTTTTGACAAGTTTATAAGTTCAATTTTACAATATAAACTTCTTATATTGAATCAGGATTTAAAATTTTACATTGGATAAATTTTTGATACTTTCTTGATAACCTTCATATTTTAATGAATAGTAAAAATACGCTAGATTTTAATTAAAAACAACTTTTTTCATCGACATAAATTATATTTTAAAATTATAATATTGAATGGTTTTAAGGTATAAATATAACATATTTTTACAATATTATATAATTTAAGTCATTAGCATTAATTTTACACAGAATTATAGGTAAAAACATTTCAATCTTTTGCAACGTTTTAACTTTTAAATCCAGTTTTCTTAACATCGAGATTAATTTTAAAATAATTAATGAAACTTATGTGTTTTGAATTATGAAAAATTTATTCCATATTTGGAATCAGTACGTAAAAATTATTTAAATAGGATACTTTTTATTTTTAGACATTAGGAATAGTAACTATGGTAAATTTTATTTACTACATTTAAAGGTAAATTGGGTAGTTAAGGGTAAACATAAGATTATAAAATTACCTTAAAACCTTCCAAAATTTTACTGGATGAATAAAAGTCGACACATATCACCTAAGGGTCAAAATATATTTATTTCATGGAATTTTGACCATGAAAATGATTTAATTATTATTAAAACCAAAGAAAGTGACAATATGTCACTCTCTTATAACTTTTAGGAGTAATAACTTTAATTTAGTGATAAACTTCATAAAAACTCGAATATAAATAGTCTTCATAAATCTAATAAAATTATCTATATCATGAGAATTTATTTATAATTTTTAGGGATTAATTAATTAACATTAATGGTGACACAATTGTGATGCAGAAATTGTTTATTCAGTGAAAAATCAATAATATAGTTTTTATTAAACTAATAGTTACAATAAAAGGCACAAAAACCTGACCAAAACTTATTGATAATGTAAAAATAAACCATAAGCATACAATGGTCGAATATGTAACCATTTGGAGGCTTACAATTGTGATTATGACACTTATATTATTTTATTTTAAATGATGTCAATGTTGTCACCTTCATAATTTAATAAATATAACAATATAAATGTTGTGATTTTAAGATGATAAATTCTAGTAAAAGTATTATTATGAAATTTTATAGAATTATATTCATCATATGATTTTATTTTTAATTTTTATGTAACAAATAAGTATATTAAATAATTATACAAAAATGTTGTAGTAATTATTTTATTAAGAGATACACCAAATTAATGGTTTTAAAAGTATTAAAATAAATAATATATGAACAAATAAATGTTCCCCATGATTTTTTTGATTCAAATTACATGTTAAAAATATATTATATATTTTTTTTTGAACATTTATTCTTTGTGGTTTTTATTTAAATTCAAATAATGAATAGTGTCAAAATTAACACTATTGATATTTTATAAAAATAACATATTATTAAAATAATTAAAAATCACAATAAATATTTAAAAACTACAAATTTAGAATTATATGGTCTATAAGGTTATAAAGTATAATATTAGGGTAAATTTACTACATTTATGTATGTATTTATAACAATTTATAATTTATAATTCTATTAACTCTAATAAAATTTAATAGATTAAATAATGATAAATCAAGTTGATAATGTTTAAAATAAACATAAAACATGTATAAATTTTTTTTTTTGATTATATTGCAACCCTCACTCATCCCTTCATCGAATTGAGACATATTTTGTGGTTTTTAAGTGTGTCTTCATTTTACTATTAATTAATATTTTTTAGGTTTCCAAAAGTGCCCCTCCCCCTCCGATATAAGGGCACCTCCTCCATCTCCTCTGAACACAAATTTGAGCCTTAAATCTCTTCCAAACCCTACCCATTTCACTTCTCCACTTCCATAGAAACATACTATAGGTCCTAGTCTTCTTCAATGACCATATTTATTTCCCGAAGAGGAGGTTAAGAGGAGGCGCTCCGAAGAAGAGGTAATCTCTTCTATCGATTCTTTCAAGTTTCTTTCTTCTTCAACATATTCATCATTAGTTGTCTCATTATAAAGTAAAAACATCAGTATCACTAATATAATTATATGTTATTATAAATATTAAACTACCCAATTTCCCCTTCTATCTATCCTATGGAAAATGAAATCATCACGCGTGCGTACGTACGGAATACCGTCTCCACACTGTGGTGTAATATATTTTTCCACCACCACCTTACTTTGATGGGTATAATGGTGTAATGAATAACTATATATGGTTAGTATAACATCATACTGATTCTGAGGTACTATATCATCCACTCAAATTCAATTCAATAATTATGGTAATGATATCATCGCTCATGCGTACGTACGGACAACAGTCTCCACGACGTGATGAGATTCATTCTACATATTAACAATTCAAGAATGATTATAAAGTTTATATAATGATTAATAATTATATATATGACATTATAATTCTACTGGATTTATGTATATATATATTTCATCTACTAACTTCCATTCAAGTGAATAAGGAAGGAAAACAACGTTCATGCGTACGAACAACCTACTGTCTCCATGAACGGAGTGTTTCATTTATTTTATCTATCTATTATATAAATTTAATGAATATATATGATATATAAATCATGTTTTACATTATGTAAGTAAGTAAATCATGATATAATTAATAATAGTATCATGAACAACAAGTCCAAACACGTACGACAAATGAAAAGAATATTGTCCAAAACATTGCTTTAACATGGAATTGACAAATGAACGGGTAATATAAATAAATATGTGAACCATAAATGATATCATAAATATTATTACAGTTCAATTAAAAGTTAATAATATTTCTAATCCCACTATATTGGAGTCTCAGAGACATACGGACGAAATTGGACATAAGGTAAGGGATAATTTTTCATTCTCATTTTTTCTGAGATTGCTTATACGTATGTATTTACTTGGTTTATATTTTTCATCCATGTCCATAAAAATGTTTTTCATAAAGTGTTTAATATTATTAAATGTCTTTTTAAGGTCATTTTTACCCCTATTTGGCTTTTCCATTTTCTTTGGAAGGAATATTTCTTTTGTTTACCGTACGAGGAACTTTTTGACTTTTCCGAAAAAAGTACTAGAAGAATACTTTATAAACTTATACAGAATGAATTTATTTTTATGGTTTTATAAAACCTTATTTACATAAAGATTCCTCTACAATAATTAATGATTATTTTCAACAAAAGTTATTTTCTTTAAAAATTGCATTGTATTTTGTGGAAAGAAAATGATTTTGAAGAAGAAAGGATATTTTCCTCAAGAATTCATATCAAGTGTTTTGTCAAAAATATTTTCCGTCTATGATGAAATTATTTCATATATGTATGTTTCATGTATATTGTCTCTATGATTTACATGGTTTCACTTTTCTTATGATGAAATTATATCTATTTGTTTTATATGGATTATGTTATGATGGGATGATGTTTGTGAAACCCATTTTATTATTTGGGTTATGATGAATGATTTATGTTTATTTTATGGAACATGTAAGAAATTTTTCATTATTAGATGGGTGGGACCCTTATCTCCATCCAATGCATTGGGTAAAGATTTATATCTCATGATATAGACATTGCTCGAATGGTTTGTTATTCTGGTTCAGTGATACTGGACTGGAAAGAGGAGTGAACTCGATTCAGTAAGGGACTTTGTCCACTAAGATGGTCTTGGAATCAATGCTTTGGCTAATATGGAAATCATATCATGTGCTTAATGGTTTTCCACAATAATGTTTTATTCACATGCTATTTTATCATGATTGATGTTTCATTATGATCTATGCCTTACATACTACAATATTTAATGTCATTGTTCATAATTTTGATCTTTAAACATTTTCTTAATGTTTTTAAGATCAAATGTATGTGGGTTGTATTATTTTCTCCATGCTTACCATTACTGAGAATTTGAGCTCACCCTTTTTTTTCCTTCCCCCATGATATAAATAAAGTGTTTAGGTAATAAAACCAAAGGGAAAGATCTTTATGGGAGATGTTGAATATCTTTCACCATGATTAGGAGATTATGTTCTGAGTTTCCAAATACACTAAACTAATAAAGTATTTGGGTGTCTGTTTTTTAATGTATTAAGTATTCCACAAAATTAATTTAATGTCTATGTACCTCAGGTTTGGGTCTCCACACACATGGCGGTGTGGTTCGGCCATGAAGCACGGGAGGCCAGCGGGCGGCCGGGAGCCAGCAGGCGCACGGGAGGCCTACGGCAGCTAGGAGCAGGGAGGCTGGCAGGCGGCCGGTTGGATAGCATGTGCACGGGATGCTGGTGGTTGTCGGGAGTCGGTTCAGCCAAAGCGTCATGAGGGTGGTGTGGGTTGTGGAGATTGCAGGGAGTGCGGTCGTTTCCTATCGCCTTCGTCGCCTCATCGTTTCATCACCATGCCGAAGAACATCACAAAAGAGATCGATGGAGAGAGGCGTACATGTTAGTTTGGCCCACACCCTCCGTGTTCAGGGTGATAATAATTAATTCATAATAATTAAGCGCAACAACACACCCACAAACAGGAAACCATATTTGTTCTTCATTTTGTAATAATGGAAGAACATGTTACTTCATTGAAAATAACCCCTACCATTGTTTTATGTTTGTCGACAATGGTGTAGGGAAGATGACATATCATTGGGAAAAGACAGACGTATATGTCGTCGACATTTTCCTCGAGTGTCGGTTTGTGTGTTATCTCATCGTAGTCGAAGACATCCTATGTCGGAGTAGGTTTCAAGTACGAAACTCAAAGTCACTCCTCGAAGGCATTCTTCCTTGGAATAATGCATTCTTCGTGGAGGAAGCAGAATCCTCCAAGTGTTGAGCATCGTGCTACATTACCAATGCTTCATCACTTGGTGAAGTCATCCCAAAACATCCTCTCAAGCTTGATATATATAGGATTGGTAGGGAGGTAGCTAACGATCATTGGAATTTATGACGATGAATTTATTAGGAACCATCCTAAATTCCAATGACCCTGTTATTTAAATTTAAAAGAAGCATGCTAATTAAATTATGCTTACACAATTTAATAGGTGTATTGGCAATTATTATTGGGAGGATCCCAAGACTCTCCCCCAAATTTAATAGGGAATTGGTAGGTTTCTCCTAATTAATGAAAGGTTTCATGACTGTTTTAATACTTGGGTGGTCCCCACCACTATAACCTCTCAAGGGAGGTTATGGTTCGGTTGGTCCCAACCACCATAAACTGTCACAGGAGGTTGAGGTGTGGTGGTCCCCACATCCAACTTCTAAGTGGAGGATTTACTATTATGGACCCCACCTGAAATATCCACATGGTATCTCGAAATAAAATAATGTGGAGATTATTTTATTTTATTATATTTCACAAAAAACAAAAATAATTACTTTCATTCTCAACCCACAGCCGTCGAGGTTAAAGTCTCCTTAAGTGAATACTGGTGCTACGAGTTCAACGGTGCCCTCATATTTCTATTCCGATAACTGGTTAAAAAGTTATAAAATTCCTCTCGCGTGTTTACTGAACATACCCGAAAACAAAGTTCAGAAAATTATTATCATACACCCTAGACCTGCACCGGTCGAGGTTAGGCTCTACCTAGGTGAAACACACTCCAATGAACCCAATGGTACTCTCATATTTTCAATATGAGTTACCGTTTAGAAGTTATAAATGTTACAATAAATAATTTCCACTTAATTATTTTATTTGTGGCCAAAAAATAACTTTCACTAGTGGACCTCGCTGACCAACATTAGTTTCTACATAAAGAAAGCATACCCACACAAGTTCAGTGGTGGTCTCAGATTTGTAATCAGATTTACCATTTGTGAGTTATAATCATTTGAAAAATAATATAATTTATTTTATTATTTTATTTACGATTAGGCCATTTTGGTGTTTTTCTCATAGGAGGCCTGCTCCAACTAATCTTAAGTCGCACCTGGGTTAACCAACCATTCTGAATACAATGGTGCCCTCGGTTTTCTGATTCAAGTTACTGTTTAAGTATTATACAAATTTATCATGAAAACTACTTATGCTCAATAATATAAGATCATAGAAACCTCGACAGATCAATTTGGGCACTCTGGGCCTCAGAATCATGCTCCATCATAGTTCATGGACTCGTAAAATTAAAAAAAAATTAAAAAATTACATCGAAATTCTGGGTCATTACAATATAAAGAGGAAAATGAAGGTAAAACTTGTATTATCCCGAAATAACTAGTTTTTCTGAAAATACACGAGTTTCATGATAGTTATATGATAATATTTCATCATCAATAACATAATAATAAACCTTACTGATAATTATGTTTCTGTAACACAAAACCTTTATCACTTCGATAACATTTAATCGTAATCCCTATTAAAGAATAAAATTTAATAAAACAAAAAATATCATGAAATTAAATAAATTCATGGTATCAAATGTAAAAGGGTATTTGTATAAGAATCATAATATAAGATAGGTTTATAACATATCAAATTTACCATAGGAGAAGAATCTATACCAAAGTATTGTATCACATAGGTTAATTTTGATTCTTGAACCCCTTAAAAGATATATCAAAAATGGATTTGTAAAACCCCATAATTTTCTGGATAAGAATCATAAAATAAAGTATTTGGTATTATATAATCTTTGTAAAATAAATATGTGGTGAATTGGGAAAATTTTTCATAGAAGTAAAAAGTGATATGAAAATCCCTTACATTAAGTATCAACATCCATTGTACATGTCAAAAACCTCATGAATAAAAATTATGTTTTTTATAAATATAGTATAAAACCATAATAATATTTATTATACCATATATAATTTAATTATAAAATTTTATTATCCATTTATATACAATTACATGTTAGAATTATGTTTTTGGGTAATAACTTCTTCATTTTTATATTAATTTTGTTTTGTATTGTTGGTGATTTTACATTTATCATCGTTCAATAGTCTCCATAAATATAAACATGATATTAATATCGTATATATTCAATATATTTTAATTTATAATAATCTATTACATTTAGATATAAAACAATTACCCTATTCATGTTGATGGTAGATTGTACGTACGCATGAATGAAATTTCTATATTCACAATGGATGAAACAAGAGAAAAGTGAATAATATATTCCCATTACATAATATTATTGCTGTCAAATATAAAATTATATTAACGAAATACTTATTTGTTTCCATCCATGTAAAAAAATTAACATTTCACATTGTCATTTGAAAGTGTTAGTCCATACGAATATATGAGAGATGTTATTTTTTTCAAGTCGATTATGAGGTATGAATATAAAATTGATATTACATTTCCAGAATTAAAGTTACATCATAAATATATTCCATATTGATTAACATTATCTATATTACATTCCAATTATGTGTAAATGAAAATAAAATGACAACACCTCATGAGGCGGTAGTCCTCCACACACGCTAGTTATATTATTGAGTTCACCAATGAATAGAAAGTACGAATTAATAATTCATATCATAATTAAAGAGTATAATATTTTTAAAAATATAAAATTATTATTTTGAATCCATCATTATATACATCCTTGAAATGTGGTCATGGAAAACGAATTATGTTGCCTCGTGAGGTGGTAGTATTCCACACACATGACAGACGGTTCTGTTTCCCTTTGAATGTAAGTGGAGATGGATATGTTTTATTAAATTAACATAATAATATCTCAATATATATAATATATAAGAGTTACTATTTTATAATAGTTATAAAAATTTTATGTATTTATAAGAATAATTAAAATAAGGATGCATTGATAAAAAAATTACCTCTTCTTCAGATAGCCGCTTAAGGTTAAACCTAAGCCCTTCTCTACGTGGCTTTATGATCTCAACAATTCCACAATAATTTTCATAGGGAATTAAGGCGGTTTATTTTTTTTGTCTTGGATGGATAAAATTATTTTTACATTTTAATATGATAGGATATTGGGTGGAATTTTATAAGTGGGGGAGAGGACAAACATGGAATTTTTTTATAAGAATAGAGTGTGACAACATTTTATACATCCCAAAAGGATGAAAAATTGGTAATTATATAGCCTTACAGATTATAAGGTATCAATAATTCTATAAAATTGGTGTTTCATATATTATATGTCATTTTACACATTATAATTTTTGTTTTACCCCCAATAAGCCCATTTTAAACATAATTGTCATAATTAATTCTTACTATTTTTATTATTCATTTTGACTAAAAAATGATTCTACAGTACCTTACCCTGGTATCCCATAGTCGGTGTCTTATTTATAAAATTTTAATAATATAAAAGGAATATCATCCTGAATGAAAATATTTTTTAGTATTCCTGGAAAACTAGATATATACTAGAGTCTTGCATTATATTTGAAAACAGATGTTACAATATAATTTTTCATCCAATTGTAACATTATTCCCTCTATAATATCCTAGAATATAAATCATATTACACTACATAGAATTTAATTTACAGGAAACATAATAATTTATATCTAAAATAATATGTTTGGGGTATATATTGTAAAAGCTATCATGAATAAATTGAGCATAATCCATAGTGAACGAATAGTATGTATAAGAAAATATATGAACATGCGTTACAATAAAATAAATGATGATCATAATAAATAGTAATGTAATTAAATGAAAAAACATTCCATTTAATTAATTACATTAATATTATAGGAGGATAAATAATAATCAATTGGGTAAGGTAAATTACTAAAAATACAAGCAATTTAATCAGTAAACCGAAAATTAAATCCATCAAGAGATAATATAATTAGAAAATGATAATAGATAATATAAAAGGAATTATTAATTAATTAAATGAATAGTTATATGACATCATGATTTAGTAACATGATACCTCTACTGCAACATCCTTTTTTAAAAGGTAGCACTATTTTCGATAGCGTACATGATACACCACATCATTGTTAAATGAATAACATTATATTATTATTCAAATTTCACCATTAAATAATCCATTAGAATTAGGGAATAAATAGTATTTACTAAATTATGAAAATATATCTTACACATGTATATATAATTCTCCAACCAATTATTTATAAATTAATGTGAAACAATTTTAAAAATAAAAGGTAGTGTTTTTCTGACGAACTATTAGAATATGAACACCTGTGTTTTATACCATTAAATAAACAAATCAAACTTTTTTTGGATTCAATTAATTATATATAAATATCTTTATATATATTATTAAATAATATGTTTAAAATTCATCTTATTTTTTATATACATTATATAATAACGAATTTAATTTTATGTATAGAAGAATTGTATTTCTAAATGCACAGTTTTATTCCTTTTGATGGAGCCCCTATATTAGATCTACTTTTCTAGAAATTTTCTATGTTGTTTCTAAATAAACACTTCTTCTTTGAATTCAGAAATTCAAATATTTATAATTTTTTTAATTTTTTTTTTGATTGGATTAATGTTTTGATTAATTGTGAATAAAATACTGGATTTTAATTGAAAATTAATTTTTCATAAAAATATATTATTAGATTTTAATTAAATATTTTAACGGTTTTAATGAATAATTTGATCAATTTTTTTGCCATTTAATATAATTTATATGATTTAAGTTGATTTCATATTGAAATTGGAAGAAAACGTTATGGACATCTGAACGTTTTTACTTTAAAAAATAATTTTCCTGATTCTTCAATAAGATTAATTTTATGTTAATTTTTTTCAATTATATGTTTTTGAATTGTGTAAATTTGATTTTAAATTTATAATAATAAGGTGAAAATAAATTTCAAATATTTCATTTTCATTTTTTTTATTATATGAATAGTAACATGAGTAATTATTTTATATTACAACGGTTAAGGGTAAATCTGATAATTTCATGTGACAATAATAATAGACATATTATAAAATTACCCTATCAAAAGTCCTAATTACATTATATTACTGTTTTTAGATTTTAAAACATATTTGGGAGGAAATATAGCCTATGTATGCCACGTAGGGTGATCATATGACATTTATAATTTTATATTCAATGAAATGTAAATTTTTTCACACTTTCATTAACAAGTGAAATTTTTTTAATATGTGGATATATTAGGGATTTTTTACTATAAATATGTTGAAATATAAAATTATTATCTATACAAAAATTATTTATTTTTAATTTTTAGGCAGCAAATAATTAAATTAAATTATTTCACAATAACGATCCAGTAATTGTTTAAATAAAGGAAATATCAAATAATTCAATTTAAAAATACTAAAATAAATTTAATTTTAGACAATAAATGTCCACCATAAATTATTTAGATTAATTTTACAAGTTATTTTTGTTTTATATTAATTGGTTGGATTTTATATTGCTGTTATGACATTTTTAAGAACTCTAGAAATGAATAGTTTCCAAATTGACACTAATGATATTTTAAAATACAACATATTTTATTAAATAATGTAACATTTATGAAAATAAAATATTCATTAAATTAATAATTATATATCTTGAAATATCATAAATGACTCATTTATTGATTATTTTTCAAGTTATAGTAATTTTATTTACACTCAAAGAGTAAATTATACGATAACACTGTAAGAGTTAAATGGGTAAAATATGTGATGAAACAAAATGATTAGGATTAAAAATTAATAAAACTATTTGTAATTTTAATTATATAGGATTAATTTGACCCATTCAGTCATATCATTGAAATAAATTGATTTGGATCCATTTTTAATGGAATATTAATTTATATTTATTTAAAATATTAATGAATTCAAAGATTCCCCCTCACCTATCCTATATAAGAGAACCCGTTATTCAAATTTCAATACACTTAAAATAATTTTAGTACTGAAAATATCTTCCTAAATAAATTTATAAATTCCCTCCACACATTCTAGAGGAATTATTTTCGGTGTAACACCCTCCTTGTATGTGTTATGTTGATAATCAAAGGACTTCGTGTGAAGAAGATGTATCGATTAAATTATTTTATTTTATTTCATTTCATTTTCCACTTACCTCAAATATTCTTCATCCATAATTATATAATAAGAATAATATAGTAAATATAATTATATTTTATTATGTTAATATAATAACATATATACATATCCACTTACGTCAAATGGGAATAGAATTAATCGTTTGTCTCTATGTGTGAACTACCACCTCCACAAATCGATAAAATTTGTTTTCCCTTACCACATATTCAGACTAGTTATAAGGATGGAATTAAGATAAAATATTATCTTAATGAAATATGTTTCATTAATATATTATAATATTTCAATTATTTTCTTACTATCTAGGAACATAAAATGATAATGTTATTTATACGTACGTGTGAACTATCACCTCCACGAAGCAATTCGATTCATTTTTAATCACCACATCTCATGAATAACACATATTTATATGTTTGTGTGTGTTTTTAAAATATTAAAATTATATTAATGGTATTATGATCATTTTTGAAAGATAAAATAATACACACCTTCTTTCCATACAAATCATTTAAGAATATAAACATTACTCATGCGTACATACGACTTATCATCTCCATGACGGAAAAATATTTCATTTTTCATATTCATATGTAATATATGGATTTAAGATTATAATTAATTTATAATATTTATTGTTATATCTGGAAAATTATTCTCTATATGATGGGCTAATGATTAACCTCTTCTATAGACATCATACAAAATCCATTTTGGACTCAAGTATCGAATATCATGAAAATTTCAGACAAGAACATAAATAATTATATTATTCATATAACATCATAATAAGTTATAAATAAATAACAATAATCATGAAAATATTTATAAATAAATTAAATATTTAATAAAAAATTAATACTCCTGATGATAAAAATTATACATGACATGTCAAACTCACGGTAAGGGACTCGTTAACTAAAAACATCATTTTCAATTTTCAAAATATTTATTCCTCTAAATATTACTCATTATTGTACATATTTTCAAAATGACTTTTATGAATTTATTTATATAGACATGAATAATTTTAAATATTAATTTTCTAGTTTCTCTAAATTTTTTCAAAGTTGTATCTGACACTACTATTAAATATTCTATTTTTATTGTTTTAAATGTGTTTTTATAATATATTTATTATTTCAATAACATTGAATTTTTTAACCTATTTAGAATGCATATAATTTCTTACATTAATGATTTTTTAATTATCTACTTATTAATTTATATTATTTCATATTAATTTCCATATAATGTTGTTTCTTTACTATGTGTGTGGTTTTTATATTTTAAAAGTGATTTTTTTACGAAAAAGGTATTTTGATATTTGAAAGTAGTTTTCTCATGGTTTTAAAGATTTTTCAAGGGAGTTACTCATTATATAGTCCTTGGAAATTATATAATATCTAAGACCCATTATATCTCATGGGTGATCCAAATATATCTTATATGAAGGCTTTAGCAACATTGTAGCTCGTGAAAAATAGGTGAGCCTGATATGACTTAAACGAAGGGTGATCCCCATTATAGCTCACCAATGTATTTGGTATTCCAATGATGGAAGTAGACTGTATGGTTTTCCAATTTGTAAGGGTTATTGTAAGATTAAAATGGTAACGATTTTCCATGAAATAAAAGGGATTTTTAAATTCGTTTTAATTAGTTTATATGAAACAGTATTAATAGGTTTTCATGTTTTCTTGAGACTAATGTTTTACATCCTTTATGTCACTTTTTGATCTTTTTTTCGCACCCTAAGATATAAAAAACATTCGTTTTCCTGAAGATTAGGGATTATGATGAGAATAAAGGGAAATTTTTAATATTCATTTCATGAAGATAAATGTTATTGTTTTAATGAGAATTATGTTATTGAAAATAGATATTAATTATAAGTGTCATATTATAATTTATGGGTTTAATTTGTATGTTTTTATTCATAATTCACTAAACATATAAAATTAAGTGATCATAAAATTTAAACTCTAGTTCAAAAAACCATTAAGAATTAATTTTTGAGGCTAGGAATTTATAGTTGATATAAAAATATTGCTAGACAACTTTGGATATTATGATGTATTCTTAATAGTTGGGGATATAATCATTGGTTTATACATATTCAGGTTGGATCATTTGATTAGAGTCCTAGAACAAATTTTTTAGGCATTAATTTGAGAAATTTATAGGTGATTCATGTTATTTCTTGATTCATTAATTTTTGGAGGTAATTATGGGTTATTAATTATTTTGGATGAAAAATGAAATGTATGGGATAAAAGTTTAGGATAAAAAATGTTATGGTTATTTTTTAGGAATATATAATTTTAGGAGTGTTTAATAACTTTTTATTTTTAGAGAAAGTACAACACATAGGATGCGTGAAAACCCCTAGGATGGGTGAAACCTCATAAGATTGGTGACAACCCATAGGATGGGTGACAACCCATCATGTCTAACAAGGAATCAAGAATCGAAAAAATGATTGAAGGGAGATAAGGGTTCATCTCCTAACACTATCCTACATGTTGTCCCGATTTGTATGACATTATATTTTTTAATGATTCTATATTTGAAGAAAACGTTCATTTTGGGAATATATCTTTGATCAAATAGATTACCATAGGATTATAAAATTATTTGGTAATTAATTAATAAATTTTATTTCAAAAGACTTTTAAATTTTTTGGAAAACCATTATGATCACCATAAATATAATAGTATTATATTTTATATGAGAAGTAAATATATATTTTTTTGGGAACAATCTATGTTTTTTTTGTTTAATTATTGTTATTTGTGTTATTTATATAGATAATTGTAATAACTTATAGATTATGTGATTCAGGAAATTACTTTTTTCTGGTATGAGACATTAAGAGTGATTGATGTTATATGGAGATAAATGATAAAATTTTTAATGGAAGAGTGTGTTATTAAAACATTCAGAATATTGGGTTATAATATTAGTTTAGATTATTTTGTGGATTTTTTATGTGCAAAAAATATTTTGAAATGTCTCTGTTAAACATTCGGTATTATTGGTTGATATTAGATATTGAAGTAGTTTTTATCATATATGATTTATTCTTATTGGTTAAGTTTATCATCTTATACAAACCATTTTGGTTATTTCTAATGTATCATGATAATAGAAAAAGATAATTAGTCTTTGGGGGGTTTTGACTGTCTATATGTTGAATCTAGTTTCTTTAAGTGTCAAAAAATTATTCTTCAATACTCTACATTTGGAGAAAAAGATGAGTGTATGGTGGAAAATGATTAGAGGATAAAAATATACATATCATGTATCAATGTTTCCATATGTTCCTAGTCCGCATAGTAAAATAGTTCCTCAAATCTATGAAAATGATCTTAAAATAAAAATATTATCCATATAATTTCTTATTAATAAATTAATGTCATTTTACCCATCATATATTTATGGTTTTTTTATTATTAAATTTCTCATGACCATGTTTTCTATCACTCTATATAAGATCAGGATAGTTAGTTTTCAATTCCAAGTCTACATTTTTAAATTTTTAACCCTTTTTTGTATTTTCATATTTAACCATTATACTTCCCTTTATTTATTTTAAATTGGAAGGCTCACTAATCCATTTATCTATGTGGGATTTCAATAATGGTATTTTAAAAATTCAAAACCGTATTTTTTTTATCTCATTTTAAAATTATGATGATTCAATTTATCAAATGGGGGAGAATGTAACATACCATGTTTTTAAGAGGAAAAAATATTTTTGATAGAAACCTTGATATTCCACATCGAACTTATTTGAACAAATTATTATTATTATTTATATATTACCATTAAACTAGACATTAAAATTAAGGGATTAAATAGTATTAAATAAATTAAGAAACTATTATTTACTCATTTAAGTATAATTTATTGACCAATTAGTTATAAATGATTGTCAACCCGTTCTTGAAAAAAACAAAATATTTTACTAAAAGACTATTTAAATATTCACAACTGTGTTTTATAATACTAAATAATCTAATCAACCTTTTTGGATTTTATTAATGAAATATATATAATATCTCTAAGATAATTTTTGAAATTAATATTATTTTTTTATAAATTATATATGAACAAGTTATATTTTATGGACAAAGAAGTATTTTTTAAAATATTCAATTTTACATCCTTTGGATAGTGTGCCTATTTTAAATCTAGGTTTTTAAATTTTATAAAATGTATTTGAAAAAATAAACTTATGATTTTAAATAGGAATATGAAGCTTTTCTTTTTTTGATATTTTTATGATAGGTTTGATGGTTTTACTAATAGTGAAAAATATACTTCATTTTAATTGAAAACATAAATATCATGAATTTTATTTATAGGTTTGAATTAAGTATTTAAATATTTTAAATGTATAAATAGATAAATTTATTTTCATTAAATCAAATTTATTCCATTGTAATAAATTCCACATATAAATTTTATATTAATATATTGTGATCTTCTGAACATTTTTACATTAAAACCATGTGTTTTTGATACATCAACATGATTGATTTAAAATTAATTTTAGATACATCTAAATTTTAATTAGAAAAAATAAATTAAATATTTTCAATTATATGTTAAAAATTATGAAAATAGGTTGCAATTATTTTTTGACAATATGAATAGTAACTTTAGTAATTATTTTTATTACCATTATGGATGTTAAAGCTGGTAATTAAGGATAAAAATAATATTATAATTAGCATAAAATTACCCTAAAACTTGTTATAATTTCTTTGATGATTTTTTACATCCTAAATTAATCCTCATGAAAAAAATTAACCTTTGAAAGTAATATGAATGTGAATATGAAATTTATAATATTTTATTCAATGAAATATCAATTTTTTCACACTTTTGTTTTTAACAAGTAAAATATATTTAATATGAGTTATATGAAGGATGTGATCATCTATAAATATTATTTTGAATTATAAAACATGTTTATTTATCATGATAAATTATTTTTAATATTTAGGGAAAAAATTTCTAAATTAAATGCTTTTAAAATGATGATTCAGTAATTGATTAATAAATGAAATATCAAATTATTGATAATAAAAATACTATAATAAATATAATTTTAGATTATTATTG
Source organism: Viscum album (assembly GCA_963277665.1). Classification (NCBI taxonomy): domain Eukaryota; kingdom Viridiplantae; phylum Streptophyta; class Magnoliopsida; order Santalales; family Viscaceae; genus Viscum; species Viscum album. Next base: position 182,198,227 of record OY728120.1, read on the forward strand.
TAATAAAAAAATAGATTACTTTTTCAGGTTAGGTATGTTTTGTAATTAGGTTTTTGAATTTATCTTACTTTTATTATATTTTTAAAAAGTGACGAAATGAGTACGGTCAGAATTAACAGTAATGGTATTTTAAAATAAAAAAAATTATTAAAAATAATTAAATTTATAAATATATAATACTCATAAAAATAATTTTATAAATTAATAAATTTTCATAAATTACTCATTTAGTTGTCATTTTGGAATGTTATATTAATAATATTAAACCTCAAATTTCAAATTACATAGTAATGTGGTAGGAGATAAAAATGTAAAATTAGTGTTCAAACATATAGATAATGATTAATAAATTTTTTATAAACCTATCTAATTATCATTTGATGAATTTATTTTTTACCATACATATCCTATATTATATATAACTAAATTTTAAATCATTTTCTTATAAAATTAATTTATATTAATTTAATGTTTTAAAAAATTCCATGTGTGCCCCCCCCCCATATCCTATAAAAGGCAACCCATTTTCGCATTTCAATACACTAAAACCCAATTTTTGTTCAAAAAAGGTCTAAACAATTCCATTCTTAAAATACCTATCCACATTATAGATGCCTTCCTTTATGAATAACACCCTTTTATAGGTGTTAAGGTGATAATCTAAGGATAACATCCGAAGAATAGGTATCATTTTTAATTACATATTTCTATTTTATTTCATATTATAAATAGTTATAATATCCTTAATCCATGATGTTATAATAAATTTAGAATAAAAAATATTCTGAGATTTTATTATTTTAATATCATTACCAAAATCCTTCTCACCATCCATCAATTGGGATGAGAATTAATCATTTTTGTGTACGTTTGAACTATCACCTCCAAAAACAGGTACAATGTTTTCCTCTACCGTATCTCAAAACTGGTGATGTAGATTTAATTTTTTTATATATTACATTCATGACCTATTTATAATTGTAATAGATGAAAATATCCATTACTTTAATAATTACTAGGAACATAAAAATGATAATTTTGTTCATGCGTACGTGTGAACTTGCAACACCCTAATGTGATGTGATTCATTTTTTATCACCCCATCACATAAATAAAATATAAGTATATTGAAATTGTTAATATTATATTAATAAAATGACTATATTTTTTTAAACATAAAATGATACATACCTTCTTTCCATAATCATCTAGGAAAAATAGAAACATTACAGATGTGTATGTATAGTTCAACGTCTCCATGATTATAACATATTTTTATTTTAATATCTATATATAATAGAGGATTCACATATCTAATTAAGGAATAAAAGTGTTTATTATTTAATGAATATTATTCAGTAGAAGATGTACTAGGAATTAGTTTTACTTTTTATATCACAACAAATTCGTTTTTGACCCAAGTACTGAATATCATCGAAACATTTTAAATGAACTAAAATAATGGGGTAATTATTATATCATAATAATAATTAATAAAAAATGATATAATAAACATGAAAATGGTAATAAATAAATTATATAATTAAAAATTTATATTATTCCTGGTTATAAAGATCATACATGACAAATATACATTACGTTAAGGGACTCTTTAACAAAAAAATCATTATAAATGTTTTTAAGATTTATTCCTCTAAATCCTACACATTCTTTTCCATTTACTCAAAATGGTTTTTATAAAACACTTTATAGAATCCTGAATAATATAATATGTTATTTTGTTATTTTTTCACAAATATTTCCATGTGTTATGGGAAAAAGTGAAAAAAAAATTATATTTTTTAATGTTTTCAGTTGTTTTTTAAAATGGATTTGTTATTTAAAAAACAATAAATTCTTTTTTAAAATATACTACATAAACAAAATTCCCCACCATCATGATCATTTGGTTATTTAATTTTTAATGTATACTCTTTCATATACCTTTACAATTATAGTGGTTACTTTGTTAGGTATGTGTTTTTTTTATTTTATAAGTAATTTTTTTAATAAATTGTTATTTTGATATTTACATATTTTTGAAAAATGAGTTTCAAAGTGTTTTAAAGGGTTTTAATCATGATTTATTTTATTTACATTATATACCAAGGTTGTATCCCCATTATGTACTTTTGGGTATGTCCTATAATGATTATATGAATGTTTTAGCCCCGTTATTGGTCATAAGAAATGGATGAGCCCAATAAAGTTTAATGAAGAGTGATCCCCATTATATATCTCCAACATGTTTGGTATTATAGAAAATGAAGTCTACCATATTTTTCTACCAATTGTTTGAGTGATTGTATGATTGATATGTCAATTATTTCCCTAATCTCCTATGTTATTTTTAATTTCATGTTAACTACTTTAAAGAAAAAAATTTAAGGGGTCTTCATTTTTTCACTAGAATAATGTTTTACATTCATTATATCCATTACTAATATATTTGTGATCATACCAATTTTAAAATGAATTTTCACATTGTTAAAGAATATATGGGAAAAGTATAGTAAAAATGGGATAATTGTGGGGATTTTTTTCATAATGAAAAATCATGCTTTATTTTTCTGAGCATTATATTATGAAAAAGTGGATACTGAGTATATGTGTCCAATTTTAATTTAGGGGTTTTCATTATAAGATATCATCCTAGTCATATAAAACTATAGAATACAAATATTATTAAATTTTAATTATATTACAAAAAGACTAGAATAATTTATCTTTATGATTGGGTCCTAATACCTACAATCAAGATATACAATTTTTATAGTGTTTAATGATTAGGTGAAACACATTTAACTAAGGCTAGACAACTAATTCATCTCATGAGACCGGTCAATGCATCATGTGGTTATCTATAATTGGGAACCACTAGTTTTCCCTTATTGAAATCATTACATAAATATAAAATTATAAATTTTATTCCTGAAAAATGATTCATATCATAAAATATCCATATTAAATAAGGGACATAGATTTATTAATATTTCCTCAATCAATCAAATAACATTCATAGTAAAAAAATCGTAAAATTTGTACTTGATTTAGGAAATTATAATATCCATAATATATGAATGTATATATAACTAGGTTGAATGTAATATACAATTAAAAATGATCCCAATAAAGTTATTTTTTCAAGCGATTCTAAAAAGCCAAAAAATAAAGTGTCATTTCACAATAAAGTTTACCACATGGTGATTTTCATGTTAAATACACTTGTATGAAATAAATAAAAAAGAATATTACAATACAATAAATTATATGTACATAATTATATTTAATGTAAAAGTGTTTGTGTATAAACCTCCTAAAATTGAATTGGCGAATAATAAAAAATTTGCCTCAATGGAATGTAAATTGATATGAAATCCCTTAACTCATACTTCTTTTTGGATGAACATTCATTAACCATATATATAGTGTATTTAGATATTTTATTAATTTATAATTGAACTATATTAATATTTATAATGTCTAATATGATAATTTTATGAAATATAATCACCCTTCCATTAAAAATATTTCATTATTTTCATTGCTTCAGACGTTAATTGACATGTTTTCCCATTAATTATTTATTATGAACATTTTGATTCTTGATCATATTAAATATTTACATTATCATTTTAATAATAATAAAGATATTACAATAATATTTATATATTAATTTTAATTTTAATAACAATTATGAAATTTGGTTTTGAAAAATGGAATATTTTACAAACATTAAGATGGTATGTTGCATGTACACAAGAGTAACATTTCCATTTTTCCATGATCATTAAGGAAAGGATGTATGTAATCTTATATAATTAAATAAGGATAATTATATTATATATACCATTTTATTTAATGAAATATTCTTATATATATCATCCATGTGTTTTGATGACGGAAAAGGAGTCACATCTCTTCATGAAGGCAGCAATCCACACATACACTAATGATTTTTGTCATTTTTCAGTGATTGAAATGAAATGATTTAATATCTATTAGCAATAATAAATATTTCATGAAACTAATAATTACTTCATATATATCACATATATATATATATATATATTTCCATTATTTTTATTACCTTCAAAGTAATGAGTTAGTGAATTCCATATCACATCACTCTATGAGGTTGTATTCACACATACACAAGGGTGAGTCTATCGTATCCCCCACAGAATGTAAATTAAAAAGTTATATATGATCTAATGACTCCAAAGGTATAATTATTTTATAAATATTATATATATATATATTATCCCTTTACATAAACAAACTAGAGAGGTGGTAATGAAAAAACCAAATGACATTTGTTCGTGAGGCAGATGTACCTCGTATACATGAATGATAGTTTATAAACTCATTTGATAGAAGTGGGGATGGCTATAGATAGTTCCTAATATATAAAAAATATATTTTATGAAATATAATGAGATTGTTTTATCATTATGATTTAATTATAATTCAAATATGTCGAGGAAGAATAAAAATAAAAATGCTCGTTGAAGAACCTTACCTCTTCCTTATGTATCTTCATTAGATTTTAACAAAAATGCTTACTAGGATTTCTCTCAATAAAAACAAATTTTTCTATAATGAAATTCGGGAGTCGTAGAAGGAATTGTGGATGGTATTTTATGAACTAAATTGGTTTTCGTGTTTTAGTAATAGTTGAGATGGGGTGCTTATTTATATATGAGGTGAGTGGAATAATTATAGTTTTCCAAAAAAATGTGTAGAAAAATTATTCACATTACACAAGGGTCTGAAAGAGTGTATTCTAGAGCCTTATAAATGATATGGTCAAAATATTTACATAATATATATATATATTAGGTTATTTTTATATAATGACATTTTAATACACACATAGACACCTCACACATAGTCTAGAATGGTTGGACACAACCCCCCCAAGGGATATCCCATCAATAAACCCTTAATTATTCTGTAAATAGCGTATATTCCTACTGGGAAAGAAGACTATTATATGTATTTTAGGTCCATTGTGTACGAAAACCCATTACATGGCATGTAGGCCAAAAATTTAGACGGAAAGGCCCACAAGTGAATAGTACCACTACATTACATAGGCTGCTAGACGGATTCAGCCACTATTGTTTTTTATACGGTGCCCACAAATTCTATTGTTTTTAGTGCTATAGTTCTACCACAACTGTATAACCACTATAGTACATACGCCAAATCATTTTTGAACCCCTTCCCCTAATGTATTATTATAGGGTGCTTACCACTAAGCCAATCCACAACTATTATTTATATAAAATATATTTCATACATGTTTCAATGTTATACTAACACATTTAATTTCTTTTATCCCCCAAAAAATACATATTTTCCTTAGACATGGAAAATAATTATTTCTATTTTAACTTTAAATTATGGTAAAACATTATCTTGAACATATTAGGAAATATAAATAAATCTGATACAAAATATGGAATATTGTTTTTCCAATTATACTCATAGAAGTGGAAAGTTTTAATTTAAAACTAATCCTACAGATGTGATGAGAATGAATGTTCTTCAAATTGATAATTTTCTAAAGTTTACAATATTTTTGTACCGAGAATAAATTTAACACTTAATCTAATGACCTAAATTGTATTAATAGATATTCAAATAAACTAATTTTACATTTTAAAAAATAAAAATTTAATTTAACATTATAAATAATTTATATGAAATGGTAGATTTCAATTAAAATTAAATATTTTTCATTATTTATTAACAAATGAAATATTTGAAAAAATTCAGAAGAATTAATCCTAAAATAAGTTTAATATTATAATTTCAAACATAAATATAGTTATATCAAATAAGTTTTCTAATTTTGGTAAAAATTATTTTTAATTTAGGGGAAAATGGATTGAAAAATATAACACTTATAAAAATATTGTTTTTCAGAGAACATATATTTTGAATTTAAATGATGATTATTTTATTTCTAAACAAAAAAAAACCATAATATTTATATATTAGTTAGTAATATTCATTCCTTCTAATTTTATTGAATTGATGTAATGGTATTTAAAATAATGATTCAATTAGACTCAAGGTTATGTCTTCTTCAATCTATTGAATATATTAAATGGAAATAAATATATTTTAGTGTTTATTTAAACTCAGTGTTGCATGTCGCTTATGATGAAGAATAAATTATAATTATTTTATTATTTTATTGAATACTAAATTTTAAATTATTATAAAATACAAATTATGATTACTCTAAATATGTAATCAATATTTTAAATTTTCATTCACATAAGTGGAAATTGTTAAATTAAAATTTATCTGTCGGGTGCGATGAAAAGGTTTTATTCCAATGAGAAACTTTTCCAATATTTTAATACATTTTATATAAAATTTTAAAATAATTGATATTCCAATGAAATTAATTGTATTAATAGATATATAAATTATCTAATTTTACATTAAAAACATTAAAAAAATAAAAAAAAATTACAAATTCTTTAAATGAGAAAGTAATTTTAAATAGAAACAAGTATTTTCACTATCAACTGTTAAATTTATCATTTCCAAAAATTATAAAAAAGAAAAAATAATTTATTTTTGAATATTTTATTTAAATAATGAATATCATTTAATAATATAATCTTTCTAAAAGTGGATAAATTATTTTTAAAATACGTTTGAAAATTTTGACAGAACTAATTTTTGGGAAAATACAATTTATAAACATATAATTGGATTTATACTTCTCTCAAACCTAAATGATACATAATATGAATGATAAAATTATTTATTGAATATATAATATAAAAAATTAATTAAAATCATTCAGGAAAATTGATTTATTTAACTTATTGAAATAATACACCTTTTCACAAATAACACTTGTCTTCAAGAAAATGTATTTCTGCATTTTCAAATAGTTTTTATTTAAATTTATAATTAATTTCTCACCAAATGATACATTTTATATACATTTATAAAAAATATATTTTTATAATTCATATAAACATATTTATAACTATATTTCCAATTTCATGTGGAAAACTATAATGTTGAATAATAAAATTTTAATAGTATTCAACTTTTCATTAGAACATGGTGTTGTCTGTAACAAATGTACTTGATGAAATTAAATTTATTTGAAAACAAATATTTCATTAAACCCTTATGTGTTACATTTTAACACCCTTAAATTAATTTCACCTGAAAAATTCATCAACCTAATAAAAAATTGATGATATTTATTCCTTATTAAATCCTCACATTCCCATGTAGCTTCCTCAAGATGGTGGTTTTGCCACAAAAATTGACCAGGGAAGTGGGATTATTTTTTTATCACATTCTCATCATTATCAAAAATATCAACTGGTTTCTCCTTATCAAAAATATAATTCTCTAATAGTATGACCTCTGAGTTAAGTACATGTGAAATATCGTTATGTACCAACTCATTAGATATTCATGGTACATATCATGGACATTAAAGAGGATCACTAGAAGTGAAAATCAATATGATTATATACTGATAAAATAAATAATTCAAAAGGAACCGATATATCGTGGGATTATATTTCCTTTATATAATAATCATAATTTCAGCTTTTGGTTATTCTTCAATAAATTTTGATTATATATCATACTCTAATAAATGAAGATGAATTTGTTATTCCAGAAGCACAATTTGATCCCAATATCCAAAATATAATTACTTGTTTTTCCTTTAGCTATTATAATCATTAAAAAAAATTGTTCACAGTTTATCCAAAATGAAAAATTCATAATATCATGATGTAATACATTAATATCTTAAACCTCATCCAAAGTTCAATATAAACCATTTCATGAATAGTTAACTATAAGGCTCATCATTTTCTGACCAAAATTAAAATCATGAAATTTATAAATATGGTAACTAAACTTAAAAATCATATTACCATTAATCCTTTATACAAGTTTAAGTACATCTTAATTCCACATAAAAAATATTTTAATATATTGATCATATATTCTTTTAAATGATGGTAACATCTTGAATTAACAAAAAACCTTAATGAAAATATACATTCATTAAAAAAATAACTCTTCCCACATTCATTAAACAAAATCATGTGTTAATGAATTTTATCTATAAATAGAAAAATATCGTAATATTTAGAAATTATAACATAAAACACATTTTCATCAAATCATTAATCAGTTCCAATGTAATAAATATTATCTAATTTACTTTATATGCATACATCATCCATTTATCCTAACATCGTTATCTTAACATCTGGAATAAATTATGTGTTATGTTTTACATTATCATCTATTCTCCAAAAAATATAAACATTCAACTAAATACCTTATCTAGTTTGTTTGTACCATAAAACATATTCAAGAAAATAAATAATGATAAAGTTCTACATAACATCCCTTATATATTACCTGATTTATATAATATAATTATTTACTTCTAATACATCAATACTAGAACCGTCCCACTTCGCACTTAAAATAATATCTATGATTTATCATCTTATTATATAATGTTAATTTCCATTCATATGTCATTTGTAGTCACCTAATAATCAACAAAAAGGCCATTATTTTTATCACTATGATTAATATCTTCTTGATAATTCACCTTATTAATTTGATCTAAAAAATTAACATACATTTTATTTTTAAAATAGTCAACATTTGATGATAACACAACATAACAATTATTATCACCCATTGAATTATGTAAATATTTCATTTTTTATTATAAATTACATATTAGGATACCTTATTCTTCTCATATAAAAATTATTCTCAATCCATTGATACATTTCATAGAGTTACTATTACAACATTATTTATATAAAATAAACAAAATAACTTATCCATCGTGGTATTTACTGCCCTGGATCTTAGAAAAATACATCCTTTACTTCTTGGGTGAGTCTAAGAGTTTGTTAAGGTGATAGTTTTAAATGAAATATCATAAATACTGATTAGATATATTCATAACACCCATCATTATAGTAATCATACCATTTAGTTTCTCATAATCAAAATTCTATAAAATTCAATGATAACCCAGTTACTTTTTGTTACCCCAATTGACTAAAACCAAAATTTTGTGTTTGACTAACAATATTCTTAGTTGGAAACCACATAATCAATAAAAACAATTTTAAATATGTATAAATTATGACACTGTATATTCAATCTGAGACACTATATAATTAACCTAGGCCATTCATGATCATCATCTATTCCAATACTTCATGATGGTTAATAATGAAAATGTGAATTAACCAACGTATATCCACTAGATGGGTTAATCTAGGTGCACAGTAACACACATTTTCATGTACTAGGTATTGTTGGAGTAAATACCGATGTGAGTTTTTCAAATTTATTACCCCTAGGTAAAACTATACTATAACCACATCCATATGTATTATCCATATAGAGATATATCACCAGATAATCCACATAATCTCTTTTTCATCAAAACATTATGATTTTATCTTATACTTAGGATTATCATAGGGGTTATTTACTAATGTTTACTTATCCCCATTTCCATTTATTAACTAAATATAGATCTGATACCTAATATTACAACCCTAGTTTTCATACGTAAGTGGAAAATATTTTTAGATGAATATTAAGAACATTTCATATAAACATGCCTATAAAATTTATATAGATAGTGTATTTGGTTACTTTATACACTATATTCTAATTTTATAAAATATTTTCAATGTATCCCATAAATATCATTCCACATATTTCTTTTATGGGTATAATATACTTAAATAATATTTCCATATACCGAGGAAATGAAAACATAAAAATGGTTGAGGTCAGATGCTCAGTAAGGGTAAACAAGGGAAATATCTTTCTATTATCATATTAAAGCTTAAGGCTATGAGATCATATACATAACTTACTATTATTATTCCCAAAATATAATAGATGAGGATATGGGGTAAATATATAAATCTTTATAATTCCAAAATAATGTATTCATATGAGTGTAAAATCATCAAAATTCAAAAAAGATAACCTCATGTGATAAATCTATGGCACTAACATTTGTATAGAAAGCATTTTATTTTTAAAGGATAACTAATTAGACCATCAAATGTAGTTGATTAGTATGTGTCACTTGTTTTAGATTGTGTATCATGACTATGAAATTGTTTCCCATTTTTGGATCAGTCTTGTCGACTAATTTCCCATTTTAGATTAACCACATCGACTTGGTTCCCACATTTTATATGGTGAGATATAGTGAATTATCAAATACATTGAAAGGACATATATGTCTCACCCATAAAAATATTAATATTAAAAACATGTGTTCCAAAAGATCATAAAATATCCATCATATCATAACACATGAAAAAATTGGGTTTAATAAAAAATTCATCACATCAGATCCCATGAGAAAAATTGATATCATAAATGTTATTATCATAGCTTAACCCCTGGAAAAGAAATGTGTTTTGTAAACATATTATCATCATTAACATAATCAATCTACATTAATATTAAATATGTTATAATTTCATTATATACCTAGTAAAGAAAAGGTGACATCAATGGAATGTCATCATATTTGTAAAATTACTTATAAGGAAAAATTGTGTGGAACATTGATAGAGGAACATAAACATTATTTGAAAATAACCTTTTTAAAACAAAAAATTCATAAATATTTTTTGATATAATTTTATTCTAAAAAAATTGAAAATTATAAAGGAAGTAAAAAAAAGAATAATTATTTTAACAATAGAAAATTATATTCATGTTGTATATGTTTAAAAAAATTTCCTTTCACATTTTCGATGAAATAGAAACCTGATTTTTTCAGAAAACGACATGATGATTCATTTAAAAAGAATTTTAAAAAGTAACCAATGGGTAGAAATATCCTTAATATATCCATTAATGAATGGTAAAAAAAATTTCAAGAAAATTAGAAAATAAGTAATGGTTGGAAAAGTATTTTCAAATGAGAGAGAAATAATATTTTTTCTTCAAACATATTATTTAGGTTCCATGAGTATATAATGATTGAAAAATATTTGGAAACATTTATTCTCAATAAATTACCAGATTAGAAAAAATAAATTACTTTTTTAGGATCAAATGTAAAAATATTCCCATAAAATGGATTGTGTAAAACATTATAGGTCATTTTATTCCATATCACTTATGGTCAAACCTCATTATACTATTTTTAACCTCAGTCATGGTTAAAAAATTTTATTTATTTTACTATTATTTTTGACCATTAATTAATTTTAACTTATTATATAATATAAATTATTTTGATCCCAAATATTTAATCTTTTCTTCCAAATATTATTCATAGAATTAGAAAATATTAATTTATAAATTATCGCACGAAATAGATGAAAAATGGGGTTTCAAATGAAATACCTTATCAAATTTTTTTAGAAAAAATTGATTAAAATGTAGAATAAAAATGATTAAAATAACCTAAATTGGATTAATATATAAATAATTTAAATAATTTAACTTTTGAAACCGTATTAAAATAAAATGTAGAGTGTAAATACTTTGAATGAAAAAGTTATATTTAATAATATATTTTACATTTCCCCAATTAGTAGAAATGATTCATTTTCATTAAATTCCCCAAAAAAATACCCACAATATAGTTTTTTCATATTTATTTTAAAGGAAAATTTGAAATAAATTTTCTAGGATTGAAAATGTTTAATATTAAAATAACTACACACAGGGCAGCAAAAGTAATTTTGGGAATAAATTTTTTTTATTCATAAAAATGGATTTATTATAATATCTTGTCTAGAAAATACATAAGATTGATGTCAAAAATTTTATTGAATATATAATATACACATTTAATTAAAATCATTCGCCAGAATTGATTCATTTTATTTATTGAGATAAAATAAGTTTGTGATCATAAAAATAGATTCATAAAAAAGGATTCTTTTATTTTCAAATGGTTTTAATTATCACTTATAATTAATTAGTCACTAAAAAATACATTTTACATACATGTTTAAATAATATTTTTTTCATAATTTCTTATATACTATTCCTACCATCCACTCTAATTATTTGGTGATAACTATTATATTAAATAATAACAATTTATTTTTATGTCATGTTTCAATAAAAAATTTTGTTTCATGTAACTCATGCTATTGTGGAAATTAAATTTATTTTAGAAAATATATTTCTTAAAATATTCTAATCTTACAACTTATACCTACTTTTGTAATAGTCATCATTAATTAACAATGAAACTTATCTGTTCTATAACACTTCATTACACAATAGTAAATATTTTATCAACATTCATCTATTTCAATACAATGAAACCATTTCATCTTTCAAGTAAAACACTCAGATTGAAAAATCATTTATAATATACTATTTTAAAACCTAGAGGTATCTCCTATATATATAAGAAGAATTTATTAATGATTAGTTTTGAAATGATATACTAATTTAATAATCTCATTATACATCGTAAACTCAACCTAAATTTCTTCACATTCTGGAACCACTACTTCTAAAATTTTACCTTTCAAATATATAACATGACATTCAAGAGTTTTTAATATTTTTTGTACTTACTCTATAATTTCAAGCGCTTATAATTTTTTTGTTATTCATAAGTATTATTGAAAATTATAAAATCTATAAATTTTTATTTAAATAATCATAAATATGTTTAATTTACCCATTTTCCTCAAATCAATATTCCACCATGTTCTGAATTTTTCAAAATATTTTCCTTATGAATAAAACATAATCAATTATAATTATATTTAAATTATAATTATCTCAAATCTAAAACACAATGTTTTCATTTCCATACCCATTAATTAAAATTTAATGGGAGTTTGTTTAAACTTTTACCCTCTCCCTAGAATCAACAGGGATATATGAGACACATTAAAAATAATAGGTGAAAATTCAATACTAGTTTTTAGCACAATAGTGGTTCGATAATTTCCTTCTCCAATGGTATAAAATGACATATATTTGAAAGATAAGTTTTACAACTGACTGGTTCCTCATATAACTTAATAGGGTTTCCAAAATATATTCTCATTCTGTAATCGTTCTTAGTTAACATTAGATTCATTCTCTATACTACACCATTTTTTATTGTTATTTAGGAATAATTATTTTTTAAAAGAAATTTTCTCATCAAAAAAATCTAGAATTTTCTATTTTTTGAAATCTCTATATTTATCGACCTATAGAAACTTATAAATATTTACCTCCTATGTCTCTACAATGTATCCTCAATATATGAACACTTAATAACCTAGGAGTTTTCATTAAAGAATTAAACCCATACATTACGCATCAAATCATTGACAAATGTAACAAAGTATAATGACCCACCATGAAAATATACATGTGGAGGCCCTTAATCATCATTATGCACATTAGTGAGTCATTCTGCCACCTGGGCATTACTCCAATTGAGGACCATTCCATTTTTGAGAATTGACACCTTTCTCTACATCTTATACATAAAAAATTAACATGATTAGAAATATCTACGACTAGGCATCAGTATTCCCTTAGTATCTAATAATAATATTTTATTCACACTCAGGATACCAAACAGTAAATTCTAAAACATGAAAAAAAATTATGTGTTCATTACAACAATTATTTATCTATTTGGTCTTCCCATTATATACAATGACCCATTTTGAGACCTCTAACCAAAACCATGAACCCCTATGTAATCATCTATGATCTCTCAATGAATCCTTTTCCAAACCCTCTTTCATCAAACTGACAAACAAAATATCAATTCATTCATAACCATAGAATTTTTCAAAAACCCAATACCTCTAGGAAAATTCTATTTGGAATTAATACATTAACAATTTCCTTTATAAATTATCCTTATAGATTCATGATATTCTAGATAAACTGTACTAATCCATCAAATAAACTAATGCACTATGTATTCCCTTAAGTCTATATAATGGAACAAATCCCGAATATAATGATTTAGAATTATAATTCAATTTTAAGGCTTATTATTAAATTATTCTCACCCTCATCTTTGTTGTTTTCATATCTAGATGTTTTGGAATTTCACTTTTCAAAACTCAGTGTGCAATGAAAGTACTAATTATTCAGTTTTCGAATCTTCATTAAATGATAGAATAAAATTCTATGCCATGTTTAATTTCCTCAACTTATCTCATTTGATCTATATTCAAATTTCATAAAATATTTATATTGAATTGAATATCATATACTATTTTCATTTAGTGTGGTTTCTATAGGTTCCTGGTCATCCTTCACCCATATATCATAATTTAGAATGTGATCATTAACATCCTCAAACACTAGGTCGGGCATTATTGAATAATTTATTATTAGTTTCCCCATCATGGTCCATGATTATAATATAAGTGAAAACATCAACCAATCCTTCACATCATTCATTATTTCCCCTTTAATGAATTTATGCTAACTATAAATCATATTTAAGTCATTAAAATAGTCAATCAATTATCTTTTTTCCAATATGATCATGTCAATTGAACTCTACGTCAAGAAAAAAAGTATTCATTAATTTATAAATCTCTTAAATATACACTAGTCAATCCATCATCCCCATTATTATATTTATTTACATGAAATAATAAGAAAATTTTCGTTCCATTGACATCAAAATAATTCAAAATAATTATCTATAAAGCCTTTAAAATTCGATTTATCTATCTCTTCTGATTTGACATATTTTAAAAGAAACTCAATGTACTACTAAAATAAATTTTACACAATCTATTTCCTCTATAAATCGTGGCATTTCTTGTAATAATTTCCTATTTGTACATTTACGTTTTACAATGTTATTCCTTTAAAAATAGAAAAATCTAACTAAAATTAAAAAAAATCTAAAAAAAACTATTAGTGGAAGATTTATTTAATGTGTGTAAAAACATATGTTGAACCCCAATCGCTAATACTAATTATTGGCTTTAGAACCAACTTTAACATTATGTTAAAAATGAAATTATTCCAATGTATAATAGTGATCAGGATGTCATTGAAATAAAATATCACCATGAAAGTCAACATATATTAATTTAGAACACATAAAAACACCCCATGTAGTCACTATAACACCACCCTCACACTCTCAATCAAAACACAACTCTTGTAAATACAAAAAAAGAAACAAAAAAACTAGGATCTATGAAAAGATACATTCCATGGTTCATACATTAGTCAATTATCTATAGAATAACATTATTGATTTATTTATAATCATGTAAAAAGAAAAAATTAAAACTATAATCATAAATGGTCAAAAAATATTTGATAACTATAAATCACAGATAATAATAGTATCACACTACTTATTTATTGTGGGGAATAATGGTTTAACTCGTTTCACCACCTTCAGGTATTTTTAGAGGAGTCATATAAGTCATGGAAAACTCTAATTGTATATGGACAATATTGCCTCAATTTTTATCTATCATTGAATAGTTCTTGTTTTTCATTTAATTCTTCCAATTAGTTTGGAAAAGCTCAAAGTACTCATATGTGACATAAAATTTACCTTATATTGTATTTCCATACATACAATATCATATAGGATTGAAAACATGAACTAGAAAATTCCAAAACATCTCATTTAAGAGTATCTTGCCCCCTGCCGGTTTTCAACTATCATGATTATCCACTAAATCAAGTCCCTACTTCTAGATTCAATCCTTTTATACATATAAGATAGAACATGAAAGTAGAATTCACACTTTTTGAATATATATTTATGATAAATTATGTTATTTTTATTCAAATTCCAAATATATATATTTGATGGAATATACACATCATAGTTATTTTTTTATAGATATAAACAATGTGACACCATAAGGATAACACGAGGGATTCTATTTACATATATTCTATTGTTACTGACTAATTTTTTATGATATTATGATCAAATTACATAAATTTTTCATAAATATAATAGTATAATTTATGTTATTTCTAACCTTAAAACTCAATGACACTACATTACCCCTTAATATTATATGTCATCAAAAAAGAAGTTTTCCCAGTATCTCCCCACCATTAGGACCTTTTTCTTGGGACCTAACCAATAGCTTTTTTCCAAACAGGTTTCAACTGATCCTTTTAATACTATCAATTAAATATCAAACAATATATTGTTTATGATCTAGATCAACTATATCTCAATTCATAGAATGCATATACTGACAAGGGGAATATTAATATAATTGTTAATCCACTGATCTTCATTTCATTGTATACATATAATCACCTAATACCTAAATTTATTTTCTTTTTCAATTAATTTGTATTGGTATGGGGTTGAATCTTGTGACTCAAGTTAATAAACCATTATAAATTAAGAGTTCGTCATAAAGGCTCAAATAATTAGTTACATTAAAGAGGAATGATAGTCAACCAAATTTACAACCAATGTGTTTATATGGAATGGTGTGAATGGTCAAAAAATTAAAAGGACGAGAATAACTTTTTTAGTACATTTTTCTATATTTTATCGATAATATAATTAACTAAATTATATAATTAAATTTATAGTAATAATTAAAATACACAAACCTAATTTTCATGGGGTTCATGATTCTACATTAAGTGACCAGAAACTTCTTACATTCATCGTATACAATCTTATCCTTTGATCACATGTTAAGAATGAGGAGAGTTGAGTAAACAATTGTTTATAAAAAATAACTAAAAGAATTCCTTAGTAAATCCATGTGACTATTTCCAAATTATGTTACATATATATAAAACACATTTTATTGAGAAAAATATAGTTATCGAAATTTTATTATGAATTATGTTTTTTGAGAATCAATAATAAATATTTCATGTCCAAGAAAATCAATTAAAAATATTAATTTAAATTCATTAAAATTTGTAAAATATAAGAGTCCTCTGAAAATTATAAAATTTGCCTACTATGGTAAATTTTTCGTTTTGGGGATCAATAATGTAGTCTCCAAAAACATCTTAAATCATCTTACATAGGAAAAACATTATTCAAAAATGTAGAAAATTATTATATTTAATTTTTTTTCATACATATATAAATTATCATTTATTTTACAAAAAAACTAAAAAATCACAAAAAAAATCAAACCTTTGTGAAAAAAAGCAATTCCCTCAATGAAACTATCATGTAATGTTTATATGATTATTGAAAACATAAAATATTAATTTTACCCCATACTTAAATAATTTATCCAAATATCCAAAAAATTTAAAAACAACTCAAATTTCATATCATTTATAATAGATTTTACTTTAAAATAATTCATCCCTGGAAAAAAAAATTAGCAGCCAAAAATTATCAAGGCCTTTTGAATGTTATGTATAAATAAATCCAACCATAATATTTCATAGAAAATAATGCTTCCAAAAAGGACTTTAACAATTAAAAATATAAAAACCCATATAAGATACAATGATAATGTGTGGGAATCCTTATTCCAAAAGGAAGGAAACAAAAATATTATGTTATAGTCTCTAATTATTTTTAATTTTCTATGAACACCAAATAACTGTTAAATTATAAAAATGTGTTAAATAAAAAAACATATAGAATTTTCTTTGGTGAAAATTCATACACCTAAATACTTCCACCACATTACAAGTAATTTAATCATATAATATCAAACAACCTATTAGTTATTGCCCCAAAAAATTAAAATATAACATAATAATACCGAAACAAGTCTCTGAAGTGTATTATGAACCCTAATGAAAACGTATAATTATCATCATAAATCCATAAAACATTGAAGTATAATTTAAATCATAATCTACCATGAATACCAATGAGGATTCTAACACCTTTATTTTCTCAATCACATGATTCCTAAAATAAAAAAACTCTCATAAGACAACAACACATAATAACTTTTTATACAATTGAGTAAATTCAAAAATAATTAAAATTCTTTGAAATTAAAAAAGTGGATTAACACCATTTTCGATAATCTATAATGATTAACTTAAAACCCTCATCAACTATTGAATATGGATATAAAATCCGCTATCACAAAAAAATTAATAATAATTAATAGGTAACAATAGTATAATAGATAGCATATACAATGTGAATTTTAAATTTTGTTATCTATAAACCGATTTTTAAACAAAATTGAGTTTGGTTATCTGATTATTTATATTAAAATCAATTTGGAGAAATATTTTAACACTTATTTTAATAAAATTATGTTTAATAAAATTCAAAAATTAATTCACATGTGATCACATCCTCCCTTCTTTTTATTTTACTTTTTCAAACATTAAATCCTTATTATCCAGAATCCTCTTCACAATAGTCATTAGAAAACTCTTATATTCAAATGAATTTTCCCCAACTCTACCTCTATTGGTCATGATTAGGTTCCCTCAGCCCACATCCACCATCCTCTTCCAACATCAACCTCACATAGTCGTTATCATCATCATTTGTTGTTTTGATTATCCTCATTTCCTCTAATTTTAAAATTTATTTAAATTCCTTATATCGTTTTTTTATTTTTATGACTGATTTTTTTTAGGAGTATGAAGCAGTTGAATCAAAATTTTTATTATTTATTATGAAATATATTTTTAATTTCTATTTGAAATAATTTTGTTTAAATTTAATTTGTTAATTTTTTTGAGTATAATTATACATTTTTAAAAAAATTAATTTTAATATATATTATTTTGATTTAGTGTCTTAAAATATTATTTGAATTCATTTTTATGTTATGTAATTTAAAATGTAAAATAAAATAAAATTTTCATTTTTATGTTTTTATTTATGTGTAATATATTTTATTTCTAACAATTTTTTTAAATTCTCTAAAGGTTTTCATTTTTAGGTGTTTTAATATATTTGATAAAAAATATATATGTTTTAAATATATTTGTTCATCTACATTAAATTTATATGTAAAATTGTTTTATATAATAAAAAATTATATGTTAATATATATTTTAAATACACATGTGTTGTATTTAGATTGGTATATTTGTATATTTTTTATTAATATATAACTTTTTTATTAATATTGTATACATATATATTATTTTAATTTAATGGATTATATGTCTACTTATTTTATTGTATCACTAATTTTTTTTTCTAAAATTATGTGGATTAAATTTAAAACAATATATATATATATATATATTTGTTATTAAATTTTTATTATTAAATTTATATGCTTATATGCTTATATGTATTTATATCTGAATTATATTTTTTTCAAGTTTTAAATTTTTATTTTTTTCATATATGTTTAGATGATTTAAATTTTTATATATATATATATAAGGTATATATGTTTAAATATTTGTTTTATATTTATTTATTTTTATATATTTATATATTTATATATTTTAATATATTTTTAATTTTTTTGTCGTTTTATGTTACTAAAATATTGAAATTGAATAAATTTATAAATAATAAAAGGTGAAAATGAAAATAGTTGATTATTTCATAGTATTATCTATATATAATCTTGAAGGAGGCTTTATTTTTTTCATGAAATAAACTTTTGAATATAGGAATATTTAGTACTAGATAATTAAAAGGCAATTTGGCTTACATAGGTTTTAATCATCTTTGTAAATGATATATCTGACCTAGTTAAATAACCATGAATTCATGGTCTGATATTGATACATATATTCAATATGTGACGGAGGTTCGTCTTGCTGAATTAATTCATGATTTCGGTATTTAAACCATTAAAAAAAACATGTGTTGGATGATTTTATAAAGATTCTAAAAAACTATTGATCTCATGTTGTATGAAAATTATAGCATTATCAATATTGTTATGATTTGTTAATAATATAGAAAGAATAGTTTAATAAACAAAAGTTCCAATAAATTACTCAAAACATTTGAAAGTAATACTTCAAGGTGAAAATTATCTCCATATTACAAATTTGATGTAGAAAAAATGTATTATATCTAATGATACTAGGTTTAAGAAAATATATCATTTTCTGACTGATTCTGTGATTTATATAGAGGGTTATTACTGTTTATTAAAAATTCCTAAATGTGGGTCATCCAGATATAAAATGGAATATAGATTCAACTATGATTTATCCCATGTACATCCGTCGAATCAACATCTATTGAAATATAATATTTTCAAATAATTTATGATTTTATGTGTTTCTTTATGAATTAAAATTATGAAAAGAAACTAAGATTCAATAAATATGAATGAATACCCCTTCTAAAAATATGTCACCTAACATATTCACAATAATGGAAGGGATTTTATCAATAATATCTAGATTTTTGATTTTTTTGAAATATAAGAATGAGAATTCACATATATTATATCAATCCAAACAGGATCATCATGAACAAACATTATTAGTGTATTGTTTAATTAGTATTTTATAACCATTAAATGTATATATGTTTGAAGGAAAATAATTTTTTGATGAGATTGATGATTTATGGTAAAACAATCTATAAATGATTTTGATATTTTTCTATTGACAAATTTATATCATTTGAAAATTCTATGTGTGGTACTTGTTAAATTATTTGGCATATGTAAGAGATAGTATTTTCCTTTTCATGTAATAGTTATGTTTGTTATAAATGTATTTCCTATATATATAAATGTATCTGGACAATGCGTTTAGGCTTTTAAATTTTGTCTATTTTCAGAATAAGTGACATCATATCATCAATTACAAAATGAATGAAAGAAAATATATATGTTTTATAAAATTTATTGGTGAATGGACAGACCATATGAAATATTTAAAAATAATTTTACTAGTTAATATTATTTTTACATTCCCCCAAAACCATTATCAATTGAATAATTTTATAATAAAGTGAAATCCAATTATTTTTTATTTAGGAATAATATTGTTTTCTTTGTAAAAAAATATATATAAAATAAACGGTCCATCTTTTTAGATTTATATTATTAGATATTTTTTTGAGGTAAACTATTGAAATAATGTTATGTTTTTTGAGATTAATATATGAGAATTTTGGATAAGAAATTTGATAGATCAATAACTAAAAAAATTTGTTTTCCATGAAGGATTATGATTATAATATATTGAAAAATATTGGGATTTAACTCCCACTATGAAATGGAGATATAAAGTAAATTTACGTTCATCCTATCACATATTAAACAAGTGTGAAAGTATCAATTGCATTAAATGACTCTATAGTGTAAAATTACACATTTTATTTTCTAAAAATATAAAAAAAATTATTAATGTATTTTATGATTAAGGGGATGAAATTTATTAATTTTTATATTTGTAAAAAAGAATTATAATAGGTTACACTATTATTATTATCATTAATACTTGGTATAATTTATATCATCATGTTTTTAAAAATTTTAAATAAATTTTTAGAAAACTAATTGATCCAAAATTATTTAATTCATTGAGAAAAAAATATAATCAAACTTTCATATCTAGAGATTTATTTTACACAATGATTAGTTAATATAATAATTCATCTTGTGATTCATTTAGTAAATGATATTATTTTATGTCAGCATATATATTTACATTAAATATATTTTTTGATAGATATATAAAATTTAGGAAGTAATGCTTTTTAAATACATATCAACCATATCTCTCTATTACAAAAATATATATGTAGGAGGAGATAGATTATATTAATTACACACTACTTTTAGGAAGTGGCACATTGTCCCTTCATTATATCATAGATTTAAATAGTAAATAGTGATGGATTTGGGATCTATATATTAAAGTTAATGTTAAATGCATTTTATATGTTAAAGAGGGTATATCAAAAAAAATTTAACAACGCAACAAACGTTCAACCATATATATCATCATATTTTGTTGGAATGGTGATAAAATATTTAAAATGAAATGAGATTTGTTTAATTGGAAAGGAAAAAATAAAATTGTTTCATGGTTTAAATATAAATTTAAGATAGACTAATCTATATCATTTATCTTTAAATATTTATCCAAGGGACCATGTGTTAATGTGAAATCATGGTATAGTTTTCATATGAAAGGTGAGACATTTTAAATATGTAATAGAAAAACAAATTCAATAATATATTGTGGAGTATTGGTCATCATTTATGTAATGACTATTTTTTCAGAAGAGGATAAAACACCAATTTCTGAATTAATGAATTTTTTTGAGTTATTGAGGGTAATTCATAAATAGACTATATTAATTTCACGTTCCAATTTTTTATTAAAAATAGGATATAAAAATTTCTTTTTTCGGAATGTAATTATTATATATCTATTCTTAATTATTTGAAATGTTATATATTAAAATATAGAACATTTATCATGGCGGAGCATGTGAAGAATATTTTTTATGTTATTAACCTTTCAAATGATCAATGTTTCATTTTTTAATGAAAAAAATCACTTGGGTGATGAAGATTTTGATTATGATGTAGACTTATGTGATATTTCTTTATCAATTACATGATTACCAAAGGATCCAAATTAATGATATTTTGGAAATATTTATTCCATGTAAAATTATCACATAGAAAGGATATAGGAAAAAAAATCAATTACTCTATGAATAATTTTGTTAAATTTATGTTTTTTATTATTTTATGAAACATGAACATGTAAAAAACATCTCATTAACTTGGATATTTAAATCTTTAGATGTTAATAATTTGTGTCATTTTATTATTAATTGTTTAATTCAATAACTTTAGTCATATCTTTTTGGGTTGAAATAACATTATATCATTATTTTGTTGGGAATATTTATTTTTATTTATAATTTTTTGGTTGGATTCATTCATCAACATTATTATTAAATTTTGAACATATCATTTCATTTTTATTATAAATAATAAAAATTTATCATTTAAAATTAATTTAATTATAACAAAATATAAGTACATGATATTTTATAAAATAAGAATACATCTATTTTAATGTAAGATATATAGGAATAGGAAAATCTATTGACGTGTGTGTTTGGATTTTTTTTATTAATATATATGTATGAAATATATTATCTAAATAAAATAATTTTTTTTGATAAAATTATTTATTTCACTACTGTTGATCCTATAATTATGGACACTCCTCCCTCTCCAGTGAATTTGACACCCAAATTTTGTAGAAGTGGCATTATGTTTTTACAAAAATAGTCACATTCTCGAACAATGTAGAAGACTTTTCCAATTGAATTTTATGATAAAAATAATCGAGTAATCCTATATGAAATGTAATTTAGTACTTTCATTAGATTATCAAATCATGTAAAGTGTATGTTCTTATACATGAAAAATTGATTATTTACTGTATAATGATATATCTATTTTGAAGGGGAATGAAAGAAAAATATCTCATTTTAATTTTTTTAGTGGATTAAATATTAAATATTAAATATTTAAAATCATTGATCTATTAAATTATCATTTCCATTTGACACTCCGGATGCAAATTATTTTAAGAAGAAGAGGATTTATTTTGATAAAATTAAATGGAGGAATTTTAAATAAATTTTTACCTTAGTAAAATTTTATTGGAAGAAAAGAAATGTAATTCCATTTCTTATGTATGTTTTCACAGTATAAAATATATTAAATAATATTTCCACTATCATCTAGATGGGATAATTTCTTGTATAATATTTATTGTTTATAAAAAAATAATTTTTAATTTTAAAGATGAATTTTTAATTTCTACATATTTAACATAAATCCATGAGATCTCACTAAGAGATCTGGTAGTATAATGTATTCCATATTTGTTTTTCACACGAATGGTATCCTTTTTTATGGAATAAATTATTGATAAAATATTTGATAAAATATTATATAAATCTAGTAGTATCTCTATAGATTATTGGTTCTGTCCTCTAACTCAACCCACACTCCATGAAAAATAGAAAAGTAAAAATAAGATAAAATGGTATGTTTTATAACTGATCCCTCAAAATTAGTATTAAATAATATTAAGAAAAGTTATTTTTTATTTTTCTATAGAATTATTTTTTTATATTTTTACCACATTGGTATAACATATTATTTTCACAATATGACCATGTAAACACACTTAGAGGGTGTGGGATAATTAATTTTTTGTTTGACTTTAAAGAAACCTAATCATTATATTTACATTAATAACATTTTGTCATGAAATTTCGATGTTGGTGAATAGAAATTCAATTTTTTAGTATAACCAATTATACATCTAAAGAAATAAATATATTGAAATTAATGTGGAATAAATGTTCTCTTAAGGTTTCAACCCTCTCTGGAATCTTACTCCTTATCAGGCTTGGGTTGTCCAAGCCACAAATTCTCTAATAAATACATATTACTAATAAAAGTGGAGTTATAGTGTATTTTTATCCTAACCCAATCTCAGCATATTACATAGGAGATCTATGGTCATAATATTATGGATTAGAAAACAAGCATCACTATATAATATAAGTGATGGGATGTTTATACTATGTCACAGTCTCTTAAAAATACAATCGCAGCAGTTCAAAACATCATCCCCCATCCTATCTTTTATATATATCAAAATCCTTTTTGGTCAAGACTCGGTAACCATTAATAATGACAATTTCCCTCAATATTCTGTTTCATTGACTCCATGAATTTATTTAATTGAATCTCATGTAACTCATCCTATGTTCTCTATATGGAACATTTACACTTTTTAAACTGATTGATATATTACAAAAAACTGAAATATTCCTCAACTATAATTGATCTACTGAATATGTCATCAAACCAAAATTTTTACATACATTTATTTCTTTAAAAAATGTAAACATTCGGATGTACTGTGTCAAATGTTTTTTTCTTACCATCTAAATATTACAGTAGATCATACCTATGCCTTTTTCTCCTTCCATGAGTGCCAATTCTTCTCTAAACACTCTCAAAAATTCACACAATAAATAAAACAATGGCTCATTCTCATCTATTCTATTCTTCCACAATATTCATTTGTGCATGTGCATATATTATTTGTATCATATAATTGCAATATCTACAAATGGAATAACGAGATGAATATTTTTCAACATTTCCAAAATAACACTAACAAATTACACATATTTGGTTCCCATTTTATACCATATCATCATTTTTATAAATGTTCCCTGAATACCGATATTAAATTTACCTTACAATGTCACAATATATTTTTATTTTATTGAATTACTGGATATTCTTCATCTTCTTCAAAAGAAATGTAACACCTAGTGTTTTTCTGGGCCTTATTTTTAAAAGAAATATAAATTTTTAATTATATCATTAAATGAAATATGTAAATGATTCCTTTCAAAAATAACTGACTTGGAATACATTCCACACAATAGTGACTTCAAGTATGATTCATGCAATGGTATGCTGGCATACGATACACGCAACCCTGAGCTTATATGATATATATATTTTAATTATTTTAATTATTTAAATAAGAAAAATAAATCCTTTTCTTCCAACATATTAATTTGAATAGTAATAACTACTTTTCAAATGTTGTTTATAATATGTTTATATAAATAAAACATCTGCTTTTTGCAAAATTCTTTTTTAGGTTTGAAAACATCGTTTTCTCAAATAAACTACTGCTAATAATATATGTAATTTTAGACAAATTTAGAAAATGAATTAGATAAAATAATTTTTTTTTTAATTCGTAATGTTGAAATTATATTAAAATGTATTTTTGGGATTTTTATGACAAATTTATTTTAAGGAAAAGTGAAAATGCTACTTTTTAGTTAAAAATTGTCTTTTACTTTAATTAGTTATTAATTATAATTTATATTATAATTATTTTTAACGTAAAATTAGATAAATATTATATCTAATTGTATAATTTAATTAATTTTAATCAATTACATATTAATAATTAATATAAAATCATTACAAACCATTTAACTCTTTCCTACTTTAAAACCCCTTTATATCATCCCGCCTAAGGGATTATCATTAATATTAATATTTCAACTTATATGATTTCAATTTAAAATCACTAACATAAAATATTATATTATTTCTAATATTTATACTATAATGAGATCATTTTTTTTTCAAAAAACAATTACTAAAAGATATTAAATCAAATCCCAGCAATTAAAGCCAAATTAAGCTTAATTAGGAACTAACCTTAATATTAAGGGCCCAAATGACCTAAAACAATTCCAAAAACAATTTTATATCTATATTTAGTACACAATCCTTTAATATTTTAGTTGTTTTGGTTTGTAATACTTTTTTAGGTAATAAATTGTGCACACCTATTTGATTCTAAAACTCCCTATGTGTCCTTTTCCTTCCGTATAAAAGGCCACCAACTCTACCCATTACTCACACCTATAAAACCTTAATAGTTCATTCATGATCTTCCCAATTAAACTCTAAAAACCCTCCAGTCTACTTTGAATCCTCCCTTTGGGAATAAAACCTCTCAAGAAATCCTTTTGGCACAAACCAAAAAGGAGTTATCCTATCTAGAGGTAATGTCTTATTTCATGATCATTTCCTTTATTTTCCTTCTACACTTCCTCCACTCTATATATTACCTTCTTTTGTGACAAAAACTTAATATTACCTAAAATAGTATGTTTAAATTTATTTTTTCTGACCTACACTTACACACACCTCCATATAATGGATGTTGGACATACTGTTTCTCTGTACGACGAACTACTTCATCATGAAATGATGATTGTTCATTTCTCACTACAAGTAATCATTGTAACTATTATGAATGAAACTAAATTTATATATGTAATATATTATATTATTTATTTATTTATTCATATTTATTCTTTTTAAATATATATCTCTTTACCTTCCATTTCAAGTTAATACGATAATTTTGTTGGAGAAAGTGTGGACTACCACCCCCTCAAACCGATGGGATTCATTCACACACCACGTGGTATGTATTAAAGATGAGTTTAATAAACATAAATGATATATATTATATATTAATGATAATTTAATAATGATATATATATATATATACATATTCATGTGTGTGTGTGTCATTTTTTTTGATATGATAAATTAAAATGGAAAAATTGTTCATGAATACGTATAAGTCATTATCTATAAGAACAGTTCATTTAATTTTGTAAATCATTATAAAATAAATTATTATAATATATATTTAATATATATAACTTATATTAATATCATGTTTTATATTCTGGAATCATTATATAATTATAATGACAAACATTATAATAAATTAAGACACATGTGAAGAACAAAGAGAATGATTACCCGAAGTGAAACATTAACATATGATCATTAACAAGAGGGTAATATAAGGTAATAATAAAACCATATTTTGTATTATGTATAATAATATTATTCAGTAAAATATGTATAACAAACATATATTTATTTTAAAGGAATCTTCTACGAGTACGGAGAGAGTCAAGACACAAGGTAAGGGGAATTTCATCACCCTCATAATTTTTGTGAGATTCATGTTATGATCACCACTCATTGTTTTTGTGTGTTTTATGCACATAAAATTATTGAATTATATGTATATAATATATAAATTTATGGTTATTAACATATTCATTCTATGACCATTCTTTCTTGAGGATTAACTTTCAAACGTTAACAAAATGGTAAAACTGTTTTGTCTCAATTTTCCTTCATTGAGACTCATGTTTGGTAATCCACCAAATCTCTTTTTTTGGATGTGTATATAAATAAATTGTACATGGTATATCATGAATATCCTTATTTTAATGATATCATAATCTTAGGGTAATTTATTTTTCTTAGATGTAGAGTGTGATCCCAAGTAAGCAAGTTATAAGATTTTATTGAGACAATATTATCATTTTTCGAGATTTTTTATGGAAATATTGATACTATGTAGGGTCTTGAAATAGAGATGCACCATCAACCACCAATACATATAATATTTAAACTATTTTATAGGGGGTTGAGTTTGGATTAACATCAATAACTTTATCATATAGTATACACCCATAGCATCCACAATATGAGAGATAGAGAAGACATTGTCAGATGAGCTGAGCAGAGCCTCCTAGTCTAGTGACACTTTCTATTTGGCCCCAACCAACCAAATGAATGATGTTCTTTCAACCTCTTCCAAATCAAGAAGAATTGACCCAACCTCCAACTAAATTGAAAATAATCACATGCATGATCTAGAATACCGTTAGACCATATTACATTTAGTGAACTGCAACATAAGTGGAATTCCATTTGTAGGTGACCCAAACAATAAAATGATATGGAAGAATAAAACCACATCATAATAACGACTATTTAATAAAAACCCAATTTTTCAACAATCATGCTCAAGAAAAAATCCACTATAGGGTTTCATAAGTCCACTTCCTCACATATTCAGTGTACAATCACATGGAATATGGATATAAAATTCTCTTTGAGGTCCAGGATTATCCCTACAAAATTACCTAATATATGGAGAAAAGATGTGTTACAGAAGGTAAGGTGAAGTCTAAAAAAACATACCCAAATCACCATAGTGGGGAATATGATATTTTCAGTGGAACCCAAAGATCCAAATTATTTGTATGGAAGGGGAACCTTTGTTGAATTGAATCCCATTAGACAACATGGAAACATGATCACTAGAACAAGTGATGTGTAGAAGAAAGTGGTGATGATATAGAAGTTTGACCACAACTTAACCTTACTAGGACTAGGCATCATCAATGAATCAATAAATATTGTCATGTGAGGAGATTTGTAGACCAAAGAAAAAAATGATGGACAACCCTTGAAGAGATGATGAATTTAAGAACACATAGAGAGAATGTGGGAGAGAAAGAGCCCCTCGATGGAGTGAATGGATATTTAGACAAAGGGCGGAAGAGTATGAAATCAGATAGGAGGGTAGGATTTTAAAATTTCGGGAAATATGGAAGTGTGAGAAGATTTGGATTGAGCCGATCAGCTATTGAAGACACCCGAGAGGGATATCACTTCTCCTAGAATTCCATGAGGGATCTGAGTAGAGCCAAGATTAGTCCAATACCCATGAACTCAAGTTAGCTTTAGTGGTTTATGATTTAATTTGTTATATAAATTATATTTTTAGGGAGGATCTTAAATTTTACTATATTCACATGATCTTAATGTAAATATTTTTTTATGAAAATTAATCTCTGGTAGGAGAGATGGGTAGAGTATATGCAGTCATTTGACTTTGATCCATTATATAAACCTTAGAAGGGAAATAATGTGGCTAAAACTTTTAGTATGAAAACACATACATTTTTATTTCTTGAGTTTTCTACTGAGTGGGAGGTGATTAAATTGACTGTTGAGATGCATGTTTTTTTTCAGGAGAGTTATGAGAATATGGCTCACATGTAACTTTTATTTGAGTATACACTCTGAAGATGGGTCATGGATAGGTAGTATGATGATACAGAATGTTTGGCCTTGAGTGGAATTCATTGATGGTGGGTATCCACCTTCAAATTAGACCATAGATTAGGAAGAGATCATCTATGTCAATAATTGGGTGGTTGTTCATTCAAGTATGTGTGATAATTTGATGTGTGGATTTCATAATTAAATGTTGGTGGTGCATCCAGGTTTGACCAAAATGTAAATTTACAAACAATGATAGTATTTGTGGCCATGCATGAAAATGAAAATTTCAGTGATCAGCACAAAATTCCACACCTTCCAATAGGTTACATTTGAGGATCAATGAATTGGTAGTTTTATACAATCATTCCTGATCCCAAAATGGAAGTGGGGTGACGTTTCCATGGACATTATAGTGGGACTCCCAAGTATGCCATATAATAATGATGTTATCAGGGTTTTTGTGGACTATCTGATGCACGTATCCAATTTCATGCCTAAACATGATACTTTCTCAGTGGATCACCTTGGTGACATTTACATCCAAGAGATATTCCATATACATGTTGTTCCAATATGTATTATTTTAGGCCATCACTAGCCAATTAAATTATTCTTCTGGTCGGTAATGCATAAGGTTCTTGGTACACATGTTTGATTGAGTACATCTATCCACCCAAGGAAAAATTGGTAGTCAGAACATGCTCTATCAAAGCATGAGGATAGGTTACAAGCATGTTACCAGGTCTATGGTGGGATATTGTAGATTCCCTAAATTCTTTTCAATTTCCCTTATGAAAATAGTTATTAAGAATCTATACATATGGAACTATATGATTCTCTTTATAGATGGCAATTTTGATCACCACTATATATGACAGAGGTAGGTGAGTAAGAGAAACTGTGACCGAGTCTCATAAAAGAGACATTAGAGAAGGATTAGCTAATTCAGAAATGTATGGATATGGATCAGAGTAAATATAATTAATTATCAAATAGGCATCCTTGAACCTAATTGTTTATAGTGTGTGATCATGTATTCCTTCATGTGTTTCCATTATTGGATCTTCATAGGATACATAGGTAAGTAATGTTATCTCCCAAGTTCATTGGACCATTTGAGGTTGTGGAGTGAATCCAGTTATTAGAAAACTGATTAGATCCACTGAGAATATTTCCATGCATGATTTTTTTCATGTGTCAAAGCTTCGGTGGTATCACCCCAACCCTTCCTTTGTAATTGACGCGTGTGATGTTGATATCGAGGTGGATCAGTCTGTTTAGTTTCCTTTGATATGTGTATTGGATTGTAGTTAGAAATTATTGTGGGGGAAAGGCTATGTTAATAGTTAATGTATTTTGGAAATATTATTCTATTTAGGGAGAAATGTTGGAGACAGAAGTGTAAATGTGGGATCAGTGGCCAAATCATTTTTTCTGGGAATATTAGAGTTTCATGGGAGAATATATTGAGGATTATGTGTTATATGGTTGGGAGATTGTATGATTATGACCATTTTTTATATTTCTCCAGATTATTTTCAGGTACTCCTCCACTTTGTTTTGAGAATATTTTGTTTTTATTTTTCCTTACTTGCATTTGGGTGAAAATGGGAAGATATTTAAAGGAAGAGGGGAATTGTATGGTTGGTTCATGGTTTTTCAAAAATGTGTTCAAAACCCAGAAAATCATGTGAGCCCAAAACGAGCTGATTCTCATGGATATGGAATGGTTTGTCAAACTTTGCAAAATCTTAGGTGTAACTTTGACACCCCCTCACCCCCGATATGAGAAGTATGGTTTATGCACAATGTTTGAAAACTGTGTGCCCCTTCTCAGGAAACAATGCATGCCATTTTTATTATTCCAAAAATTTGTTTTTAAAATCATGAACCCTATAGACATCACCCTAATTCAACCAAAATTGTCCCTATAAAATTTTCCTTGCTTCTTTAGGCTCTTAAATGGATTCCAATTCCTTCTAACCTCTATTCCAGATTATTCAAATCCCGAATTAAAGATCTCCACTTCCCTGGGTATGTTGTTTCTTCCCGATAAGATCCCTCACTCACTCCCACTCTTCTTTCTAGATAATTGAGGAATGATTTATCTATATTTGTAAAGTGTTTATACTTTTTTAATAAATAATTATTCCTTTGTTCAGAGATCAGGGTTTCATATCTAAATATAATTTTTTATTGTGTCCTTGACCATTCTGATTGATTTTGGGATTTTCATTAGTGAGAATTTTTCAATGATCTTGAGGTAGGTGGAATGAATTTAAAATCACATAGTCTTGATATAAATACATGTATGTAACTGTGAAATTGAAATTTCTAGTATCGAAAAAATTTGTTAGAAATTGAATTGGATAATTTTAATTTTCATTTCATAATGAATTTGGTTGGAATCAAATTAATTTACGGATTTTGGGATTTTGGAATTGGGTTAATTAGTTTATGAATTAATTAATTTTATATTGTAATGGAGGAATTTATTGATTAATTTATTGGTGATTTTGTATATTAAAGAGGTTGTGTATTTTTCAATTAATGTTATTATTAATTAATTGAAAAAAGGGATTGTGAATATCTATAATTAAATGGATTAATGTGTTATATTATTAAATGATGATAAATGTTTTAATGGTGTTTTACATGTTATTCCATGTAATTTATGATTTTTATACTTGTTTTTTTTTATTTTTAATTGAAAATGTATCCATTAATGTGAATTTTTGAAAAGAATGTTAATGTTTATTTACCATGGTGTTTAAGAAATTTTGATATTTGTTTAATATTGTGAAACATATGATATTTTCAGTGGTTGATAATCATGTGTGGTACATGTACAATAGATTCAAAATACCATGGTGGTAAATTGATAAACATGTCGCAGACATGAAATGTTTCATCAAAATACCATAGTGATAAATGAGTGTACTACATAGTCTACTACTTCAAAATACCACATCGATGATTGTTTTAGAAATGAGTGTGGGACATAGGCTTCAGCTTAAAATCCCTTCTTCTGTTATAGTTTGATAAATTTATGTGGGATAAGTACTACTACTTCAAAATCGCACTTATATGATGCATTGATAAACGGGTTTTAGGTCATTAACTGCTGCTTCAAATTCCAATGATGTCCTAGAAATTGTTATTTAGGACCAAAGAGATGGCATTGTACTATGGATACATTTGGATATAATATAAATTTAAATCATATGTATATGGAAATCCCATGTGTCATAATGAATTTTGAATTGAATATGTTACATGGTTCAGACTCAAAAATATTTTGATGTATCTATTAGGGTTTGTGTTTCCTCAGAAACTCAGAGGTTTATGTGTTTAATTAATTAATAATAATAAATGTGATAATTATTTAGATATGAATTGTAATTGATTATTTATACCTTTAAATTAGCATTTACTATATGGATTCTATTTTAAATGCCGTTGTTGGTGACCAAATGAGTTGTACTCACACCCTAATCATGTTTCCTAATAAGCACCCAAATAGAATACATGTTTATAGGATATGATAATCGATAATGATTCATTTTAGATGGCTGAGTCAATATGAATCATGGATAATGGAACTATACGTAGGGTAAGAACCATTTGGGTGTTTTTAGTGTCCTTATTTCTTTTCGTTTTTTCCATATTGACACATGACATGTATTTGGCATGGCATATTTCCTGCTTTAGTTTATGATATTTTTCTTCTTGTTTTGGTCATCATATGATACTAGATTTGTTTTGTTATTGGTTAAATCATTAGAATTTTTTATTTACATTTTTTTGATACTTTGATAAAGAGGGTATAGTCTCCCAATAATTGATATTAGTCCCTAATATCTAGTTGGAATCCTCTAGTATATGGGGAGGTGCACTAGAGGTCACATAGTGAAACAGATCATGGAATCAGTTTATACCACCCGGTTTGGGACATTATATCAAAACCTTTTCATAAAGGTGGGTATTTCCACCTGAATGACTCACCAAAATGTTCTTCCCTATGTTTCTCAATTATATGTTCACTATCATTCATAGCATTATAATGTTGTGTGAGAATAGAAATATGTTTTTTAAATCTATGTCCCTTAACATTCCATTTCTCTAGAGTATAATAATTTCATTTTCCTTTTCATTCCCCATTGTCACACCTCTTTATGTTTTAATCCATCGACTAAGAACAGTAATAAATGTTTGTGAAAGCCTAATCAGTATGAATATCACACAATCTAAAAATTCATTTAGGTAGTCTATATCAAGACAAAATCATTTAAATCTATGAAATGATAGGTTTTTTCCTAGGTAATTCATAGTCACCATCTATTTAAATCCATCATAATGGTTTTTAAAGACATTTTTAATTTAAAAATCATACCCCATGTGAGTTCAAACCACATGTTAAAAAGTTAAATTTTCAAGAAGTAATTCAAAATAATGTCTAGTTAAATGTGGTGTTTCTTAGGTTTTATCCCATAGGTACATCTATGTCAAATCCACGTCCACATGATGTTTTCAGACGATTATATAATTTTTTGGAATAAACTAATACTATACATTATGAAAATTCAAGTATTTTTTCCTATATTTTAACTCAACATTAGACATATCATTAGAAATATCACTAGAAATATCCTTAGAAACATTCCTAGGGATTTCACTAATGTTTTATCATCTAGAATTTTATAGTTGCAATAAACCTTTACTATGATACCAACTATAGAGACCCAAGATTATCAAACACGGATATAATATATTTTTAAATAAATATTAATTTCATTTAAAAAACACATTAATAAGTACTATAATTGTTTAGTTCCATTATAAACTAATAAAAAAATATTTTAATCTAGTAAATTAACTTAAATGATTCCCACAATGATCTCCTCAGTGAATACTCTTCATATAAATATTATATCTATATTTCAGGCATAAATTTGATGATGTTATAATGAAATTATTTTTTATTTAGTTAAATAATCCTTCCAATTTTAGATTTTTGGTATTATTATATTTTTTTAGATGGAAACAGTAGATACTCAAAAGAGAAATGCAAATATATTAGTTGAAGAGAAGAAAAAAACTTTTAACCACTTGACTTTGTACTCGTCACGACATTAGATTTTTTAAGATGTATATGGCATAAAATATTCAAATATTATTATAAAACATTGTATAAATTCGTTACAAAATCTATATTTTTATTGAAGTTTTTTTGAATGAGAAACAGTGATACTCAAAATTCATTCACCCGCATGGGAAATTATAGCATTACGCACCGTTTAATTTTTAACATTGTGTATGTATTGAAAGAAAAAAAATTAAATGATTGCAATTTGAAGGATAAACATAAAAACCAATATAAATACACATTTTTTCATCTAGAAGGGGTATAATTGACCAAGGGAAGCCAACAGAAAACTACCAAATAAAAAAGCGATGATCTAAATCCATAATTTGTTACTTTTCCATACCGTCAGTATTCTTCAATTATATGTGATGCTTATTCTAATAATTCCCATAATGAGAGAGTAGTATTATATTTTTCTAGTAATATGATTGATGGGGGTGTTTTTTTTGTGGATTACTTCTATTTATTATTCTTTTTTAGATTGTTTCAAATCTTTTTCTCAAATCCAATTCATCTACCATTCATATTTCATAACCACTACACACGATTTGAGTTGTTTTAATTCATTAATATATTAAATGGGATAAATGTTTTATGGAAATTTTTGAAATATTGGTTATTGTTTTATTAAATAGGGTTTTGGGTCATCTAATTTTTTGATTTTACCATGTAGATGACTATTCCAATGGTAAAATCATAGGATTATGGTTGGATACCATGATGAAAAATCCTTATTATCCCAATTATGACACAAAAACCTATATAAATAAAATATTAATAGAATACCTAGTTCACTAACCTAAAAATAAATGAACCAAGCATGCCTCTCTCAAGAATAAAACCCCCATCTTTTCTGTACTTTTTCACTTTCTACAAAAAAACCAAACAAATTATAATTCTATTTACATAAATAATTTATAATGTAAGAATTAACCCTATGAGAGTGATACATTGGATACAAAAATATTATATTTTTATTTAGGTTTACAATGTTTTATAAATTATTATTATTTTTTACCCCATAGAAAATTAGAAACACCCTACTAATGTGTGAAAAAATTAGGTATCCTTACTAAAGATGGTTTCATTAGTTTTCAAGTTGACTAGGAATCTTGTTAATTGTTTTTATTTCAATTCATTGTTTTACACTAGGTCATATTGTGTTGTTGTTTTACGTTAAAATTTATTTCATCAATTATCATCCCATGGGAGGCAATGGTTGGATTATCATTCATATGACCCGGATCTTGAGAAGACCGTACACCTATAGAGAAACGATAATTGAGAGATTTAAAGAACACAACATGTAATGGATAGAGGAGTCCTAAAACCACCACTAAGGATGTGCATGCTTATGGATTATGGAATACCCACAATGATTGATATTAAACCTAGTATTCAAGTTCTTCTAGTCATTTGACAACAATTTGATATTAACCAATTTATCATTAAGATGATATCATACATGGTCCAATTTTAATTATTCCCTAATGAGGATCAAAACACCCAATAATAACGTTTCTTGAAATTTATGATACATTTAAATTTAATAATTCATCATATATTTCATTTTAGGATTTGTCTTTGTAGATCCTATATAAAATAAAAGTCAATATAATGGAATTAATTTATCTCTTCTCATTCTATCATTACATGATATTATTTTTTGAGAAATATAATGACCATATTTTCCAACATATAATATCAATTAACATGAATGTAGAAATATTAATTTCTATTCAGTTTGATAAGGATTACCTTTATTGTTATTTGGAATGATTCATATATTTTACTATAAAATTTCCTCATCATGGTTTTGATATATAATTGTTAGTTCAAACATTTCACAATGCTCTGTCATATATGAACATTTCAATTATGGATGATATATTAAGAGGATCTCTAATTAGGAAGTCACTAGAGGAGATCAAAAATCTTCTTAATGAAATTTCTAGAAATAATTTTCATTGTAAAACTTAAACCACCCAAAGATAAAGAGTGAATGTGGTGGAATGTAACTTGGTGGCTACTCAAATAGAGACTATAACAAGGAATATAAACATGATGATGGACAACCAAAATCCCCAATGTATGTACTTGATAGATGTAAATTATTTAAACGTTAAAGGAAAAAATTATGTGTGGGGATATAGGCCACAAAAACCAAAATATAATAGTTAATATCAAGTGTATTGATTTCATCCAAGACAACAATTTTTTTAACCTCAACACCAAGGGTTGTCATATATTAGTCAATTCCATTTACTAAAGGGGACCGTTTCAAATTTTAATACCACCATAAGATTTATAAATAAATAGTTAAGAACATATTTGATGGATCATGGAACTGAGATCACATAATTGAAAAACCCATCACAATACAGATAATCTTTAATGAGTATTTTGGATGCTTGGGGCATCCCAATCAACACGAAAATTAGAGAAAGTCCCATAGGTGTACATCTTGGATTCCAAGAATAACATACCTATAAATATTTGAAATATTTATTTCTTTGAGGATTAAAAAATAATTTAAAATTATATTGAATTCATAACAAAAAAATAACAATAACCAGAAGACATAAAAAAAGAAATGTATAGATAAGATGAGGAACATAATAAAGAAGAATCATAACTACCATATTGACCACCACTACCATTTCTATATCAGTTTAAGTATGTAATTATTTGATTAAATGAAAAAATATTAGATATGAAAAAATACATATTAACAAGCACATTTATGAAATTTCCATAAATCAGTTTGTGAAAAATAAAAACTATCTTCAAGAATTATCCCCCATTCCCCTGGAAGAAGAATGTTCAATAGTAGTTTCGTTTATCCTAACTCAGAAGTAAGGTATCTCAGGTAGCTTTAACAAATTGAATAATATTGTTTCTAATCAGTTAGGAACATCATTATGAGATTTAAGTGTCACTCTGAATATAATTTCATATTAAAAATTTATGATCCTGATATTGAAGGGGATGAAACAACAATGAGATAGTCATTAACAGAAAGATATAATAGTGATAAATACTTGAGGGCTACATGAATATGTAATCGTCAAGCTATAAAATTTCTGTTTTTTGATGAATTTTTTGGTGACACACATAGATAAAGGGAATCTACCAATAATCATGGAACGATTATTCCTAACTACGAGAAAATGAACTAATTGATGTTCATAATGGAGAACTAATATTGAGATTTGGTTCATTAGATGTGAAGTTCAATATTGACTAGTAAATGAAGAAATCATTAGAAAAAATTGATAAATTATTAGAATATTGTCTCTGAGGGATGGGTATATTTTTTTCCATGGAATATGATTTGATGTATCTTCTATAGAATATAAATATGAAAGAAAGAAAAAGATAAAAAATGGTAAGAAATAAATGTAAAAATATATAGATAGTGGATGTAAATTCACCCAAGAGGAATTTAATGAAGGGTAATAGTTTTGGGAATTCAGTGAGCTTCTATTTTGTTTTTGAAAAAGGGCTAAGAACTATTATATTATGCTCACAGAGATCGATAATGTGTTAACAAATTGAATATTGAAATTAGATTCTGAAAAATGGAGAGGTCTCATTTATAAAGATGAATAATGTCTTTGACATTTTTTAGATCCAGATTAGGTAACTGCTTTCCAAAAAACTACCACCTGAGAATAATTATGTAAGGTCACACCAATAAGGGTAATAAAATCCTTTTTTGGGTGGAATCTTTATTTGTTTAATTTTCATTAAGTATAGTTTTTTAGAAGAATGAAAAATTACCCTAAATATTTTAAATTTCATTGATATGGAATGTTTTTTCACTTGTATTTTTTTCTGTAGGATAACTAAAACTCATAAATATCTTGAAACAGGAGGCATGAAATATAGATTCATGAAGATATACACATCATAAAATCTTTATAAATCATGAATTCCCTAAATGATGAAAATTTATAACCAAATTAGAATCTTCATTCCAAAGGAGGGTGATCATTTTAAAATTTCAATTTTCTTTTATATTCTACACACTGAAATTTTTTAGAGAATTAATTAAAAATTTCTTAACCACATTTGATTATAATTTTACTCAATAAAACTATGAGACCTAAAATACCTAGGATAATTACCATTTAATTAATTTAAAATTTATTTTCCAATAAATTTTAATGATAAATATTGGGAAAAGATTTATTAGGGATAAGATATTTCATTAAGATTTTTTCTAATCAGCTTTTAAGGGGAATATTAATTCATATAAGTGAATTTTTTCGGAGATTTATCCAGCATTAAATTTCTAATATTTTCTTTAATTGATTAAGTTATTCATATGAATTACCATGAATGGTTCTCCCAACCATTCATCTAATTTTTGATATATCCTCTAATACAAATATTTCCATTTCATTCTATAGAATATTTCTTGAGAAACAGAAGCATATATTTTTTCTAAAACATTCTATGAAAATTATCAAATCAATGGATGAATATAACAGAATTTGAAATGATTGAAACAATATTTTGTTTAGACCATTATCTATGGACCTACATTACATTATTCCTTTTAATCCTATGGAGTTATGGGATAGCCTTGTTAGGAAATTAACTATGAAAAATTCCAACTTTACCCAATCCTATATTACATTAAATGCATTTCATGATACATAAAAATATAGTTGGGGGGATTTCAAGGGTTTATTAGGATATAAATAAATTAGGATATTTTTTAGAGGGGTTTTCCAGTCTAAATTGGGGTGAATCCATGATATCTTATATTGTATGGTAATATTCACCTCTCTTTGTAAAAATTCCCAAAATTAATTCTAAAAAAGGGGGGAAAATGTTTTCTATTTTGGGTGGTTAAAAAATCCCTAAATTCGAAACCAACAACAATTTTAATGTATGCAGTTAGGTGGTGGATATTATGATTACTATAATAATAACATTTAAAAGGGAAAAATGAAAATAAGTAGAAAAAATGAGCAAGAGAGGTTAATTCATTAATTTTACATATATATATCATGGACCCACATTATTATTTTTTGTGTGGATGAGAGTGATAACATACATAGAGGGATATTTTTATTAAGATTGTATTTTAATATCATGTAAAATGATTTAGATCCAAACATCTTTTTGAGCATTAATTTATTTGTTACATAATTTATCCACCTACTTTGAAGCCTCGGGATTATTTGTCCCTAAAATGGTGGATCCCTCTTGATTATTTTTATTGTTTCATTACACAGTGGACGTGTGAGATCCATTGAATTAATGTGGTAAGCGATCTATTCATTAGTTATGTGTTAATATCTATTTACATATTCTACCCTAATGATTGATAGAAAAATTAATGTGAGGTAAATTGTAATTGTTTTTTATATTAATAATGAATTTGTTAATAAAAATGTAATATCTAAAAGGATGGGTTTTTTCAAAAGCGAAAGGTAAAATACATGATTGGATTGTATCATTAAAAATATTGGCATTGATGAATTCTCTTATGTGATTCACCAAAACATTATTTCTCATTTGATCAGTTTATTTTATTGAAATTGAATTTGATGCATGGAAAGGTTATATTCCTTTGTACTATGTTGATATTACATCCTTAAGAACACCTGTGAATTCAACAATGGGGGTATTTGATATGTATATTTCATAAACATGTTTTATGGTATTTTAATACCTTTATTTCAATATTTAGTATATTATCCCAACCAGTGTTGGATGGTGTGAATTTTTATAGGTTTTATTATATGAAACAATAGACACATGGAAAAGAAATTAAAGTATGTGAATTGTGGATTTAAAACAAGAAATGCGGCATGAATAAAGATAAGTGGTGTGACACTAGTTTTTTAATAGTGGAATAGGATGGAAATATGAAGAATGACCATTTATGAATCATGAAAATTCATTAAAAAATTTTTTTCTTTCAGAGAAGTTATTTAATAAGAGATAAGCCAAAAAATTTCAAAACGTTCCCTAATAGTCAAAATTAGAACCATACATGTCATGTAATTTTACATGTTATCTATTCATCAATGAAAAAAATTAAATAATGGGAGTTCGATGTTTTGATAGAAATCCATATAAAAATACACCTTTTGCAACACATAAGTGGCATCTGGTCTGGGGGGAATCCGACAGATGACTTCAAGATGACAGAGTGATATTCCAGAGCGCATATTGACCACCATTATTTACTGTCATTCTTCTTTGGGTATCCATGATACTTATTCTCATCATCCCTATATTGATTAGTATTTTTATTTTTATTTAAATTATTTTATTGTAGTGTAATGTTCCATTAGGGATTATTTCCATTTATTATTCATATTTTGGTTTAGTGTAACTGCTTTTCTTACATCTAATTAATATTATTTTGTGTTGGATGTCTATTATGTTCTATTTGAAGTTTTTTATTTATTTGAATCAATAAATTGGACTATTTTGTGTAAGACCATTAACCAATCTTGGTTAATAATAACTATATAGGGTTTTGGTTCACATAGTTTTTTTATTACACCTAATATATTATCCTTAGAATATTGAAATCATAGGATTACGGTAAGATACCTATAAAAATGATCCTTGATGACACAATTATTACCCAAAACCCTCCATAAATTCACTTTCAATTACATCCTTTGAAAAAAACCTGAAAATAATTAATCCCAGAATTCCTATATCTCTTTATATTTAACCCAATCCTTGATTCACTTTTTCTCATTCTCCAAAACTATCCAAAAAATTATAACATTATTTTCAATAATTAATTTATAAAAAATGAATCATCTATGTGGGTTTGACACTTAGTCTTGAAAAATACAAAATATTTTTTTAGGTTGTAGATGTTTTTTTAATTGTTAATTTTTTCTATCCCCTTCAGTAATTAATGATGTTCTACATACATGTCATAACAAATTGGCATCATTGACAGATATGGTTTCTATTATTTATATGTTAATTAGGAATCTTGATGATTTTTTTATTTTAATTCATTGTTTTATATTTGTTCATGTAATTATATTTTTTCATGTTAAATTTAATTTCATGAATACTCCACTTATAGGAATGAAATGGTGGATGGTTCTTTATGTTACCATTATTTTTCAAATAACTTATACTAGTAGATAATGGATAAAGAAGAGATAGAAATAACACTATAAGTAATGGTCGGAGGAGTCCAACAACTACCACTAGGGATGTTTATGCTTATGGATAACTGAATACCCTCATGTATTGTCATTAAACACCATATTCTGGTGTCTCCATTTATTGCATCATAATCTGAGATATATTCAGATATCATCCCAAAGATATCCAATTTGATCCAATTTTTTGACTATTGCACGACGATCCAAAGAAACCCATATAGATTTTAATTTAACTTTGTGATACTTTTCAATTTAATAATGTATCAAATGATAAGGTTTGTATTAGGATATTTATATTCCCATTAGATTAAAATGTAAGAGAATTGATTCAAATCCTCTCTACTTAATATATCCCTACATGGGATCTGTTGCTGACAGACATTCATACTAGATTTTTTCACCTTCAAAATCAATAAATAATATGGTAGAAATAATAAATATTAATCAATTTGATGACGATTCACTTTATAATTATTGGGAATATTTCAATTATTTGACTTTCTAATTTCCTGATCATTGTCTGGGAATGTGGTTGTTAATTAAAAAAATTTATAACGGTATTTCATGGGAGAAGAGGTAACCTTTGTATGTTGTATCAAGATTATAACTAATGGGGAAGTCACATAATGAGATCTAAAATATTCTTGAGAAAATA
The DNA here is from genome assembly GCA_963277665.1 of Viscum album. NCBI lineage: Eukaryota > Viridiplantae > Streptophyta > Magnoliopsida > Santalales > Viscaceae > Viscum > Viscum album. Next base: position 182,240,635 of record OY728120.1, read on the forward strand.
GTAAACCACTATTTTTAATGGGAGCATGAAACCACCCAATGATATGGGGTTAGCATGGTTAACAATAATAATATAGATTCTGGAATAGATACTAAAAAAAGAAGATGGATGCAATGATGGATCAATAAAATCTCCAAGGAATGTATTGTGTATATGTAAATTATATTTATTTTAATTTTTGAAATAATGTATAAGGATAGATTCCACAATATTTAATACTTCAAAAATAAAAATCAAGGCTAAGGATTTTAGTCCAGACAACATGGTTTTCACCCCCAACACCAAGGGCTGTCAGTGACCATTAAATTCCAATTAATGGAGGATACCCTTTCAACATTTATAACCATCATAGGATATACACATTAAAAGTTGATATATTATTAAAGGATCAAGTAACTTCAATCAGTGAATTGAAAAATGAATCAGTAAATCAATAAGCTATAATGAGTAATTTAGAAGGTTAGGTCAGTCCGATAACTAAAAAACAAAGAGAACAGCCTAGATCAGTTCTTCCAGGTTTCCAAAAATAGCACACAAACACATATTTTGATTCTCAATTACAATTATGTGGGATGAAGACACATAAAACTACAATATTATTTATATAAAATAATGAATAAAAACATTTTATGTAAGAAAAGAAAATAATATAGAATATGTGGAACATAACAAGGAAGGACCACCACCATAATGGACCCCACTAACATATCCAGATCAATATAAGAAATTGATGACTCATGAAAGAAAAAAAAGTTCATATAAGTGTTAAAAATGATATATATAAACATTCAACTATTTGAGTAAATCATTAACATTCCCATCTATGAAATGTTTATGTTGGAGTTGGTGAAAAACAAAATAAATCGTAATGATTTAGCCACCATTCCACTAAAAGGATAAATATTAACAATAGTTTCAAGTATACTTTAAATGAATCAAATAGGCCCAAGTATATTTTTCATTAACATTAATATTATTTCTAATGATTTTGTTAGTGATTATTGTGATATAGATTTCAGTCTGAATCTAATGTCATATAAATCAATTAAGATCCTAGGATTGAAATGGATGCAACCAAATAATGCAATTAATAAACTATATAGTACAATTATGATTTTTCCTCAAGGATTTATGGATTATGTCATCATCAAGGATGATTGGTTTATTTTCGATTTGATTGTCTTTTCATATAAACAAATGAATATAAACTCTAGGTAATCTTAGGAAAATGATTCATAAATATAGGAAGGTAATGTAATGATGAAAAAAAATGATAAATGAGTTTAATATTTAGATCAATAGATTTTATGTTCAATTGGAACCAATCAATGATGAAATCATATGAAATTGTTGATGAATTCTCATAAGATAGGCTTCTAAAATCAAAGAATGTTTTTTCCATATAGGAAGGGAAAAAGTAGCATCTATAAAAATTATTGATAACTGTAAGAAAAACTAAAGAATGATAATAAATTTAAAGAATAAGATGAAGATTGTGAATAATAATTCATATAATAGGTATTCAAATAAATGGAAAATGTTTTGGTTTTTACTGAGATTACATTTTATTTTACAAGAAGAACAAAGAATTGATGGATTCGGCCCATGGATATTGATAATTTGTTCACCAATGGAAACATGAAATTATTTTCAAAAAAAGGGACATGCCCCATATATATAGAAGAATCATGGATTTTACATTTTACAGATCTATATCAGGTAACTGCTTTATTACAATCAACTATTTGAGCAGATTGAGGTAAATTCGAGCCAATAATGGTAAAGAAATTCCCTTCAGGGAGGTAACTTGAGCTTTTATAAATTTATATTTTTTTTCATTTTTAGGAGTTTTAACTATCACCCTAATTTTGTTATTTAATTTATATGTAATATACATTCACTTTTGTTGTTTATATTTTTTAAGACTAATAAAACACATCCGTAATAAAGTATAGGCATGAAACATATCTGTATGAAAGTATACACTTTATAAATGCATTACAGGTCACGAATTCTATGCATGTATAACTTGTACATGTCTCATTGAATATTAGTTACAAATGGGAGTAAGAATTTAAATTCTATAATTATCTTCTGTATTCAACACATTTAAAATTTTTACAGTTTTAATTAAAATTTACCAAACCAAATTTTATTTTTATTCTTTATCCAATAGAACATAGAAATATAAACTACCTAGGTTAATTAAAATTCCATGAATTTTAGATTTCATTGTAAATAAATTTTAATGAGATAAATTAGAAATAGAATTAGTATTTATATCAAATTAGATTAATATTTTACACATAATTATTTATGAGAGCATGTTAATTCTTGTAAATGAAATGTTTATATGATTTGGCAAACGTTGAATTTATGTTATTTTCATGGATTAGTTTAATTTGTTAATATAGATTTCTATGAGTAGTTTCCCCAACCATCATCTCATTACATAGAGATTAATTATGTAAAATATTTCGAAACCATTACATGGTATATTTCATCTGGAACTTGAGAATGTTATTTTCTAGGACATTCTTTTCATATTATAAAACCAATGACTGAACAAAAACAAATTTAAAATGACTGTATTAATATTTTTATCCACATTTTAAAGGACACGAAATATATAAATTCTATTAAATCCCATAAAATCAATGAATGTCATTATAATTTACAAAAATATTTTATTTATTATTACCTTCAATTAAATATACTGCACGATCAAAATAATAATATGTGGTGGGAGGAATTTTCTATGGTGTACCTGGATATACATTATTTATAATGTTTTTCAAAGTTATTTAATATTATGACTTTGGTTGTGGCCATGGATTCTTTAATTGTATCTTATTATTCACCTATCATGCTAAAAAATCTAAAATGAATACCTAAAAAAGAGGAAAAATGGAAAAAATTTGTTTCTGTATTGGGAATAAAAAATCATCATTATAAAGACTATTGATATTTTAATCGTATGTGGCTAGGTGTTTGATGTGTTATTCTTCATAACCATAACATTATAAATTGGAATAAAATTTAGAATAAAAAATGATAGTTTTATTCATTCATTATGCATACCTATATCATGGGACCACTTTGATTTGGGGGGGGGGTGAGATAGATTATATCTATCGAGGGATATGTTTATTAAGATTATATTTTCATATCATGTAAAATTATTAAGAGCTAAACTTAATTTTTGTGCCTTATATTATTTTTTACATTGTTTACCCACCTACCCTAATGCCTCATATTCGTTTGATCCTAAAATAGAGAATCCATCATGATTATTTGTGGTTCATTTATTATATGGTATAGATATGAGAGTTCTTATAATAATTTGTTAATTGAGATTTTTTTGAGGTATGTGTTGAAATATATTTACAATTTGTACCATAATAATGGGAGGAAAAATTATTTTGTGGCAAATTTGAACAGGAATACATATTAATAATGAATTAAAAAATGAAAATGAAAGAGTGGAAATTATTTTCTATTTCCAAGGATAAAAGTAAATTTCCTTATTTTGTTACATCATTGATATCTAATGTGTTGATAAATTATCTCATTTTATTCCTAGAAATTATATTTCAATTTGATCAATTATATTTATTGAAATTGAATTTGTATCATTGTAACATGATATTCCTTTCTATTATGTTGATATTTCATACTTGGGGAAAATTATGATTTCATGTGTGGTGTGTTTGATTTATATATTTCATCCATATATTTTATGGTTTTTTTAAAACATAAAATCTATATTTAGTAAATTAATATTTACAATGTTGGATGATTTGACATCATATGTGTTTTATAGAAGGAAACAATAAATACTTTGAAATTAAATTAAAAGAGATGAATTTTGGAGCTGAACGACACTTCGTGCCTTAAATGAAGTGAAGAGGAATGGTTCCATGTTTTTAATAGAGAAGGAAGATGGAAATCTAGAAAATGTCCATTTAAACATCATGTAAATTATTTACATGACATGAGTTTTTTGGGAGATGTTATTATAGAAGATATAAACTAAAATTCATTATGGCTTCTTCATCAGTGAAAATTAGAACATTACAAATCATGAAATTTTATAGGTCATTTATGTATCGACAACACGAAAATAAAATGATGGGTGGACAAGGGGTTGATAAAACCTTATAAAAATACACATTTAGCAACACAGTAGAGGAATACAATAATAAGGGAATCTAATAGATTACTGTAATAAAATTTAGTGATGATCTGGAGCCTTACATCACTATCATTCTCCACCAATATTATTAATTGCGTGTCCAGGATTCTCAATCTCATCTTTCCAAGAATGAGTGAGCAGTTTTATTTATATCGGGTATTGTGATTATATGGGTATGTGTCATTAGGTATTATTTCTATTTATTATTCAAGTTTTTGATAGATGTTTTACTTTTTCTTAATTTCAATTCATCTTGTTTTCATTTTTCATGAAATGTATTTCTATTTTGAGGGTTTTTATTTAACTGCATCAATAAATTTGTCTATTTTTTATTAAATTTCTTAAATATAGGTTAATTATGATTAAATCGGCGTTTGGGTCACCTAGTTTTTCGATTTCTCCTAGTAAATGGACATTCTAATAGTGAAATCAGTGGGATAGGAATTATACCTAGAAGAAGGATCATTGTTTACCCAATTTGGACACTGAAACCTGAGTAAATCAATGAAAAATTGAATCCCTAACGAAAAAACATAAAAATCATTTAAACTGGTATTCCAATCTCTTGAAATCAAACTCAATATTTTATACATGTTCTCTCTTTCTCCAAAAAAACAAATGAATTGATATTTAAACATATTTAATTAATTTGGAACATATCGATCATTATTTTGGGTTCTACACATGATCTTTGTTAAAAAATCAGTTTTTATTCATGTTTTATTATTTTTATAAATTATTAAATTCGTGTATCACCTTAATAAATTAATGATTTGTTGTATTAATGACAAAAAAATAGCTCCATTTCCAGGGACTGTTGCTGCTATGTTTATGTTAATCTGGAATCATGATTATTGATTTTATTTTAATTGAATATTTTTCAATTGTTCATTTCATTCTGTTGATTGATGTAAAATTTCTTTGTACTAATACTTAACCATTGAGAATAAATAGGTGGAAAATATTTCATATGACCCAGAGCCTTAAAATTCAATATGCTAGAAAAAAAGGGTAAAGAAGAGACATAAATTACACAACATGTATGGTTTGGGAAGTACCACAACAACAACTAGAGATATGTATGCTTATAGATTATGAAAAACCGTTACAAATAGGTATCCAACAAAGTATTCTAGTTTCATAAGTCATTGTACTATAGTTTGAGGTAAAGATAAATATCATCCATATGATATCAAACAAAATCGAATTTTACTGAATTTATGAAGAGGATCCAATAAAACACATAGGGAGTTTTCTTCAAATATGTGATACATTTCATTTTAAAAATGTCCCAACTAATGAATAATGGTTTCAGATATTTAGATAACACTAAATTAAATGTAATTAAAATAGATTTTGATCTTCCCTTATCATTCCATTACTACATGGGATTTGTTTGTGAGAAACATTATGAACAAATTTTTACATCCTTCAAAATAAATGAACATAAATGTAGGAATATTACATTTTAACTAGTTTGATGAAGAAGAACATTATTGGGATTGGGTAATATTAAAATATTTTTATTGAAAATGAAATCATCCTTATATTGAAATATGGTGGTTAATTCAAACATTTAATACACTTCTCTCATATGAGATCATGTCAAATGAAGATTCTCGATCAAAAGGATCACTATTAAAAAAGTTACATTAGGAGAGCTATAAGATTCATGATGAAATGGTTGTAAATCGTTTTCATTAGTAGACTAAAACCACCCAATGTGTATAGTTGAACAGGGTGGACAATAACTGGATGGCTGGTAAAATGAATAATATAATAAAGAAGATGTACATTATGATGGAAAACCAAAATTCTCAAGGTACATACACTTTTTATATATATTATATGGATTTTAATTGTTAAATGTTTGTGTAAGGATGGAGGCTACGACAATAATAAATTTATAATCCAAATCAAGGTCAATGACTTCAGTCAACATAAAAAAATTATCAACCTCAACACCAAGGGTCACCACTGACCAGTCATGTACATTCACTAAAAGTGTCCCTTGCAAAATTTATGAGAAATATTAGATCTGCACTTAACGAGTTCAAATAATATTAAAAGTATCAAGTAACTATGATCATTGAATTGAAAAAATGACGCACAAAACTAGTAAGTTCCAATGAGGAATTTGGGTGTCCAGTTTGGCCATATCACTAATCAACTTAATGAAAGGCATAGAGGAGTACATATAGGGTTCCAAGAATGTAATACTCATTTATAGTTGAATATATATTTCTTCTACGTGAAGATAATAAAAAAGTAATTGTTATATAATTTTGATGATATAATGAAAAAACTACAGAAGAAATTAAAAAAATTCATGGGGAGGTTGAGGAATATATCAATAAAGAAGCACCCCCATCATACCAACCACAACTAGCATATCTAGATTGGATTAAGAAGGTAAATTTCAATGAAAGAAAACAAAATTTCCTAGAGATATTCAAAAATATACATATTATCATTTCATTTGTTTAAGAAATTTCAAAGATGATCATTTTTTAAAAGATCATGAAGGTGTGGGTGACAAAAAAATAATCTTCAAAAATTATCCACCATTAAAATATCATGATAAATATTACAAGTATATATACGAATCATGAAAAAGAATAAATGTAACCCAAGTGGAGTTTCCATTCAGATTAATATTGTTTCTAATGTGTTTAGTAGTGATTTATGTTATTAATATTATTATGTGAATTCAACATCATATTAATCATTAAATTTATTTGGATCATGAGAGATGAAACTAAAATAATATATTCTTCAATAAGATAATACATAATTGAGTCATCATCAAGGATAACATGAGTATTTCATCATCATGGTTGACATATTATATTTTATGGAATATTTTCTATTGATGAAAATGGATGAATTGAATATCCTAATAATTATGGGATTACTATTTCTAGATATGAAAATGGAAACAGTTGATTTTCATAGTTGAGAACTGAGTATAAGTGTCTTGTCATTATAAGTGAAGTTCAATTTTCAAATGTAAATCAACAAATTAGAAGAAATAATTGATGATATCTCAAAATATTTATTTTTAAATGCAAAAGATGTTTTTTTCAATGGATAAAAAATTGATGTTATTGTAGTAGAAAGTAATTATGTAATTAAGAACATTTAAAATAAAGGTAACAATGAGATGGAAAAAATGTAGATAGTAGAAGAAATTTCATCCAAGTGGAATTCATAAACGAAATATATTTTAGGTTTATTAGGGTGTTTCAATTTTATTTTTAAATAAGGGCTATTAACTACTAGATTAGGACGATGGAGATAGAGAAATATTTCACTAATGGAAAAGTGAAACATGTTTTAGAAAAAGAGAGAGGTCCCATAAAAATGGTGGAATAATGGATTTATAATTTTTTAAATGAAACACAGGTAACCAATTTCTTAGAATCAACCATCTAAGGTGAAGGCGGTAAGGTCGAGGCAATGTTGGAAAAAAATTATTCTTGGAGGAAACCCAAGTTTTAATATGTTTATTTATTTTTTAATATTGTGTTTAGGAGCATGCAATATCCAAAAAAATATTTTAAATTTCATTGATACAACATGTACATTAACTTGTGTTTTGTTTAATTTTTGTAGGACCATTAATACACAACCACATCAAGATTTATAAGGCCTGAATCATATTTCTATGTAGGTATAAATATTGTTCATTATTATCATGTAATGAATTCCAATAGGGGGAACCTATGAAAACAACTTTTAATCAATGTTCAAAACGGGGATTAAGAATTTCAATTAAATAATTTTCTTTTATATTCCCCACATTTAATTGGTTAATAGAATTAATAATTAAAAATTTTATGCTCATATTTGAGTATTACATTACTTAATTGATCTATGAGACATAAACTACCCAATATTATTATTATTCGATGAATTTAAATTTTCTTTGGTAATTAATTTAATTGATGAAAATATGGAAAATAATTAGAGGGGATAATTATATGGATTAGGATTTTTCTTATCATGATTTATGGGAACATGCTAATTATTGAAAATGTTTTTTAAAATTGGCCTACTTTTAATTTTTGATATTTTCATTATTGAATTTAATTATATGAAAAAAAATGCCTGAGTTTGTTCCCAATTAATCATATTTTTCTTGTGAAAACCCCTAATCCAACAATTTCCATTTATTTCTATGGTATATTTCTTGGGAAACACATGAATTTTTTCTTCTAGAACTTTCTTTGTATCTTATAAATTATATTAATGAAAAAAATCACTTTTAAAACTATCGAGGCATTCTTTTTTAGCACATTAACCATGGAACAAACATACATGAATTCTTTTAAAGAACGTATAATCATTTAATATCCTTATTAGGAAATAAAACATGTTATATGGAAATTTATCCATTCTTACATTTATCTTAATATATATCATGATACATAAAATAATAAGTGTGGGGATATATTTAATAGGTTGTTTCAAGATATAATTTATTGAGGATTTATTATATAATGAGTTTTCATTATTATTTGGGGATAGATCATCATATAATTATTTGTAATTTAATATCAATAACTCGTGCAATGAAATCTGTAATTAATTATGAAAAACAGAGATTGAAATGTAAAAAAAACTGGGTTTTGTTATTGGATGATAAAAATCACAATTTTATAAATAGAATTTATGTTGATATTGAGAAGTAAGTTTGTGTATTTGATGTTTCTATTAATCATATCATTAAAAATATAAAAAAAATAAAAATAAATTAGGGTAAGATATGTTGATTTATTCCCTGTTTGTACAAATATCCTGATCCCACATTGATCTTTTGGGGGGTAGGTGAGATAAAGGAAATGTTTAGAGGGATATATTTAATAATATTATTTTTTAATATCTGGAAAAATTATTTTGAGTCATAATTCCTTTTTCATCCTTAATTTATTTGTTAAATTATATATCCACCTACCTTGAGTCCTCAAAATCCTTTGATTATAATATGGTCATGACCTGACGATTATTTTTGATTAAATCTTTACATGGTGGAGATGTGAGATTCCTTGTAGGTATATGGTACGTGACATGTTTTTGTGGTATGTGTTGAACTCTATTTAGAAATTTTACCCAAATGATCTGAAAAAAATTAATTATTGTTAAATTGAAATGGGAATGTATATATATAATGAATTGTAATATGAAAATGGAAGATTGGAAAGGAATGGTTGTTTCAGAGGATAAAAGTAAAATACATTATTTACTTATTTCATTGAAATACATTTCATTGATGAATTATGTTATTAAATTATTAAACATTTTATTTCCAATTTAATTAATTTGTATTATTGAAATTTAATTTTCGAATGGTATGTTTAGATTCCACTAATTTATAATGGGATTCTATCCATGAATACATGTATGTATTCAACTATGGGGGTATTTGATTTCTATTTTTCTTAAATATATTTTATGATGTCTTAATACAATGATTATTATATTTAGTTGACTATTATTTATAATTTTTTACTATTGTACTCATTATATTTATTATTTAATGAAACAATAGATAGTCATCAATGAAATGAAAAGAGATGTATTTTAGTGTGAAATTTATGTTAACGCCACTTCGCTTCCTTCATTGCATAACACCATATTTTTGAAGGAAAACGTGATAGAATTCTAGAACATGTCCATTTACATATCTTGTTAATGAATTACACACCATGACTTTTTTGGAGATATTATTTGGGAAGAGATACATTGAATTCATGATTCCTTTTCCTTTAGTGGAAATTATAACATTACATGTCGTCTAATTTTACACATCGTGTAAGTATAATAGAACATAAAATTAAATTATAGACGACTAATGGTTAATGTAAAACCATATAAAAATATATATTTTTCAACACACCAGGGGAATCCAGAAATAAGGGAATCTATCAGCTGACTACCATATAATAGAGTGACAATCTAGAACCCTGCATCACCACTATTATTAAATTCTATTCTTCCTGAGGTATCAATATTACACATTTGCATCATGCTTTTCTTGATCAAGTAGTTTTCATTGATCCGTGTGATGTGATATTGGGGGGATGTTCCTTTATATATTATTTATATTTATTTTTCTTATTTTGGATTGCTGTAACATAGATTATTAATTACAATTCATCTTATATTCTTATTTCATGAGCATTGTGTATGATTTAAGGTGTTTTATTTCATATCTTCAATTAATTGTCCTAATTTTTTAATCAAAATTGTGAAATCAATGTTAATTATGTTTAAATACGGTTTCATGATTCCTAGTTTTTTTATTGCACCCATAAAGGACCTATAAATTAGTGAAATCATAGGATTAAGGAAATATACACATATCATTTATTCATACTAATACAATTCTGACATTAAAAAAACAAAAATCAATTATCAATAAATTCCATTACACAGAAACTTGAAAATAAATGAACTCGACATTCCTCTATCTTTATTTCAAACCCAATATTTGATGCACTTTTTATCATTCACCAAAGAAACCAAATAATTTGAATTTATATTTAATTTATGAATTTATAAAATATATATTATCCCAATGGGTTTGATACATGGGTGTTCTAAATACTGAAGTTCAAGATAAGTTGTCTAAAATTTATAAATTATTAAATTTTATTTGTCCCATAAGAAATTAATTATTTCTTGTGGGTGTGAAAAAGAAAACAATCATTGTTACCTGGGATGATTTCCGCTACTTTTAATGTTAATTTTTAATCTTGATAAGTGTTATTATTTTAATAAATATTTATATTCTTGGTCATGTAATTCAATTATTTCATGTTCAAATTTATTGCACTACTACTCCTCCTATTGGAAGTAATAGGTGGATGGTCATGCATGAAACCCTAATCATGTGAAGAACATATGACAAAGGATAATAGATAAGGAAGAGAAATAAATAACCCAACATGTAATGGCTGGATGAGTCCCATAACAACCAATAGAGATGCACATGCATATATATTATTTCATACCCTCAGGTAGGGGTACTCAACCCATTACTCTACATCCACTAGTCATTTCACCACATTTTGAGAAAAATACAGCTATCATCTAGATGATATCAAACATGATCCAATTTTATAAATTTTCACATTTGGATCTAAACACACTCATAGAGAGATTTATTGAACTCAAATATGTGTTTCAATTTAATAATATCTCAACTAATATGGTTAGAAATAATCTATTTAGACTATCAGTAATGATAAGTCACTAGAATGGATTCAGATCCTCGATTCTCATTAAATCACTACTTGGGTTTAGTTATAGAGAAACGTTATTACCTGATTTTTTTCACCATAAAAATCATTGAACATCAGGGGGAAATAAAAAAGTTTAATTAGTTTGATGGTGGTTCACTTGATAGTTATTGAGAATGATTCAATGATTTTACTCGCTAATTTTCTAATCAGGGTATAGAAAAAAGGTTGTAAATTAAAAAAATTATAATGGTATATCACAGACAAACATGTCAATTGATGATTTTGTATCTGGAGGATCTCTAAGGATGAAGTCACCAGATGATTGATAAAAATTTCATGATGAAATTTTCATCAATAGATTATTTTAATATGATGATACCCCCAAAAGATGAGTGGTGAACATAGTGAAAAATAACTACATGGTTCCCCCAATAGAGACTATAATAAAAAAGATAAACATGATGATATCCAACCAAAATTCCCATGTCATCCACAATATAGTTTTAAATCATTTGTTTTATATTTTTAAAATGATGTGCATGGATGCAGGAAATAAAAACGATAATAACAAGATCAAAATCAAGGTCATAGATTTTATTTGAGATTACAAGGTTTTCAACCTCAACATCAAGGGTCATCACTGACCTATAAAGTCCCTTAAATAAAGGATACCCTTTTAGCCTTTCTGACCACCAAAAATAGATACACATTTAGAGTTTAAATAATATCCCTATGTTCAAGAAACTATGCATGCAAAATAGAAAAAGCACACAAAAATCAATAATATTCAATATTGAATATGGAAGGTAATGTTATCTAAATCACTATGAAAATTAGATAAAGACTTAGAGGAGTAATTCCAAGATTCCCATAATTGCATCCCTATGAATATTGGGAATCATTGTTACGTAGAAGTGATAAGTAGAATAAAAAAAGTGATATATAATTTAAAAGAAATAATTGAGAACAACAAGTAGAAACATGTAATAAAAATAATAGAGAAGATGGGGAACAATAAAAATAAAAAGCACCACCACCAAAATGACCATGAAAACCAAATATGTAATGGTTTAATAAGATAAATATTTATTAAAGAAAACAAAATTTTATAGATATGTTAAAAATGAAACATATCAATATTCCATTTTCTAAGGAAATCAAAAACATTCTCATCTATGAAAATATTATTATGGAGTTTGTGATAAATAAAATGTATCTTGAATAATTATCTGAAATTCCACTAGTGATACATTGTTATATGGTAGATTCAAGTATCGTAACAAATAATAAAAGTGACCTAGGTAGCTTTTCCCTTTTTATAAATACTATTTCTAATGCGTTCAGACTTTATTTATGTTATTTAGGTACTAGTGTGAATATAATGTCATATGAGACATTTTGTAGCTAGGGATTGAGAGAGATGTAGTGAACTCGAGTTATACTTCAATTGCATGATACAACACTGAGACATACTTGGGGATTACATGAATATTTCATCATCAATGTATAACAGTTCTATTGTCCAATGGATTTTCTGGTGATAGGAAAGTATGAATAAGAGCTCCCAATAAATTGGGAAGATTATTCCTGGCTACTGGATGGGAACTGGTTGATGTTCACAATAGAGAACTAATTTTAAGAGTTGAAGCATCAAAAGTGAACGTCAAATTTTAGCAGTCAACGAATAAATGAGAATAAATAGTTTATGACTTCTGAAAAGATAGTCTATGATAATAATAGGATGTTTTTTCCTTGGGATAATAGCTAATGTAGATATTAAAAAATATAAATATTAATATAAGAACAAGATAAAAATATGTAATAATGTTTTGAAAAAATATGAGGATAATGGAGGAATATTGATCCAGAATAAATTCAATGAAAAATAACAGGTTTGGGAAGTTAGTGAGATACATTTTTATTTTTCAATAAGGTCTATGAATTACTGTATTAGGCCCATGTATATTGATAATGTGTTCACCAATGGAAGAGTGAAATTCGTGTTAGAAAATAGGAAAGGTCCCATCTACATGGGGGAATCACATATTTGATGATTTATAGATCCAAATCATGTATCTTCTTTCTAATTTCCAATTACTAAAGTTAAAGTAGGTATGGTCGAGGATACGATGTTAAAATAATTCCATTAGAATGAAGCCTATGTTTTTATATTTTTCTTTTTTTAAATTTTTTTGATTCATTCACAATCTACCTAAATATTTCAAACATCATTAATATGGAATTGACATTAACTTGTTTTTTCTATTTTCATAGGTCCATTAAGACATCAAAGATTCATAATGTAGGATGTGTGAAATGTATATACAAGAATGAATACATGTTATAAAATATTTACATGTTTTTAATTCCTTGCAGGTATAACATATAAAACCAACATTAAATCAATGTATAATATGGGAGTAACCATTTCAATTTTTTAATATTCTTTTATATCCCCCCACATTGATATTTTTTAGAGATTTAGTTCCAAATTTCATTCACACATTTGATTTATTCTTTAATCAATAGAACTACATGACATATACTACCATGGATAATTACAATGAAATAAATTTTAAATTTCATTGTCGAAAAATTATAATGAGAAAAATAGAAAAATAATTAAAAGGGATAATCTTTTGTATTAGGAATTTTCAAAACGTAAATTAGGGTAGAATGTAAATTCTTTAAAATTATTTTTTCTGATATTTTTCCGTCTTTAAATTTAGTTTATTTTTAAAAATTTATTTACATGTTGATATTAATTTCAATCATTAGTTTTCACAAGAATTCATCTCATTCCAATGTCTTCCAATAATGAATGTATTTCCATTTGATTCTATTGTATATTTCTTGACAAACTCGAGCTTGTTTTTTATAGAACTGTATGATAATTTTATATATGCTTTAAATGAATAGAATATCATTTAAAATTATTGATGAAATCTTTTTTACCCTTTTTCCACGGACCTACATTAAAATATTCTTACATTAGTCAAAAAGAGTCCCTAAAATGTCTTGTTCGAAAATGATAAATTTTAAAATCCTATTTTATTCATTCCTTCCATACTCTAAATACATTCCATGTTACATAAAAGTGTAAGTGAGGAGGAGGGATTTTCTAGAGTGTAGGGAGATAAAATTTATTGAGGATATTTTGCGAAGTGGTTTTATATATTGATTCGGGAAGAGTCTATGAAATTTTATTTTTATTTTAATATTCACCACTCTTGCTAAAAAAATATAAATTGAATTTGTAAAAAAAGGGAAATAAATGAAACTAAATGGGGTTGTGTGTTCTGAGGATAAAAAAGAACATTTTCTTGACCAACCATCTTTTTGACGGAATGTAGTTAGGTGGTAAATGTGAGATTTTTCTTAAGAATTACAATCAAAAAAGAAAACAAAATAAAAATAGATAAAAAAACTAGGAGGGTTGGTTCATTATTTGTTCATATATATATCATAGGCCCACATATATATTTTCTTGGTAGAGAGATAGATGAAATATTTAAAGGGAGATTTTTAATAATATTAAATTCCAATATGGTGTTAAATTATTTATATTAACACATCATTTTGATCTACAATTTATTTGTTACATAATTTACCCTCTAATAGTGAATCATCGGAGTCATTGGATCCTAAAATAGTGATTCCCCCATTATTATTTTTGATTCTATCTTTACATCATGGAGATATGTTATGCCTAGAAATCATGTGGTAAGTGAAATGTTTTTTAGGTATGCGCTATAATCTATTTACAAATTGTACTAAGATAATGGGAGGAAAATTTAATGTGTGGTAAATGTAAATTGGAAAACATTTTAATAATAAATTAAAAACATAATTTGGTTGATTAGAAAGGTTTTTCTTTTTCAAAGGAGAAAATTAAAACTCATGAATGGATTTTTGTTCATAGATAATTGTGGAATTTATGAATTCCATTAGGTGATGAATGAATTTTTTTAAATATAATAAATTAAATTTATTAAAATATAATTTTAAGAGTAATAAAGGGAAAATACTATGTAGAATGTGGAAATTATATAATTGAGGACAAGTATTCATTCAAGTGTGGGTGTATTATATATCTATATTTCATGCATATATTTTATAGTATTTTAATAATTTTATTTATATTTTTAGTTTCTTAATCATTCAAATGTAGTACTGTGTGACTTGGTATATGTTTTACTCCAATAAAAAATATATACAAAGAAAATAAATGAAGAGATATTATTGTTGGAGATAAAACACACTTCACATTGCTATGATAGGATACCTAAAACAAGTATCCATGATGACCCAATTCCCACTCCAAAACCTGAATAAATATATTATCAATTGAATTCCTAGCACACAAAATTCAAAATTAATGAACCTATCATTCCACTCTCTTATTTTCAAATCCAATATTTTATGCACATTTTCTCTTCCTTGAAGAAATCCAAAAAATTTCAATTTCTTTTTCTTTAGTTAATTTAGAACATATAGATCATCCCTTTGTGTTAGATACATGGTCATTCTAAATAACAAATTTTTATATTGGTAGTATATGTTTTATAAATAATAAGATTTTTGTATCCCCATTAGAAATTAGTGTTGCCATGTGGGTATGTCACATACCTTAACTAAAACCTTTCATCATAACCTGGTGAAAATAAATATAATAATTAGAGATCAAATATGCTCAGTAAGAAAAATTAGAAGATATATAATTCTATGATCATATGAAATCATATGATATGCATAATGGTATGTAATAATGATCATACCATAACAAGTTCATACCCAATAACTTATAGATCATAAACATGAGTAATGGAATAAACATTGGTAGCTCATAAGACATAAATCCTAAGGGATGAAAAGAAACCATGATACACGAGATCAATATATTGATATATAATGATGATTTGTGTAATTCACATCAACCTAAAACATTACAAACAAGTATTAATAGAAACATATTTAATAATTAATTTAAGGAAATGAAATCATATCAGTGAATAAACATATGTACTTGAAACTAGGACCATATATAGCCGTACAGACATGAAAGAAAGGTACATGAATAGAATTGTGAAAATGTGGATTGGTTCTGGCTTAACATTTGGAACTTGTATTTAGGTTCAAGTATAACATTATGGACATAAAATACAGGTATACACAAAAAATCATAGTATTCGAGGTCCACTCCCAATACCATCATAGTGGAAAAATTCCATTTTTAATCTCTCATCTCTCTCCATTATAATATTGTCTAACTCATGAGATATAAGTATTAACATAATGTTGTGGAAGGAGAAATGGATTCCAAAAATTATTTTTTATAACATGAAAACCAAAATATCTTGAAAATCATACATATTTACACCACAATATCATAAAACATTTATCAAATCAAAACACATGAAATGAAATGGGTTTAATAAACATATTTTCATAATATAAGCTGTCAGAATTAAACATGTTTCATAATCATTTCATCATTTTATAAATACATAACCCATGAAAAAATGAAGCAGGTGTCATGATTATTTTTTCATGGAATAACTCGTGTATGAGAAATGGGATTCATAAACATATTTTTATCATAAATAATAACCATTCTAATAAATAATAGGAATTTTACCCTTGGATCATATCCCTAATAATTCATTTTTAATCTCAATTAATTCCATCTTATATTGAAAGTAATACTGATATACAACTTGGGACATTTCTTTAGAAAATAGATATTCACTGAATGTACAATTTGAAAACATAAAACAATATTAAAATAATTTTCCTTTGAAACTAACCTAAAAATATTATAAATTAATCTTTTAAAATTTATTTAAAATGAATATATTTTTCCCATTTTTTTATTCTTTTTAAAATAAAAAAACCATTTAATTTTTCTCCACATTGAAATAATTTATTTAATATATATATTTTCAAAAGAAATAAAGAAATAGTTTTCTTGTAAATTAGTTTTGAAAACATTTCAAGGAAGACTGAAATCATTGATTACTCATGATAGATGGAAATATTGTTCATTTCATGAATGTTAAAAAACCTATATCCATTTCACATTTTATATAAAATCCAAAAAGGAATATTTTTGGAAAATGATTTGAATATTACTCTAAAAAGTTTCTAAAAAAATTGAAAAATGCGTAAATATTTATTTTAAATATAAAAAGTGTCTTATTTTTTTCAATCATATTTATAAAATAATCTTTGGGGTTTAAACATTTTTTTATAAAAGAGAACAATAATGTCAGATATTCATAAATACATTTTCATAATTATTTTAAGTACAGAATAGTGGCACAATGGAAATATTACTTGAATACATAATCAATTACCATTATAGAAGAAAATTTATTATAATTATTGAGAGGTAGATAATGAAGATTCCACTATAAATACATAATCATAAACATTTCGGATAAAATATGATATTATAAGATAATTTCTTAAAACAATAGTAACATTGAATGATAAAATACATGAAATAATAACATAAAATGATAAATAAAATATCATGAGGAATAATTATTCCATATATTACATGATTAGTTGTCTATATATTCACATAATGAATGAATATTGGTGTATGGAATTACATATGTGTCAAAGAAGGAATTTATAGGCATGAATCTCTTACTAAGTTTGTAACTTTGGAACCGTAACCCCCATGAAATAGGTATCCTAAAATTCATATGTAAATAATATTAAATTTCAGCATAATAATAATTAAATACAATCATGGTAAGTATACGATACAACTAAATTAAATAGGTGGTGAATATGGCATCTACCACATAAAAGTTAAAAAATTGAGATGGAGCACCTATACTTTAAGTCTTAACTTCCATCGTACTCATTAAAAACTCTTGTATAACAAATATAAGTTTATAACAAACCAATTAAAAATATATATACATATTTATCATATTATATGAGATTTTCATATGACGTTTTGTTACCAATTTATAAATAAATCATTGCTAATGTTATGTTTTAGGTAATAACCGATTTTTTTTTCATATATGTTTTGATAAGTTATATTTTTGGTCTTATTATGTTAATCATAGTTTTGTAAAATATATAGTAATAAACATGATATATATATATCATATATATTCTTTATATATATTTTTTACATTAGTACAAAAAATTTATTGATAGAAAATGAAATACATCGTTTATGGGGATGTTAGGTCATAGAAACGATAGAATTTTATTTTTTCCCTTGTTGGTTTCAAAGAATGAAAAATAAAAGATATATATTATAATTACATAATAATATTTATTTAATATTTATCACATTTTTTTAAAAATTTATCCTAATAAATTTTATCTACATCAAGAATCAAGCACACATCTTCCCTAAGAGGTGGTCCTCTGTACACACGAGTGATGTTATCATATTATGAAAAAATAGAATAAAGGAATGTATGTGTGATATAAAATTTAAAAAATAAAAATAATATCCTAAATATCATATTTAATCAGGAAATACATAATTAATTCCAAACCAATGTTATGGTATTCTTAAAAAGAACTATTAATGTTTGTGAGGTGGTAGTCCACCATAAAATGAAGAATTAATTAGTAACCCATTTGATAGAAGTGGAGAGGGATTTAGGTCATTAAAATAAAATTATTAAATAATAGTATATTTAATGAATTTTTTAATATATAATCATGGAATATTAACAATTTATGGTAGTGGATGGACAAATAAAACAAAAAATGTTCACTTATGAATGTTACCCCTTCTTCTGGTATCCTCTATTGTATTACACTAAAATAATTTCTAATATGTGTTTCTACGCTAAATAAAGCCTCTAGGATGAGGGGGTTATTTTTTATGTAATTTGGATAGGTTTTGTTTTATCCAATTTGGTTTCAAGTTGTGACAATGAGAGGAGATTTTGGCCTTTTATATGTGTGGGAGGGGACATACGTGTTATTTTTGAAAAGAAAAAAGCACTCCCACATTTTCCAAATTTTACAATGGTCCAAATGTAGATATTGTAGAACCTTAAAGGAATAATTGACCAAATAATTCTAGAAAATAGTTTCTATAAAAGTTCATAAGTCTCTTTTACCCTTATCATTTTAGTTTAATCCTCTTATAATCACATTTTTTCTTTAATTATTATAATTAATGTTTATTATATTCACTATTCATTTTGGTAAAAAAATTGTATCCCTTATTATAAATTATAATTTTTTATTAAAATTATGTAATACATTTATAAAAATTCAATTCACATAATTGGAAAATTATAATTTAAAGTTCATCGCTTAGACGCGACAACAAATCTGGGTTTTATAGATAAAAGGTTCAAAAGTAAGAAATTGTTTTATATAAAAATTCAATAAGAAATAGTTTAAATTATAAAAATGGGAATAATTGATATAAAACTTAACTAATTTCACTTTTTACCAAATTTAAAATACAGTTTATCATTAGATATATTTTAAACAAATATAATGTTTAACATTATTCGATATTTTCACTATTCATCTCAAACAATTTTTTTTGAAATATACCAAAAACTCACCAAAATATATATCTACATTATGATACTAAATATTGGAATCTTATTTTAATATTTATTTTATAAAAAATATAGAACATAGTTAAATTATATTTTCCAAAAAATGTGTCAAAATTACTTTTTAGATAAATACAATATTTAAGTGTAAATAGTATTTATTATTATTTATTGTATAAAAGCATATAATATTATTGTTATTCATTTTATTGAATTTGTAACATATAAATTTAATTAAAACAATGAACCAAAAGTTATTTGGTTAATAAATTTATATAAAACACTATTCGCACATAAAAAATGTTCTGGAGAGAAATGTTTTCTTTTATTTTCAAATGAGTTTCACATTCATTTATAATTAGTTGGTCACCAAATAATTAATTTTTTCACTATGTTATAAATACTCTCATAATTTATTTCATCTTATTCATAAAAACCATTCCAATGGCTAGCTGAAAACTATTATATTAAATTATAATATTTTAAAAATAAATCACATTTCATCTAAACATAGTATTGTGTGTAATGAAATATATGCAAAATGTTGCATGTAACATAAGAAAAAAGTTGTGTTGAATGTAACTTAATATAAACACAGTTATTATTATAAATGAAAAAACCAAAAATATTAAAAAAATTAAAAACAGTTTCATAAAATTCGGGGTGTTACATTAATCTTAAGGATTACAAATATCCAAAACCATTGAAATATTTCCCAAAATATCATTATTTTCATGATAAACCACTATATTATCTTATAATATAGTGAAAATAACCAAAAAACCCATTATTAGAATTTAAATGCTATCTTTATTGTTAATTCTTAGCCTAAACATAAACATCACTAAAGATATCACCTAATCAATGAATCACTTTTCAATAATAAAGATTAAATATTTCCAATTGTTTAATAAATCATATTTAACATTACATAAAATAATATACCGACCAGATAAGGTTATTTAAAACTAAATATAGTACTATTCCTAAAAAACTAGCAAAATAAGCAAATAACTTCAAAATCTACCACCTAAACCCCTGAAAGGGGAGTTTGGTTTCCCTTTAACTTATTATCAACATTACGCATATAAACTAATGATGTAATCCATAAATTTTATTTTCCCCTCACATGATAACATATATGAATAAAAAAATTAACATAATAATTATTCATAATAAAATATC
Source organism: Viscum album (assembly GCA_963277665.1). Classification (NCBI taxonomy): domain Eukaryota; kingdom Viridiplantae; phylum Streptophyta; class Magnoliopsida; order Santalales; family Viscaceae; genus Viscum; species Viscum album. The sequence goes on from OY728120.1 coordinate 182,261,823, forward strand.
ATTCACTATGGAATAAATAGAAATTTACAATAAACATCATCAATTATGACCTAGATCAATTTTTTTAAATCATTATCCAGTTTATAGGACACCAATACTATAAATAATCTATTTATCCAAATTTAACTTTTGTATTAAATTAAACTATGGAAAATTCTATAGACGTTTAATGATATTTATCTCCAAATTGTAATTGATATAACACATCCACAACATAATTGTTGAATCCAAACACATATATACAACAATTACTATCACTTATATGATTGGAATAATATTAGTACTTCCATGTTCTTAGAGTTAACCCTTCGATTAGGGAATTGTCTTAGATATTTAGAAAATTACTCAAACATAATAACTTGAACTATAAATGGTACCCGGGGATAATCATCATTTTCCTCCATCAACTATTCATTTTTTCATAGTAATTACATGATATATTCCCTCCTTTTCCACATAAAAACACATTATTTTATCTTTAATACATTCACATGTGTGGTGATTTTAAAAGTCTATATATATAAGAAGTTAAATGTTATTTCCTTCATACACTCCACTAAATAAGATCTTAGTAAAATTTATACTTCAATTATTCAGTGAGTTGAGGATTTGGTTAAGGATCATCTCATTTATCATATATCATGGTAATAGATTAGGCATAATTACAAGGATTCACATTCCATATCTAATTTCATTTTTTTCTCATGATGAATGTTAGTACATTATCTATAAATGTTAATACAAATCCTATCGGATCCATCGATTGAAAAAAATAAAAAACAGAGTGTGATTGTCAATAATTATAGTGAGGAATTATGAAAAATCATTAATAGGATGTATATAAGAGGAAACTACCTTTTTAATCTATGAAACCATAGGTTTTACCTATGTCATATATGATCATAACCAAAACATTAAAATGGTATCCTATATATATAATAATCCCACGGGTTATCAATAATTTATTATCATAATAGTTTAAATTGTTTAAATAACCCTTTTCATGATACCAACTATTGCAACCCAAAATTTTCATATATATATATATCACAACTTAATGGATGAATATTCATTACATAGCATATCAATTAACACCATAATCATATAGGTCTTTTCACTTTGGAATCTGTTACACAGAAAGAAGTTATTCCTAAATGATATATATCTTCTCCAACTAATTTATTTTTAACTATCCCCCATCTTAAAATATTTATATTCAGTACGTTTCTTCAAATCCTGGGGAAATTAATCCCAAAAAAGGGTGGGAAAATGATCAGTAAGGGTGAAAAAGGGAGATAACAATTATGATTTAAAAAAACATTGACATAAGGTTATGAGAACTTGAAAATAACATTTAATAATCATATCATTCATATCATAGATCATAATCTTGTGTCATAGAATAAATATTGGATGGTCATAAGTGATAAATATTAAAGGAATCAAACTAAATGATCCATTAGAGCATAAAATTAGAATAAGAAATGAATTTTTGGTATAAACATGAACACATAAAATAATTGCATCAGTATTCAGGGATCATTTCTATGACTATCCTAGTGGAATGGGTTAACATCCTAAACTATTTTAGTAATGAAGGTCCAATCCCAAGACAATAATAGTGGAGACATTCACATAGTGAAAATTTTAAACTCTTCATTCCATTTATGATTATCTAATTAGATATCCATATTTACATAATGCATTATATGGATATGTAGGTCCCACCAATCACATAATGAAATTTATACTTATTTTTCCATAATATCATTTAGAATGAATTTTATATGAACTAATGAAATGAAATGGATTTCATAATCATTTTTTCATAGAATAAAATGTTGAAAGTAATAGGTTTCATAATTATCTTTGCAATATAAAAACAACCCATCCACTGATTTATTAATGAATTGTATGATTGGATCATATTTCTAGTAAATAATAATCAATATTTATAGTTTTTTTTCAATTAATTAATGAATATACTATGAAAACACTATTGAGTAAAATAACTATTCTATTTTGAAATCACTTGTTTAAAACCTAAATCTATCAATAATATTATGAAAAAAATTATTTTAAAATAACTATTGGAAGTTATAAATTATGAGTTAAGACATTCGGTGTCCCTGATGGTTGTAAATATTATTCATACATTATTAGTCAAAAAGACATTACTTCCAAAAAAAATTTGGAAAATGTTACATTGTATCACATTTGGAAGATAAAAATGGGATTTATTTCAAAAAAAATAAATAATTTAGACACGGGTAAAATTGATTTTAATTAATGATTGAATAATTGTAAAAAGAATTCATTAAAACTTTTTTAGAAAACATGGATATGGAAGAAAATTTATTTTGACCAAAGAGACACATAAACTATATTAAAAAACATATTTTGGGTATCTTATAAACATAAGGTGATATAAAAGAAATGAGAAATATTATTTTAAAGAAATAAAAAGAGGATAATAAAATTCATTAGCATATTGAGGTGGATTTTATAATATTTCATCATCATATCATATTCATAAACAATGAGACTCTAAAAACAAACCCCATACCACTTTGTTATCTTTTTAATCATAAGTACCATAAAATAAATATTCATATATTGATATGTAAATACCCATAATTTCCATAAGAATCATCATAAAATACATTCAAGAGTGTATGTAAACCACATAAAATAAACATGTAGTGAATTTGGATTGTGTCTCACATAACTTAATGTGATATGAAAATCCCTTACCTTAATCAAACGTCCTCCGTATTCTTCAAAGAATCTATTATAATATATATTGATTTATTATAAATATATTATAGAATAATAATCATATATATTGTGCAATATATTATTTACTTATAATATTTTATCATTCATTTTTTATCACATATTTAGATAAATCACTATTATGGGTGATATCTTATTTGTTTTTCATCTACGTACTGGTTCGGTAGTTTTAGTGATTGATTTTTTATCATAGTTCAATCACCTCTAAAATTTAAATCATTATCTAAATATAATCTATATTAATTATAAACATTTTTAAAGACATTCATAATATATATATATATATAGAAAAATGGATTATATTGTTCATGGAGATAGTGGGACACCTCTATGAATGAATGTTATTTTCATTTTTTCAAAGGGTGAAAAAAATAGAATGTTAAATAATATAAAAAAATTAAAAAATTTTATTATATCATATATATCATATATTTTTATTAAATACATCCACATTATAATCTCTGTAAAATACAAATGAAACACATATATCATTTCTTCGTGGAGGTGGTAGTCCACACATACGCCTGAGCAACGTTATTATTTTCTAAAGGTTTGGTAGAAAAATAATGTATATATTATTTTATCATTCAATAAATATAATTATTTCATTAATATAATATATTTCTATTAAACAATTCATTATAAATATAAGCAAAATATGGTGATGAAAAATAAATTGTATCACAATGTGGAGATGTTAATACTTATGTACGCACGAGTGATACATTCACTTCCCATTTTATGGAGAGATTGTGGATAAGGGTGTTTTAATAATTATATTAATATTTAATAATTTTTAGGATATTGAATTAATAATTGTGAATAAAATAATATATTTTTTGGTGAAAAATAATAATTAAAAATGAAAGTGGTCGATTATGGAAATTGCCTATTCTTTGAAAAAAACTCATTCTTATGACCACTTAAGGATCCTACGGTCTATCTTTAGGGGATAAGATAACCTATAGATTTTTTATAAATATGTTTAGAAATGTTATTTTCTTGGGATGGATGATCTTTAAGACTCACTATGGTGTGGTGAACATATTTTCTGGCCCCGTATAATTGAGGGGAGGGGAAATCCAAAAATTTATTAAAACATTAAATTATTATAATTTAATATTCACATAATAAAGCATTAAAATTTATAATATTTGAATATAATATAAGGATGGGTCAGCATCCTCTCATCCAATAAAATTCTGAAAATTTTAGATCAAATTTTTTCCCATATCACTTTATAACCATTATCAACCCATTAGACAATAATCGTAACATTAATGTTTTCAACTATTTAAGTGATAATAATGTTACAATAAAATTCAAAAATACCCATTAATGGGATATGTTTTATGGTAAAAACCATAGCCATTCATTTGGATTAGTACCATTTTTTTTAAATTTTATATCTTTTAATAAAATATTATTTTTTATAAAATATCATGAACATCATTTTTTATACTATTCATTTAATGGGGCTTTAATACATCAATAAAAAGGATTATTTAGAATATAATGGATTAAAACCACTTTGATATATTGTATTGATCTATAATGTATTTTACAAACTAAATCATTTAGATTATATAATTTTTTTATTTTTAAAAGTATTTATTTTATACTCTTTTTACTACATAAATATAGACTTAGAAATAAAAAATCATTTATGAAATTATTATAATTTATAATAATTAAAAAACAATTATATAATGAAAATAACTTTTTTAATCTAAATATAGATATTTATATTCATTCATAACTTTCTTCTTTTCTGATGTGTACATTTAAGTGATTTTTAAAACTAAGTGAGTGGCATTTTATAACATTATTTTCATCAAATATTATGTTGGTCATTTTCACAGAAATGTATCCATTAAAAAAATTAGTGAATACTGTTATTAAGATTAAATTACCTTTATCTAATATAAATTATTATTAAAACATATATAATTATCACTTTGTTTAAACCTCTATTAACCTAGTTTACCCATTACCATAGTGACAAATTTTACTGAGGTTATAATTCATATTGACACAAATTAAAGTCATGTACTTATCAAATATGTGCCTTTTGATTTCAAATATGAACTAAATTTTATAAAATTCAACACCTATAATATCAAATAATTAATTTTAAAAATAAGTGCGCAAAATGCATAGAAAACCACTTTTTTAATAAAATCAAATTATTTAAGCATGAAATATGTTTATTCTAATCCCATTTCTTGAGAAATATACGTTAATGTTAAAAAATATTTTCTATTTTATAAAAAATACATTTCATTATTATATTTCAATAATATATAACATTTTAAATTATCATGATAAACCAATTTGCATTCTTAAATGATTTTCTTATAAAAATTCTTTTGTATCGTTAAAAATTTGTTTATTCTAAATTAAAACATAAAATTTATTCAAATTTAATTAATTGTATTATTTAAAATATAAGATAAAAATTTTAAATTTTATTGAAATTTTAAACATAGTGGGAATTTGTAAAAACTTTTTAAAATAAAATCATTACTTTTAAGGATTCACTGGAAAATCAATATCTTCATAAAATTATAAAAAATTCATTTTAAAATAATTTCAAAATTATTATTTCAAAAAGAAATACAATTTTATTAACTAAATTTATGAAATATTTTTTAAATGAATCATAATTTTTTCTTATAAAAAGTAGTAAAATTATTTTTTTGAATAAAATGGATTTGTAAAGAGTAAAAGAACATTTCTAAAAACTGGGTTATTGTTTAATAAAAAATTCACAATATGTTTATATTAAATATTATATTTATATATTTTTAATAATGTAGTTACTCCAATTTATTTTTGGTATTGAGGGAGCTCTAGGGAATGCATTGGGCTAGGGATTTAAAATATTTTCAACACTAAAATGATGAAACATGTCATCTTCAAGGATCTGAGTCCCTATAAAGGTATGAGGATCTTGTGTGAATTAATTAAAGAATAAAATTTTAACTAAACAAATAGATTTTTTGAAATTAATTATTCTATATTATTTATCTTCATCAGTGATAGTTGTATAAAGGATATGAATCTGAACCCCTCTATATAATCAAAAAACTCTCCAAGAATCCACATTCATGACATTCTAAGACTTCTTAGTTCTAGCACAGAGCTCTTATGAATCCTTCATCACCAAAAATATAACTTAACTTAAATTACTTTAATACATTGAAGGCATTCTTGGATTGGTCACCTATAGATGGACTTCCTCTCACTAGAAATTTGTTACAGGTAGAGGTTCTCATTACATTGGAAGAAAAAAAATACTTTGATTGAGTGCCTCTCTCCTTTTTATATAATTATAGGGCCAATTACCCGAAATGGGTTAACCTATAACTAGAAAAAAAATCCTACTAAATAAGAAATAATTAAATATTAAAGAAATATTAACTATCATAAATATTATTTATATTTTATCACACTCATTTAATATAATAAATATATTATTTGATAAACCCTAATTCATTAACTCAACTAATAATTTTTGCTAATATGAAACAAAACATTAATATTGAAATAATATTCAATTGTGTAATAATTTTACTATATTCACTAAATACCTCATGAATACATTTAGAAAAAAAATCAAAAAAAATATTCTATACTTGAATAATAATAAATTTATTTATTTATTATTTATAATAAATACAAGGACAACCCCCATACCCCGTGGTAGGTCCCATATTTTCTTATTTACCTATCCACCAAACTAGGGTAGACTCTTGAATATGCTATTGTGATTCACACTTTGGTTTCATATCTCGATAATAGCGAACACTATTCACAAACCAATAATGTATTATATAAACCCATCAAGATCTCTAGATAGAGAAGAAATAGTCATAGTGGTGAAAACTAACCAATGAACATGCAGTATTTAATATAATATCTTTTTAATAGAAATCTCATTATATATGACACAGACTTCTATTGTATTCCTTTCATTTTTTATTTTTTGGGATCAAACTAGATGGGATTACAATCATATACCTTGGTTATTGATTTATAAAGTTAATAATATCCTGATCAACAAGGACTAAGATATTACTTCCTTAACTATAACGAAAAAAAATTCTATGAAGACTGTTCAAACAATTCCATAACAATAATGATGCTCACAACACATTCCACCTCACCACAATTTCATTATCATTATTTTTATTACATCAATGTAAATGATCAGATATAACACATTAATTATGATCTCAATATAGGATACCAAAATACATGTTTATAAATATGAATAACTAATGACACAATAAACATGTTGTTTTTCTATGGGTTATTTTTTCCACATGATCTCACCTACCAAAGATCACCAAGTGTGAACTTAATGAGAAGAAGTATCATTTCTTATAAGCAACCAAAACCTAATAGTCAGATAAATATTACGTCTCGTCAGGATAGTTTATATAGACTATAAAAAATATATTTAATATTAATTCCATATTAACTCAAGTTTCTCAATATAGCCTAGAATGTTAAATAATTTTTTGATATGATTTATAAATTGTGGAAATAACCATTATACAGTGGAAAAAATGTCCACACTATAATTTTTAGTGTATTTCATGAATATCTCATTATATATAAGATATGGAAATTGAAAATTACAGCTTATTTGGGTCTAGGACACAAAATATTATAACAATAAATGTTATATTTATAACTAAAAAACTAATTATAATTTAATAGTATATATCAGTTCTTGTATACTTGATGTTCTATATAATGTATGTAATCAAAGAAATTATATTTATTAGGAATCCATTTCCCTAATTATAGGGTTTTTATATACGAAGTCCCATAAGACATATACAGTTTTTGTATTCTCTATATTACATAAGAAAAATAAAGCATGATAAAATCTATAATTTCATAATGTGAATTTATATATAAAGTTCCTATGTTATCAAAAATTATATTGATCTTATTAAATTCATATGATGATGTTTTAGAGTCTAGAAGAGTCATACAATGAAATCAGATGCATTAATTAATTCACGTGATTAGCTCAAAGTCATCTGCCAATGTTTTATGATCATCATGATGTCTAATGATAGATTTTTTCCAATTTCATATGGTCAACACAATTGTTTTTTCTAATGTCCTATGATCTAGATAAAAAATTACATTATAATGAAAAGTCATATCATTTAAGATATTTTCAATATTTCTAGCTCCATATACATTAAAAACCCAATTTATTAAAATGGACATGAATATATCTAGGGATTTTGGAAAATTAAATAACTACTATCAATGTAATATTGATATTACATTTATTGATGAAAATTAAACTAATTCCAAAGATGGTTCAAACAACTTTTTCTAGCTCTCCTAAACACATTGAATCAATTTTAAATATTTAATTTCAAATTTTAAACTTTATAGAACATGTTTCAAAAACAATCTCTTCTTTTCTCAGATATATCATTAAAAATGTTAAATAAAAGGCTTCTCCATCTAGATTACATTGCATATATAAAAATTTGGTCTAAAAATCATCAGATTTATTTAGTTTCTCACCAAGACAACCAAATTCATTCTTCTTTTCCAAAATCTATAGTCATATACATTAAATATCATACAGAAAAACTATATTATGACTCTTTTATATATATTATATATAAGCATAAAATATCAATTTATAACACTCATTTAATTATTGTTATTGAAGAAAAACAACTCTGGCATTACACATCCTTGGGAACCTCAACCCCCATGCTTTTGGATTTCTTTTTCATTTTCAAAAGTTATCAATTGTTAATGTAATCCGTCTTCCCCTAATTTAAGATAATGGAATGGGAGGAAAAAAATTTTACCACATCATTAAATTTAATGTTACAATTGAAACATTATTCTCCCCTTTATTAATGCCATAACCCCAAGGTAAGGAATACTAAAGCTAACTTCTTTTATTTTAGGAACGTAATATTCTCAAAATTCTATTATTGCTGAAATTCTAATTTTATTTTTAGAACCTTTATATATGGGATATTTAATATAATTCATTGAATAGATCCATCAAGAAACCAAATCTATGTTTACCTAGGCTATCCCAGTGTACAAAATACGAGTTTCAAATTTAGACTAATGAATTGTCCATTAATAATCCACGAAGTGATACATGAATTGAAATTTGTTAATTAGTGGTTACATATACATATTTTTAAAATATTTCATAAAACATTACTCACATTAACATTAATACCAAAACATTTAAAGTGAAAGATTATTTAATCATGATTTTTTATATAATCAATCATGGACAGACCCACTGTGGTCGAAACTATTACTACCCCAAGCCCAACTCTAATATGTTATTGGATTGATATGACCACCAAGTAGGAATATCCAATATATTGGGTGAATTTTCCTAATCTACCAATATGGATGAAAACATTTCTACGCCCATACAAGGATAAAATGTTAAAAAAACTGAAACAAATGCATCAATACATCTATGATCCCATAAATAAAGTATGAAAGTAATGTTCTGAAAGATAAAAATGGTAAAAATTCAAGCCCAACCACAAAATATAAATATTTTAAGCTTCCCCAAAGGAGAGGAATACAATAAAATGAGAAAACCCAAAAAAAATACTTCGGCTTTTAAGATGAATCTATACTCCACCCGCTCCATATCATCATAGGACACCATCAAATGGTGTGTCTTCTGCATAATACCCGACACATGGTGGAAGATCCAATATATTGAAGAATATGAAAATATTAATAATGACTCATAGAAAACACTAAATATGAATCATTATAAATATTTTTCTCATAAAAAAAATATAAATAAAATTATAATATGAAATTCTGGATATACTCATGAAGGACACAATTCCCCCAAGTGCTCATAACCAACTTGCAACCACAATATTCTTATGAAATAAATTCTCATTTTGGGAGAATTCACTCTACAATAAATGGTATCACTGAATACACTCATCCAAGAGTCCATGATCATTAGACCTTTCCCAAGAGTTCTCACTTGTCTCAAAAGACCTTGAATCTAAAATAGAGGGTCAGACCATAGACTGATGGGGTCACCGTGAACCAAATCGAGAAAAATATGCTACTTAGGGTATCAAATTAAAACAAAACCAAGAACCCAACTGATATATCCTACTATAAGTATGATCAAAAATCAACTCAAGGAGTTCATTCTTATTAAAAAACCTCGAGGAGGGTATAATGATGATAGAGGATGACACTCCTATACCACGAAGGGATACTATAAACTCTATTTGAGACTCATCCCCAAGAGGTTATTAAAATACTAGGATGTCGACATAATTCCACATAATATAATTTAAATAAAATGGACCATGGGTACATACACAACTAATAAATTTCCATATTAAAGAAATGAAGGGAAAAAACACTCTCAAAGTGTGTACACATTGTGTACTGTGTGTAGCTAGAATTTTTATCCAACCCTTAGTCTTCCCATGATGTATTTACTCACACAACATGTAAATTTAATTATACATGTCATGATGGAATATTAAACAGTGTTTAGATATCCCAAAACACATTTCCCAATCTATCTACATGTTTACGTCTACCACCGGTTGTTCCTGTGTACCAACTATTCTACACTTGGTTATTCCCATGTACACCTCACCATGATTATTCCTATGGGAAAGTAATATTGGACTCTAGAAATGACCATGTACTAGGAAAACCCATGAATTTTCATCCTCTGATATACACATTGTGCCACCAAGAATGTGTCACATGACATGTGATAGGGTCGTATGGTGTGTGGTATTTAACCCTAACGGAAACTCTATCGTCGCAACCAAAGGATTACTAAATTGTGTGTAATATTATCTTATATATAGTTTAATGTAGCTGTTTTCATTTTAGTGGGGTTTCAGCTACTAGGTTTCATACGCATGTCACTGCCACAGTCACCCTCACTATAGATCATTGATTCGGGGTTGGCCAACACTCCTGTAATTGGAGATCATAAATATGGGCTTCAAATATACTCAAGAAACTCCCACTGATGTAATTTTTCATCGCACAATATAAACCATGAGTAATGGATACCACAAATTATTTCAGATATGCCAAAAATCTTCCTCCATCATCATAGCACCTCGATCATACCCTCTAACATGAAAATCACATGTGGTGTCACTCTATTGTGTAGAAGAACAGTCATGCAATGACTGAAAACTGGGTATTTATCAATACATGGAACAAAGATATATAACTCTATTTATGTGAAAATAATGGGGAGAGAAATACATAAACCATCATATGTGAGGAACAAACTTTTCCCTTCTTTCATTCTTCCTTGATACATTGTCATATATATAGATGAATGAAAAGGGATAAATCAACAAACAATATAAATCCGATAATTTAAATCTACCATTGATGAATGATTAAATTATTCTTCATTAAATTCATTTGTTTTTTACCAGGATTAAAGAACAGAATTCAAAATACAAATGAACATCCTACATGGGGTTCAGATATATTAATGACAATGAACGGTCTTGGATTGTAGTCCTTTATGAGATCCATGAATTCCAATAGTGCAACGTTCTCAATCCTAATCTCATTTGGTTTTTTCTGCCAATAATTCCCTCCAAAATCATCTAGACATATATTTTTTAGAATCTAAGCCTAAGAAAACCCAATTACAATGAATTTATATTATATATTGGTCTCTATGCCAAATATTTAAATAAATTAATGAATGAATGAATTTAATTAATTTTACCTAGTGAATTGCTTTCAATAACACCTCACACCGATAAGGGTCATATCACTCTATGAGTAAAACCCTAATTCTAAACTCAATTGTTCCATTAGAGTTTTTATTCAAGCCTTCATTCAGGAGAAATCTCTTTTGATAGGAAAATTACATGAATGTGAACTCAATATATTTAATGTACTTCTAAAATATTTTCTAGGCTCACAGGTTCTCAATATAGCATTCCTTCTCATCACATGGCTCCAAAATAAAGTCCATATATTATCAAAAAATAATACGTATAAAATTGAAGTCATTAAATTCTCCCACATTATAAATTTTTTCCCTAAAAAGAGAAAAACCTTACTCAAATAGATGAGGGTAGTGGACTTTCAACTGGGACTCCAACTCCCAGGCGTTATCCTGAAGATTCTTGTGCTGCCATGGGACACTCACTAGAGGAATTTATCACCCAAGAAGGATAATCTTTCCCTAATCCATGATCTCCAAATATTACTCATCAACGGTTGCACTATTTTCAATTTACAACTCACCTAAGTTGATAACATTAGAATGGTCAGACACATACCACCTCAGTTGAGAGTCATGAAAGACATCATGTACCTAGTCTGACTACAGTGGTGGAGCTATGTAGTATAAAACCTCATCAATTCTATGTAGTATATCAAAAGGGACAATATATCTTAGAGATATATTTCCACCTTATCCAAATATCTATAATCAACATCACGGTGTGACCCTCAAGAATGAATGATATGACTCCTCAAACTCTATAGCTCTTTTTCATCAGTCTGTATAAGAGTTATGATGACTCTATGAAATCCGCATCTTCTTATAGATGATCTAGACCTTTATTGTTGTAGCTCACACAAATATTGATCCCAAGAAATCCATATTTCCAAGATAAGTCCAACAAAGTGGTAACTGGGAGGGTCTCCAATATAATTCCTCGAATGGTGCCATACCAATGGTGGAATGGTAGTTTTTTCTTGTATGAAAACCCATCCAACTCTATATGATCCTCTGAAATATGATGAAAACCCAACTTGAAATCCCACATCATGTCCTCCATTACCTGAATGATCCACCCATTTTGGTCGTCAATCTGGGGGGTAAAACATAGTGCTCGATCATAGCCGATTCTAAAAGACCTCCGACAATCATATCAATATTCATGATGTGAAATGTCCAAAACAATATGAAATGATTATAAATGGAAATATATGTTTTCATACTATCTCATGTACATATTGGCATCTCATACTCTCTACGAAACTCTTCTATTGAATTCCTAGGAAGTGTGATGACTTGGTGATTCAGTCTATGATCACCCTGATGGTATTATTCCATTGGATTTACATAGTAACCATACATAAATTCCATATGTATCCCATCTCACATACACTCTATAACACCTAGGCATTGAACTAAACCTTCTAGAACCTAGTACATAACCTTTAAAAAATTAATGTGATTCATCCATAGACAAAAGTTTCAAAAACATTATTCACTCCTACACACTAAATCTGACATTGGAGGCCCTAGTACATATTTTCCACAAATATAAATACTACCAAAGTGGGTATATGAAAATCTAATCTCACCCCATCAAAATGTTTAAATGGAACCATCTCTAGCCTATGAAAAAGTTAATGTGATACCCACCTTCATAAAATCCATCAAAAGCGCATCTTGTGGATATCCGAAAACGTAAGGTCATATAGTTGGTATATCCACATTTTGTAACCCTGAAACAATATAAAATAATACTAGTAAAAACCATCAACTGAATATATGAAGCCCCGTCCTTGTACACAGAGGGAAACTGAAACAAGGATGACTTTTCTGGCACATCATATAATAAATGATAACAATATATAATACTAAGAGCATATGTCACCACATTCCCCTTCCCTTGAGAATATCCAATATAGAAGTCTTATTCTTGGCGGAAATATATCCATACCTTATATATCATGTTATGTTTCTTCTGAGAAAATATTTACTTAATAATATTATGGTCTGAGTAGAAGATAAACCTCATTCCCATTAGGTAGTTTTTTACATCTTTAGTGTGAATACTATCACTACTAGCTTAATATCATGGGTCACATAGTTATATGTATGAGGTCTCAACTAACATTTACCATAATCAATCACCTGTTTTATATTCATTAGAACACAACCAAGCCAATCCCATAATGAATCAAGGAATACTAAATAATCCACACTCTCCCCTAGAAATCTCAAGATGGGAGTACATTTTAACCTCTTTATTAACTACTAAAAGCATGGTTGGTACCTTTCCATCTACACTAATAGTTATCCCTATGGGTAAAATATATCAAGGGTGATTCTACTTTGAAGAATGGTACAAACCTCTGATGTTACCCGTCCAAAGTAATGAATCTCTACACCTCAGCAACACTTTTTGGTGGCTCCTAAGGGATCAGAACCTCAACCTTCATCGGGTTCATTATCACTCCTTCCTCTAAGATGACATGTCCCTAAAAATGGACCTCCCAAATCAAAAAAATAACACTTACAGAGCTTCCATTTATTTTTTGATCCTAGAGTATGTCTAGTAACATCTTAATGTGTCTTAGGTTCTCATCCTTGGTGGTAGAGTTCATTAGGATATCTTTAGTGAAGACCAATTTGAACCGGTCTAAGAAGGTATATAAGATCTATTTTTTTGAGTCTCATGAACACTATTGGGGATTTCATCCAATCTAAGGGAATAAAAAGTACTGATATTGATAATAGATACATAAAAATTATTTATTCAGTATATCCTTATCTTATACCTAAAACTGGTGATATCCTAATCTGAGTATAATCTTCTTGAACCATTGCACTCCTCTTAAATGATCAAATTGGTCATTGATCCTTGGTAGTGGATACCAATTCATCATGGTATCATGGATAAAATTCCAATAAAGAACACATAACATCAATCTATCACCACTGTTTTAGAGATAAACATCGGGGAAACGTAGGGGAAACCATGGGTATCATAAATCCATTATATTATAAGTCCTACAACTCCACCCTCAACAGATGAAGCTCCTCGAGAGCCATCTAGTATGAGGTAATACATGTCAATGAATCCTAGGTTCCATGTCAATATAGTTTCCTAAATATATATGGGAATTTAAACATGGCATATCCTCAAGAAATAGTTCCTCAAACTCTACCACCACCACAATGAACATGTATCCCAATGTATCCACTTCCTCAAGAGTAATTATAGAAAACTGGTGGCCAACCATTTTCACTATCCTATTATTTATCTCATTATACTCTTCCAAAACATCCATTTAACCCATAAAGTAAAACCATTTTCACATCATAGTGAAGACACTACATACTCCTAAAATAGTCTATCAATCCAATGACTATGGATAGCCAGTACATTCTTAAGATAACTACACAAGGTGTCATCATTTATATAATGAGATCCCATATAAAACACTTTACTCAAAGAATGAGATCACATTATCCATTGAAGTGTTCAATTCCTGATTCACCTCTTGTCAATGTATCCATGTGGAAGGTTCAATCTAAATGATAACAAAGAATATATATGTCTCGAATCAATGATGTTCAATGAATGTAATAATGAGCACTTGGGTCTATAAATAATGTAGCTAAGAAATAGAAGACATAGATAGTACCACATATCATCCCATGAGCCACATGGTTATAGTATTTCATATCATACATCTAGTCTTATCCCATACCACAATCTCCCTAGGCCTAGCGTGGACCACCTAGGGGTGGTGATGGTAATAGTAAAAACCCTTTAATGACCTCCAACTACTCTTGTAGACCCACATCCTCGACATAAAACCTTTAAAATAGCATTTTCATACCTTTACCTCATCCTCACTAGTCTCTTGAATGTCTCTCAATTAGATGGTTCATGGACCTGACAATACCAAGAAATATTATCCTAACAATATCATTAAAAACATTACCCATATATCATCTATTCAAGTCATACTCATATCCTTTCACAACCGAACATGTGTGTTGGGATTTCTTTTTTAAGTGTCTAACATGCTTAGAGTCCTAAGAATGTCATCATCTATCTTATTTCAATGTCTCAACTCTGGGGTTCCTCTACTAGAAACCACTATCAACATCTTCTCTTCCCATAATCTCCCCTACCATATATCGATCAACCACCTCATCTAAGGTGGGGATTTTGAGGAATACCATTAAATCCCTGATAGCTAGGAATAATTCCTTATCAATGGTCCATTCTCTAGAAAAATAATCATGAACAATATCCATATAGTATCATGAGATATCAGAAAACCCCACTAAATACTCCCCCATGCTCCAACGTCCCTTATGTAAATTTAGAACCTCTTATATTAACACTCATTGAAACATGTCTATATAAAACTACTTAATGAAGAGACACTCAATGTCTATATAGGAGAGAGTTGTCTCATCGTGTGACTTCGTAACTGAACTCCACCATCTCCAAGTAGAGCCCTGATGAAGACTAACTATGAGGAACACCACGTGATCCAAATGATTCCTTACAAGTTGGAACACAGAATTGAATTCCTATAGAAATTCATCATCTACCTCGGAGTCTAGATCACCCAAAACCTGATATATTGTTTCCTTGGTAAATCATGAAGTGTACTAATCCAGCATGCATCCTCATATGGAACTATCAGCAATAGATGTTACAAAAAAATGGTGTCGATATATCTTGGAAACCACCTAGAGGTTTTATATCTACTACAATACCAACTATTGAGGCTTCATAACTTAGAAGATCTTGCTAATGATCACGTAGTGGAATCCTAGATGGTTTTATTCATGGGGTCACCCTGAAATAAATAAGATGTACAACATTCACAGGGTATATCTAAGGATCTATCTCTAGATTGAAATGGAATCCACAATCCATTCCTATATGATACATGTCCCAATTTCTTCCTAGAATCAATGACTTCATATACCATGTTGAAAGGCAGCTGATCAGTGTCCTCTTGTATGGATATGTTTAGCACCACACCAAGATAAAATTCCCTTGAATAAAAAAAACTTGAGATACTAGACACTATTTCCCAAAAAAGAATATCATAGACATATATCATAAGGTAGAACCAACTTCTGGGATACCACTTTTTCATGAACCAACCCACTACACTCTAAACTGGGAGTACTCCAATCCCACCCCCAATAGGCAATGGGATGAAGATAAATGTCAAGTAGGCATATCCCACACATGGGGAGAATATTTATAACGAACCAATATGAATGAATACATTTCAGAGACCATACAATTATAAAATGTAAAAAAATTTAAACAAATACATGCATATATCTATGATCCCATAGACTGTGTGCAATAGTAATGTATTGCAAATAAAAAGGTGGAAAAATACTAGCCCAAACAGAAAATTTAAATAGTCTACTGTACTTCAATGGAGATGATTATGATCAAATACAGGATCCTAAAAAACACCATGGTCCATCAATCTCAAGCTATACTCCATCTGCTCTTTGCCATTCTTAGACACCATTGAATGGGTTATCTTCTTCATAAGATATGACATGTGAGGATAGATCCCATGTGTGGTGATTATAATAATACCCAGTAGGACACCCTAAAAGCATAAATATGAGGTATAAATAATATTCCTCTAATAATAATGACATATCCATCAATTCATAAAAATAAAACCCCAATTATATTTAGTATGGACACTATGCCACTAGGTGGTGACATCCAACTACCAACCATAGGATTCTTCAAGAAGAAGATCTCATTCTAGGAGGATCCCCTCCATTATCATTTTCATTACTAGAGACATTGATCCTAGAAGTGATGATCATTGATTCCCAACAATTAATGCAACATGATCTCATAAACACTGATACTCAGATAGGGGTCACACCGAGGACTGTTGTTGGACACCACGAACCCAGTCTAAATAAACCCACAACATAGGGAATCATATTCCAATGATACCACATACCATACTGGTACATCCAACTAAATGGAGGATCATATATGATCTCAATGAGGTTACAGAACCCGCGTAGGTTATAAAGATGATATAGGATCTCACTCCAGTCACACGAAGGGACACGATGAACTCTTTCTTATACCCCTCCTTTAGAAGGGATCAAAATCATGGTATGTGGATGTAATAAGACAGTGTAACCTTGATGAAAAATAGACCATGACGATACATTCAATATATTCATGTCAGTACTATATAAAATAAGGGAGAAAAATACCCTAAACGGGGGTACATAGCACGAATTAGGTGTACGCAATGTTTTTAGTCAACTCTTGGTTTCCCCGTGTGGTTATTCCTCACATGACATGAAAATCTCCATATAAACAACATGAAGGATTTAGTAAATTTTGTATAGATAACACCCAAAATATATTCAATTCCATCTATAGATTCCCATGTTTCGCTAGTTTTTCATGTGTACAAACCTTTGTACACCAAGTTATGCATGTATACACATGGCCATGTCAGTACCCATGTACACCTAGTTGTGTACCCCAGTCATCTCCAAATACATATTCATCATGTGACCACGTATCATTTGAGATATATATTGATCTTCCAGGCATGTGTCACATGTTGTGTGATTAGATCACAAGATGTGGGATATTTAAATATGGTAGAAACCCTAACAAAAAATATAGGGGTGACCCACATGTTTTTTAACACTGGATTACAGGCTATTTAATTTCATAATTTCCAAAAATATGGGTTTCTTCTTCCATATCACATGCACACAATACCTTCGTTGTCACCCTCTTCAGAAATCATAGATACGAGGTCGGATAAAACTCCCATCATTGATGGTCATAGATCTTAGCTTTTAATATAATCAAGAAACATCCTCTCGCATTGTATGTTTCCACACCCACAATATGGGGATTAACAGATACTAAAAATCCATTATGATCCACCTATAATCATTATCTTTTTTCATGTTACCTCAATCAAACCCCTGATCAAGAACCACATTCTTTGTATCAATCCAATATTCTGAATAACAGTCACACACAAACCGAATAAATATTTTTAGTTGACCACATTTCTAATAAATAGACAATAATGAATGCACAATGAATGGTAGGGAAAATAAAAAATACATTTGATGTGAGAAATTAACCATATCCATTTTTCATTTTTCCTTAATCCATTTTCATATATATAGATTAATGAAGGGGGATAAAATCAAAAAACAATATAACTGAAGTATTTTAAGTATATCATCAATACATGAATCAATTCGTGTTCCTAGAATTGAGAAACATTAAAAAAAGATTAATGAATGGAATTTGAATACAAAATAAACATCCCAACTAATGTTTGGATCTATCACTAAAATAGAATGGTCCAATGTTACCATCACTGGCTATATTTATGAAATCCAGGGGAAAAACATACATTGATCCAAATATGATCTAGTGTTGTTTTTCTATAATGCTCCCCAATGTACATCTAGGTCTCCCAGGATTAACACTCATCCCTAAGAAACCTATATAATTGTATATTTATAGAATATCTTGGTCACCATGTCAAACCAAATAAAATAAATATATATATATTTTTAAATTGTTCACATGAAAATGTTCTTGGAAATGCCTCCCTTTGAAAATGATTATGCCATGCCTAGGGTAAAATGTATATTATATAGTCAATAGTGACCATAGATTCTTTTATTATCCATAGTTCAAGAGTTATTCAAAAATTTTAATAAAACTATATATGAATGATATTAATATATTTAATATATATCAAACATTGATTCTGGTCTGACCATCCTTATAAATCTCACATCATAAAAGTGCTTGGATTTGAAAATAATCCATATAATATCCAAAAAAAATCATGGAAAATTATAACAATCATATAATCACTATCACATAATTAGAATATTTCCATAAAATAGAACAAGTTAGGAGAGTTAGAACATTATCTCATCATTCAATTTTAAATGGGTTGTCCAATATTTCATATTATTCAAAAAATGATTACTTTTAAGTAGCCAAATATTTTAAATATATATCCTTCTTGGAACTCGATACAAGCTTCATAACTATAAATTCTTAGTTTTAGAACATAATTTTTTTTTGGGAATACGGTGGATTGTATTCAACTTCTTAATTGGATTATTTTGGGTGATGCATGTTTCCAAACCAATGGAGTTTCTTCTATTTCACTCCAACACATTGAGAATCCTTTATGTTATCTCATTCCTTCATTTTAAAAGTTTGATTTACAAAGTGAAGAATGGATTTATTATATACTGTTTCATTATTACCATGAACTATAATCATTACCTTTGTTATAAATAAATAGAATCTTTCCTAACATATTCCATTATTTCTAGCATCATCCAGCTTCTCTAGCCATATTTTTTAAATCCAATTATTTACATAAACATCCTTCTTTATATGTGAGGAATAACTTATTGGAGGAACTTTCTATATGGAAGTATTAATAAGTGATTTTACCTAACATTTAATTTGTTCAGATAATAATGTTATACATCTAATAGAAACATCTCATTTTTTATTGAACCTATCAAGCACCTATTTGTTATCCTTTGACATTTCCTTCTTCGGAATCCTCTCATACATTCACTAGCAGTGTCAAATAGTAATACAATTTGACACGCCATCTTTTGAATTAACTCAATTTTTGTTACCCTATTTCTCCATTATTTCATGAGTTTCTTGTCCGTTTTTCAATAGTCTCTAATGTAGAATCTCTTTACTAAATAGAACCATCTCTTACATATTCTTTAATAAAATGTTCATGTTTCTTCATTGACATTATGGGAGAGAGTTTTTTAGTAACTTCTTCTGGGATTTTTCTCCCGAGGTAGAAATCCAATTATTCATTTAGTTTTGTTCCCTTTTTTACTTCTCTTCGAATTAGAAAGGGATTTAGAGTGACCTATAATATTCCAACACTCTACATAAAATGGAAATATTATATTCAATAAAAAAATATATTATATAATCGTTAAAATTTATTTTTACTAAATAGAATTTTTCATTTTTTGTGAAGTATATTGTATTCTTTTTTGACTCCTCTTTATCTTCACCTTTTCACCCCAATCATTAGGGATTATTTTATGCTCCCTTAATGATACATTATGCACATAATATATATTCATGTTCTCAAATATTGAACACAAAAAAAAAATTCTAATCAATATAATTATTTATAATTTTGGTGCAATGATTCCTCCCATTCTGGATTGCAAACATTTATATTTTTTAGGATATTTAACCAATTAATTAGGCATGTTTTTGAAGATAAAATATTCATGGGATTATTCACATACACCCATGGTTTTTTGGTGGATATAAATTATTTTATATCTCTAAATTTATGATTTTTCAAATTCTATATTATATATATAGTTGAAATATATGTTTTAATAACATATTCAATTGAATTCTGGGATTCCTTTTTCTATGTTCTTGAGGTGAAACTTCTCCAAATAATATCATGCTTTTATTCTTCTCACATGTGATCATTGTTTTGTAAAATAAATATTTTATACTTGGTATAAATAAATTATTTTCATAATGGTTTATTTGGAGGTTCATGTTGGTTAGATTTGATCTTTTTTAACATTATCCACAGCTCAAGAAATTTCATACTACAAATATTTTTCTCATATTAATATAACCTAAAACTTCATTCCCATTCACCAATAAACTATGCATTTTGGTCCTCCATCATTTTTTCTCTTCACAAAAAAATTAATTTTTCTCCTTTTTCATTTTCTACATTACATATTTCTGTGAATACATAAATCCATGGATTCTTTTTGAAATTTCTACAAATAATTCGACATTCATTGAAAAACAATTGAAACATATTTCTCAAATTCATTCCATTTTAATTCTCTATTATTCATAGAAAATTTATTTTTTAAAAGTGTGTAAGATTATTCCCTAATATTCACTATCTTTGTTAGAGAAATATAATATCATAATTTTAGCTCTAATTTCTCATCCTTGGTAATAAATTCATTTACACATTATGAATTGCCATCCTGAATTACCATAATGAATCTAAAGACATTAGTCACAACTTAAATAGGTACATCCTTAAAATAATTATTGACGTAAATATGTGTTATTTAGAAGATTCAATATAACCATTTTCAAAGCAAAATTGTTCTTCACTATATTAATAGAAGTCAATAGATTTTTCAAATAAAATTAAATTCTATATATTTTAATTATGTTTTCTCATTCCCTTTTTCATTATTCCATAGATTCATAAATTTCAAAATTTTCTTTTTTATTTTCATAGTAGTCGTTTCTTTAATTTTTTTATCAAAATGACTAGGAACATATTCATTATCTGAGGATCTTCTATATTTTCTTGAAATCTAAACATCATGTATGAAAAGTATGAATAAATAATAAAAAATATCCATTCTGGGATGGAATAATATACTATAATTTCTTTTGTTAAATAACTCTATATCAAATTAAATTTCATCATGTTTTTTTTACAATTTGAATGTCCCAGTTGGACCCTGAATAAACACCTGATAGAGGAGAGGTTGATTAGAATTTGTTATATTTTTAATTAAAAAATATATTTATTTTATATTAATTCCATTTTTCCTTTAAAATCTCGTTTTAGTTATTATTGATAATTATTTTTATAATTTTATTTATGATGCATCTAATAAAATAATGATACAGACTATAAAGTTCTAAATATGGTTTTAAAATGTTTTTATACTCTCAAGAATCCTACTCCATACAATGAATGGTATATCATACTCACATATTCTCAATAAAACTAAAACTATCAATACAAGTGGTTTTATATCATATTTTCATCTAAACACATTCTCACCATATTAGACATGTGACATATTTTCAAAATATTATTCACGAATACAAAAATTTTACTATATGGTTCTTATGAATGTATCTTTATTCAATTTCACAAAGAAATACAAATGGAATTACACATGTTGGTAATATTACCTTACTAATTCCCAATAATGTAGATTAATAACCAATATAGGGATAAATATTAACCCAAAAATGATGATCTGGTCCCTTTTTATTTAGTGAATTTTGTTTCCAAAATTTCTTAAATGACAGATCATACAAATCAACCTCTTTTCACTTCACAACAGTTAGATTCTCTTGAATCTAATTACTGGATTATAGAAACTCAAATATTCCTTGACTTTAACTGCCCATAAGTATAGGTCTACACACTCAATATATTATTTTTCCATTCATTCTCTAAAACAGGTGAGGTTTCATGGTCCTATGGCTTTTTTTCTTCTTTTTATATCGTTCAATATATCCTTATTCTACTTTTTCAGTCTTCATAGAGTGATTATTCTTCTCTTAAAACCCAAAAACATTCAAACTAACAGAACACCAAAAACAAGTTGTCATTTTTCCTTATTCATTGATATTCTTATTTGAATGTGGTTAAATTAAATTTCAATTAATTTAAAATATCCAAAAAAGTAATACCAAGTGTAATTTTTCACTACAATCCAAAAAGAGTACTTATAAATGACACATACTGGGTTCCCATAATATTTCAATTTCTCATTTTTCAACTGAAATGACTTTTAACGAATAAAATTATTAAATTCTCTCACATGGTTGAAATTTATTTTATTTTATTGTTCTATTGGATAGAAATAATTTTTCTCTAAATAAAAGACTATAATATTCAAACTTAAATCACCCCAATTATATAAAAGAAATAAAACATCAACTTGTTGCATGGTGTGTTACTTTTTTGCAAGAGAACACGTACAAAAAAATCTCTACAGATCATAATTTCAACATCTAAAAAACGTTGTAAATAAATCCCCATTTCCCAAATTATTCAACTCAAATCAAACTTATGATTAATATATTTAATCATTATTATATCGGATGAGCACCAATGCATCTCCCATAAAATTATTCTTGATAACTTAGTGAAATTGGTTTTCATTATCAAGAAACACATGTAGTTAATCCACCTAAAAATTCATTTTTTTTAATCATGGATAATCGTAGATTAATTAGGTTTTTTACTCATAATAATATTTTCATTATCATCCCAAATTATTTCCTCTTTAGAATAAAAAATTCTAGAAACTTCATTTTACACCATATAAGAACTCGAAATTTTCCATAATATAAATTTATATGATTAAATACTATATGTGTATTGTTTCATATGACCTTATAATAATATGTTTTCTATATAAAATTTTATTTTATAAATTAATTTCACCAACATAAAATTAATAAATTCAATAAAAACATCATCATTAGGACATGGTAAGTCATACAATGTTCTTAAAGACATACCATGAAATCATATACTCTAAATATTATTGTAATTTGTTGTCTATAGTTTCTTTATATCATACATTGATGTAAAATGGAAAATTCACACACTCTAAAAAAGAATAATAATCTACCAAATGTCATACAATAAAATTCAATGACTTGGTAGAGTAATATGATGATGGAAGATACTCTAATAAATATGTACACATCACTCAATGTCATGTACTAAAATATTAAAATCTTCCTAAAATCATTTGATGGAGATAGTCCAATGTCATACAATCAGAATATAAGTAATATGATGAAGTTTAGAATTCATGTAAAAGTGATACATTACAC
Organism: Viscum album; assembly: GCA_963277665.1. Taxonomy (NCBI): domain Eukaryota; kingdom Viridiplantae; phylum Streptophyta; class Magnoliopsida; order Santalales; family Viscaceae; genus Viscum; species Viscum album. Next base: position 182,286,095 of record OY728120.1, read on the forward strand.
TACAATGCTAGGTAATCATGGACTTATCTTTTTTTCTATCCTCATATAGAATAATATAGATTTATTCAAACAATTCTAAAAGTATATAAGTATATACAAACATATCAATCCATATTCCAAGTAGTGTTCACATAAATTTCAGAAACCAATATACTATGAATTATAGGGATGGTTCCTCAAGCATCAGTGAGCTCTCCCCTAAACAGTGATTATATTTTAAACATTTAATTACGCTTTTAAATGTTTTCCATCCCATATTCTAGCAACCAACTCTTACTTTATAATATTTCTCATTAAAATTATTGAAGACAAGGATTATTCATTTTCATCACTAGTCATATTCATGAATATTATATCAAAAACCATCGAATGTTTTGGGTTTCTCCATAAGATAAGCAGATTTATTCTTCATTTCCCAACTGTATGGGCCACACATTTTCATTCCATTAATAACTTGAGATGTAAAATAATTTTTATATTACAAATAATATTCCAAAATAAGATTCCAATATCCATTGAATCTAATTAATTTACAATAAATACAACACCATCATCAGATATCAAAGAGAAATTCAAAAAATATATATTTAATTTCAAGGAACCCTTTGGTAGAGATAAATATAGGGTACCATTATCCATAAATGTGATAGGGATTATATTGTGACTATTTAGGAGTGAAATAACACTCCGTCCACCTATGAATTTATGAGGTGGTTATTAGTATCAAAAAAGATTTTGGATTCATTTTCCTGGATTTGAGGGATGTAGAATATATGGGAGAAATATATTCATTAAAGGATGATCACCAGGAAATGAAATAGCTGAAAAGAGATAGAATTATATTCCTTATATAGCATGGATTTATTAATATGATAAGATAGAGATAGTCACTGATCCATATCGTCAACCTCCTCATTCAGTCCTGAATATGTACTTTGAGTTGAATTTTGGGAATCCCAATTTATATGTTTTGTCATATGTACATTTATATAATATGTGGGGGTTATGTACATCATAATCTTATTAAATTATATCATGTAAAAAAATCTACAAAATATATTATTCGTCTAACTTTTCTAGTGGCATTTTCTACTGAGTAGGTTTTTATAATTGGCTAGAGTATAAGTTATTTTAAAATGTATAAAACCATCCTTGTTATTTAGTAAACGTATGAGCTATGTGCAATTTTTCAAATTTTATTTACTCTTGGTTTCAAATTACATGTAATTTTATCCAATTATTTCTATAAAAAGTATATGAAATATAATGAATCATTTCTATAGAATCAAATGTTTCAAAAACATGCACATTAAGATACTTACTAGGATTCCCAAGGGTTGACAGAATATTTAATAAATTATGTAATGTTAATAAATTTTATAAATTTTTATGAGGTTTTAAATATTTGGGAGAGACTATATATTAATAATATTAATGAAATAAATTATTAGATGTAGTTATTAGTGATGATAAATTTCAACTCGTTTTATAGTTAGTTTCTATGTAAGTGAATTTCAATTTTAATTCATATTGAATTATATAACTATAACTTATTAAAATTGTTTTGTAATTATCTAAATATTTATCGACACACTCATTGAATTAAAAATGATATCAAATATGTTTATAGTTTAATGGATTCAATATACATATCAATAGTTCATCAAAACCTATGTAACCCTACTAGAGTTATATATATATGTGTGTGTGTGTGTGTGTGTGTGTGTGTGTGAGTGTGTGTGTGTGATTGGAAAACATAAATATTAATGGTTTGATTCATCCAATTATTAAATGGTAATAATATTTATGTAATTATGAAATATTATTCATCTGATTTCCACTGGTGAACCAACCAGAGTCAACCTTTCATGTCCCCTAATTTTTCTCCATATATGACCTTCGATGCACCTTTTTATACTACAAAGGATGTCAATGTGAAACAATGGTCTAGAAAATAATTTTATAAGACCACACCCATAAACAAAATTGAAATACCAATGTAAAATATATACACACCTCCATAAAAATTTGATTAAACAATAATTCAATAAGTAAAAAAATTCTATAATAAATAAAAAGGTAGCTTATAGTTGGATAGTAATGATAAAAATTTAACAGGTTTCCCACTGGGTAGAACACATATACAAACACAGAAATTGAAATAAACAAGGATCTAGATCCATCATTGAGCCATACCTGATAACCAGTTTCTTAAAATTACTGATATAAACTAGCTAAATCCTAATACTATACATGATCAATCCAACTCAATAATGAAAAATCATGCCTCATACCTGTCCCCTTTTTGTTATGTGTTAACCCTAAAATCACAAAGGGGTTCTTAATGCACACTAATTGGAAAGTACAGGGAGTGATAAATAATTTTCTATAGACCACCCCAATTAGTGGTACCGATAATATGTAGTCATAAAAACTGCATGCACATGTGATATGATCAATAAATATGAATGATGAAAATTGGCATAATATAAAAGTGCAATTAAAGAAACACTCATCTATATTTTTGACATAAAATGCACTGTAATATTCACAAAACCAACTTCAACCAATATTGGGAGTTTCTAAACACATGGATCACCAGACCATATCATGTCTGGTTTCTCCTCTAGATCTTATAAAGTCTACAAAAAGTAGAAAAATATCTACATGTATGAATTTTGTACCACATGTTATAAACACAGGTTTACAAGACAACAATATTCACCACTAAAAGTATTTTTTCTAGAACTCTACTCACAATGACTTAATATGTACATATTATGGTAGTCCAAATGAATCAAAGTGAACATTATTGATTAGGAGGTTCAATAGTATCCTCAATCTATACCCATATATTTGTGACCATTAAACTAAAGCCCCATCTACAGTGAAATCATAACCAGATGGGTGCACAAATCTAGAACATCTACTAGATTTCTAGGCCTACCAAACACCATAAAATAGTTGAGATAATTAAATCCATCATAGAAAAAATTCTTATCCCAATAACATCGTAAATATCTCATCTCAAATTCAACCCAAGAAAATACTTCCTTAAATACCTTTTTTTATAATCTATAAAACGTCGTTTGGAAAATTCCCTATGCCATATTCATGACTACAACAACAAAAATGCATACAATACCTATCCCTAGGTACTAAGGTGACATACAATGATTCCAATGATAAAAAATCAACTTGTGAGGTCACTAAAAATGTGGTAGCGATAGTCCCCAAGATTACATTCATCTAAATACATAGGATATGAAAAGAACTAGAACCACATTTAGATACCCTATCACATATCCCAACCATGACCACTGATATTCCCTTAAGTAAATTCTCATGAAAAATCATTCCTAAAAGGACCTGTATAATTTCTCGTGAGATATCATCAAAATTATAACACACTAGTAGTTTCCCTACAATATTCCTATATATAACACCATCCATAATGGGCATTCACCACACCCATAAGTAATCCTCTAGTTACACATAGACCAATCCCAAAAACTATATAATGGAACTCAACCAAACAATCTCACCAATGGTGTAAAACCATATCAACAGCTCCAACCAAACTGAACTTCAAACATGATCTCTAAAATATCATCCTATCAACACTCTTTGAATGGCACCCAATATCCAAATACCATCCAACGATCTTCAAAAAAATCCCTTGTCATCCCCAATCCATGTCACTACATGATCCTGTATATTGAAAATTACCAAAATTAATGAAAACTAAACCCCCTTTTCATTTATCTCTCAATGTATTCGATAAAATAATGACTCTTACCAAGTTCTAAAAACACATATCAATCCTCGATAGGATTTAAAACCAAATCCACACGGAAACACTCACTTTAAAGCTCACCAAAACTATAACACCTCCCAAATGGCCTCTAAACACTGGAAGGATTCCTCAATTATTTCATACACATAAATTTTTTTTATGTATACTAAACAAAAGACCATTTATTTCAATAGGTCGGAATAAAAGAGAAACAACTACAGTTAGGGATTACATAGTGTGAACTTCATGTACATGTCATATACCATGCACCTCTAATAGCCTCATGATCATGAGCCACAACCCACTCATCATGCACTTTTCTTAACCACATAAGGATTACTAAAGACACATGGTGTGTTTCTCAAATGGGTTATTTTTTTATTGTCTCCTACACAAGTTCGAAAGACATGTATTCCACAAGACTATTGGTTATTTACTATAAATAGGGTCTGGCCATGTAGCATACATAACCATGTTCCCTAACACAATGTTTTAAGTTGATTAATCCTTCACACCCTGATCCACTAATACATGACATGTTAATATTAAAAAATTTGCCTATATTCATTTTCATCTTCCCTCACTCAAAATAAAATCCCTTGTCAATGACCTCCTTTGTCTCTCCATTTTTATATCCCTCTCCAATCTTGGTCTCATAACACATAGAGGAGACAAGATATACATGAATTCAATGGGAAATAGAGAAAAATAAAATGGTAAATAAAAATAATGAAAAGGGATGGGAAAAAAAGAAATGGGGAATGTCATAACCACAGCCTTGATGACCACAATGGTTTTATCAATAGAGATTGAAAAACAACCCATTGAGAACTAAACCATAAGGACGTAATTTCAGTAAAAACCCAATTCAAAATATATCAAAAATCAGATACATAAAATAAATTAATATTTAATTAATTAAATATTGAATATTCTATAAAAAATTAAATGGCTCAAAAATCCATAAAATTTTATCTTATAGTAAACAACATATATCTAGATGAATAGAGTTGTGAAAAAAATTCTCATATCATATTCTAGAAGAAATTATCAATTTTTATCTTAAACTCACCTAATAAAAAAACCGGTCTCCTAATTTTCCAATTAAATGACAATTTGGGTCATCAAAATCACCCAACCCTAACACATGTTAACCTCACGAAGCCTTGGTGGGTAACGAGACATCCAGATATTATCTCGAGAATGGGAACACTTTTGATCTAACTTGCCCATGTATAACATCTCATTTTAATGTCTTTTGAGATAAAACACAAAATATTTATGACCGCTTTGAATATGAAAGTTTAATTTGGTGTATTCCATTAAACTCAATAACTTTGGATTCTTCCCTTGCACCAACTTTCGAGTCCACCTCAACCGTCCAACAATCAGACTCACACCTCCCCTATAATTACATCATGAAAGTGCTTCACTAATGACCAATAAAAGGAAACCCATGAATGGAGTTTCTATATCGATTAATTATAACCAACGAACTAAACACCATGACCCATAATCTATCCACTACCAAACATAAATACCATATGTGTACAACTCACTCGAACCTGAGCACTAATATGATAATATAAATGACAATCCATTCTTGGATCAACTGAAACCATGAAAATCCCCAAAACCCCAGTAGCCCTGAGCTAGTTCCTTGTGTTATTACATTGGTACAAAAAACAATGAAGACTCATCCCTAAGGACCAAATATTTTGGTAATTTTTTAAAACTATATATAAACATATGTTTTACATTGCAACATGAAAGGGGAAACAACAAAATAACACCATTGGAAACATCCATAACACCTATATTATCCCTACAATAACATCATAATGTACATCATTGCATCCTTGAAAAAAATAAAAATTATAAAAGGGGTGATCACAAATGACCAATAAGGGTAAGTAATATAGTAGAAGCTAAAATAATCAAAAAATTCATTGTGATTGGAAAAAACATTCCATTAGATCAAAATCCTGACCATAATATGGATGGAATAATAATTGAATAAATAATTCCATATAAATAATCACATGAGAATGAAACATAACCATGAATGTCATAATAGACTGATAATCACATGGATATAAAATATTAATCTCATAATGGGCGAATTCATAATGTTAGAATTTATAAAAATATCATGTAGGCCTTGTCCAAGACATCTCAAATTAAATTCTAAAGGCATTATCAAAATCCATTTCTATTTTGTTCCATGAGACCTATTGATAAAGAGAGGCCCTATATAAGGCCATGACCATCTCATATAATTTCAAATACATTCCTTTTATATAATTTGTGGAATATAAACATTAAAAACATTTGTATTACAAAACAATCAGATGAAATATGAATACTTTAACCATACATTATGATACTTGTTAATTGAACATCTTAATTCAAACTAAACATAAACCCTTCCAAAATATTTGGTAGATAGTATCACAAGAGATAAATCTCAATGAATATAATATTTGACAAAGGATTTTGACAAAGGATTTTGACATAAAAGAATATATTATTAAACAAATATTGAGAGAACTAATCTTTAAACATTTCAACATATCCCATATCACATTAAAAACAATTTAATGATAACACATATAAAGGAATCATTAAATGAAACATAAATTATCCTGATAATTAGAAGAATCGTGATATAAAAAAAATCAAATGTAAGTAAATACACAACCAAAATAATAAATATTTGGTGAAAAATGAATATGTCAAATTGAAGTAAACTTTAAACAAGAAAAAACCATTTTACTTTATAAAGAAGAGTTATTTTGGAAAATAATTTTAATTTTATCATAAAATAATATTTTAAACATATATATCCAAGAAAAAAAGGGAAGAAAAATGAAATTTTATTTGAGCCATAAATGATGTCCTAGTAAAGTGAAAACTTGTAAAAAGGAGTTTTTATGAAACATTAAGAATACACTATTTCTGTGCAGTTTAAGGGAAATATTACAAGGAATTTAATGTGGAAACATGTGTTTGTATTCATAAAACCATAAATTAACTAATATAGTTTTTCTTGGTATAATTTTTTAGAAAAATAACGATGCATTAAAATACATTATGTAGTACACTTGAAAATGGGTAAGAAAATGGGAAGATCTCTTTAATCAGACTTACTTACCGAGATGAATTGAAAAGGAAACCTTATTTAAACATGTATATCCCAATAAAAGAAGGATTAAATGAACTAGAAATTTTATTTTGGAACATAAAAACAAAATATTGAATATTTTTATAAAAATAATGGAGGATCACATTGGGGTAAAGAGAGACAAACTGTACCCTGATTGAAAATTGGGGATTTGGGGTGAACCCATTACCACTTTATAATTAATCGAATCGTATTCCCCATAAAATTAATATTAATAAAATTAAACATATAATAAATGGAATATAAATATATTCATGATTTTATACATAAAAATTTAGTATAAATACTCCATAAAAAATACATAGTGGTGGATAAGGCATAACACACAGAATTAAAGGCAAGATACGAACACCATCACCTTATGTTTGAAAGTGTTCTGCACTTGTACCTAATATCCAAAATAATGAGATTAGATTTATTAATGATGTAATTAAGAACCTATGAAAACATTTATTTTATTTAATATAATTTTATTTTGTTAATTTACAATGTTTATGAGGAGTTATGAGAATCAATATTGACGTTCTAGGGCGTTTATTTAGTTGTTTTTCAGGATCAGTTTGCTTTTACACATATATTGAGGATCATATAAAATTTAAATAATTACCCAAGGTTGAAATTATATTTTTTAATGTATATTAATAATTTTAAATTATATTATATAATTGTTTCTCAATATAAGGATGATTCATCAGATATAACATTAATTATAACCATTTAAATTGTTTTTTGGTTTTTTGATTGTCACAATCTAGTTTTGTCTTATTTATTAACATAATGTATATATTCTCGTTCAAGAACACCGAATAACATATAATATCAATAATAAAATACTTTTTAACCATATTTAGGTTTTTATAACAAACCTTTAAAATGAAATTGAAAAACAAAAACAAGTCTTTCACGAAGGTGGAAAATCAACACCTCTAAGACGACATTTTCATCTTTAAAATAAAAGTAAAATGACAAGTGAAATGATGGTGTATTTTCCATTGAAATAATAAAATTAAATTATATAAATGTTAATGCATTTATAATGTCACTTTTTAATAGGGAGGTGATGGAATGATATAAAAATAAATTAAATTGAGAAGAATATTAAGAAAAGATATTATATTTTTACCGGTGAAATTCTCCTCCTTGAGAACCTCTTTAATGGATTCGTTTGGTATTTTGTTAAGAAAAAAGGGACAAATATGTGGGGTACGGGATTCTAATGAGTAATGGGAATCAATTTTATATGTCACAAATCATTTACGGTATGAAGAGACGAGGTGTTGAAGGGTCATATTTATAGTGGTGGAGAGGGGTGTTTTTTATTATTTTAATCATTAGTTTATTATTTTTTTCTCAAGACTAAGAATAGTTTGAGAATTATAAACAAATAATTAAAAAATTAATTTATTTTAGAAACTATGGTTCATAAAACATTCAGAAATCATGTAATATATTATTTATCTTATAATGTATATATACACTATAAATTACAATATTACATTTTTCACCAAAAATCCAACTATTTCATAAAAATACAAACTATTCACCATAAAAAATTTTATACATTTAGAATTCAAAATGTAACTCAATTTTCAAAAAATAATTCTATATATATATGAAATTTGATTTTTATGTCATATAATTATTTAATAACAAATTACTGATTTAAAAGTTTTAACTCATTTTATGTCTCATTCAAAAATTGATTAAAGCCTTATATGATTATATTATAATAAAAATAAAGAAAACTATTAATTTATGAATATATTTAGTGAAAATATATATAATTTTAAATCATTAGATTAATTATAACATTGTAATTAAACAATTATGTTTTTCAAAAGTACCAACACTTAATTTATTATTTATAAAAAAATTACTTACATAAAATTTATTATAATTATATCATATTAACACCTATAAGATTCATAAATATTATTTATACTTTCATTTGAGAGGTTATTATTATAATTTACACTTTAATTTTTATAATGGTCATAGTATTCTTCCAACAACCACATTATTATTCATCAAAAATGAAACTTATTGGATGGATTCCTAAAATTTAACCAAAGTAAATTTTAAAATGACACTTTAAAAAATAATGATTATTTTGTAAAATATTATTTATAAAACTATTAAAATTAATATCTAAAACATGTTATCTATTAAAAGGTGATAAAATAATGTTTATAATAATATTTGATTTTATGTTTAAAATTTTATTTATTTATATCTTTTTCCTATAAAATCATTGGGATGAATGTAAAAACCAATAATTATTACATCATATATTAATTTCATTATTATCTCTCCTTAATAGTTTTTAATTTTATTTATTAATACAAAATATCATTGGGAGAATAAAAAATAGATTATATAAAAATGCATCCTTTATGTTCAATTATTTTTCCATTTCTAATTAATTGGTAATAAACAAATTAATTTTATAATCTTGTTTAATTTATACTTTCCTAATTTACATAGTCTAATTAATTTATTTCAATTTAATGACCTAGTTTTAAAAGTAATTTTAAAATAATGATATTAAACAATTTTTCATTTTATTAGGTTTTTGTGAGAAACCTGTGATGTAGAAAAATTAAATTTAAAATTATACATACCATAAAATCCTAGGGAGTTATATTCTACATTCCATTAAAAATATTCTACTAAAAAAGTTGAAAATTTACATCCAAAATCAATTGTTGATACTTCAAAATTCATTTTTAGGAAACCCACATAGTTGATAGGGTAAAACAAATATCCTCTTAATAAGAGGAAAAATAAAATTTGAAGGTTGCTATAAAACATAGGCACTCTAATAGGATAATATTAGTGAGAACAAAAAATATGGACATAGAGATTAATATTACAATCAATTTCGGATGAAGAGTTATATAGAACATTTTCATTATAAATTTAACTATCACAAAATCAAAAACCAGGTGATCAATAGAAAATCCATTGATCACTTGTTAATAATAGTTAACGGATAATGTTTTTGTTTTAGAATCCTTTTCCAAGAGATGTGACAGTCCATTAAAATCATTATAATATAATTTTTTGATTAATTTCATTGTCTACGAATAATCTCATCTTTTGGTGTCTCTATATTCTATTTTCACATCATTACATAAATATGGAAATGGATGTTCAAGATGAATTTTCAAGCCTGAATAATTCAAATCAACATCTACAGATCAAAAAATAATGAAAATTATAATTACCTATTCCTCATCTTTTTATACGTTAACAAAACCCAATATTGTTAGGATAACATAATTTAATACACCAAAAATAGTAAACCATTATATTATTAATAAAATTAGTCTGAAAAATTCAATAGTAATACATGATGTTCTACATAGTTCATTAAAAAAATAACCTTCATTCCAAAAAATATTTTATACTATGATTGAAACATAAAAATAAGAATTATTTTATCATATAGTCTTCTGAATAACATCAATAATTATTAATGTCTCATACACAAAATCTAATTTCTTAATTCTCTTAATCTTAAAAATATGATAATCATTTCCAAGAATAACTTGAATCAACATATTCCTACAATAAAATTATATTTTAATGAAAGAGATAACGAAACCTTTATTTCTTATAATATAATGTTTACCATATTCTTATATGATTCTGAAAATAGTGAATATCACCAAAAAAAATTATTCACTCAGTCTAAAAGTCATTTTTCATTCTTATGGTTATTTATTTGATAAAATCGATATCCCTAAAATAAAAATAACCTTTAACAATTATATAGTTATATATATATATATATAATTCATAGTAATCATGGAATCATGTAGTCTTGTTGTTGGAGTTTCACCTTTATCGACCATTGGTTGTGGGTTTAAACCCTTTGGGATTTCCAAACGTAATGGGTTGTCCCCCAACATATGGGTTATACTTTTTATTATAGACAATTAATATAATAACAAAATAAATTTTATTTAAATACTTGAAATAAGGAAAATAACGACACTTACTTTTAAAAAAGTTTTCAATATAACCCCAATAAATAAATACTTCAACCATTTAAATCTACATATGTTCTTATTTTTGTTAGATTTTAACCTACAAAAGTGGGTGTTTACTCATTAAATTCCTAGGTTCCCCACATTTATGTCATTTAACTATAAATGTATTCTTAGGATATATTTTATTTCCATCTATCATACTCACCATTTTCTTCATTAATTATTTTCTTTATGTCCTCATATTACACAAATAAATAATTTTCCAATTTGGTTGAGACACTTTTTGGTATTTCTCCTTCTACATTTATTGCATTATGGAAATCTATCCGTTTTTCCTCCATGATTTCCACTACTGAAGATCTTAGAAAACATCATTATTATCTTATTTGGTGAGTTCGAGACTTGGTTAGGGAATATGTTGTTAATCATACTTTGAAAAAAAATCATTTGGAATGAATGTGAAATCATTCACTCTAATAAATATTGCATTGATTTCTCATTGAAACCACTATTTTCATAATGTTCAATGTTAACATGAATCCCATTATTTCAAACCATTAACTAAAACCAAAAGTCATAGTGTCAGTAAAAATAGTCAAACTGAGAAAAACACTTAATCATTTATAAATATCATAACAACTTATTTTAAATATAAAAAACCATTTCTATAAGTTATGTTATATATTCAAATCCATCATAATGTTTTGTAATGAAAATATTAATTATCCTAATAATATCCCATGGGGTATCAAACCTGATGCATAGTAGGGCCCATTATTGTGTACCTGGTTACCACTAGTTCGGCTCAGGACAGTTTGTAGGAGTTGTTAAGCCTAGGTGCATATGTGCCGGAAGAAATCCACTTATAGTATCCACGTAGGGATGTATTTCTTGGAATACCCATACAATCTCTATATTATTATAATTATAATATGTTCTTATATTCTTGTACTCAATGTCTATCTTATTCTTATGTTCCCTAATTTATGTTTTTTAATTCTAGTTCAAAATGTTTTTATTAATATCCCTCTAATACCAATAATAAATACCAAGACCCCAATATCCTCAATCCAATGCCTTACCTTATTATATTGGTGTGATAAATATATAAGTCAAAACCTGAATGACTGCATAGTTTAGTAGTTTTTGAATACAATATTAAAACAAAAGATTTACATTAGAGCTTGAAAGAAAAACTACATATAAACTCCATTGGAAACTATCATAACTCCTAGGTTATCCCTACATGTCATTCATAATATACATCACTGCATCTTGGGGGAAAATAAAACATATGAATGGGGTGAGATCAAATTCTCAATAATGGGTATGTATTACAAAATAAGATAATATAGACAAATAAACCATGGTGAATGACTAAAAATACATTTCATTAGAACATAAAATTGATCATAATATAGAAGAAATGTAATATGAATATATAATTTTATATAGATAATAAATATAGAATAAAAAATAACCTTGGATATTCTACTAATCGAATCATCACGTTGTTATCAATTACTAATATCATAATGGGGAAATGCATAGTGTCTGATAACATAAATATACCATTGATGCCTCAACCTGGACCTATGAAAATAAATGGTTATGGCCTTGTCCAAATCCATTTATCTTTTGTATCCTGATACCAACCTGGTGAGATATGGGAATGATATATTTTTTAGGGTCCATGTAGTGTCCCCTAAGGAACCTTCAGTGTGTTTTCCTACAGTTTGCAATGATCAGGAACAAGGTATATGGGGGAATGACTTGCTCCGGATAGGCACTAGAGAGGTTTCAATTCGTGTGCTATGAAATAAGTTTAGTCTCTTGGGTAATTTATTACATGAGTCTTTAAAATACATGATTATTTCTTTCGTTTATATGCATAAGGTCCCTAATAATGAATCTAGTTATGTAGATTCCATCCAATATGCATGTGGATGGGATGATGAGATTCGGGGTAGTCGGCATCCAATCCTGAGGAAAGGTAATGGAAGGAGGGATAACCATAAATAGATAAAGTAATACTCTTATTTACCACATCCAATGTAGACTATATCCACAATGATGTTTAATGATAAAAAGATAACTAGTGAAAAGTCATGTTGCCAAAAGTAGGAGTTTGATGGTTTTATTGATCAAATGTTGGAATTTCTTATGGATTTCAAAGAGGTTCTTGATGAAACTATTTTTAATTGTAATTATTATAATTAGGAGGCTGAAATAATAATGGAATTATCACTATGGTTTTACACTAATTAGGATCAACCCAACTATATTGATAAACCTGAACTGATTTTACTAATAGGTTTCAAGAAGTGTAAGATCTCATAAGAGTACATTCCATCTTGGGACAAATTGGTGTTTATAAATATAGATCTTATGATGGATGGCCCAGACACCCATGTGCCCATTATCTCATGGAGGTTATTCAGGGAGTCTAGAACTGGTGTGATGAAACTATTTTTTAAGGAATTGGATTTCTCGTTTTGGGATTAAATTTTTGTTTCTCACTTTTTTCTTTAAAAATGTTGAAAAATAAAAATTTAATTTTTAGTCACTCTCATGGGACCTACCAATGCATCGAGTGGATATAGATCACATTGTCCATCACATAATAATTCCAATAAATTTTTTATATGAAATGGTTTAGACATAAACATCTTAAACATTCATATTGGAAAACTAGAAAAAAATTTGTATACTTTAACAATAAACCCTAAATGGTATCGAATAGAACATCCACATTCAAATTTATTAGAAACCCTTAAGAAAAATTTTGTATATGGTACCCTAAGAGATAAACACAATAAATTACATTATTAAACAAATTATTTTTACATATATGAAGATACCAATGAATCTTTTTAGATGAAATTAATCTTTAATCATTTCAATGTTCTTTATACCGCTTCAAAACATTTAAATCATAATCCTTTTGAAGGAATAATAAAAAAACATAAAATATTAAGAGAATTGTAATAATCATGATATTATATGTCAAATTATAGTAAATACAACACACCCTCAAGGAATAAGTGGTCAACATGGCATTTATCTCACAGAAGTTAATGAGATACAAGAAAACCCCTTTTACTTTAGAAAGAAGATTTTATCTTGGAAATCATTTTTATTATCAATACATTCCTATGGTAAAGATGTATTTACCAAAAAAGAGAAGGTAAGGACAATTAAATTTTATTTTAGGCATAAATTATGTCCCACTAAATTCAAAAAATTAAAAAAGTGTTTTAATGACAATTTATAAATACAACATTTTCTTGCGGTTTAAGGGAAATACTAATGGGAATTTAAAGTAGAATGGATTTATGGTGTACATAAAACCAAAAATGAACCAATATAGATATTCACTATAATTTTTATTCTTATATTAAAATATCTAAATCATAAAATATGTTATATAGTTTACATGAAAATGGGTATAAATCGGTAAGTTATCTTTAGTCGATCCTACATACTAGGATGAATTGATAAGGGAACCTTATTAGAACATGTATTTCCACTAAATGATGGATGAAATGATCTAGATACATGATTTTAGAACATAGAAATGAATTTATAATAATTTAATAAAACTATTTAAGAATTACATTAGGTTAAAGATATAGACTGTATTACTCGAATGAAAAATGGAGGCTTGGGGAGAATCCCTTGCCACATTGTAATCAATCGAACTGTATGCCCTATAAAATTAATGATAATAAAATTAAATATTAAATTACATTAAAAGAAATATATTATTTATAATATACATATAATTTATGTATACATACACCATACACTAGATATAGTGGTTAATAAGGCATAATTCACATAAATTAATGTGTGATGAGAAAACACTTACCTTATGTCATAAATCGTTCCTCACAGGTGCATAATGTCCTAGAAAATGAAACTATATTCATTAATTATATAATTAGGAAACTTTTAAACATGTATTTTGTTAAATATAACTTTACTAAGTTCATTTATGGAATTTTTTCTGATTACATGATTCAATTTTGACGTCCGGTTTGTTTGTTTAAATGACTTTCATGATTGGTTTACTTTTAAATGTATATGGAAGATCATGTAAAATGGAAACAAATATCGAAAATATAATTATATTTTATTAATAAACATCTATAATAATCATTTTTCTGAAATAGTTTTGTTCTACATATGATGATGATTTCTTATATATAACTTTAATGATAATCATTTAGATTGTTTTTTGTGGTTTTTCTATCTTCAGGAACTTGTTTTTCCATATTAATTAAAATAATGTATATATATAACCTCAAAAGGGTAAATAATTTATAATATGTATAAAAATATATTTTCTAACCATAATTGTGGTTTTATAACCGTACTTGAAGGTGTACATGAAAAACAAAATCCACATCATGCACGAAGTTTGTAAATCAGCACCTGTCAAATGATGTTTTCATCTTTAAAATAAAAGTAAAAGAAGATGAGACTTGATGGTGGATTTAAAATTGAAATAATAATATTACTATATATAAAATATAATAGAGTTATAATGTCACTTTGTAAAAGGTAGGTGACACAGGGACAAGAAAATAAAATAAATTGAGAAGAAAATAAAAGAATAGAAAGTGGAGTTTTACCTTCAAAATTCTCATCCCTGAGAACCTCAATAATGGGATTGGTTTTCGTCTTATATTGATAGGAAGTTTTCCTAGTGGTGGGAGAGGAAATTGGGATCATTATTGGGAATAAATTGGAAAAGTCACCAAGATTTTATGGTGTGATGAGAGGACGTGGTTATGGTGGTATTTATAGTGGAGAAGAATTGTGTTTTTTTTATTATTTTAATCATTATTTTTTATTTATTCTCAAGACTCTGAATAGATTTATAATTATCACTAAATATATTAAATAATTAAGGGAAATTAGGTATTATAGTTCTTATATAATTCATAACTTAAGGAATAGTGTATTTATCTTATATTGAATATATATATCATAAATTATTGTATTTCACTATTCACCAAAAATATAACTATATAAAAAATCTAGAAAATTCTACATAAATTTTATATATATATATAATTGAAATATGAAATCAATTATTTAAAAATAAATTTCTAAATATAAGAAATATAATTTTTAAATCAAATCATTATTTACTCCAAAAATAATTATTCATAAATTTTAACTGAATTTATGAGACATTAAAATTTTGATTAAGGCATCATAAAAATATATTATAATAACAAGACATAAATATATTAATTAAGGAAAATATATATTCTTTTAAATCATTATATTAATTATGAATTTGTAATTAAACATTTAAATTTTACAAAAATACAAATATTTGATTTATTATTTTAAAACATTTATTTATTGATACTTTAAAATAATTATTTTATATAAAAACTTATAAGATGGAAAAATACTATTTATACATTCGCAGGTGATGTTTCTTGTTATAATGTCCCCATTTATATTCCAAACGGTCACATTATTATTCCAACGATCGATTAATGTCCATCAAAAATGGAAGTTATTATAAGAATACAAAAAAAAATATTCTAAGTAAAATTTGTTATTACACATTCAAAAATATTATTTATTTTGTCAAATATAATTTTGGAATGTCTCTAAATTTATAATTAAATCCATTTCTCCACTAAAATTTACTAAAAATATGTTTAGAAAAATATTTCTTTTTTATGTTTAAAATTGTATTTATTGATATCTTATTCCATTAAAACCATTTTGATGAATGTAAAAATGTTTGATTAATTACATAATATATATATATATGTCATTAATAAACTTCACTAATACTATTTAATATAATTTATTAATATAAAATTTCATTTAGGGAATAAAAATATTTTTTATAAAAATAATTCCTTTATATTCATTTGGTTTTCATTTCTAATTAATTGGTAACCAACATATTGATTTTATAAACATGTGCAATTTATATTTTCATAGTTTACTTAATCTCATTCATTACATCTAATTTAATGTCTAGGATATCAATTTCATTTTATAATAATGACATTCAATCCTTGTTCATTTATGTTTGGTTTCTTGTGAAACATATGTTGTCAATAAAATTAAATTTAAAATGATACATACAATAAAATATTAGGGAATTATAGACCACACCCTCTATATTAAAATACTGTAAATATCATAAGTATCATTAATTCTAATGGTCTATGGTGTTCTCCCCATCATAAGTATTTCCTTACAACACTACTTGATCATTGGCCTCTATAGATCTAGTGTGGGTAAACCACTTGAGTTTTCATAAGACATAAAAAGGCACAATGTACCAACACATGGACCCCTATTCCGAGACACAAAACCAAATGATGTTATTCATAACATGTGTAGAAGTTACCCAGAATAATAATTATTTTTTCCAAAAAATCCCCACTAACCACCACTCTCATTATCAAGGTAGATTGAATTCCCAATAACCTCTCACAAGATCTCACATTCCAACCTAATATGACTCACATGAATATTATGGTTGCATGTTTTCATGAATCCAAACACTCCACATGACTAATTGTCACATGTGTAATGTCTTATATAACTTTATAAATGTACATAAATTAGTAACCATGATACTCACACATGTTATACTTGAAAATATAGATCACCCTCATCTACAAAATCAATGCATCTCTCTCATGTAATAAATAAACACCCAACATCCCACTACCTAAGTATAATTCTAAAAACAAAAGTTTACAGAAACTATACTAATAAAACAGTAAAAGAATATCCAAATTTTAATAGATCCTAGTATCTAATGTAACATATCCACTAAATATATCTTCTTAATCGACATCACTCCCAATACTCCACCTCCCAAACCCAATGGATTCACAAGAAAAAACAAAAGGATAATTTACACATAATTACCCTGATTGTGATAGAAAACCCATGTGGGACCCACCAATTGGATGGTTAAACACACCCACCAAATACCACATGTATATTAGATGTCCTCCGGACACAACCATAAGACCGTATACTCTGTAGAAATCATGTTTCAATAACCCCTCCTATGGTATTAAAATACCTTCCTAGAAATACAAACCTAGGACTATATGGATACCCTAATAATAGGTCAACTCATGAATAATTGAATAACATATATGAAATGAATTCCCTTATCCGGCCCCCACCACATAATCTAGTACCCATAACACCCATTAGGATCTCCATACACTGTCAACGAAGGGACTACATTTTCATAACTAAAAAACATCTCAACATTAGATCTGTATGACCAGTTATTAGAGGAAAAACAACTTAAATCTTGTTGAGAAGAATACCTCAATGATATTTATGGTATAACTAATTATATATTTGTATTTAATTTTATTATTAAAACTTAACAACCATAATCAAGGAAATAACATAGAGATATACATATTTCATGTGAATAATACATGCCTAGGATGATTCCAGTACATATTCCTCAATCCAATGGGCCAAGAGAAAAAATTCACATTAAATCATAAATCCATAACCAATTGTATCACAACAAGTTAAATAATAAAACCATAAAAATATAAACAATGAATAAAAATGCCACCATCTCAGTATCATGGACTTCCCATCAGAAAATGTGTTTATGAGACACCAGTCTGAGGTTCATCAGAATGTCTAACACATTCTTCATCTACTTGTCTACCAGCATCACAAATCATAAAATAATATTGTCACTAATATATTATTGTAATGATCTAGGTAGGGACAATATGAAATGTCACCTTTTTTAGAATTTCATAAGATCTCATGTGTTCCTCCATTTAAACCAGATGATTATGAATAGTGACATGTTCCTACCATGATAATTTGGGAAGACTGTATCCACTAATAATTGATAAATAAGATGGGAAACAACCAAATAATTCTATAAACATCAAAGTACAAATTAATAAAATGAGTACGACAACATACTATATTAAATGAATTCACAAAATATATAAACAAAATTATTATATAAAATCAATAGGTCTCCTACTTAGTAATCCACATATATATATAGAAAAAAATTAAATATGTATCTATAGTTACCCCTGAGTTTTATTTCATTACCATTAAATAAAAAATTATTTCACTCCACTAATCTGATCCTAATACTCCAAATGAGAATACTTATTTGATCCTACAACACTGAGACTTTTCCCTATGAACTATGAATAATGTGCTCAACCATAAATCGGATATACGGGTATACATATTAACCAATGTACTTGTATAAAAAGTGAAAAAAATATCTTAGTATACCATGGAAAATGGAACTTCTATTTGTGTTGTAAAAACTAGTTTATATACATGTGATATTCTTAGCCTAATTGAATAAATATAGTTCAAAAAATTAAATCATCATCTAGAATAAATTACACACTTGTGGATCATCATGACCTGACATTCCACCAGATATCGACTAAACCTATATTGAAAAATGATGAGTGTCTATGAACATGTGGCTCACCACGCCAAAATACATCAGGTGTGAAAAACGTAATATAAGGAATATTGTAAAATATGGATGTTACAAAAAAGTAATAATTATATACCCTAATGAATAACCATAGGAATTCATGAAAAAACACACACTAATGATAATATCTAGGACTCCAATAGCATGATTTGATATACGAGATGAGAACTGTACTCAATCTAAGAGAACATGTATGAGTCTGAGTAGTCTAGTAGAACAAACTGTGATCTTTCATGAACCAGGGGACAAATAGAAACTGTGGTCCCTATATAAAACTTCTAATAAAATAGAAATAATCCCTAGATAAGGTTAATTTCAAACTAGATGGATACATACATCCATATCATCCCTATGATGTCATGGTCCACTTTTCACTTTCCAATATGGGATATCATCAATTCAATCTATGGGGAAATTATTAATAACATCCCGAATTTCAATCTCACATATAACATGATAAAATGAAACCTCATACATCTCTAGAATAATCCTTAAAACACAGTTCAACTAATCCATGAACCCAAAAACATAAAAATATCCACAATTGGATTACACCAGCCATCTTTGGGATCTAATGTGAAACATAATGTTTCCAGTTATAAAACCATGATTTACCATATTAGGGTCAAAAAACCCTAGGGTTATTATAGGCACATGGATCATGTTCATCTCAAAAATAGATCCAATACCTGCATAAGAACCTCATTTGTTGACTCTTAAAACTAACCCATCCACAACTAGTATCTGACCCATAAGTGAATACTCAAGAAAAATCATTCTAAAAAGGGCCTTCACAACAACATAAGAGACTTCATTAATAGTAGTAAACCCTATAAGGGGATAATTATTTTCCCTCTATAGAACACCACCAATTCTAGGTCATCATTATTCCCACAAGGGAATCCCCTAGGGTCCCTTAGACCCATCCCCAAATAAATGAAAAGGTAACCAACCATAATCACCATCCCATGGAATCAACCCAAACTAATAGCTCCAAAATAATTAATACATGACAAAGTGGTATAAAACCTCAACTTTTAAACAATTTATCAACTAGTACAGACATACATAGAACATCCATGTAACCTCAAACAAAACCTCACATCTTCTCCAAACTAAGTTTCTACTCTATACCACATTTTCGTAACCTTTCTAATATAATTAATCTAATCCCCAAAATATATTCCTTTACATGTTTTTTAATAAACTAAAGACTATCAACTAGGTATCAAACCACACATCTACCCTTATGAGGATTTTGAACGTATTCCTAAAGAATATCCTCTCACCAAAGTCTCCCATAAAGGCCACCAAACTGATATATAAACTATGAATGTATTCTTCAGTTACATCTAATAGGGAAATTTTTTTCGAATGGACTACTTATAAGTACAATTCTAGATTTAGAGTGAAAACTTGTGAAACACCTCCAAGGATGGACTGAACTATGTGTACCTCATGTACACGATGTGTCCCTCCTACGATCTTGTCTATGTGTTGGCCGTATACTACATAGTTTCCACATTCCTTGACCGTAGACAATTAATCAAACACACATAGCATGTTGGATCACGGTGTACCTATCCATGTAACATAGATTCAATGAAACAAATTACACCACATGGGTCTTGGCCATTTAATTCAAATGGGGTCTGGTCATATTCCTAATATGAACATATTCCACTAGACTATAATAGCCCAATATTTTAGTTTATATTTCCCATTAAAAATATACTATTGAGTAATTTTTTACACCCAAAAATTTACTAAAATGAAAACTATGATGCTAAAAAAGATTTAATTATTAAATATCATAGTGTTTTTTTAATCTCGTTAGAATTGACAGTAGTAACTATATTATAAATTATTATATTTATTTATCAATTTGTTTTTTCCAATGAAAAATTATTTTTGATTCATTATGTGAATATTATATTATATTAATTTCAAATATTTTTTGACAATATTTATTTTCTTGAATAGTAAAAATATGGTTCAAATGAAAAAATTTCATTACTAAAATAGTCTATTTATGAGAACATTTTAATAATATATATATATATATATTATAATTTTTATTTTAAAAATAAAAAAATGAATATATAAAAACCATATTTAATTATTTTGGGGACATAAGAAGTGGTTCACTAAAAAATATAAGTTTTTATGTGCTTATATAAAAATAATAATATTTTCACTTATAAGAATATAATGAAACAAATTGAATACAATATTTGAGATCAACATTTAAAAATTCTGTAATGAGATAAATTTTATTTTTATATAAAAATTCTATTATTTCATGTAATATCAAATGTTGATAATTGTAAAAAAAATTCTCAATGATTTTCTTAATATAAATTTTATAATTTTTATCCAATAAAATAAATAAATAAATCTTAAATAATGAATATAAGTTTTTTTAATCATATATTTAAATATTTTAAAACTCATTCATATTATAACAAATACTATATAGGATTAAGAACACTAAATTATTAATATATCTATTCTATATAAAAATTTTATATTAATAAATTGTTTTAATTCCAAATATAATTTTAATTTCTCTAGAAATTGAATTATCATAATTGCAGAATAAATTTAAGTTCAAAAAATAGTTTCTGACGGTATGGGTTACAATATTGTTTAAATAAAATTTAAATTAGTTAGTACGAGATATTTAAGGTAAAAAGGAAATTGTTCTAATGTACAAATATATTGGTAAATAACTAAAAAATATTGATTAAAAATGTCTGGGAATTCATGGTTTAATAATACATGACCCAAGATCACCTAAAACTACATTATTTATAACATTTTGAGTCAATTACTTTTAAATAGTTTAATTATATCATTGAAAAATAATGGTTATTCCCAAATGATCTATGTTATTCAATTAAAAAAAGACCCACTTCAATCACTTCATACCAAATATATCCCTTTGAATTTATTTCTAAAAAATGAAATTATGTTCCACCTACAACCATAAACCACATAATTAGTCCTCTAGTCACCATTATTTATCACATTGACTCTATTTTAGAGGTTTTATCTTAGAGAACACTCTATATCTCACTAGAGTAAATTGAAAGTGTAGAGAGAATCAAGACCTGCTATTAGGGATCTTCCATACCCCCTCGTTATTTGTTGATTTTGAAATCTCTTTTCATGTCCCTTTTATATAAATTATTCTTCTCTATAATTTCTTCTGTTTTATATGTATTTCAAATATATATATTACTAGTTAAATAAAATTTCCATTTTTCGGTTATACATGTTTTTATTACCCTTCTAAATAATCACTTTTAAGTAAAATCAATTTAAGTTAACATTTCTATTTCTTGTATCATGTAATTCATCACCCAAATAAGATATTAGTACTTCATTTATATCTTCAAAAAACACTATTTTTAAATAGAGAACCATATTTGTTCATTTATGGTATTTTTTTTTAAATATCATTCATTTTATTTAATGACCATTTTTGTATTTCACATATCTTCACCCAATTCATTCATTTTTATTTTTTATTCTCCTATATCCTTCTTATGAATTTTATATGTTTGAAATATATATTAATGTGTTGTATCCATTTATATATTATGATATTCAAGAAAAGATATTATTCCTTATTCTCTTGGGAATCCTTATGATTTAACGATTGGTTCTGCCTTGAATTAGAATTATAAAATCCACATTCTTATTCATTATTTGATGATTATTATGGTTTATGTAGGGTTTCTATTCCTCATGAGTTAAGAAAATATATTAATTTAATTAGGTGATGTGTGGGCCCAAATTATATATCCCTCTAATAAATGTTCAAAATATTATATCTCAGGATATTTAATGTATGTGATTAGGGAGTGATCATAATACACCAGAGGACATTATACTCTTTGTGATTAGGGTCTTCCGAGAAACCCTTGACAAATGTTTTTGATATCACATCTTAGGTTTTTTTATATATCATTGATTCCATGATCTTATGATATCATTTACTAATATCGTGGTTACAATCCCATAATTATCCTCTCTATGAAATGATGTTATAATATTTGACACTTGTGTAATGATTTATTACCATGTTTATTACCTTATAGGACTTCTATTTTAGAAGATCAGCATATGTTAGGATAACTATATAAAGTTTTAAATAATGATGATGTTTTTAAATTTAACATTATGTACTTGTATGACTAATATTCCAAATAAAATTTTCCCAAATATCCTTGGTTATTATTTGTTGGAAAATTATGTTAAAGATCATGACATAATATGTGTTTAAGGTTTTTATTACTATAAAAATGGGGGTTTTAGATGATAAATCGACCAAATGAAAAGAAAAAACTACATAGAATGTTTATATAGACTATTTTGTCCTATAATAATATTTTTACCATTCTCAAAATAAGAATATATGATTTGTGTTCTTGAAACTATATGTTTTCTGATAATTATTTTTTAATAGAAACCCATTCAATCATTATATAAGTCCTAATTCATTCCCAAAACACCATGAAATTACCATCAAGGGGTACCCAACAAAAAATATCAAGAATTAAAATATAATCACAAATAATCATAGAGGATATAATAAATATCATAAAAATATCCCTATCATGAGGTGGAATACTTTTAACCATCACGATAGAATCAAAACCTCCCAACTATCACTTATTGATGCATACCTAAATGATCTCATCAATGATGATCTATTATCCATATCCCTAATTCACTCATTCTAATGTATTAGCATAACAATTCACAGAGGAGGACACATATTTGAGATGACTAAGGTTCAAGGTTGAAAATAAATAGTGAAAAAATAAAATAATGAAAACCAAAAATGAATATACCAAAAAAGGTCATGAACCCAGTTCCTATAATGAGAATATACCTAAACTAAGTAAAAAACAACCATTTCATACTCAATCATGAAATTAAAATTATAATCTAGTTATTGTTAAAAATATATAACCATTTTAATAAATGAAAGTTATAAATATTTAATTAATTAATTATTAAATATTCCACAAAAATAATTACATCTTAAAGATCTATGAAATTCTCATCCTAGGGTAGAAATACTATTATGAGACTAAGAGAGTGGTCATAAAATAATTCTACAACCCCCATAATGGACAAGTTATAATTTTCCCTTAATATGAACCTAAGAACAAAAAATATATTTATCTTGATTTTACAAAATTTTGAGGATATAGGTAATCACATTATATAGGTAGAAAACATTAATATTAGTTAAAAACTATTTTTTATTATCTGTGTATAGAATGTATTATTTTTTAGGTATTTTTATCTATAACTATAGTTTCATCTTCAAAGAAGAAATTTTGAATGTGGTTATAATGTTTTATGATTCATTATAAAATTATTATTCATGAAATTAGTACATATTTTAAATAAGTTAGATCCTTTAAAACTCTTAAATTTTAATCCAATATAGTGTATTTTAATTTTTTAATATTTAATATTTTTATATATTTTTATGATGTTTTAGAATATTTAAAAGAAAACATAAATCACCCTCAATGATTATTTATGTTAATTTTATGATTGATTAATTTATATATATACCTAAAAGATCCATCTATGTGTATTATCTTTATAAATGATGTCATATTAAAAAATTATTCATTTTTGGAATTCTATTTTATGTTTCATAAAATGTTAGCTTTATAATTACAATAAATGTCAAATTTAATTGTAATATATTTTTTAAGAAAACATAATTATGTATGAATATCTATTAATTTAATAAAAAAGATTGAATTTAACTTTATATATCAAGTATTGAAATATAAAATGTTCAATGTTTGTTTCAATATTTATTTTTTATAAAATTTACATTGATGTCTCATTTTCTCTATATTTAGTAAATATTAACAACTAGTTTTTTATATTAACTAATGTTGAAGTAATTTTCCATGAAATTTTTAGTAAACTAATTCAGAAAATATACTTTTGAAATTGGATATTTTATATCATTTATTATTGAATGTTAAAATTTATAAATAACTAATGTTAAATGGGTAATATTCCAGTAGCGAATGTAGTAGTGAATTTTTCTTGCCATCATATTTGATGGAAATAGAATTGATTGAATCTATCCAATTCTTTGATTATTAAATAAATAATCCTAAAATATTACATTTCCAATTTCATTAATCCAAATTTGTTATATCATAGTTAACTACCCATTGCATGAATTGTCCCTTAATCTAATAATACAATATTTTAATTTAATGGGTTTATGATTTTTTTACATTTTTACCTGATCCATAAATCCATCACTAGATCTAATGGAAAACCTCCCAACACCATGTAATAGCACCTATTAGAATAATCATAAACTACTATCTACTTCTCTTGAGAAACCTCTACTCAAGCATCGATCAAAAAACTATACTGAGTTAGGAACTTTGTTAAAAATAATAATTTTATTAGTATACAAGAATAATTAATCAATTAAGTATTTTAACATTAGTCATTATTCTATTTTTACAAGACCAAATATTTTAATTTTCTCATTATATTTCTCAGATTCCTTTGGAATTTGTAACATCACATTGATTACATTCATCAAATTTTTTTATCAAATGCCTCAAATAAATCATAATAAACTTATCTTTGAATATATTGTTGAGATGTATTCTTATAATATGTCTAAAATGTTCAAGTAGATTTTTTATCATCGAACATTACACATATGTTCTATTTATTTAATCGTACAACCTACCAAGGTCCAATACAACGAAAATCAAAGAAAAATTTGTAACAATAAGCTCAATTACCTCACATATCCTACATTAAACACTAAGAAAAAAACAATCATGTAGAAGTGACTATACACAATACTAAAACGAATCATAAGATTATTTAATCCCTCTTCATGGAAATAAAATTAGGGTTTTAATTAAAAAACATCTTCATAGTGAACAAATGGAAATAGGAAATATTTTTTCACATATGTTGTTCCCTCATTTATAGCTGGATTTATCAATCGAAAGAAGGAATAGAAGTTATTGAATTTTCTATTTAATATTTTTACACATGATTGAAAATTAATCATTTTTTTATTAATGAAAAAATATATTAGATAAAATTTTGTTTTATTTAAATAAATAAGTAGTGGAATAAAATTAAAGAATAATAACACCATTATTTTTGTAATGGTTTGATCCATATTTAAATTATGAAAAATATTCCATACCCTATATCATTGTAATAGGAATGGTACTAAATAATTAAAATAAATAATTATTATTTTATTGGTGAAAACTAAACCTAGTCTACTAGAGTTTAAAAAGTCATTTCATACCTTTTCTATGAAAAATAAGAACTCGTTATATTCTAAAGAAATAACAATCCAAAAAAATTATTTTACAATGTTTCATCTACAATCTATGTGATTCTACATTTTACATAGGTGTAAATAACCAAAAAATATATATTCAATGGAGGTTTAATAGTGAACATTTAATTACAAAAACATCTAAAAATATAAAACTAACATGAAAATGAAATATTGTTAATGAGTAAAACTTGATTGGAGGAGTGATCTTCATCCTTTAAATAATTGAGGAAATAAAGTAAATTTCATGAAATAGAATACTCTTCAACAAATTAGCTGAAATAAATTTTTTAACATGGTGTCTCTCTTTTACTTCTAGTCGTCTCTACTTTTCCTTCATTTTTTCTGAAAAATGAACCATTAATTAGATTGTTAACCATTAAATTTACATAAACCACATAAATGTGGATGTTTCCTATTGCATTAAACTATATTTAATCCCAAATTAATTAATAAAAAATTAATAAATATAACTATTACCTTTATTTTGAAGTATCATGCTAAAATTCCACAATTATTTCTCATGCCTCATTCTTGGTATTTTTCATTTGGGACCTTCTCTATCTAAGTCATGGGATAAGATTTCATATCCAAGTATTATTATTTAATCTTATTTATATATAACATTTATGGGAAAACCAAATTTTAACCAGTTCGATAATGGTAAATTTTTTAATGTGTAAAGGAACTCATATATTTAGAAACTAGGGAAAAGGTAAGATTAGGTAAGGGAAAAAATGTGTGGCATAAGGTTATTTAATATTTTTTTAAATGAATGTGTAAATATTGTATTTATAAGTGTAAAAATGTGTTTTTTAATGGTGAAACGTAAATTAATAATGTTTGAAAAAGGTAAATCATGTGCATTGTAATGGTAAAAAATAAATTTTAATTCATGTGTAAGGGAAAAAAGAAACTATATATAAAGGAAACATATTATTAAGAAATATTTATGTAAGGGTAACCTTGGATTTCAGTCATTACATAAAGGTAAATAAAATTATGTTTATTTAAAAGGATGTTGAATTATAATTCTATCTTGGACTCCTTCCGCATATGGGTAAATACCAAATCATATGAGGGGAATCCCATGTTTTCCATCATTTCATAAGGGTAATGTGTATCTCAAATAAGTGTATTGGCTTTCAAATGTGTCATATCTTAAACAACATAAGTGTAAAGTAATATTTCATTAACCTATATAATGTCTAGACAAACATACGTAAGGGTAAAACCAAGTTATGTAAGGGCGCACCGAATTCACATAAGGGTAACAGGAACTTGTAAGACTTATTTAAAGTTAAAAATGAAATTCTACATGTTATTTAAGCATAAAAAATAACTTCTATAATGATAATAAAAAATAAAAATATTACATAAGGGTAAATAAAATATTTATCAAATTAATTATTCAGAGGATTTAAAAAAATGATTATATAGAATTATAATGTTAATAAAAGAAATGATGAAATATTAAATTAAAAAAATATTTTTATTAAGAAATATATTATAAAAAACAATAAAAAACTAACACATTTATTAAATGTCCACTTTTAAATATAGTTTACATAAGATAATACTTCTGAAAAAATATTAAATCGAATAATCATGTAATAAATTATTACAGGTGATATTAAACAATAAATATTTCTATGTTAAATAAAAATATAAAATATTATTCAATTGTATCCATATAAAAATTTTATTTCTGTAAAATAATTAAAAAACAGAATTTATAATGAATAAAATAGGGATTTGGATATTAAAATTAGGATTATTCAACTAATGTTTAACTTCAATAACTATAATAAAATTAAAAAAATTCTGATATAAAATTAATAATAAATGATATGATTTTATTAATTTATCAAAAAAAGGAAACATAATTTACCAAAATACCTATAAATGTAAACATGAAAAATCTCCCCAATTTTGTAAATTAAAAAATAAAATTTTAATTCCAAAAATTTAAAACATTCTGCAACTTTTTTGAAATTGAAAAAAAAACTATTTTTAATCTGCCTTTTGATATTAACATCATTTTCTAATAAGGAAAAATAATAATTATCAAATACTAAATCAGAATGAATATTTTAAACACACATTTTTTTAAAACATTATATCATAAGATATATACTTATTTATAAATGGAATCAACTAATTACTAAACAAGGAAGTAATTAAAAAAGACAACTACCTTCATTAAACATGAATAGATGATCAAAAAACTATAATAAAATCTCTATCAACAAGCAATGAATAGGATATATAGTTCGAAAAAAGATAATTTCAAACTAAAATCACACATATTGTAAACAATGTTTTCCAATAAATTCATAATGTCAAATAAATTAACCCTAAAGTAAAACACCCACTAAATTGAGACAATATAATAATAAAATTACTTTGTCTACATATGGTCCCATTGAATTGATACATTTATTAAAAATATTTATGAAATTTGAAATAGATATGAAATGAATTACAAATGGATTAAGAATATAATAGTTAACGAAAAATAATTATGGTAAACATGATTTATTTCTACAAAAAAACATTTTTTTGATGCATTCTAACATACCATATTATAGAAAAATAAAAATAAATGCATTTTGGACATAAATTAAATACTTACCTAGTCATATGTAATGGATTGGGACATAGTGGGTTTGAATAAGATCCTCTGGGACCCTTGATGTACAAGTGTTGGTCCCCTTATCATTGAAAGAATGCTTTTAAAGAAAATCATTTTTGTTTCACAATGATTGGTTATGTTATTGAGTAACATCTGAATCATAGTGTCCAAATTTTCTACACTTAAAACAAATAACATTAGAACCATTTGGGTAAAATATATTAACAAAATACATTATTACAGATAATATGATTATTGTTATTAAAAATTAAGCTAGTTATATTATTATTTTATCAATTAATATATATCATTTGAAAAAACAATTATTTACCTTCAAAAAACGCATGCAATTTTCCATTCAAACAAACTACCTCCCTTCTATGTTTTCCATTATCTTTTTTAGTTTTTTCTAAAGCTATCTAGACATTATCATTTGATTATGTATCTAAATTTCTTAATTTATTGTTTTCATACTTTGGAAACATCAATTATTTTTTAACTATAGACATGTCATAAAAACAATTTAAATATCATTTCTTTATCCCCATCATTCATTGGCATAAAATAATTATTTCATTCATTATCTTATAATAACATATCATTTTCCTTTTGAAGACGTTACAAATCTTTACAATTAGGACATAGATTATAATTATTTTAGTTCATATCCTATATGATCAACCTTTAATTTTCATTCTTTGACATTAAATATCTCTCTTTATTAGTTTTTGACCACCGTATTTAATTATAATAACCCTCTTTTAATATTTTATTCACCTTTTTTTTTAATTTTTTATAACCAGAAATTTTAAAATCTATTTCTTCATTTGAAATTAAATATGACTCTAGATTTTACTCATAATGATAAATTATTGAAACTAAAATAGAAATGGACAATGGTGCAAAAATATATTCAGGTACCTCTACATATGTTTCTATCATAGAAAAAATACATTTTTTCCCCAACAATGTCTAATTTTTTTGTGCATGAATCTTAATCCTTAGTATAACTCCAACCAACATGATATGCTTTCTTCCTATCCTTATTTTATTTCTTACTTTCACATTCCTTCTATAATTTTAGTGATTACAATTTAATATATCCCATCATCCTCTATTAAGAGATTTTTAATTAAGAATCAGTTTTTATTTACATTAAATAAAATTACATTTTATTACCTTTATAAACTTCTTCGATCTTATTTCCATTGAAAATTGCTATTTATTCAAAAAATTCTTAAAATATTTAATGTTCATTCAAATAATTTCCTATTTAATTAATAGAGGTACTTAAACATTCATATGAAGAGTAAAAAAGAAATATAATTTGAAAATTTAAATTTTCATGGATTTATTTTTTCAATAATTTCACTATCATTTGTCTTCCTCAGCAGATCATGTTGAAGAATATATATGATAAATTTATCCATATTATATAGAGTGAAATATATTTCTTTCATCAATTTAAATATAATTTTATTTCCATTTAATATGTAATACTCAAATATTTATCTCAATAAATGATTAATTTTTAATAGTCTACCTACAAGTTACCATGTTACTCACAGACATATAAAATCTATTTTATATCTCACTAATGTTCTCATAATCATACATTATAAATTTATATTACTATTCATGAGGTATAACTACTTTGGTTTTATGAAAAAAAGTAGTTCCATGATGTGTAACAATTAAAGACATACAAATTTATTACACACTTATTCCTAAATAAATTTAAATATAAACTTTTCTACATAACAAATAATATATTAAATGAATGACTTTATAATTTAGCACATACATGGTTGCAAACTTTTCATTAAGTGTTTTTAAATATACTTCGGAAAATTTATAATTATTAATCATGATAGTCCCATATTCTATATCTATATTCTTAAAAAATACTTGAATACTATCCAACCAATATGCATAATAAATTCTATTTGATTTGTGGTGGTATGAGATGATGCAAGACACCAGTTTCTTTACATTTTTTAAATAAAAGTTATTTTTCCTTATTCTATTTGGTCTAGGAATGTGATGGATTGAAACATTCAAAAAAATAACCTATCTAGAAAAACTCATATAATTCCAATTGTATTTCCGATTTAACGATAGACATATGGATCATTGGGGGTGAATGGTCAATTTAAACATTTTTTACATTATTTAAAATTTATTAGAGTATTATTTATGAAGGAAAAATAATTAATGGTACTTATTGCAGTGAAAAAATAAGATGAAGAATACAAATAATGAACATTGACAAGAATACCTTTATATTATTTCAGATAATATTGATCCTATATCTACTCTTAAATCACCTCTTACACAAAAATAAGACCAGTACTCACTAAATTAATGAATGAAGCTGTCTTTTAGTAGTGCAGAATCAACCAAAACATTTACAATATAGAAAAGAACACTCATAAATTTTTCGTGTATTTAGAGATCTTAGTATGTGGTATGGACATTACAAACCTATTGATAATAATTATAGAAAAAGGAATCATAACCAAAGTGATCTTTTTTTGGTCAGATGATCATAACTAAACAATGGCTTTCAAATAGAGGCACACCCGTGAACATTGAGTTACAAGAACTACCATAAATAAATATATAAATAACTAGAATATGTTGATGATAAATGATATTATATGGAATTTATCTTCATACCTTTAATAATTTTTCTAGAAAATCTAAATATATAGCAATATGAAATTCCTCATAAAATAAACTGACTTAAATTGTATAATTTTGATTCTCTGTTTTCCTTTTAGTGTTCACTAATTTTGCACAACAATTATTTATAAAAAACCATTCAATGAATTTTTTTTCTTAAAAAATTTGAAAACAGTCTCCCTATGTACGTTTCATATTTCTTCATCATATATTTAAAACCAATAATTTGAAATTAAAATTGAAACACATTATCAATACCTCTATTCTAAAGTATTAAACTCAAATTTGACAGTTAATTCTCACAATAAATTCTTGATATCATTACATCGAGGAACCATTATTTCTAAAACATGTGATAATCTACTAACATTAAGAGGTATTATGTAATGGTTTAAATTTATAACACATAATGGTAAAATAAATTTTTGACACACTCTATAAGTGAGGATGTTTTTTTATGAAGGTATTGATATAATTTTTAAATAATGAATAATGGTAATATTTTGTAAGGGTAAACATGAATTTTATTAGGTTAGTTCATATATTATAAAGAAATCATAAAGATACCATTGTGTGTGGGTAAACATGTGCTACATCAGTGTATAACATAATTGAAACGTGTTCCGTAATGGTAAATCATTCAATATGTAAAGGTTTTAAATAAGTTATAAATATGGTGTAAGTGTAAGAAGAATCCATTTGTATAGGTAAGATATTTTTTCAAATTATTCGTTAAAGAAACTATATATTTCATGAATTATATAACTGTGAATTATATTAAAATTACATGGAATGCATTCACCACGTAAATTCATCATCGAATCCCATCACATTAGGGAAAATAACTACTCACGTATGGGTCAATCAGCACATCCACTTGTTATGTAAGGGTTATGGGTATCTAAAATAATTTTATCAATTCATGTAAGGGTCATATCATAAAATGTGTAGGGGTAATGGAAAAATTAATGTAACTGTTTAAATTTCGGATAAGATTTTTTTAGGGTAAAACCATGTTACAAGAGGGAACACCAAACTCAGAAAAGAATAATTGGAAACCTATAGGGATTGTGTAAAGGTGAAAATAAACATCATAATTCTCTAAAAGGATACAAATGAACAGACATAAGGGTAATACAAAAATACATATCATACATAGGGGAAAATAAAACAGCTCATAAGTACATTTTTTGTATGACATAAAAAAATTATATGGAATAATAAGATAAAATGATGAATAATTTATTAGGAGTTAAATTCAATAAAATTATTATTAAAAAAAGAAACCATCCTAAAAAAATAAATCCATTAACACGTGTAATAATATTTAGACCATTTAATTTAGTTTGCATAATTTAATATATGTGGTAAAATAATAAATCAAATGATCAGGTAACAAAATATTATAATTTCTATCAAATGATAGATATAGTGTTGATAAAAAAATTATGTAATACAACTATTTATAAATAAATATTCAATAAACCTAATATAATTAAAGGTATAATATTTGTGAAAATATAGATATTAAAATTATGATAATCAAATTAAATTTAAACATTAATTCCATTAATAAAATTAACCATTTTCCCTGAGATATTTAATAATAAAATGAGAGGAGGTTTTTAATTAATAATAAAAGGAACTTAAATTGACTAAAACTCTTAAAAACCTCAACACTAACACTCATAAATATATAATGATGGTTTGAACTCGTAATTTTCAAACACCACGCAATATACCATTCACATAATTTATGCTATGATTTCTTAAAAAACTATCTCAATGGTATGTTATGATTCATAGAAAAATTCTGAGATTATATTTCAATTTATAATTGATGATTTACCTTCCATTAATATGAAATCAATCATCATTATGCTCAAACATGTGGAAATAAAATTCAAATACATGTCAACTAAATGAACTTGGAAAATATTATATATCATAACACATTGATGAAAATAATGAATTTATATCATCATCTAATATCATCTCAAAACATCTACTACTAGTAATGAGAAATAAAATCATATGACAATGTTGTATCCAATCACCCAATAAGACATGAATTTGATCATAACACATCTATTAGTATTTTAATTTCTTAGATTATCAATGTAATAAATTTGGATATTATATGAATTATTTTCAAGACAATGAACTAAAAAGGAATTTGATCTCAGGTCCTAGTGTGCTTGGAGGAAATTTTTGACATATATTAAATATATTGAATAGCACACAAATGTAGTTTAACAAAGAATAGGAATAATTCTGAAATGGTGTCTTGAATTTGATATAAGATATCACCATTGAGTACAATATAGGGGTTTTATCCTACGTGATACGTAGTCAATGTTGACATGGCCTGTTTTTTTAAAATTTCATCAACTAAACTGATAAATAAATTTAATTTATTTGTTTTTTTTTAAATTTAAATAGTGAATGTTCTACCCTATAAGTATATGGTTATAGATTCTTCCCATGGTTGGCTACTAAATTATGTGGGCATAAGTATGACTATAGGGGAGAATTATGGGAGAATAACCATAAAATGGAACTAGATGATTGATTGTTATGCCAATGGAGTTTGCGGTTCTCAAATACGATGATGTCATGCCCATTATTTGTCAAAGATCAACAGAAAATATATTTTAGATGTTTGATTTGTTGTTTTCAATTAATCATCTAAATACAGGATGAATTAGAATCAATTCTACAAATATAATTTATATATGGATTGTTGGTATAATTAATTTGAAGGAATTATTTATTTGTTCATTTTGATTTGTCTTTATTTGATTATCTTCATCTATAAAAACGTATCATTTCCCAAAAAAAATGGATTAGGGTCCTTAAATATTTATGAATTATGGATTTCTACCCTTATCCTTCATTTGATCATCATTGGAATTTATTTTGGACAATAGTTCAAAAAATTCTTGGTTTTTGATCTTTGTGTGACCATTGTTTAGAAGATGGTATCAAAGCATCTGGTAAGGAATGCAATAGTAGTTGTTGCTAGAGATTTTTTGAAAATGTTGGATGGATCAGGGTAGAATGGGATTGAATTCAGGTTTCTTCCAAGTCCCACCTGGCACATGGTGATTCAGACATCATATGTGAGTTCTTGATCCATTCCAAAGGCCAACATCTGGTGAGAAATCCATGGTTGGTCTCGGTCGACCTAGATCATTGAGATATGGGATTTTTTCAAGATGGAAATGGGGTGGAGAAAACATTTGAGGAAGAATAGATAAGAATAAATTATATATATAAAAAAATAAACAACATTGGATTATATTTAAGGATTACATGTTATGTGGGTCCATATCAAAGAAGGAAATGATTTTCAAATGAAGATAAGAATCACATGGTTTGTGAATCCTATCATACAGCATGTGACCTATCTCAGTTGTCTTGGAATGTACATCAGGAAGTAAATGACCCTAGTAAAAATTTCACGGCTAGGGAAATGTTCTGTACTCTAACACAGACACGACCTCATGTACATGGGTTGGTACACATGCATTACAAAGTACACAGACATAGCCATCGGCCTATGGGTAGGTTTTGGGTGATCTATACAAGTCATTTACCCATCCTACATGTTATTCATTTAGAGAGATAATTTTTTTGTGACTTTTTATGACATGTGAAGACTTGGAGATAACTGGATGTGTCGTTTTCCCCTATAACATGTTCTGTACCCCCCACCCCATTAGTGTTTATGTCTATTTGTTTCTTTAGTTTGGACTTATAATAGTTTATTGTATTAACAAGGTATATTCCCTCAAGCGTAGTGGATATAATTACATCCATATTACAGGACTTTGATTCCATCTAAAGGATGAGTGTCTGATAGAGTTCAAGAGTCCCTCTATGAAACTAGAGTGAGATCCTCTGTCATCATTGATCCCTTGTTGGGGTGTATGTAATCCATATTACCTCCCTAAGTATGGTGTCAATCCTCTGTATTTTGGGTTGTATCGGTAGGGTGCTAGTATAATTTCCATATGATCCCTTCCATAGTGGGTTTCCATAGATTGGGTGTGTGGTTTCCTCAATAAGTTATGGATGTGTCCCACTTTTTGAGTCCTATGGTCTTCATAGACATGTTAGTTCTATTGTGTGGGTCCTAATAATCTATACATATTCATAAATTGTATACACTGATAACATGTCTTATGGAGTGGATATTTTTTAAACAATCCTTGCATCGTGTTGAATCTTGTGGACTACAGTTAGTTATGACCCTCGGTGGTGTGGTGTCTTTCCTGAGTATATCTGAGTGTTTCTTTGATGCATTTATTTTTATACCATGTGTTGAGCTGACTATACAAGGTGATTTGTGTTTAGTTTTTTTCAGGTTTCATACTGTGAATTGTTATACTCTCCCCTGAATAGGTTTTCCCCACACATGTCATGTCTTATGCAGATGATGTCACTTTTGATGGTTCCATTGGTGGATATGAAGCAGGTGGAGCATGGATGGAGCTTGACATACTGAGTTTCTTATTTGGTACTTTCATTTTATATTAGTCCGCTCTCATAGAAATTTTTTTAAAATTTAACATTTTGGTTGGTCTTGTATTAGTACCCCTTTTCCACATTCAATACATTAAAATCATACTTCGTTATGGGAGCTTAGAGGTATGTATGGATTGTTTCATGTTGTTTTATATTTCATCTTTGTGTGGGATTGTATATGTATGAACGTATAACGGTAATTTTTTATAATACCTTCCATTTATGGGATATGCCTACTCCGCATTGGTTTCCATCCCCTATACTATTATAGGTGAGCTTGGGGTATTCATGGGTTCGACCTCAGTAGGTCAATTCAGGAATGTTATGCCCTAATAATTTCAGAAACACATAACTATTCGTATTTTGTAAGTGGTCTATCCATTGTCAATATCAAAAACAATTTTAGAAAAATAATATGTCTTTAATCTATTGGTAATGTTACTCATCCTTAGAGAAAAAATATTTATAATACACCACCTTCCTTAAAACAATTTAACAAGATCACAATAAATTATACACCACCCTAACATAACTCGTTAAATATATTCATATCTCATAAATAATCCCAATAATATCTAATATGTAAACATTAAATATCAAGGGATATCATGAACATAATAATTATTTAAAAAATTTACAATATAAGAGGGACCAACCACTATAAAACAAATTCATCAAAATAAAAAAATAAAAGTGGGAATCAAACAGGGACCATACATCAAATATAGATGAAACATCCATGTAACAACACAAGATTTTAGAATACATTTCTCTTTAATAAATTCAAAATATTTAATATATTGTGATCCCAAAAACACTAAACACAAGTAAATAATTATTTAATATTACTCTAAATTGAATAATGTTTGATATTGGGAAATTATATTTATAAATAAATAAAATTGAAAAATAAAAGGGGTCAAATCCACTGATGATTTTACAATTGAATTTTTAAAATCATTTCTGAAATATTTAAATAAATTATGTATATTGTTAAATCAAAGAATTTTGACAAATTTGAAATTAAATATGTATTGATAATTATTAAATTAAAATAAATCAATAATCAATGACATGTCTAATTAGATATAAGTAATACTTAATAAATAATTCTTCAATAAAAATTAATGTTTTGCCTAAAATAATTATTTTTATTCATT
Source organism: Viscum album (assembly GCA_963277665.1). Lineage (NCBI taxonomy): Eukaryota > Viridiplantae > Streptophyta > Magnoliopsida > Santalales > Viscaceae > Viscum > Viscum album. Next base: position 182,323,976 of record OY728120.1, read on the forward strand.
TTAAATATAAATTCATTTTATATTGAGTATTAAATATATTTAAACATACTTTATATAATTGATAAAAAATGATAATCGATAATAAAATGGAAAAAATTCATAAATTTATTTTCAATTTGTTGTCAGTGAATATAAAAACATTTCATAAATATTTTTCAGAAATTATTTCTTTATGTGTGAAATATATTCTTATATTAATTAAATTAATAATAATTTATGTGTTATTTTAATGAAACATATATATAATTTATTCTATAAAATAAATTAACATATATCTTTTGGTTATAATTATATAATGAATAATAATAAATTCATATTAATGATCAAAAACACATTTTTACATGGTTTTTAGGAATTTAGAGGGCTTATATTTGAATTAATTTGTAAAAACACTATAATTATATTTCATATAATATACATATTTATTTAATTCAATATATCAAAATTATCTTAGTGTGATATTTTGTATTTTTTTAAATAGTTCATTTTTTAGATAATAGAGAAAAATATTATTTTTATAAATTGTGTAACATTAATGATATCCTTATGATATACGAATGAAATAAAATTTTATAAAACTTTTATTAAATTATGGACTAAAATGATTAATTTCAAAATATTATATCTAATTTATAATCCACTGTTTGAAATTTAGATTCATGGACTATTTTATTTAAATAAAAACTATTTTTTTAATTTATAGTATTATTGGGGTTGTTTAATTATTCCATTTTGTATTGGTATTATTATAATGAAAAGATATAATATTTTCTATTAATATACCAAAAAATCATTAGAATTCCCTCTACTAAAAAGTATATGGATTAAATGATAAAAAACTCAATATTTTAACCCGAAAACACTAATCAATGAAAGTATAAATCCCCCACCTCCATTACATTTAAAAAACATTCCATTAACATTAATTTAACTATTCTATACCAAATAACACCCAAAAACAAATATACATGACGTATTGGTTCTATTCAACTAAAAAGTAAATTTATGATTCCTTAAGTTGTTTACTAAATGTGGTTATCATTTGAGGTGGTATTTTCTCTATCAAAGATCATTCATGTTTGTTTATTCTTAAACCTTCTCCAAATATTCTATACACACGTCTATATAATTTAATATTTATCATTATTATATATAATTTTTATTATATAGATTTATCAATCATTATTTCCCACCATTCTATCTAATATAAAATGAAAATGTCATTCATGAATATGTGCGTACCGCTGCCTCCATAAAAATTCATATATCATTTTTCATTAGATCCTCATATGATAGAATATAAATATAAATTTAATTTACATATATTTTTTAACTATATTATATTAATTATTATTTAAAGATAAATTATTTTTTATCTTCCTTTCTTTTTATCCCATGAAAATGAAAATATATGTTCTGTATATATGAGGAATAGCTCTTCAAGGATGAAAAACACTCCATTTGTCCTCACTATCTTATATGAATGGTTCTAAATGTCTGTATAATAAATAAATATTATATTTATGACATGATTATTTTTTGACCAATACTGAGGGAAAATGACTGGAATCACTAAACTGAAACATTCAAGGAAAACCAAACAATCAATAACTTAATGTTGATTTTCGTAAATAAATATTAATGAATGGTTAATGAAAAATTATATAGGAATTTCATAGAGTAATATAGCGATAAATATGGTTAGGGTATAGATTCATAAAAATTCTAAATTTATTATATAAGAGGCTAGAGAGCATATGAAGCCACACGAGACTTGAGGTAAAGGATTATATTAAAAACTAACTTTTTATCCGGATTATTTATGTTTTACATTCCATTAGGATAAAGTGTATGAATATTATCTTATAAACTCTATTTATATTTTTATTCTCAGTTTTCTCTATATTTTTCATGTATTATTTCGGTTTTCCCCCATAGCAGAACTAAAAAAAGTCTAAAGTGGTATTTTTTAGAAATGATGATATTGTTTCTCTATCTTAGTCTGGAATATTTTCCCTTGATATCCATGTTCTAAAAAATATATGTATTTAAATTCCTATTAACATTTAAACTTTTTATAAATTTAAATTTCCACTATATTTTACATAATTTTCAAATGTTTTAGATATTTTTTAACGTCCAAGTCCCATTTTATTGAAAGGAAGTGAACAAAAAAAGATAAAGAAACAAAAGTTTCAGTATGGATTGCAATTCCCTCGTCACGAGAGCCTTATTATATTCAAATATTATCTGCTATTTTACATTCCACATCCCACAAGGCCCCTAATCTGTTTCACATCCTTGATCTCTTCCAAGACCCCTTAGATGAAGCACTTTAAGATCCCTTTCCTATTGAATAAGGCCTTCAATATCTGTTTCATATGAGCTCGAGCCTACAACATATGATTCATTCATTACTATAAGCAGATATTCTTGGTCGTGTCCTCATCCATGACTTTTAGTATGGCATCCTCATATCCTTGTTTTGGTCTATTGACAAGAGCCATCATGGACTCCTTAACCTGCAGTATGATCTGGGTACTCTAATGGCCTCCCATATGTATCCTATAGAGGACCAGACTCTTCCAATGGGGGATGTGATAAGGTGTCAGGTCCCCTATTGATTTCCAATGGAGGGAAAACAGCCTCTGCCTCCATTTTCCCTGCATCACAATCAATAATACCAAAAGGATTTTTTTGTCCCAAAATTTCCATGTAATTTTTTTAATTAAATGGGAATTTTACGAGTTTGTGAAAATTGATATTGCGTAATTATGAGGTCCAGAGTGCCCGAAATCAATTCCTGATGTTTTGTTTGGGTATGTCTAGTAAATGTATGATTATGTTTTTCTAACTTATGAAATCGTGCTTGGAATTGAAATTTGAGGGCACTATTGAACTTGCAGTGCAAGATTTCTCTTATGAAGGCATTCACCTCGATGGGAGTTGGTCAAGTGTGAATGTTAGTTTTTGGGGTTTTCTTGGAAATAAAAAAAATAAAATAAACACATTTCTTGTTTTAATTTATATATTATAACCACCCATGTGGATGTCGGAGGTGGAGACCACCACACCATAACCTCCCATGAGAGGTTATAGTGGTGGGGACCACCAATGTCCTAAACCTCCTCTTCCTCTTTAATTGTGTTGGGGACCACCCTAGAATTCAAAACCTCCCAATTTGAATTTCAGAGTGGGGACCACCCGACCCCCATAATATTGATGGGAGATGAAAGCCTCTAAATTCCCTCATAAATGAGAGAGAGCCTCTTCACCTCCTCCACCTTTATCGTGGCAATGCACATGCCATTTAATGTTCTAACCAAGTGATTAATTATCCTTTTTGAATTTATTTCCATTAAAATAATATTTTTCTTAACCTATTATTTTGGGGTTCACATGGAAATTGGGTGGAATTGGGAGAGGAGAGAGCATGGGAGAAATAAAGTTCTCCAATGTAGAACTTCAACTCCTGAAGAAGAACGCTCCACCAAAAAAGAATAACCTCAACTAAGACTTTCATCTTTTGAACCTCGTTCGACGTAAGACGTGTTCGTCTACAACGAATCGACGTCCGCCTTCTCGCACCAGCATAAACGAACAACGAGAAAGGTAGGGGATTTTTTTGTGAATGATTTTATATTCCTGTGATTCCTTCCTTCTAAAACAAATAATTCGGATCACATTTTAACTAGTTTATCTGTATATGATTTCCTTTTGTAGGTTTTGGGATTGATCATTTGTGGGAGGGTTTGTTGTAATTCGTCCTTGTGAGCCAAATTATACCACCCTAAATGTGTAGGGTTCTAACCAAACCCACATGGCACATCCCCCTACACCATTCTCTTATGCGGCGTTCCTCGAAATAGAGGAAGGAGAAAACGGAGATGAAGGTGTCAAAGGATAGGGTCTCACCTCCTGTGGCCTCTGCAAACTGCGCCGCCGATGCGGCGTTCCACACCCCTATAGGCCGAACCTGCCATGTGCCCCCTCGGTGTCGTCCTGAGCCGCAAACGCCCGCATGGACGAACCAGGATCGCGACGCCCTACTGAGTAGCCCATGCCCTCCCGGCTGAACTGGCCTCGCGACACCCTCCCAAGCAGCCCGCGTTTTCCCAGCCAAAATGTCCTCGCAGCACTCTCCTGAGCCTCTCACGCCCTCCTGAGCTGCCTGCGCCCTCCAAGCCGAATCTGCCCCGCGACACCCTCCCAAGCCACCTGCTCCCTCCCAGTCAAACTGGCTCCTGGGCACCCTTTCCCTCGCGGCGCCCCGGCTGAACCGACCACGCAGGCCCCCCTGGGCCAAAACACTTATGTGGTGCCCTCAGGGATTATCCGCCCATGCGGAGCCCTCTAGGACGCACTGCCATCACACCAAATCGCGGTTGGTCTGCACCTTCGAGGCCGTACCATTCCCTCACTACCCTCCATTTCCCCGCGTGGCCTGCTAGGCTAGGCCCAATGGTCCGGTCCAAACCGTGTGGGCCGGATGGGTCGACCGAAACTGGGTCAGACCAGACAGGTTTGGGCCGGGTCAGGTCGACCGGGTCGAACCAGACCCGGGCCCACCATGACCCATTTCATTCATTTTTCCATATCATTGGCACCGTATGTCCATTTGAAAAACAATCAGTGGCACTGGTAATCTTGGAGCATGAAGGTACCTTGGAGTATACCCCACAAGAGTTTGGGGTATAGTTGATAAATTTTCAGGTTGAATCGAACAAAAATTCAACCAGGCCCCCCGCGACTAAAAGGCTAATAACTCCCAAACCAGGCAATTGATTGATGCACTGTTTATTGCGTTGAGACCCCTATGATGTGGTGGACCTTTGAAACTCTATTCTTGGGACTTTTGGACGTTTGGATAATCAACTAGTAACATGTGGAGCATATCTTTCGAAGATGAGAGAGCATTTGTTCGGGAACCTAGTAGCTGGTTGAGTCTTAATGATTACTGACCGTTATACTCGGAATGACTTGACTGGACTAGTGGGGAGATCCTAGTTGTGGCGGTAGACCCATGGTGTAGGAGAATGCTTGGTGATGTGGCAGACCCATAGTACTCAATAGGAAGAGTATCTCTGTAGGCTATGAGGGGGAATGCCTGGGTGTGGTAGCGGACCCACGTTGGGGAGCACCTCTGTGTGACATAGCAGACCCACCGTAATCGACAAGTGGAGTAACTCCATAGTAAATGGTTAGTGGGAATATTCACTGCATGACACGGTAGGCCCACTGTAGTATATTTAATACGAGTTCTCTAGCAGCCGATGATTCAATAATGTGAATAAAATCCTGGTTGAGTTGAGTCAGTACTTTTGTGTTTTCCTCATGATTGAGATGGATTAATTGATAACATAGGTATATGTATGGGAATATACCTAAGTATTGTTATCTGTTGATTTTATACTTTTTGGATTATCTATTAAGTCCACTAGGCTAGATACCCTGAGAGGGGGGTGTATCAGGGTATGACAGATTAAAACAACTGCCATGTTTGATCTTTTTTTGCTGTTACACAAAACCCTCTTCTCTCTCCTTCCTAATGGAGAGTATGAAAAAATCATAAATCATGCACAAGACACATCGATTTTTACATGTTTCTCCCTCACTGGGCTACAGACAAGGAGCATACACCTGTAGTGTTCCGATGTACCAATTCCACTATAAGTACACTGCTGTTTATAAATTCGATGTGGACTCACTCCCTCTCTAGTTTACAACCACTCATAATTAGAGAACTCACTCCTCTCTCAACTGATGTGAGCTCAATTATTCTTTAGAAGATGCACTCATAGTTTATATACCTATAGGTCTATTCATTATCACTAATGAAGACATCATCCACTGTATGTAGATGCTCTGTTGAAGTCCAAATTCCGTCCATTGATGAATACCGCTTTACCACATATTTTATTGGAAATTTCTAACTTCCATGAAACCCTAGGTTGACTTGTGTTCCCATTTACTAGTGCACATCCTATGCCTTCATTGTGGAAAAACCAACTTGCTCGCCACACTAGCGCATCACACTAGCGTGCCAACATTGCATGCCACACAGCTTGAGCGACACATTTTTGTGGTACACTTTCATGGTACACTTTGGTGGTACACTTGCATGGTACACTTGCGCATCAGACTTGCGTGCCCCACTTATGTGCACACTGAACAGTTCACATCACTTTCACTTGCACGTTCAGAGATCGTATTTTCTCTTAGTGTTGAGCTAGATAATAAATGAGGATAGGAGCCATCTATTTATAGTCATTTCAAGGACTTCTTCGCCACACCTGTGTGCCCAACATATACGCCCCTTTCATTCCTTTGTAATGTTTTTATATGATGAACTTTATAATATGTCTTTCAAGCCATAATTTCATGCCACATTAGCTCTCTAATTTAGGACTTGCGCGCCACACTTCCCTGCCACTTTAGGACTTGCGCACCACACTTTCCCGCCTCATTTGGACTTGCACGCCACTTTTCCTTCGCCATATTTTTTATGTTCTAAATTCAAAAAATTCCTGGAGTACAACATTAGAAACCTCCTCAACACAAGAACACAACTCCCTTTTCCAAAAACACTTTTCCCAATCCTCTAGGAAATCCCCCTTTATAAATAGTTTGAGTCATTGAGACTTGTTTTGTCAATAAACACAACACGGAGTCCTGCATTTTCACAAAACAAAATCATCTAAAAAATACTTCAATGATACCTTGAAGAAACTATTCCCAACAATATATCCCTTTGGGTTTGTTGACAACTCTTCTCAAAATAATTATCTATTCTTTGTTACCTCAATAAGTCTCCATTCATCTTCAGCCACCATTCGCCTCTTGTGATACAGATAGCAATCAAATATTTACTCAACACATACTCTAAGACAACTTGAGCAATGCTCAGCGTGAGAAACAAGAGTATCATTAAAAGATAATCTATGAGTCACTTTATATTTGAAACCACTGTTGATACCAACCTGACATTAATTGAAATTTGCATACCAACTTGATACCAACCACTCTTCTGCTTTTATCATGATCATCAGCTGTCGTGATATATATTCTTTCATTGACACATCTAGAATCATCAGATTTAATTTTCTCCCCCTATATCATTTCTCCCCTATCCCACTGATCCACCTGTTAGATTCTCCCCATGTCTTGACTAAGACATTTTCTCCCCCTTGAATCATCACATTTTCTCAAATTTTCTCTTCCTTTATCAAAGAACCCAAATGGAACTCCTTTGCAGTATATAGTAGGGTACAAACACATATCATAACATAAGTCAAAAACACACCATACCTCAGGGATAGGGGAGTGGTCCCACTTCCACACATCTCAAGTGTGGGGAGTCAACTAGACTCCCAGAGCCAGTTGATTCCTCCTAATAGCTTATTTGGGTAAGGCCATTGTCAGAATATCTGCTAAATATAACTCTGTAGGCACATACTCCAACTACGCAATCCCTTGATCCACCTTCTACTTGATTAAATGATATTTTATCTCAATGTGCTTTTTCCTTGAGTGATGAACTGGATTTTTGCTAATATTGATAAGACTTGAGTTATCACACTGGATTCCGATCATACATTCACTTTAACTCCCATATCTTCAAGCTGTTGCTTCATACACAATAAATTTGTGCATGCTTGAGTGGCTGCAATATACTCAACCTCTGCGGTGCTCAGAGAAATGAAATCTTTCTTCTTGATTAACCAAGAAATACAAAATCTACAAATATATAATGCACCACATGACATTGATTTAATATCTTCTACTGATCCAGCCCAATCTGCATCTGCGTATCCCAATAACTCTGGCTAAGATTTGTCATTATACATCAAACCAAAATCAATATTGCCTTTGACATACCAAAGTATTATTTTTAGTGTGAGAATTGTATTTCCTTTGATTTCTTTGGTAATGTATTTCTTGGAAATTGGTGAAATCAATATCAGATCTTGTTGCTTTTAGGTATAGTAATCTATCGATAATCAGCCTATATTCAGTGATACTAACTACCCTACCTCTGTAATCTTTTGATAATTTCATCTAAGTAGCAATCAGAGTCTTCATATCCATGTAATTCTAAATTACAAACCTTCTCAAAACCTTTAAAGCATATTTGGATTCATATATAAAAGTTTTGTTACTTCCTTGTGTCACCTGTAAATCAAGGAAAAGTGTCATCTCACCAATCATGGACATTTTGAACTCACTTTTCTTGAATTTAGAAAATTGTTTTCACTGAGCTTCATCTGATTCACCCAATATTATGTCATAGTCATAAACTAGAACCATCATCCTTTGATTACTTATGTTGTTGAAGTATAGATTCTAATCAACTCCACCACGTTGAAAGCCAAGCTTCTTCAAATTCTGATCCAGCCTTGAGTACCATGCTCTTAGTGCTTGTTTCAACCAATATAGTTCTTTCTACTACCGGAAAACTTATTCTCATATTCATGAATTAGAAATCCGTATGGCTACTTAATTTTCACCTCTTCTTCTAGAAACCCATTCATATATGTAGATTTGGCATCCATCTGAAACACTTTGAACATTCTTCACACTGTTATGGGTAAAAATAATCTGATTGTCTCTAGTCTCACAACTGATGAAAATGTCTCATCAACATCTATTCCCACTATCTGGGAGTACCCCTTTCACACTAGTCGTGGTTTGATCCAAATCACTATTCCATATTCATTCATATAATTTCAATATACCCATTTAGTCCCGATGACATTCTTATCTGCCTTCCTCGAAGCAATCTCCCATGTCTTATTCTTCTCAATCTGATCTATCTCTTAATTCATTGCCAGAATCTGATTTCCATCTTCAGCTGCATCATCGAAGCATTTCAGCCCAACCTGTGATAGTAAATATGTCTGCAACAGTTATATAATTCATCTTTTATGATCTGGATCTGATTGATCACCAATGATATTCTAGTTGTCAATTTCATCTCAACTCCTTAGATTTTATGTAGATACAGATTCTACTTCCTCATTCTCATCATATGTATCTTCTTCTGAATCAACATCATACACATCTGCTCCCCCTGCGTTAATTTCTTTGTCATCACTCTCATCAAGGTATTTTTCACTACACTATTGATCTCCTCATTCTCTACTATAGTGACATCATTTCTCTCAACTACTTTTCACAGCCTTCTGTTAATGCATTTATATGCCTTAATTTTTCCTGAGTAGCCAAGGAATATCCCTTTATCTCCATGTGACTCATATTTCATATGTTTTTCCTTGTTGAGGATAAAGAACTTACTTCCAAATATAAGAAAGTATTTCACTTTTGGCGTCTTTCCATACCACATCTCGTATGAAGCCTTTCCTTTCTTCGAACACAACAAAGCTCTGTTAGAAATGTAGACCGATGTCAAAACTACTTCCTTCAAAAATTTCATAGGTATGTCTTTTTCAATGAGCATCATTCTAACCATGTTATTGATGATTTGATTTCTCCATTAAACTACTCCATTCTATAAGAGAGTTCATACTATGGTAACATGATGAATTATCCCATGTTTCTCAAGATTTCCTTCCACATGACTATTTGTGAATTCTATTCCATTGTCAGTACATTGCTTTAAAAGTTTCTGTCCAAGCATCCTTTCACACTCCCTCTAGTAGTTCGTTAAAATGATAAACACATCCAACTTACTGGAGATAACAAATACCCAGGACATTCTGATATAGTCATCAATGAAAAGAACATGGTACCACTTACATCAATTTCTCTTGGTGTGATAGGACCACAAACATCAGCATCCACCAATTCGAGCACTCTGGCAGACTTCTTTTCCTTTTCCATATATGTATTTCTGATAATATACCAATGTTGGCATGCCTTGCACGTGTGAGTACAATCACGTGATAGATTAGGGAGGTATCTTGTTGCATCACACTTCACCAGATCTTGGATGAATGGTTGGAAAATATGACCATGTCGTTTATGCCACAACTTTTTTTCTTCCTCTCTGGATAGAAAACACATATCTTCTTCTCCACTTACCAGTTAGAGATTTCCCTTTGTTCTTTTTCCCTTTAGAAATATTTCCTCATCTCTTCCTTTGCTGACACACACCATCATAGTAAACCTTATTGAATTTCCTGATTCACATAATTAACTGACACTGAGAAAATTGTGATTGAGGCCTTCTACTACTATGACATCAGCACGTCTCATCTCTTTTCTCCCAAATATGGCCTTTTATGTGCCAATAATCTTCAAGCCATCATCATTTCCAAACTTTAAAACTCCTTCTTTATCATATCTTATCCCTTTAACAGGATCCTTATTACCTATCATGTGAGATGTGCAACCACTATTAAGGATCCACACACCAGAGTGATTTGATGCTTTAAGGGAAAATTTTTCCAACATGACCTTCTCATCTTTCTTCTTTTTAGTCCATATTTTTTCCTTCAAACTTGGCATGTATTGTCACTTTTTTTCTTTCTCAGAGTATGATGGACCAGATTCATCTTGAAAATCTACAAATCTATTTTTCATTTTTAACTCACCTGATGGTTTATTGATCCGCTTCTTGTGAACATTTTGATTCTGTTTTGGAACATTCCACTATATAGTCGAAGTGCAGTACCTAGCCATGTGACCAAATCCTCCGAACCAAAAATAGTGTCCTTAGAAATATGTTATGGAGAACCATTATCTATTTGGCTACCACATTTTTTTCTCTTCGATATCTCTTGGCTATGGAACACACATATTGTGAATGTCCTATATTTCCACAACAATAACACCAGATATAAGGTTCATTCCATTGTGTTACTTATTCACTACGAGTTTCCCCATGGGATCTCTGAATATTCTGATTCTGCTTCGTGCCAAAATCAACCTTCAATCTCATGACGGGTGTTTGCGGTCTAACTTCAATTTTCACAGATATTTGTTTCTGATCAAGCCATGAATCAGCCTTAACTTCTGAGCTAAATTTCATCTTCTTCTTAGAGAAATACTATGATCCTCATTCATCTTTTCAGTCTTCGGAATGATGTGCTTTCTGTATAATGTGTTGTGAATCGAATGTTTTTTTGGTATTTAACTTTTCTACATAGACCAACAAATTCCTCTTCAAGCTCTTCGATATGATTGATGTGATATTTCCATGTGTTTTTCATGACATTAATCTCCCTTTTATTCTTAAATCTTGATTTTAAACTCACTATCTAATTATGTGTTATCTGGTGTTGATGAATTGAGTTTCTCAATTACTTCTATGAACTTAGACTTCTATTCTTCCTGATACTGCATATAGAGTTTGTCATCATGAAAAACTTTGTTACCTTTCTTTGTATTGGATCTCCAAACATCTATCTCCTCAAGAATAGCCTCTAACTAAGATTTAATATCTATTCTTACTTAAACCTCTTCTTTTTCATCATCACCTTCAGTTTCGTTCTTCTCCTGATAACTACCGAAAACTGCCACCGTAGCATTTTCTCCATGATATTTATAGTTCTCTATCTCCTCAACCTCCTCAGCCTTAGGCTGATCAGAATTGTTGCATTCTTTTGAAATGAGATTTTTCTTCTTAAAAAAATTTCTCTTGAACTATTACTTTCCTTTCCCATAGTATCATGACTTTTTCTTGGGAATTCAGACTTCATCGACATCATCATCTATTTGGAACTTTTTGGGAGACCTTAATGCATGTTGATAAACCTTTTTACATCGAAAATAGGCTAGTGGAAGTTTCCCTTTAAACTTTATTTTTCCTCTTGGATGATTTGAGGAGAGGAATGAAATCACCTCATCTGTCTCTTCTTCTTCCTAAGAGTCTTCAATGGTGAGCTTCTTCATATCCTTGAATACCACTTCTTTATATTTACCCTTTTCCACAACCTTTTTATCATCTTTTCGCATTTCATATTAAACCAAGGTACTCTATAAATTTTCTAATGTTAGCACATTTGGATCATTAACTTATAGTACTGAAACCTTTTGATTGAACTAAGGTGGACCTTTCCTCAAGATGTGATTTTTGATATTTATGACTTCAATGACTTCTCCCATACCTCACATATCTTCCACATCAACATTTACCCTGTCAAATAATCCATTGACAAACTCATTCGGGTTCATACATAGATCTTCATACTTGTTCCATAATACTTGAATATTCGCATCTCTGGGCTTTGTATCTCCTTTATATATGTTCAAAAACATTTCCCACATAGTAGGTGATGTTTTTTCATGACATCACCTTGGTATATATAGCATTGGATATGGATCCTCTGAATGCATTGATTCCCTTTGCGTCAGCATACAATTCCCTTCACTCAGCTTTTGATAATGCACAGCTATTAATATCAGTTGTGATACCATGAAATTCTACTATTAACACATCCATTCTCAATGATAGGAAGTAGTGTTGTATAGGATTCTACTATAGTAGAAAATTTTTCTCTTCGAAGATCTAAATACCTTTATGATTTGTGACATCCATTTGAGAGAGAAAAACTGATATCAACCTTTCCCTCTGATACCAATTGTTAGGTCCACTATGAAAGATACCCTAAGAGGGGGGGTGAATCATGGTATTCCCTGTTTGATCTTGTTTTGTTGTTAGAAATAACCCACTTCTCTCTACTTCCTGATGGATAGTATGAATAAAACCTAAAACATGCACATGATATAGAAATTTTTACATGGTTTACCCTCACTGGGATACATACAAGGAGCATACACTGGAAGTGTGTTGATGTACCAATTCCACTATAAGTAAAATGTTATTTACAAGTTTGAAGTGGACTCACTGTCCCTCCAGGATTACAACCACTCAAAATTTGAGAACTCGCTGCTCTCTCAACGGAAGTGAGCTCACTCCTTCTTCAGAAGATCCACTCCCAGTTTATAGACCTATAGGTCTCTTCATTATCACTAATGAATACGTCGTCCATTGTGTGTAGATTCTTTTTTGAAGTCCAAATTTCATCCACTGATGAATACAGCTTTACCACAAATGTTCTGGGAAATTTTTAACTTTCATGCAACCCTATAGTGACTTGTGTACCCCTTTAACTTGCGCACAACCAATGCATTCGTTACAGAAAAACCAACATGCATGCCACACTAGTGCACCAATATTGTGTTCCACACATCTTGTGCAGCACAATTTTGTGGTACACTTGTGTGGTACACTTTTGTGGTACATATTCACGGTACACTTGTGCGTCACACTTGCGCTCCCCACTTGTGCACACACTGAACATTTCACGTCACATTCCCTTGCACGTTCAGTGCTCAGATTTTCCTTAAGTGTTGAGCTCGTTAATAAATGTGGAGAGGAATCATCTACTTATAGTCATTTTGAGGAATTTCGCACCAAACATGCATGCCACACTTTCACGCCTCTTTCTGTATTTTGTCATATTTTGATATGATGATCATTAAAATATGACTTTTGTGCCATAGTTGCATTCCACACTTACACACCACACTTTCGTTCCACTTTAGGAATTGTGCACCACACATTATTTCCACTTTTGGACTTGCACTCCACACTTTTGGTCCACTTTTGGGCTTGCATTCCAATCTTATGTGCCACATTTGGACTTGCGCGCCACTTTTCCTTTGCAAAATTTTTGAGGTTCTGAATTTGAAAAATTCATGGCATACAACATTAGAAACATCCTTAACAGAAGATAACAACTCCCTTTTCTAAAAACACTTTTCCCCATTCTCCAGGAAAACCCCTTTGTCAACAGTTTGAGTCATTGAGACTCGCTTTGTCAACAAACACAACAAGGAGTCCTGCATTGTCAACAAACAAAATCATATCAAAAATGATTCATTGATACCTTGAGAGATTTTAAACCAACATTATCCTTGAATGATTTTTTCAAAACATGAGGGTATTGGGGTCCCTAATGTGTATCACTATACTCACCCCTGAACTGGCTATGCCCGCACTTTATTGTGTTGGATACATATGACGGAGAGTGCTGATGGAGGCTGAGAGTGCTAGGACAGGACGGTACCCGAAGGTGGACCATATGGTGTGACGGTACAGTGAGGACACTAATGAACCTAGAGTGGTGAGGAGGAGATCTTTACCTACCGTTTATGTATGAACCATAGTGGATGACCCAGCAGTATTTTTTCTTTTCTTTGGTTTTACTTTTAGTTTCTTGTACATACAGTTGGGCTTGTATTTCCTGACCTTTTTACTTCCATCATTCTTTTGTTATACAGTATTTCATAGTATTTCTTCCATATTTTTTCTCTATTGTGTGTCTATATAGGTTATAATGGAAATTCTACCCAAGTTAGAGGGAATTACTCCTTTAGTGCTAGTCTCCAACACCTATCCTTTGGAAGGTGGTCTTGGGGTTGTCCCGACACGGGCCCCGGGTGACGGGTTTTGATAGATTAGTATCAGAGGATTTGGTTCTACTGTATATCATATCACACTGATCGTTACTTTATATGAAGCAACAATGTTAATGGTAGAGAGTGTGGTTCTCAGTTCAGGGAGTCCAATGTTGGTAAGGCGGCTGTCGTATCCATACACTAGGACCCTGACATCTGATTTCTAACTCAGTTCATGAAAACAATGATTGCGTGTGTGTTTTCAAAAGTTTTCTTTATGTCAACTCAAGAGGTATATCTTTTTAAACGTAGTACACCTGTTTCTTTTCAAGATGCCTCTACACAGACAGCCGGGTAGAGTTTTGAGAGTCGTACACACTGATATCCCACTGAGCGATGAGGCTTCGGTGCATGTCCCTTTTCCAGTGGACGCACCAGCTCTTCCACACCTTGTTGGGACACTGATGCCACCAACCCCATCAGTAGAAGATGCATGCCACTTGAGCATGTTTCACGAGTTCTAGTGTCAGAGGCCTCCAAAGTTCAAGGGAGAGACATGCCCACATGCAGTTAAGGATTGGATGGAGGCTATGGTGAGGGTTTTTCGACTTTTAGGGACACCAGCATACCTCATGGTGATCCTTGAGCGCATCCTAGTACAATAAACAGTTGGAAGATGGTAGAAAATGATGCTCCAAGTTCATAAAGAGGTTATTCTTCTCTGAGCAGACTTCGAGAGACTGTTTCTGGAAGAGTTTGTTCCAGATATTCTTCGTGCAGTGCTCATACAAGAGCTATTTCATCTACAGCAGGGCGGCATGACTGTAGCTCAGTACTCAATGAGCTTCAGAGACCTCTTATGATACTCCATAGATATGGTGAGGGACCCATTTTTTAGGGCCTAGATTTTTGGGGAGGGGATCAGATGAGATATTAGAGCTTCGATGGTCTCACTTATCATCCTGACGCAGGTGGGGGTGTTAGAGAGAGCCCACATGGTGGAGGGTTTCCTTGTTGAGTAGTCTCCAGCAGAGAGACCTACCATTGGTTAACACATAGAGGAGTCTTTTGCAGGAGGCAGCAGGCAGATGTCGTAGAGGTCCTGGAGGACCACACCTATAGGTGGACGACATAATGACTATGGATCGGTTGTGCGGGGAACCTGAAGTAGAGACACACATGCCAGTAGCAGGAAATGTTAATCATGCTGCTGGTAGGGTCACATCTCTCATGACTGTCTGACCCGACGTACAGATGAACAGTAGACTGTCGAAGGACCGCTATAAAAGATAGATATATTTGATCAAGGTGGTCTATAGGGGGTAGGTAGACGTGTCAAAGGAGCTGGTCGTGAGGATGGTGGTGGGCGATGTTTAGAGTTGTTACTACCACAACCACCAGGAGGTCCACTGCGACTGCAGGGAGTAGGAGGACAAGGGAGAGCCCAACTCCTGGAAGCTGAGGCCTACGATCACGACGCTTCAGAGATGATACGAGGTATGATCTATGTCTACTCCACTATAGCTGTAGTACTTATAGAAACAAGTTCCAATCACTCATTCATTGCCACTATCCTCGTTCGGAGCTCAGAGATTCCGATGGAGCCATTGGCTCGATCCTTGCGGCTAGAGACTCCAACAAGAGTAGATTCGATGATTATACACTGGGGTCAATAGTGCGACCATACTCTAGTAGGTGAGAGCTTCTGATGGGATCTCCGAGTATCAGCATCGAGGCCTTACGATTTCATCTATGGTACAGACCGGTTATCTACATTCCATGCTCAGTTCAACTATATTAGGCACTAAGCATGCTGTGTCCGCACGGATGGGACCAGTTTTAAATTCACCAGCGATAAGGGATCCTTTACAACACAGGATGGACTTTCTCGGAGGAGAGTGAAGATGATCACTAATTTGTTTTCTAGCCTTACCCTCGAGAGCTGATGATGTGTAGAGTCGGATCTATCCTATAGGGGTGGAAGATTACGGGGATGTTCTCCCCGAGGATGTCCAAGGATTACCCCCTCACTAAGAGGTAGCCATTTACATTGAATTTTACCCCGGGACGACACTGATATCTACAACAACATATAGGATATCTCCCATGGAGCTTCGTGAGCTGCGAATACAGCTAGAGGACTTGTATGGGAAGAGATTCATCTAGTCTACTGTTTCCCCTTAGGTAGCCCCAATTCTATTCGCCAAGAAAGAGGATGGGAGTTTGAGGCTTTGTGTTGATTATCAGCGCCTGAACTAGGTGACTGTGAAGAACAAGTACCCACTCCCAATGATTGATGGCCTCTTTGATCAACTAAAGGGAGCATAGTGGTTCTCTATGGTAGACCTCATATCCGGCTATAACCATCTCAGAGTTCGAGATGAGGATGTGAAGAATACGGCCTTTAGTTGTCAGTAAGACCATTACAAGGTCTTGTTTATTCCATTTAGCGTAACAAAAACTCTAGCATTGTTCATGATACTCATGAACGGAATCATTCATCCATACCACCATCACATTTTTGTAGTCTTCATCGAAAACATTCTGATCTACTCAACTACTGAGAAGGAGCATGCCTATCATTTGCAGGTATTACTGCACACACTTTGAGAGAATTATCTTTATGGTAAACTATCAAAGTTCCATTTCTGGATCCTAGAGGATCACTTTAAAGGACATTTCATATCGTAGGCTTGAGTTGTAGTGGATCCGGTGAAGATTTAGGTGGTACATTCCTTGGAGTCACCCAGTAGTGTGACAGAAGTACAGATTTTCTTGGGTTGGGCTGGATACTACAGGATATTAGTTCCATATTTCTCCATAGTTGTAGCACCACTACCATCCTTGCTGAATATGGGTCAACCCTTTGTGTGGTAAAAGTGATGACAGTCGTCCATTCAAGATCTGAGGGTGATGAGGACTAGTTCCCCCATCTTGAGGCTTCTAGAGGAAGGCGTAGGGTACGTAGTCTACTACGGCTCATCAGGGACCAGACTCAGATGTGTCCTGATGCAGAAGTGAGAAGTGATCACTTATGGTTCTCTGAAGCTAAGAAAACATGACTAGAACTGTGTTACCAATGAACTAGAATTAGCAGTAGTGGTCTTTACCATGAATATGAGGTGACACTATCTGATGGGTGAGGGTTTTACAGTGTACTCTGACCACAAGAGTCTCATGTATATCTTCTCCAAGAAGGAACTAAACGTAAGACAACGATGTTGGATTGAGTTCTTCCTGGACTATGACATAGATATAGTCTATACTCCTAGAAAGGGGAACGTTGTTGCATATGCACTCAACAGGAGATCTGGTATATAGGTTCTAGGAAAGGCAATGGAGCAGCTAGCCGCTTTGTAGATATCCTTTCTGGATAGAGATGGAACAGATTGTTTTTCAGTCTTTTATAGTCCCTCCCCCACTTCTTCAGTGAGTTAGGGAGGTGCAGCGTGGGGACGCTGACTGTGTGACGCGGCATGCTCAAATATTCATAGGGTAGGGAACTAATGGATTTTTTGAAGGTGGGGGCACGTCAATCTCTTCAGAGGATGTACTATGGTACCAGTTTCACTTCAAGATGAAGTGTCGGGAGTGTTTCACACATCCCCTCTAGCAGTACATCCAGGAGTGGTGAAGATGTACCAGGATCTTCGATGATAGCACTGGTGGCCGGGAATGAAGAAATAATTTGCTATGATTGTCTCTCGATGCATCACTTTTTAGTTTGTGAAGGCGGAGAATCAGGTACTCTAAGGCTTGGTTCAGCCTTTAGGTGTCCCAGAGTGGATGTGGGGTGGGATATCCATTGATTCCGTGACATGAATTCCACATACATCCAGGGGTCATGACACTAACTAGGTGATCATCGACCGACTCACCAAGTCATTCCACTTCCTACTGATTGGAGATAAGGGTTCAATAGAGACCATGGGACGCCTCTATATGCAAGATATTGTGCGGCTACATGGAGTACCTTTGACGATTTTCTAGGATTGTGATGCACATTTTACATCCCGGCTATGGAAGGTGTTGTAGGAGGATTTCAGGACACAGCTTAGTTTAAGCACCACCTACTATCCACAGAAGGATGGCCAGACTGAACGGACCATTCATACCCTCAAGAACATGCTCTGTGCATGTGTCCTCGACATCATTCATAGCTGGGAGGATCACTTACCTTTGGTGGTGTTTTCATAAAACAAATGCTATTGCTCCAACATTGGGATGGCACCTTTTGAGGTGTTATACGGGCGACCTAGAAGATCACCTTTATGCTGGACTAACTCTGGGGTGTCAGTACTAGTGGGACTAGAGATGGTACAAGCTACCACAGAGAAGGTTCAGATCATCCACGAGCTAATGAAGACTTCACAAAGCACGAAGAAGTCTTATGCCGATAGGAGACAGAGACCTCTAGAGTTAGAGGATGTCAACCATGTCTTTCTACGGGTCTCACCTTGTCGAAGCCTATGGAGATTTGTCCGAGGAAGCAAGTTATCTCTGAGATTCAATAGACCTTTTCAGGTCCTTAATAGATTTGGAGATGTGGTATACCACTTATCTCTTCTACCCCAGTTGCACTGGGTGCACGATGTATTCCACAAATCCTAGACGAGGAGAAACTTGCACGACACTTCTGACATCATCGTCCATGGTGAGCTAGACATCGATGATGGGGTCACTTTTACAGAGGTTCCAGTAGAGATTGAGGATCGACTGGAGTGGGTCCTTCATCGATGGTTGATACCTCTTGTGGGTGTTCATAGGCAGCGCAGGAACCTCCAGGAGAACACATGGGAGGGGGAGTCTCAGATGCGTGCTCAACACCCCCACTTGTTCCTTTAGTTGAGTTATGTCTTACAGGGACATAGAGCCTTGAGGTTGGAGATTGTAATGACTTGAAATTTGCATGTAATTTCTTTTAATTAAATGGTAAATTTACAAGTCCACAAAAATTGACGTCACATAATTCTGAAGCCTAGAGTGCCTAGAATCAATTTCGGAAGTTTGGTTTAGGTACGTTCAGTAATGGTATGAGTGGGTTACTCTAACATTTGAACCAGTGCTTGGAATTGATATCTGAGGGAACCGATGAACTCACAGCACTAGTTTTCACTTAATAAGACTTTAACCATGATAGAAGTTGGTCGAAGGTGAAATTTAGTTTTGGGGTTTTTCATGGAAATAATAAAATAAAAATAAACATATGTTTTATTTTATTTTATCTATTATAACCACCCATGTGGAAGTTAGAGGTGGGGACCACAACACCATAACCTCCCATGAAAGGTTATGGTGGTAGGGACCACCTGAGGCCTAAACCTCATCTTCATGTTTAATTTTTTTGGGGACCAACTGAGATTTAAAAACCATCCAATTTTAATTTGGGAGAGGGGACTACCCGACCCACTAATAATGGTGGGAGAGGAAAACCTCTCAACTCCCTCATAAATGAGGGAGAGCCTATTAACCTCCTTCACCTTTATTATGCAAAAAAAAATTCCATTTAATGTCACAACCAAGTGATTAATTATCCTTTTTGAATCTAGTTCCAACAAAATAATATTTTGATTAATCTATAATTTTGGGGCTCACATGGAAATTGGGGGGAATTGGGAGAGGAGAGAGAATGGGAGAAATAAAGTTCTCCAATGAAGAACTTCATCTCACGATATAGAATACTCCACCAAGGATGAACGACCTTTGATTTTACTTTCTTCCTTGGAACCACTTTTGATGTTGGATGTTTTCATCTACAATGAATAGACATCTGCCTTCTTGTGCAATCATCGACGAACAAAAAACAAGGTAAATGATTTTTTTAGAATGATATTATATTCTGGTGATTCTTCCATTCTAAAACAAATAACGTGGATCCACTTCTAACTAGTTGATCCGCATATGTATTCCATTTGAGGGTTTTGGGATTGATCATTTGCAGGAGGGTTTGTTGTGCTTCGTCATTGTGAGCCAAATGTGACCACCCTAAACGTGGAGGGTGCGGACCAAACCAACATGGACTGACCACTCTTCCATTCTCTTTTGTAGTGTTCTATGAAAAAAATTAAGGAGAAAATGGTGATGAAGGCGATGAAGGCAAGGCCCATGCCACCCACAGCCTCCATGACCTGCACCGCCCCCGCGACATTCTGTGCTACCGCTGACTGAACCAGTCGTGCGCCCTCGTGGCTTCTTCCTGAGATACCGTTTCCCTCCCTACTAAACCGCCATCGCAGCGCCCTCCTAAGCTGCCCACACCATCCTGGCCGAACCGGCCTCATGGTGCCATCCTGATGTGCCTGCGCCCTCCCTGTAAAACCAGCCTTGCGGCGCCATCCCGATCCTCCCACGCCCTCCCGATCGAACTGGATCCCAGCCACCCAAGCCCTCATGGCACCCTGGCAGATCCAGCCCCACGATGCCCTACGGGCTAAGCCACACATGCGGTGCCCTATGGGATGAGCCGCTCACCCGGCACCATCCAGGATTAGCTGCCCATGCGGCACCCTCTAGGCCGAACCGACCTCGTGTTGACTCGGAGCCGGTCAGTGTCGTCGCGGCCAGACCATGCCCTCACGGCCCTCTGCGGCCTCTTGGGGCCTGTACTATTGGGCCCATTGGGTTGGGCCAGAGCTAATCGTTTAGGCCATGGAGACTTGAACCAAGTCGGCCCAGAATGTGTTGGGTCGGGTCGATCCGACCAGATCAAACCGAACCCGATCCCACTATGACCCTTTACATTATTTTGGCCATATCCTTGGAACCGTACGTCCGTTTGACGATCCTTCAGTGGCACTAGTAATCATGGTGTATGAAGTTACCTTTGAGGATACCCCACTGGAGTTTGGGGTAATGTTGAGAAATGGTCATGTCAGATCGTACACGAATCCAAACAGGCCTCGGGACTAAAAGGCTAATAACTCATAGACCAGGAGTTCGATTGATGCATCGTCTATTGAATTGATACCCATATGACATGGAGGACCATTGAGATACTTCCTCATTGGACTTCAGGACAGTTGGATCATTGAACAGTAACGTGTGGAGAGGATCATTCAGAGACGAGCGAGATTTTGTACGAGAACCTAGTAGCTGGATAAAACATGATGACTGCAGACCGTTTGACTCGGAGTAACTCGACTGGCCCTGTGGGGAGTGCTTGGTTGTGGTGGAAAACCCACAGTGGAGGAGCATTCTTGGTGACATGGTAGACCCACAGTACTCGACAGGAGGAGTACCTATGCCAGCTAGGAGGGGGATCACCTGGGTGTGGCATCAGAACCACGGTGGGGAACGCCTCTGTGTGGCGTAGTAGGCCAATAGTACTCGATAGGAGGAGTACCTCAGCAGTCCAAGAATAGTGGGAAGCACCTTTGTGTGACACCGCAGGCCCACTTTACTCGATTGAGAATGAGTTCTCTTGCAGTCGAAGTTTCAATAATTTGAATAAAATCTTGACTGAGCTGAGTTAGTACTTTTTTGATTTCCTCGTGATGAAGATGAATTACTTGATTACATAGGTATATTTATGGGAATGTACCTAAGTAAGGTTATCTGCTGATTTCATACTTTGTGGTTTATCCTTGCTGGATTTTTTCGGACCTTGACGGTCTTTTGGTCCCTATTCAGTATCGTTATATGCCCCCCCCCCATGGGCTATGCCTGCATTTCGTTGTGTTGGATGCAGATGACGGACATCACAGACGGATGCTGGGAGTGCCAGGACTGGATGTTACCCAGTGGTGGATCGTACTTTATGATGGTACAGGGAGGAGATGGACGTACTGGGAGTGCTGAGGAGGAAATATATACCTACACATTATTAATAACCTCAGAGGATGTCCCAGTGGCAATTTTTCATTTCTGTAATTGTACATTTAGTTTCTTGTACTTACATTTAGGATTGTATTTTCGGCCCTTTTTACTTCCAATACTCTTTTTTTATATAGTTTTAACTAGTGATTTGTATCTAACATTTTGATCTATTGTGTGTCTATATGGGTTATAAAGGAAATGCCTTCCAAGTTTTAGGGAATTACTTCTTTGTTGCTAGTCACTGTCCTCTGACCTATGGAAGGTGGGCTTGGGTTCGTCATTGTACCGGCCCCATGGGACGAGTCATGTCATTCTTAGTCACATGCACTTCAATGGCTTCAAGAGCTAGATGTTGTTTCTCATTCATGGAATGAGCATCTGACACCGAATGTTGAGATATGTGAACAACGGTTCCAACATCACCGTGAAGAGGTTGAACCTCTTTTGAAATAACCATAGTAGTGTTACAATTGTGAGAAGCATGCACCAAATTCTACTCAACTATTGGGAGAAATGGCCTCTTCCCATCATTCTTAACAACATCCATTTTTTATATGAATATTCATTTCATCATTCCAAATAATAATTTTTTAAATTCATTGTAGACGTTTTATATTAACGTTTTTATTCATTTGTTACATGAATAAATTTTCCCATCATCGTGTCCTTTAATCATCATTATTCCTCCAATAAAATATTCAATATCTTTTTCAAAGAAAATATTATTCCTATTGTTCTGGAATTTTTTATGTTTTAATGTTACAAAAATAAAAGGATTTTTTTCTATGTTTTTAAATAGCATATTTCAAATTCATTTATTAATGTATTTTTCATATATGTCAATATATTTGAGTGATTTTTATGGTTCACTAGGTTTAGGATCTTATGATACAATTAAATTTTTATCTCTATATTAATTTTGATAATATTTTTTTAAACATGTTTTTATGAAATAAATTTCATTCCCTTGGGTTAATTATTCTATGATAAAATGATAATATTTTGGGAATATTTTGACAGACATTGGTAAGGTTTCTATTATTTGAAGGGTGGTCCCAAAATTTTATATCCCTCCAACATAGCTCATGGGATAATATGGAATGGAAAAGAAGTTAACCCAATACACTATGGGAATCTGTCAACTATGTTGGCATGGTCTCGGTTGTTAACCTTGAGGTGACCCAAGCATAAGAAAAACACTAATTTAATTATTTTAAATAAATAAAAATTCCATTTACAAAGATTCACACAAACCAGAAAATATGTGGTTCAATTTCAGGGATTATTATGCATGTATACATCATAAATTATAAAAAAGGTGAAAATATATGGAATATAATACCTTTATAAACTCATATAAAGACTTTTTATAGATTATAATCATTTTCATAGATTTGTGAATGGAAACATAATAAATGGATGGGATTGAATGCTATGTAATGGAAAAAATAATCAATATTTCAGCAATGGTCATTTCACAAAAATATGAGATATAATGAGTGAATATAAATGTATTATTAAATATAATATGGAATAATAAGTGTTATATATAATGCATGACAATAATAAATCTAATAAAAATATAAAACATATAACAAAGTATACATCTTTGTAAACATGACACAATAAAAATATTAATTGGGGCATAATCACATACATAAATATACGAAATGTCATGTAAATTAAGCATAAAATAAACAATGGAACTATAAAAGGTGTATTAATAATAAATTAGTAGAGTATGAACCATTACATGTTTCCCATAATATGGTAAAGTTAGAATCACGTCCTGATTTCCATATTTGAGTTGGAATCACAACATTGATCCCATAATAATATTGTAGGGGGAATCACTATTGAAATCCCATAAAATAGTGGTGCATTAATCAACTCTTAATTATTATATTTTAGTGAAATTTTATACTTGATTTGCATAAGAATACTTCTATATATATATACATAACCAATGTATTAAAGGGACATATAGGACCCCACCTATCATCATCCATACCAATGTGTGCCACATGAAAAAAATAATTATTCACACCCTAATAACATATATGGGGTCATTTAGGAAATTTAATTTACAAGAAGATACATATTAGAATGGAATAGATGAAATTGTAGAAAAATCCAAAAAAAAAATTCTGAATGGACCAATTCAGATATGTGTGATCATTTAGGGGGTAGTGTTGAATCAGTGGACTTTTATTTTAATACATTATATCCTAAAAACCAATATTAACCTATTATTGATGACTAAATGCATTTTTTGTAACATGAATACAAGAAAAAACAACTATAACACAATAATTCACATGGTTTACTACTTATTAAGAGTATATATCCCTTATAATTGTTTGAAATTAAAATAATACCACCAAATACACAATAAAAAATACATTTATGTGGTTAAATAAAAAAAGGAATTACCATTAAATTTTATTACACTATAATAAAAAACTGCAAGTGACCTCCCCATACATAAATTACATAACAAATATTTTCAAAACAGGTGTTAGAAACCATAAAAAATTATAATCAATATATTTTCACTATACATCTTTTTCTTTCATTAAAATTTCTATTCTTGAAATATTATCTTCTTAACATTCATAACAACTAGTAGGAAATAAATTACTTCTTTTACATCTATATAAAATTTACATCTTTTTCACCTTATTATCTGATTTCTCTATTTAGTCATTCATCTAGAAAACTCAGTCTTAAAAGATTTGTCTAATGACTTCAAAAAATTTAAATGGGTTTATTATATTTTTGTATGTTTTTTCACCGCTCCACATGAACTTCTATCAATTCACCAATAAAAGTTGTGTTATTGATTCCTCTTTATATTAAACTATTTCTAGTTTCTTATATCAATAATTCATCTTTTAAATGAGTGAACAACACACACATTGAGTTGTATAAACACACCATTATTAAATTACATATTAAAGGAAAATAGGTAGAAACACCTTATTTTATCTCTTAAGGAAAACTCAAATTTCATATATCCCTCTCAAAAAAATAACATCAATACCTCTCATGAATTCTTGAGTATTCATAAATATTATCCTAAACTCAGGAATCTTATGCCTTAAACAAACATCCTTAAAACCCAGTGTGAATCATAGTTCCTAATTATAAGATATTTAAAATAAAGAAATATTATATTTTCATTAACACATTAAATATAATTTTTAAATCTTCATAAATAACATTGAAAAAGTACAACTCTATACTAAACATTTATCTAATAAAAAAATCAGAGAAATGTTTTTTTTCCAAAGTTACTCCATATAATCATCTAATAGTAAATCATTTAAACATTTCTTGGAACATCATTTAAAAACATAAAACATTTGTGTACTTTCATCAGAATTCATCCTATATTTATTTTTCAGACCATATTCATTCATTTGAAATTTTTATAAAAACGTGTGATTGATTTTTTGACCAATACTATATTTTCAATGACTAAGAGTCATATTTTTTAACTAGGATCATATGATAGACTACATATATTGTAATTTTAAGGGATAATAAAAAATACTTCATCCATTAAAAATTCATCTAATTTAGACTACATCTAATTGGACATCATCCAATTATATTCGTCAAAATTAGTCCATTTAGATTTCAATGACTATCATCTATATATAAAGTTCACTAACATCAAAAAAAATATTCATAGCATTGATTGAAACATTTAATATTACATCTAAAACATCACTCATTTAAAATTTTTTCCAATTTTTTATATCTTGCGTACTTCCTTAGACCATTATGGTTTCAAGAATGTATTTAAAAATTTCTCCCCATTTTCACTTTTTCAAAAATCCAGAAATATTTCATTACACATGATGTTAGAAACATATGAAAATAATAACATTACATATATAAAATATCATCAAACTTTAAATATAATTATCCTTTTAAATAATATAAGAAAAATATAGAGAAAATATCATTTCTTTAACTTTTAAAGCCTAAAACAACTTTTTGGAAAACATGGTCTGGTCTTCCTTATCCATTCTACATATGTTGTAAACAATTATAAAGTAAGATGTTTTATGTAAATAAAGAAAAATAAAAAACATAAATCACACTCTATTAATAGAAAACATTTTTATTAAACATTATTAGCTTAAATAAAACACAAGAAAACTCCATAGTCATAACAATATCCCTCGTTGTATTTTATTTTCAACTAAGGATCATAAATAACTAAACATTTTGAAACATGCAATGAATTATTTATATGAAAATTCTAAGCGTATGTGATCAAAATAACATTAAGAAATAAGAATAGTTGAACAATAATACCATATTTTCCATTAGTAATTAATTATTTCACTTTTTTATACAACTCATAATTAAATTATTATTCAACTCATAACATACACCACAAAACAACTCCAACCTTCAAGAAAAACTTTTCCATTATTCACATAAAAAACTATTTAAAAAATTTATTGAGTTGAAATTTTAAACCATTTAAATACTCTTCTTAATAACATTCTCTCTTTAAGTGGTTAAGTATATATCAATGAGGTGATTTATGATACAAAATTTTTAACCCCTTGAATACTATATCCAAATACATCATGGATAGGGGATGTATGTCCCATACTTCATCTATGAATAGTTTGAGTTTTGTCATCCATTAATATCCTCAAATAATGAAATTTTTCCTTCAATAATATTTTTATAAAGATAACAATAATTTTCACTATTTTATGAAAAACCATCAGAATCAGTTCACTTATCTCCACATTCTCTTTAATAAAGATATATTTCATATAATTATTCTTAAAATGGGAAGATTCACTATATTCATATATATATTTATATAACATTGACTATCACAACCAAAGAGAAGACGAAACCTAATATCAATAAATAATCCATATGACTATATCATTATCTATATAAGTTGTGTTGCAGATTGAGTGGAAGAAACATAATCAGATTATTTTTTACATAGAGTATAACAACCCTTAACTTATAATACATGATATAGTTCTAAAAAAACTAATATTTATATTTTATATTTCATAGTAATAAATTTGACCCAATTTTTACCATACAGAACACACACAAATAAAAAATAAATATTTGATTATTAGATACCCATGGACCTTTTTGGTTTGGAATTTTAGAGATGTACGAGAAACACATCATAAAAATTTAGTTCAAAATAATATACATCATTTATCACTATATTCTTCACATCTAGTAAACTTATTTGGCCTAAAAAACATAAAATCATTCTTCACAACCTTAGCAAAAAAAAATAAGAATTGTTTTCTTAAAATATTAGTAACGGTAAATATATGAATTATCATATGAATTTCATCAGAGCATAGATGATGAGCATAAGGGTGTGATGACATAATCCAAGGGTAAGAATACATCATAAATTAATTAATAAACATAAAAAAGATGAATTTAAAATATATTATATGGATTTATGCTTTAAAAATGTGATAAAAATACAAATCAATATTCATTATCTATGTGATGTTAATAATAATTAGATGTAAAATTAAAAAAACAAATATAATATAAAAATATGATGGTATCTTTGAACGACCTGATCAGATAACTATTATAATCATGGTAAGAAATGTAATATCCTAAATGGTAAATTATGATAATATCTTAATAGAAACTTATAAATGGTAAATTCAATCTCTTTACCAAATTAATTGGATGGCTATAGTGAACATGAATGTCCATAGTTTTTAACATAACAACCATCTTTTTTATAATTTAAGCACCCATTTGTGGTTTATAAAATAACCCTTTTCATCATAATCATTTTCCAGGATTCATTATGTGAATATAGTATATGGATGTTGCGTCTCATCATAAAATTCATAAAATAATCATTATTCCATTCATAAATTGATTATATTCTAAAAAATAAAATGACTACATAAGAATATTTTGAAATAGATGTAATCCATCTAAGGAATAATGTAATACGGTATGACAAGAAAATTTCCCTACTGGAGAACATGTAACATCCTGGTTTTTTGACATCGATGAATTGAAATTAAATTAATATTTTCTTAAAAACATTCTTGAAGAAAATAGTCGTTCCATTTTTGAAATAACCTTTAAAATCTACAAATTCACAAAATAATGTGAAAACCAATTTCATTTATAATTAAATTATAAAATTTTAATATATTATTCAACTAAAATAAGGTTCATTAATCTAGTAAAATCTATTTATGCCATAAATTTTAAAAATAATAATTCTTTTCATACGTTTTGTATAGAGAGAAAAAATTGACACATATGGAAAATGTTTCGTAATTTTAATTTAAAAACTTTTAAAATAATTTCAAAGATCATGTATAATAAATTTAATAAATAATTTATATTTTTTGAAGAAAATTATAGAATTTTAGTTATAATATATATATATGGAATATAATTATTCCTGATTTAGATGGAGTTATAAGACAAGTGTAACATGTAATAAGAATTCCTGATGTTTAGTTAATAAATCAGTGGGGAAATTTGAAATTTAACATGTAAAACATATTCATTTCTAGATTATATGAACATAGATGTAGTTCCAGAAAAAAATGTAATATGAAATCCTATAATATGAGGAGATTGTATCATAAAAACCATTGTCATTTTGGTAACTATTTAATAATAACATCTAGAAATAATAAAATTAGTTAAATAATTAAATATGATGAACATGAGGAGATTCATGATATAAAATGTCAATGTGGAAGTATATACAACTTGTATTTGAATATAGTTTCATAATAATATCCTATGTCCAAAAAATAATTAAGATGAATAATCATTACAAAGATCATATTATTGAATTGATAATGAATCAATGTTGTTATTTTCTTTAACAAAATTAATCCAAAAAAAATTTATATTCAAAATTAATTAATTAAATTCAATTTCAAACGTATTCCTGACATTTTATAATCTATGAAAATGTGATATAACACATTGAAAGGAAGTTTAGTTAAAAAAATCCCTTTTCACATGATAAAAATCAATTCAAATCCCATTAGATATGATAATTGGAATTGAAACATAGAAACATGAATTATGAATCATTAATGATTTAATATGTAAAAAAGGGATTTATAAACACAATATAAAATAATATTTGTGTAAAACATTAAAATATCCCTTATTCAAAGGAAATTTATAAGAAATCATTTACCTTGAGTCCTCACATGCCATGTATGTCCTTTAACGCATGTCTAATAAAATTATATAATTTATTCTATTTGTTAAGAACATTTTAATAGATAAATAAAATTATATTTAATCAATTTATTTCATTTATTTTAATTACATATTGTATTATATAATCAGTTATGTACATGTTGTGTATTTTGTGGATGTTCGGTTCATAACATCCTAATGTCTTAGAGAAGATTATTGTGGTCAAAGGGGTTATTGTTCCATCATCTCAAAAAAAATAATGGCATAATTATAATTTTTTATAACATATATACATATTATACTTACATGAAATATGATTATTAATAATGATCTATGTAACAATCGTAAAGATGGTAGGTTGTACATATACATGAGTAACCATTTCATTTATAAATGAATATATTGAATATATGGTTTGTATATTTTAATATTAATATAATTATTATTATATCATAAAAATAATATAATTTATTTAGATTAAAATATTTATATCATCAATGTTTTTTTAATGAAAAACAACCCACATCGCTTTGTAGAGGTGGTAATCCAAATGAATACATTAATGATATTATCATTTATCAATAGATGGAAAGGTAAAAAAATCGATGATATATTATCTTCCTATAACTATTTTATGTCACTAATAATATATATATATATATATATATATTCATTATAACCATCTAAGTGAGATGGTTATGGAAAATGGATTACATCACTTCATGATGTGGTTGTCCACCATACTCAAAAAATGAATGTTTTGTTTCCCATTCGATGGAATTGGAAATGGATATAGTTTATTCCATTAAAAAAATTATATTAGTATATAGAATAATAATTTTTATTACTTAATTATGGTTGAAGTATATTATATGGAAGTATAAGAATAAATAAATATAAAACATTCCAATAAATGTTATACATGTTCTTTAGAAAAGATTCTTTATTTTACAACATTATCTCTATAATGTTTGGATTATGACCAAAATAAGACCACAATAATGTGAAAAATGATGTTAGGAATTGATTTTTTGAAAGTATTGTTTGAATAAAATGTCACTTGAAGTGTAAATAAAATAGGAGAGAAGGTGACCTTTTTAATGTGCGAGTAGGGGAACACCTGGAATTACCTAATGTATTAAATTAATATAAATTAATTTTTTTTTGAATAATACCTTCACAATGATATAATTTAAATAAAAGATGTGGATTTTCCAAAAAAAAATATGATATAATATAACTTTAAAATCTTTTGGTTATGTTGTCACCCTTATCCCTTTAATTTATCCCACCCCACCCTCTAGATAACCTTTTTGTAATTACTATGATATAAAAGTGGTTTACATTTTAGTGGTAATGAAAGTTAAAATATAATAAAAAATAAAACATAAATAGACCATGGTTAATATTTTGAATCATATATCTTTCAATTTACATAATATATTATTTTTATGAATTTTAAATCATTTAAATTAACATGATTTATTATAAAATATTATTAATGTCATTTTTGAAATATTTGAAATATCTTACTATAATTTGTTTCTAAATCCTGTAAAATGGTACCAAAATGACAAGTATTTGATGATAAAGAGTGTGTGGTCATAAATTAATTACCAAATATCACTTTTTCATGATTTGATTTCATTTTAGACATTATCTTTTGGATTAACGCATTGTTTTACAAATTTTAACCATAACTTTTGTCACGACTATTTGAATATTAAAGAATTTTAAAATTAATTATAATATAAAAATTGTCTCATAAATAGAAATGAGATGACATTGAAGACCATTTCTAATCCATGTTTTCCCCTCTAAATATTTTTATGTTTTTAATATATTTAATACTATATAATTTACCATAAAAAAGTATTAATGTCATTTTAATAACAATTAACATAATGTGATTTTGAAAACAACATTAATGAAATTGAATTAAAATATAAACCATTAACAAATATATCATATGTAATATTTATCTTTAATAATTTTGGTATACTATAATCCACTCATAAAATATATCTTTTAGATTTCTTAAAATCATTTACTTGATTTTCTACTACTTTCACAACTAATGTGTCATTTTTACACCATAATATAATAAAATTATTTCACCAATAAAATAAAAAAATAAATTAACCTAATTAAAGAATCATTAGTATTTCAAAAAAAAATATTTAGAACTGAATATATTGTCATTTTTGACCTGTCAAAATATTATAGTTTCTAAAAGAAAGAGAGTTTCATTTTGTTTAATTATATTTAAACAAAATAATATATAGAACATTTTCAAAAAAAAATGAAAAAAAATCAAAAATCCAAAATAATGGATGAGGATGGCCAAACCCCATTCATCCAACATATTAAAAGACATTTTTAATGTAATTTTTAGTCATTATCATACTATTTTAAACATACATTAATCTAATTTACCCTTGTGGAGGTGGAAAGTAATCAATACAGTTACAATTAATATTAACCAAAAACCAAAAAGGGGATATATTTACCCAATATAAGCCTCCTTATTATAAATATAGAATAATGTTTCAATGATTCAGAATCCTTATGCGGTGATAATTAATATATGATTAAAATAAAAAGCAAAACAAAAAATATTTTTAGAAAATTGTGGTTATATGCCCAAAAAAACTATCACTATAATTAGTCATAACTATTATTAATATTTAATTAATTATATTAAATTTAATTAAATATTAAATTGATTTAATTTATATAAAATCAAATAATAATTTGAATTTATATTTAAAATAAATAAAAATTTTAGAAAATTTCATATTTTTTCATTATTCAATGAAAAATCCATACTTTACTTAAAACTCAAACAAATAACAACAAAATAATTTTGATATAGTTATTTATAAAATAAAATTATTTTTATCCAAAAAAATTAATAATATTTCCATAAATATTTTATATTATTTTCTTACAAAAAATCAATATGACCCATTTGTAATGAAAAATTATTTTTGAATAAGTAAAATAACATTGGTAAATAATGGATGATTATTTTCTAATAATTTATGAATGCATTATCATTTCTTAAGAAAATTATATATATATATATATATATATGTTTGTGTGTGTGTATTTAATAAAAATTTTACTCAATTTTATACACATCAATTCAATGTATAGGTTATAAAATTAAAATTTAAAATGGTATTATTTTTTGGTTCTTGGATACACGATGTTATGTGTTGCAAAAGCTAACGAGTATGATATTATTTTAAAAACATGGGGTTTTATATCCCCTATCACATTAATAAATTATTTCTTAAAAATTATAACATGATCTCGATAATCAAGGGTTTGAAATTAATAATCTTTTTATTGAAAATCAACATTGTAAAAAGGGTTAATAAAACAACCACATTAAAATAGTAAAAGTGAAATAGAAATTACATCATAAATAACACATAACATGGTTTTAAATTATATTAATATTAATGGGATGTGAAATTATAGAAAAATAATAAATCATTATATTCAACAAAAAATATATTTAATGATATAAAATATTAATAACTCCAAAGTGAATGATTATGAGAATGTTAATAAACACAAATCATAAATCAATAAGATGTGGAAAAGGCCATTGAATCATTATAAATTAATTTAATTGGACAAAAATTTTATTTCAAGATCCTTTTCCTATTTTAGTTGAATCACTTTACTATTTAGCGAATAAATGTAAGGAAATATATATACTTGAAATGAATAATTTCATTTTATAATCAATTTCCCCCAAAATATCATATTTTTCCCAAATAATGATTATTAAAGATGATATTTTTATTGATTATGTACTAAAATTGATGTATAATAGGACACATAGTCCCTAAAAGGATAAAAATTTATTCCTCGTATAAATTATTCATATTATGAAATAAAATATTAATTTCCAAATTCAAAAATAATATCACTATTTCAATATAGATCATTCCATAAATATATAACCTTATATCCCAAATAACCATAACAACCTCCACAATAAAAAAAATTTAACCTCAAAATATTTATCACAACATTTAGAATACATCCCAAAAAATGTGATAGTTTTCTTCCAATATATTATTTCATGTTAAAACTTAGGATTCAGCTAATGGCTACTTATAACATAATCTACCAAAAAAACTCCAAAATTTCATTAATTACCTCAAAACACCAGTCATGTAAATCCTTAGTAAGGGATTCAACACCATATAAATTATGATCAACAATAAACATTTAATCCTATGATGGTATTCATAACACTTAAGTTTACATCACATGAAAACTTCATAGTCACCATATTTATATAAGCCTTTGATATTATACGAAATATAAAATTCCAAACCCTACACTCCTTGATCTAGTGCTAGAAACATAATATTTACATTCATGGATTTGATACAAATAAATAGGACCCAATTTAAATCATCCAAAACAAACAAAATCAAAATAAAATATTGGTTCACTTCCATACCTAAGGAACTTTAATGTTTATAGGTTTATAATATTACGAAAAACTCTTTCATAACAACATTGATATATAAAAAATTGGTGCATAAATCTCTTCATCATCTTCCACTGAATTATTCACATATTATTACTTTATAATTTTAAATAAAATCAATATTTTTAAAATTAAGGGAAATTGATATATTTAATAATATATATCTCAAATGATTTGAAATGGTAAACATATTCATTATCCATTAAATAAAATTAGTGATAAAAATATTAGCATAAATATATGATAACAAAATAAAATGGAATGATCATATCCTAATATTATTAATACCCATTAAACATATATCCTTAAATATGTGACGTGGTATAAATCATAAGAAATGGTAAAATAAATAAGAATAAATTAGCATAATACATGTGATATTAAAATAGACCAAATTAATCATTAAAACTCCCTGGAAATAATAAAAACATATCAACATCCTGGAACATCATTATAATATAACCCTTAAAATAAATTTTAAAAATTAAATGACGTACATAGTAAATTACCAAAATATATTATTAGAAAAATATAAGCCCTTAACTCTATATTTTTACCCAATGCATTGGAGGGATATAACATACTGGTATATCATTAGTTTATAACATAGTTATCCCTCATTTTTTTATAAATGAACAACCTTTTGTGGTTTATAATGGAATAATTCATCATTAAATACAATTTCATGGAACCATGACTTTACTAAAGTACATAAATCATTTATTGATTAATAAAATTAAATTAAAAAACAATATTTTCCTTTCATAACATTATTAAAATTTAGAAAAATGGGTCACATGAAAAATTATTTGAAACAATATTAATTAATACTTATAAATAACTGGGATGGTATGATTAAAAGATATCTCTAGTTGATCAAAAATAACTTCAAGGGTTTTTTAAAATGATGAATATAAATAAGATTACAAGATCATTAAAAATATTGAGTAAAATCTACATTCAGCTTTGAAAATATTTTTTAAAAACTAATAATGTCCATAACATAGTAAACACAATATTAATTGAAAGTTTATTTGGAATTTTATAAAGGAATTTTAAATGAAAATAGCATCAATTATCTTGGGAAAAAATTTTAATTTCATAATCATTAAAAATAAATTTTATTTACAAATATTTTGTAAAGCGTGTCAGAATTGACCCATGCCGAAAATGGTAACAAATAGTTATTTATAATATTTAAAAAAAAGGTCATAGATCATATAAAATAACATTATGAAATAATTTATGATTGAAAAAAATCATTATTGAAATCATTTTAGAAATCATGGATATGGAAGAGATAGATTATTGATCTAAAGAAGATATAAGTTTAGTATTATATACAATCTAATTTATTGGTATTTATTTAATGAATAAAAAAGGAAATGGAAATTAAATATGTAAAATATATTATTTAAGAAGGATAATAAAAATCGATGTTTTCCAAGAAAATAATTTCACGTTTTTTTCCCAAAATAACATTGAACAAAGTCAATCCGAAAACATGTTGAGATTGTGAAATAAAACCGATCAATTTTAGTAACATTTTAATCATATGTCCCATGAATGAAAAACACCATTTGACAATTTAAATATCGTGAAATTAAAAATATTCATTATATAAAATGCCAAATGGTATTTATATACACCTTATAAAAAAGGATATGTTCGTAACATAAACATATGTTCCAAAGAAATATAATTTAAGATTGTTTGAACTTACAAAGATCATATCATCAAACTGGGAATTAATCAATGGTGATATAGTGTTTAGAAATTTAAATTAAAAAGAAATAATAAAAAAAACAACACAAATAAAATAATTCCATTTCACACATATTATTGAAATAATATATTTAACAAAATAGTGTTATAACCAAATGATAGGAAATTTAGGTATGAAATCCTTTACTACATTATATCTTTAATTCCAAATCAACTTTTATCAAATAATTTTAATTAAAATATAAAATAATATAAATATTGAATTATTTATGATATAAAAAATAAAAAAGGTAGTATATTAACTTTATAAAATTAATTATGTGTATAATTGTAAAATATACCTTAATGAAGGGAAATTAAGATAAAATTGATTAACACAATTCAAGACATTCCATGTATTTCATTTAAATCATGTATAATAAAAATATTTAAATTTATCTATTTCTTAGTATCATATAATATGATTAATTAATTATACTAAAAATATTTATTTTATTGTTATTTTTTGGAATATTTAATTATGTAATATATTATTTCCATGTTTGTTGTTTTGAGGATATTTTGTTCATAATAATAAAATGGCTTTTTTATATTGACAGGGGTCAAATTGGTCATTATTACACTAAATCTATATTAATAATCATGAAATAATAATCATTTATATAAATAAAATATACTTAAAATAAACTATGAAATTATTTTATGAAAATTGAACTATTTTACAGTCATTGAAACGGTAAGTCGTTAGTATGAATGAGTAATGTTTTCAGTTTTCAACCAACATTATCAAAATAATAAAGTTATTATTTTATCATTATTAAATGATGAATTTATAAAAAAATATCATATCCATTATCTAAATATTCATATATATATAATCAATGTGATTTGTTTATGATAAATTATTCACATCAATTTGTGGTGGTTGTAATCCACAAGTTCACACGAATGATGTTATCTTCGTTAAATGAATTAAAAGGCTATAACATAGACAATATAATATCTTATAAGAGATATAAATTTGTTATTAATAGAATATATATAAAATAAAACTAAAATTATATCCAGTCATGAGTGTCAGTGAAAGAAAACTAATTACATCAGTTCAGGAGGTGGTTAACCACCATACACTCGAACAATAGTTTCGTTTCCCATTGGACGAAAGAGGATATGGATATAGGATACTAAATTAAAATATATATATATATATATATATATATATATATTTATGGAATATATTTTTATTATTTCATAATAGTTGATGAATATTTTAATGAAATTGAAGTGGAAATAAAAAATAATACATTCTGGTAAATGGAATAACTCTTCATTGAATAATCAATTTTTCGTTACACCATAAGCCCTATAAGGATGGTATTTTGAAAAAATTTAACTCCAAACATTTAAATGGATTTTGTGAGGTATTTTTGGTATATATTTCAGAAAAAATATTTATTTTGTTTTGAATAAAATTAGATAGTAGTTTACTTTTTACAATGAGGGGAGGAGAACTCTTGGAATTTCATAAAGTATTAAATTAATATAAATTACTTTTCTTATAACATGGATCCAAAATGATATAAATTGATTATAGGATGATAATGTGTTGATATAATATCATAAAATAAAACATTTACATGATTAGGTGATATTTTCTCCCATACCTCCTTTTTACCCCTGTTAATCCTTTGGCTATTATTGTCTATCAAAGTCATTAACAATTTAGGGGCTATGAAAATTTATATAAAATGAAAAGTGAGTCATATATTTTCAATACATTATATATTAAACCATATCCCATTAAATTTTATATGTATGGGATTTTTATTAATTATAAATCATTTCATTAAATATATTTTATTATAAATTTTCAATAACAAAATATTTGGGAATACATGAAATAATATAATATAATATGTTTCGAACTCATGTAAAATTGTTCCAAAAAGACTTGAATTGTATTATATAGAGTACATGGCCTTAATATCATTTATTAATATAATTTTAAAATGTTTGAAAATAATTTTATAACTTATATTTTGGATTAATATATTAGTTAACCAATTTTAACCTTAATAGCGTTAATGACTATTTCAATGTTATAGGGTTATAATTTTACTTGTATAAAGAAAATTTGACATTAATGGTAAATGGATTACATTTTATACTAGAAATAATCTAATTTTTATAATTGAATTATTTTTATTATATTTAAATAATTTGAAAAAAACAATATTCACTATAATATAATAGTAATGTTACTTTAAGAATAATTCATATTCCTTGATTTTGAAAATTACATGACCAAAATTGAAATAAAGTAAAACCTTTAAAATTTATCTAAAATTCATTAATTATTTTAAAAATTAATGGGAAACTATAAATCACCCATAAAATATAAATATTATTTTTTCGAATATGATTTGCATAATTTTTATATTATTTTCCCAAACATTAGATGACAATGATTAAGAATTTAAGGTAATTATTTCATCGCTAAAAATTTAAAAATAATTTAAAATAATAAAATATAATTTCAATTTAAAATAAATATTTTTAAACAAATATATTTTTTTCTATCTATGTCATTAAATTTTAATGATAAAAAAATCAGAATAGTTATGTTTTTACATTAAATTTACTTGAAATAATATATACGTCATTCTCAAAGAAAAATGAAAAAAATTAATAAATTTGAATAGTTGAAGAGTATGGTCAAACTATACTCATATAACAGAACAATGAATTGTTTTAGGATTCCTTTTTGTCCTCATCACATTATATTAAACATTAATTTCTGAATTTTTCCTTATAGAGCTGAAAAATATTTACTATTGTAATATTCATATAGGAAAAAAATAAATAGAATTTTCACTAAATTTTCTCATATGTATTGAAAATATTAAATCAAATTTTTAAGATTCATTTATTTACGGTGGAAGAAATTAATTTAATATTAAAACAAAAAAAAATAGTAAACAATTATTTGATACATTTATTTTGAACCCAAATAACTATACAACAAAATTATTTATAATTTTAATTGAAATGAAATTAATTATAATTTTTGTTATTAAATAATTATTATGTTAATTTTTTATAAATAATAATTTATAACATGACATTATAATGATTTTAAATAATAATGTAAAAAATAGTGAATGTTTTTACTATGCATTGAAAAATGAATCTTTAGTGAAAAATCCCAAAAAAATAACTATCAAATAAATAAATTATCAAGATTTGAAAAATTATAATATTTTGATAAAAAAAATTAGAAAATTTATAGAAATTATTTATATTATTTTCTCATAAAATATATATAACTAATTTATGAATAAGACATATTTTTAAGAATATAATAAATTTAATGAAAAAATATTCATTATTTACTAAGAATTTATAATTAATTTTTTTTTTCTGTAGGACTATTATATATATATATATATCTATGTGTGTGTGTTTGGGTGTGTATTTGTGTTTCTATATTTCATTATTTTAATACTCCTACTTATACCTCTCATTACAATGTCTATGTTATAACATTCATATTGAAAATAATATTATTTTCTGGTTTTTTTAAACGTTGTGTTCTGTGCTATAAAACCTATCGAGAATAGTACTATTTCAAAAACATAGGTTGTTATAGAGTGGCACTAAATTATATATCTCATTATTCTAGACTACACATCTTTCTATCATGAAACAAAATCCATAATATTTTTATTTTTTATCTTCCACATTTCCTTCCAAATCATCATTTATGTAACCAAATAGATCAATTTTTCCAATGATATCAAATTCGGGCATATAATCAGTATTGTATTTTATATATATAAGAATTGTTTGTGGCTATTATATGAAATTGTATCTGTGTAGTTTTATACCTAAGAAATATTGTAAGAGAATACACTATATCTGTCCATAATGCCATTAGATATAATAAAAATCCAAACAACATTCTAAATTATTTAGGATCTACCTCTTTTACGTCCCCATATTTTGAAAAATTATTTCCCACTAAAATAGTTATTGAAAATAGATATTTGTGTTATATTTAAAACATTATTATAATTTGGTTGGCATAATGCTCTTAAGATAGGAAAATAAATTTCTTCTATTTTCATATTTTTAAGCTAAGAAAGTATTTCATTTCACCTATCATGGACTCCTAAAAATCATATTCATATGGATATATTTTTTTTTGAAAATTTATTAATAATTTCATATGAATATAATTTTCTCAACATATCAATAACAATGATAGAAACCCATTTATTTTATATTATGTATAGGCTATTATAAACTCATCCATTCATGCAGCTCATCTTTAGAAATTATCAAATTTAGAATACAAAGATATTATATATTACATTAGTATATACAAATCCTTCTTCAACCTATACACATTACATTATTCTTTAAAAAATATAAATTCACTGGGTTCTTTGATTAAAATTTCTTCATAGAGATTTTTGTTATGAAAAGTAATCTTAAAATCCATATGGAAGAAATTATATTTATGATTTGTAGTGATAGTAAGAATGATTTAGATAGTTAAAAGCCTTTTAATTAGTGAAATATGTTTCATCAAAGTCAATGCCTTCATCATTTTAATAACCTTTAAAAACCATTCATGCCTTGTTTCTTATATCATAACCTTTTCATTCAAATTGTTTTAGAACACGGCCTTTCTACCATACAAAATATTATTTTTTGGTTCTGGTAAAATTTCCCAATTACCATTATTCTTAAGCTAATCCACCAATTCATTCATATCATAAATCCAATCATAATTCACTAGTTATTCAACAACATATTTTGGTTCAGGTTGTGATTATGTGTAATTATATTAAAATGACTATAATGCATTTCCTTTTCAACTTTTTTTTTTAATTCATCTCCAATGATATTGTGAGAATCCTATTACTTCCTCATCCTAGGATGAGAAGTATAATATTGTTCCACATCACATGAGGTAGATGGGTCAGAATCTCCATCTTGAGTAGATTCAACATATTTAAAATCATTAAGAAAATATTTATGTTGGTTAATTGGAAAAGCCCCTTATACCCTTTATACAATATCTAAAACTTTTATTGGAACATTATTATCATCCATTTAAAGAACATTCAAATATTCCCAGTTAACAATTTTTCATTTTTCATTATTATAACATCTGTATCCTCTACTATTTAGATCATAAAAAATAGATATTTCATTTCCACCTCTTCAATCAAACATCTCATGATTTTAAAGCAAGAAATATATAATAATGTACCCTTTAACAACTGCACGAAATTAAAACATGGGTTTTCATTATAATAGATATCACATAGAGTTGTATCATTTTTTAGTAGAAACAGTGGTTCTAGACATAAACTAATTCTCTGAAAACCTTCATCTCTAGGTATCAGGAAATATCATGCTCATTAAACAATGTTCATTCCATATCCACTACAATCATGTTACTTACATTAGAAACATTTTTTAATTTTGGTGTGTATGGTTCACTAAACTCATGAATCATTCCATGTTTTCAAGATAATATCTCAAATTACCATTTTTATATTCTATATAATTATATATTAGAATATTCTTCATGGAATATACAGAATATTTTTCCTCACTTCCCCAAAAACACAAAATCTTGTTGAGTTCCTATTATTAATATTTAAAAAACATAATACATGTAGTGTGAAAAAAATAATCAATAAATTTAATAATGTAATCATCTATATGGGTTAAATGTATACTCATGGGCCCATAAATGTCAAAATGTAATAGCTCAAAGTGATGAGTATAATGTTTCTTGAGTTTCTTATGTAGTGAGTTTATAATCATCCCTTACTAAAAATTGGAACAACAACAATAAATTATTCTTATCATCTTAGGAATATCATCAATACTTTCTCTATTTGGTATGTTTATCATTTTCCTTTGAAACATACTCCCAATCCTTTTTTCGTATATGGTTTTCATTCATTATAATGAGATAGTATGAACATTATAAATCATAAACATGAAATACGATTCTCTTGTGCACTGTCCACTCAGTACAACATGCTCATATTCAATCCTATATACAAAAAATGATCTTTTCTAGAAACAAACATTGGTTCTATTTATCACAATGTTAGGAAACACTTAAAAATTGATTTTGAACCCATTAAAAACTAAAAACGTTTTAATTTTTTCTTTTCTTTCCTAATTATATTAGTTTCAACGCATTTATTTCTTGGTGACTCATCTTTTCCAGAAGACATTTTACCTTTTTTTATAATCATTCACATTCTATAAGAATATGAAATTGGTATACATGTGTTAATAACACCAACATTCTAATATCCAACACCATTACCCTTTTCTGGATTTGATTATAGTTTTAAAAACAATGTATTTTAATCATTTTATTTATTCTCAAAAATCTTTTGATATTTTATATATAAACATGACTGTACTAGAATAATTTTGAAACATATTTTTTCAAAATTTCAATGTTGATAACATATTTTAGAAATACTTTCCAAATGATGGAATCATTTTTCAAACTTCAAACTGACTTTATCATTTTTTCATCTAGTGGGTTGACTTCCCCACGAAAATTTCCTCCAACATTCCAGGATTCAATAAAAAATTGTTTATTAAATTAAAACTCATATTTTTATGCCTAAATACACAAAATAACCATTTTTATAATATATAACATATTTACATTTTTTTACAAGCATGAATCATAGTGTTTTGTTTCTTATTTTCATAAAATGTTTTATATTAAACTTTTTTATATCATTGTCTACCATAGTTCTGGTTATATCCTAAAATTTCCTTTTTACCCTAAAATTTTTTTTTTCATATTTTGGTTTGAAAATAATTTTTTTACAAAATTTTGGTTATAAAAATCTTCTTGTTTTGGATAAAAACAAGGTATTATTAGCTGGAAATTCCTTCTAAAAATTTACAGCATTTTTATAATTCAACAAGAAAAAAAATTATTGATCATCTGGAAGATAGAATTTCATCAAACATTCACCAACATCTTTAAGTATATTTTGTAAATTTTTAATGCCTTCCTCATATTTAAAAAAGTTTTTTCAACATGTTTTAACTCTTCCTCCTTCACATTCAAATTTAATTCAAGCATGAGGTTGATCATTTAATTCTCACAAAGAAACTACTTCATATCATTACATTCTTTTTGTCACTGAAGTTTATATACAAGAGAATATTATTGAATGTTTTTTGGAAATATTTTATTTATTTAACTCTTTATTCCCTATCTCAAGTATTAAGATCATTTTGAGACATTATTCTCACTCTTATTTTATCACAATATACTTATGATTTTATTATTTTTATAAACAACTACTTTCATCACTGGGAAATTTTCCATTATACAATTTTCAAATAAAAAAGTTTTTCGTAGTAGTATCACAAAATTTATGAACTTCTTCTTCAATTTCATTATATACCTAAAACATTGACAAATAATTTATCTATTTTAAATGGGGCACTTCTCATCCATTACCTTATAATAGGTTTTATATTTTTCTACCTTATTTTTAAGGATCTACAGGACAGTAAATCAGCTTCATCACATTATCGATCTTCCATTCATTGTGTACAATTTACATAAAAATATACAACAACTCCATAACTAAATAATTTTATAGTAAGAATCTATTTTTCCCTTAAAGTGTATATTTTCTCATTTTTTAAAAATAACATACATTGATACTTAAATATTTTTACTAATCTCATCTTCATTATCAGTGTAACTATTTTCTTATTTGAGAGATTCTTTGTATTTTCAATGAATATATTCTTTAAACGAAATATTCTGATCTACCTTCTCTTTATTCTTAATTTCATTTTCATTTATCATTTTATATGTCATGATATTTTTATATAGATTATCTAAAGATTGAGTTTATGGATCCTTATCTTCTAATAATGATGTTGTTTAAAAATGTTATACATAAGTGTTCATACAGTCTTCTAAAAAATTGAATCTCAAAAAATCTAACAAATATATCTTATGGTTCATAATATTTCATTGACCCTTGTTATGAAGTGACCGAAATATTCATAATCACACATATAACGAAAATTGAACTTTAGTATCCTCATTTGTAACTATTCCTAATTTAAATTTGTTTCTCTATCATATATATTCATAAACATTTCGCAGATGAATTTTTTCATTCAAAGTATGTTAACTCTAATAAGATCACATTTTTATATTTGTAAATGTATATCATTTTTGGATCACCCATAATTCTCCATTTCATCGAATTAGTACTTATTAGGATAATCCCTCATAATAAGGTCATAAACCCTCTGTAATTCTTCGAGAACATAAAATC
This sequence comes from Viscum album, assembly GCA_963277665.1. Classification (NCBI taxonomy): domain Eukaryota; kingdom Viridiplantae; phylum Streptophyta; class Magnoliopsida; order Santalales; family Viscaceae; genus Viscum; species Viscum album. The sequence goes on from OY728120.1 coordinate 182,367,986, forward strand.
TATGGGATATATTATAAGGAATCATTTTATCATTCCAAATATGATATTTTATTCCACTAAAAATTGGAAACCACATACGATCCATATTGTTTTAAAAATCAATGGATACTCTTATTCAAAATAAACATCAGTAAATATTTAATGAATGTAACCTCTCTTTGATAATACTTAAAATGCCCAATCATGAAGAGTTTGATCAATAATTGTTTAAGGGTGGATCAATTACAATTTTTTTTTTATAATTTCATTATTATGGAAGAACATTCACCTATTTTTGAAGAGTAAATACTTTTATTATAATGGTAACCCAAGAAAGAACTATAGAAAAAAATAATTTATAAGACTCAATGCTCAAAAAGAGTGTCTAGTCCTTTGAAAATTTTGCAAATAATACCATACCACATATTAAACTTGAGAAAAAATAATTTTATGTGGATATAGAATGAAATTAATATCATTAAAATTCTCTTTCACTATAATTGTACAATAGTAATTATGCCATCCACATAGGTAAAATATGTAACAATGATTTTCACAATTGTTATAAAACATCTCCAATAGGAATAAATATATTATCATTATACTTCTTGTACTTTATTTAAACATACTCTTCTTGTAGGTTATTCTTATTCACCTTCATACCTAGCTACAGGAAATGATTTTCTCCTTGTAATTATATAATAAATATTTTTACATTAACATGTTTATCCAATTTTTATTCCTAGTTATCCTTATAAATAACTACATCGGACAAACTATATCTAATGCCTTATCAAAAATAAAAAACTTTCTTATGTTCTATATTTTCGTTCACCTCTACACATAATATTTCATCTATTTACCTCTATACATGTTCTTTCTAATTCCACCTAAAATCATCCATTTTCTAGTGTCTTCTTTCAAAACAAATTTGTAGCACTTCAAATTTTACATATGATAACATTAAACACATTCATTTGAATGAAAGCCCCACTAATATATTATTCCTTTATAGATAATAGGTGAAAACTCCAATTTTCTACCACTTATTAAAAAATAAAATATTTTATCTCCCACTCGGAAATTTCTTGTATATATCTATTGGATTCTAGAGTAATAATGATGCTTCCCATAAATATGATAAACTAATACCTTTATCAATCCTATTTGAAAATTAGAGAGAATAATTGTTATTAATTATATGATATTGAAAACATTAAATTATTTTATTATCATTGTAACAATTAATATATTAATGAAACCATTTAGGGAAATTTGATGTTGTACAACTCAATACCAAATATTCATCTGGTAATCATTTATATAAAAATATTCATCCAAAGAGACATTTTTTTATGTTCAATTAATAGCATAAAAGTATAGTTTTTGACAAGATCACAAATATAAAATCATGAATATTGTGAATTTCATCATAATTATTTATATGTTTCCTTTAAACTTTATCCTATAACTATTTAATATTATATAAAAACATTTTATTAAAGTTATAAAGAAAATTATGTTGTCTAATGACTCTGAATCATTTGTATAATATTTAGTTCTTTTAATGGACTCCATATAATATTATTGGGGGATATAATCCAAAACTATTCTTCTATTTTCACATAATCCTATTGGAATATAGTCAAATTTTAACAATATCATATTTGGACTATGTTTTATGTGACATAATTGCAGTGCATTTATTATAATTCTTCATTATAAATTTAAAAAAACGCATCTATTCTGAAAACATCCAAAACATCTAACACATACTTTTTATAATAAAATATACCCTTTCATATTACTTCTAAAACATGTCCCATCCAATCTTATTATTCATTATCATTGTGAGGTGATATTTATTATAACATCATATTATGATCCGTGTACATGAAACTTATATTCTACCACATTATTATTATTGTATAATTCTGAAATATTTCATAACTAATTATGTTAGTAATCTAACAAGGATAGAGAATCACTATATTTAAAACATCACCTAATAATCATTCTGATGGTTCTTGAAAATAATATGTGAAAAATAATTAAAAAATGAATTCTAATCATTTGTTTCTTGAAATGACTATTTTTAAAACACTTTTTGGTCATCTCTATCCATTCACCATGTGATAGTATGTTTTAAGAAGTTATTTGTTTTATGAAAATATAACAAAATAAAAAAAAATCAATCACACCATCTTAAGATGAATCAAATTTCTTCCTAACCTCTTCTAGTTTTAATAAAATACTCTAATACCTCTATTTCTAATCTTTTAATAGGCATTTTATGTATCTTTATCATAAAAAAATTATGTAATTGTTCCATGGAATGATATTTTTAAAATTGGATCTTTTTAGAAATTGAAAAGAATTTATCTTCAAAAACTAAATATTTAGAAATAATATTATTCAATGGAACCTTTGAAATTATTAGACGTTTAAAAAATAAATTCATAGTGTAAGATAAAAAAATTTTATATTTAATGTAAGGGAAAATGTTGTGAAATACCTCTATTGAAAATACACATAATAAAATAGTAATATAACATCATTATAGAGGATGAGAATTATTCCCAATAATGAGGATAAAAGAAATATGAAGGTAAAAAGAGATAAAATATATTTGGATGTCTAGTTAAGTGGAATAACATTAAATTGAATTAAAACTATGGAAAAGGATGGGAAACAATCAATAAATAAGTTGTAGATTATTCTCAATAATTATATATTTTTTTTGTTGATGAAATTCATCCAAGATGAAGATTTGAATAAAATGTGTAATTTTACCCAAAGAAAATGAAGAAATATCTAAAAATATAATCATAAGGTGGATTAATAAAATCATAAGGTAAATATGTACAATAAGTAACATTATATATTAATTAATGGATTAGATATAATATTTACCCTTACAACATTTTTATCCATTGAATTGATGTCCAACGAAAGAATAAGATATGGATCTTAAAATCACATGAATTAAAAAAATATGCTGCAGTTCATTCATGAGGTAGTAATAAAACCATACCACTTATTTTATAGTGAATAATGAGAAATATTTGTATAAAAAATAATTTTTATATAGAGAACAAACATATCGTAATTCCTCACATACACTGAAGTGCTAGAATCACATTGAGGACTTGAGTTTTTCTTAGGTGGACTCCTTGTAAATGTATTCTTTATAATAAATTATTGCGAGTATAGGTTAAATTAAGTTAAATAAGATTATAAGGGGTAATGAAACAGTAGTTTTTCTAGGTAATTTCAAACTAGAGGTATATATTGAATTATGTTGATGTGAGTGCATTTTATTGATGAAAATGTGGGACAGAGATTTCGAAAATAATATTTGGTATGGTTTAACAATAAAATTTCATGAGATTTTGGTGAGATAGGTGGGGAAATGTTGGATATACATGAATTTATGACTTTTCATCCTAAAAAAATTATTATATATGGTTTATGAGTCAATTTGTTTTGTAAAATTCAAGCAATAGTAGATTATCCATTTTAATACTTACTAATCATGATTATATATAAATAATGGTTATTATTTCATCGCTAAAAATTTATGATGACCTTTTATACTAAATTTAAACATATGAATTAAAAATATGGATTCCATTTAATTTAAATGAATTTATAAATATGGGAAAATTGATTTCTAAATTAGAACAATTCACATATAGAAAAAAAAATATATTGAAAAATGATGTTTTTTAAATTATATTTTGATAATCTTATTTAAAATTTATTAATAACTACATGTGTGTTAATATAATTATATATTTTTTTCTAATTAATATTTGAATTGTTATTAAAAATACATTAATTTAACTAATTAAAAAATAAAATAAATATTTATAAATAACAGTATCATTATTATCACAATAATTAAATTTATCTTTTTAATCATAATCTAATGCTCCAAAATGAAATTGACCATATTACATATTACAAAAATATTGATCTAACATCTGAAAATAATTTTATGAAATAAATTTTCTATAATATATAATATTTAATTTTATTAATATTACAAAAAATATAATTTTGTTTTTTGAGAATGTGTGTTCTAGAGATTAAAACACATATTTAGTTTAAATGTAACAATTCCATTAACATTAATGATATAAATTAGTTCACATTAAACAAATATGGGTTATTTTATTTATATAAATACAATACAAAATATTACAATTAAATGTTTAAATTAAAATAGAATATTGAATATCATTTTTAATTAGAGTGAAATTATACTTTTATTCTAAAATATTGATCATAGGTCATTAGATTTCAAAAAAAATATTTTAATTTATTTTTAATCTTTTTATAAATTTAATATCAATTTAATTTTTTATTAAATATAATGTTTTTCTTACAAATTTATATGAACATGAAAATTAAATTTTTGATATAAAAATGTATCTTTCACAATTCACTTAAAAATCAATTATTCCAAAAAAACCGACGAAAACCATCTTATATTAATTTTTTTATTTTAAATAAAAAAAAGTTTCACAAAATTAAAATTTTAAAATATATATATATCATTTAGAAAAAATATTATATATAAATAATAATTACTTTAATGAAAATTCCATTTTTAAAACATATATATGAATTTATAATTGATTATAATCTCTTTATTTACTAAAATATTATTCATTCAAAAAATTTATTAATAACATTTATATAATATTTCCTATCTCATTTATGTTCAGTGATATTTGTGGATCATGCTATAGAATGTAGTATTAATTTAGAATAATCTATTCCAAAATATCAAAGGGTTACTGCCTCCTTGTAACACCCCAAGATTTAATGAAAAATATTCTTTTGATTTCATTAATGTCTTATGTTGTATGCTACACCAAGATTACCTTGCGCTATACGCAACACCGTATTAGCTTGCAGTATAAGAAACACTATTCTTGGATCGTGTTACACACAATTTTGATAATAGTTAGTCTCTGCAACATTGAGTATATATATATATATATTCAATGTATAAATTAAATATGGTTGGATTCTGTTATATGAAACAACGAACAATTCATGCACAACACGCAACCCTAACTTGGCTTACATTACACGCAATCGTGACCTTCCTCGATTGCGTGTGTTGTACGCAATACAGGGTTTTACTAAACAACGATATATTATTATAATATTATTATAAACTAGCAATTATGATTATTATTAACTAAATTTTGAATTTAATAACATTATTATTCATCTTACACATTTTCTAGAACATGGTATAAGAACAAAATAAAATTTTCAAGTAAAATAAGTATTTTTCAAAAAATGCAGTTTTGCTGCCTTTTGATGGCGCACCCACATTAAATCTAGTTTTTTACATGTTTATATGTTCAATTTGAGAAAATATAATTCTTCTTTGGAATCAAGAAATAAAAATTTTCTTTGGATAAAATTTTCATATTATTCTGGTAACTTTCATATTTTGATGAATAGTAAAAACACGCTATATTTTAAATAAAAACAACTTTTTCCATCGCAATAATTTATATGGTTAAATTATAATATTGAATGGTTTTAAAGTATAAATAGAATATATTTTTACAATTTAATTTAATTTATGTCATTATAATTTATTTTACATTAAAATCGTAGGTTAAATCAATTCAATCTTTTGTAATGTTTTAAACAAAAAACCCATTTTCATTCGACAATGGGATTAATTTTAATTTAATTTCTGCAAATTATTTGTATTTAATATGAAAAAATGGATTCCATACTTGGAATAATTGGGTCCAAATTATGTTAACAGGCTACTTTTTATTTTTGGGAATTATGAATAGTAACTACGGTAAATTTTATTTACCATAGTTAAAGGTAAATCGAGTAATTAAGGGTAAATATAATATAATAAAATTACCCTAACACATGAAAAAATTCTATTGGATGTCTAAAGGTATTCCCATATCACCTAAGAGTCGTATTAGATTCATTTTATGGACTTTGCACTATGAAAATAATTTAATTATTATTAAAACCAGTGAAAGTGACAACATGTCACTCTCTTAAATCTTATAAGTATAATAATTTTAATTTAGTGATAAACATCATAAAATATAGAACAGGAATATTATACAGAAATATAATAAATTTATCTACATCATGATAATTTATTTAGAATTTTTAGGGATTAAATAATTGTCATTAATGGTGATACATTAATGATGCAGAAATTATTTATTAAGTGAAAAATCAGTAATATAGTTTTTATTGAAATAATAATACCCATTAAAAGTCCCATAAACCTGACCAAAACTTATTTTTAGTGTTTATATATACCATAATCATCTAATGACCTAATATATAACCGTTGGGGTCTTATAAAAGTGATATTTACACTTATATTATTTTATTTTAAATGATTCCAAAGTTGTCACCTTGATAATTTAATAAATATAACAATTTAAATATTGTGATTTTAAGATGATAAATTCGAGTAAAAGTATTATTGTGAAAGTTAATATATTTCTCTTCATCATAGGATTTTATTTTTAATTTTTATTCAACAAATAAGTATATTAAATAATTATACAAAAATTTTGTAGTAATTATTTTATTAAGAGATAAACCAAATAAATGGTTTTAAAAATAATAAAATAAATATTATATGAACTATTTAATGTTCTAAAATAATTTTTTAGAAACATATGGCCTTTTATGAATCTATTAATGCTCTTATTTAGAACATATCTTCTGTATATATTTTATTTAAATTCATATAAATGAATAGTATCAAAATTGACACTAGTGTTATTTTATAAAAATAACTTATTATAAAATTGTTTAAAAATCACAAAAATATTTAAAAATTATAAATTAAACTTTATATGGTATAAAATGTGATAAACTATCCAATTATAGACAATTCACAACAAATAAGTAATTGTTTGTTATAATTTAAAATTTATAATTTTATTACCACAAATAAAATAAAATTGATTAAGTAAGGATAAATCAAGTTGATAATGTTTAAAATATTTTCCTAACATGTCTAAATTTTATTCGTTGATGATATTACAACCCTATCTAATATTATATTTGAATATGAGTCATTTTTGGATGTTTTTATGTTGGGTTAGATTTATTATAAATTAATATTTTTAAGATTTCCAATGGTGCCCCTCTCTTCCGTTATAAAAGGGCACATCCTCCCTCTCTTCCTCACACCAGTTTGACCATTTAATCTTGGCCAAACCCTGCCCATTTCCCTTCTCAACATACCTAGAAACATCCTAGAGGTCCTGGTATTCTTTAAAACTCAATTTTAGTACCCTAAGAGGAGTATTCAAAGAGGCGTGTCAAAGAAGAGGAGGTTTGGATACGTACGAAGCATATCGGACCTAAGGTAAGGGCTAATTTTGCAAATCTAAATTTTTTTATCTGAGAATGCTTATACATAAGTATTTACTGGGGTTATTGTTATAATCCATGTCCATGTTTTCTAAAAGTTGTTTTATGTATGTTTAATGTCCTTTTTACCCATTTTTGACTTTTACTACATGGTATGTATGGAATCTTTCTATTTTGAGGTACATTTTGACTTTTCCGACAAAAGTACGAGAAGAATTTTTTTAACTTATACGGAACAAACAGATTTTTACTATTTTATAAAGCCTTTTTTCATGAAGCTTTCTCCCAAATATTTCATTCCTACTTTCAACAAAATCCCTGTATTTTAAAATTTCTCGACATTTTGTGAAAAGAAAATGATTTTGAAGAAGAAAGGATATTTTCCTCAAGAATTAATTTCAAATGTTTTATCAAAACCATTTTCCATCTAAGATGACATTATTTCATATGTGTATGTTTCAAGTATAATGTCTCTATGTTTTACATGGTATCACTTTTATTATTATGAAATGATATCCGTTACTTTTATATGGATTATGTGATGATGGGATGATGTTTATGAAACTCATTTTATTCATTAGGTTATTATGAATGATGTCTATTTATTTTGACGCACAAGTAAGAATGATTTCATTATGAGATGGGTGGGACCTTTACCTCCCTCTAATGCATTGGGTAAAGATTTATATCTCATGAGATAGACATGGCTAGAACGACAAGTTAAAATAGTTCAGTAATACAGGACTGGAATGAGGAGTGAACTCGATTCAGAAAGGGACTTTGTCCACTAAGATGGTCTTGGAATAAATGCCATGGATAATATGGAAATAATATCATGTGCTTATTGTTTTCCACAATTACATGTTTTATTCCCATGCTATTTTATCATTCTTAATGTTTCATTATAATCTATGACATACGTGCTTCCATGTTTTATGTCATTGATCAAGCTTTTGATGTTTAAACATTATGTTCATGTTTTTAAGTTCAAATGTATATGGTATGTTTTATTTTATCCATGCATACCCTTACTGAGCATTTTAGATCACCATTTTTATGTTTTCTTTTCCCCAGGATATAAATAATGGTTTTAGGTAAGAAAAAAAGGGGAAGATCTTTATGGGAGATGTGGAAGATCTTTCACCATGATTAGAAGATTATGTTCCATGTTTTCAAAAACACTAACCTATTACGGTCCTTGTGTGTCTGTTTTTGTTATGTATTAAGTATTCCGCAAAAGTAATGTAATGTTCATGTACGTCAAGCTTCGAGTCTCTACATTTGGTATCAGAGGAAAGGTTTAGTCAAACTTTGGAAACTAGGATGCGAAAACGTAAGTGTGATCCCTAGAGATATTTCTACAGTATGTCTAGGGATATACCTAAGGATAAGTATATGTATAGGATATAGTCCTAGAACTACGGTAACGATCATATAATTTAACCTAAGATGATAGATATTGAGGGTACTTCCCCTTTACTATGTTGTTTTCCCTAGCATGATTTTTACCTCACACACTATTCTTTTTGGGTTTCAGAAAATGTCTGGAAACAGGAAGATTCATGATAATGGAGGATATGACGGACAATAAAATGATATTCTTCATTAGAAACCAAATGAAACGGGATTTGGAAGTCCAAACATAGTTATTATGCCTAATCAGCAATCTCATAATATGATCAATAATCTCATCTTTGGTATGTTTCGTGTCTCTGAAAATAAGAGAAAGATGGAGTTTCATGATGATCATAGAGGAAAGAAAGTTCAATTTCCCTCATGTAAATCATGTGGGAAGAGGCATTGGGGAGATTGTTTCAAGGGTACTGGAAGATGCTTTGGGTGTGGAAAAGAAGGACACAAAGCCAGTAAGTGCAAAGGAAAAGGTTCAGTTAACACCATCGATGAGGATAATGGTATTTCTACGACATCAACAATGGTTAAATGTTTTAAATGTGGAATGCACGGGCATTATGAAAACCAATTCCCTAAGGGAAAATCTCATGAAGAGAATCAGTACGGCCGTATGGGTAGTATTTATGTTGATGATGATGAAGAGACTACGAATGATATGTGAGATGAAAGAATTGTTGAAGCTCGGTCAATGGTTTATGAAGGTAGTGGAATGATTACATGTTTATCAAGTGTAATGTTGTATAAGTAATCTCATGGTACTATGGAATAAAGAGATATCTAAGGATTGTTACACTGTTGTCTTTATATGAGTTTTGAAAGTGTATGATTAATGGTACCAGTATCCATGAAAGGTTATTCAGATATTTTTGGAATGTAGATGATATGCACATAATGAAGGGATATGGAGAAAATTAACTGTTTGATAATATTCATGAGATCATGACTGATATAAGGACTAAGTGATATTATGGTTTGATTATATAGAAATTTTGGGATTTTGGTATGTGGAATGAGTTAACTTTTGACAGCATTCATGTTTTCACTAAGGTTAAATGGGTATTCATTTTTCAACAAAATACATGATTAAGGTATTCATATGTTTGTAATTTGACCAACAAGATATATCTTATGATATATGGGGGATAAATGATGGAATTCATGTGATTGTTATGTGACATTTCAAGTAATCATTTTCGTTATACTATGAGCTTTGACCGAAGTATTTTAGATAAGCCTAAAGATTGGAATGGATTATGTTGGACATAAGTTAGTATTGTTTAAGGATAGATCTTTTTTCGATATTATTGATTGGATGTTATAGTAATGTAGTTTTAGAAAAATGACAACCTGCAGGACTGGCGACAGCCCATCGTGCCAGACAAGGCACTGGGAATTGAACCCACAACCGAAGTGCGACTGGCCTTTGTCGCCTACCACTAGCCTACAGGAAGTCCCTGGTTATTAAAAACTAGTTTTATTTTATTAAGCAGTATGATATATGAAGTATAAGTTCATTTTTGGAACCATATATGATTAATCTAACTATATTATGGACTTATAACTTTTGCTAACATTTTGTTTGAAACAGATGTAATGACCCATCATTCTATCACATGATCTACTAACACATCCCGAATAACAAATTCAACTTCATTTCATTAAGGGATGAAGTGGAAATTGTTCAATTCATGAACAACAGTGAGATTGTACCAAAATCATGTAAGTATTTATTTTAATTCATCAACTTTAGGGAAATGATCTTGAAAACCAAAAAATGTTTTCCTAGAGCCCTTATATCTGATGAATCACATTGTACCTTAGATCATCGCAAATCTATGTCTTTGTGATTGCTGGCTATTTCATAGCCATGTTCTCTACCACTCTCCATTAGAACATGATGGTTTGATTTTTCTTCCATATCCATATTTTCACCTATATTCTCCAATGTGCAAACCCAGTGATGAGTTAATTTGGGTAACTGTCACATTTCATACTTTAGTTTTTAAAGCCAATTTCTGGTATTCCTTTTACCGATGTGGGTTTCTATTAAACAAACTTTCGAGTAGTAATCAATTTATAACCCCGACGAATTTCGAGGGAGAAATTCATTTTAAGGGGGGTAGAATGTAACACCCCGAGATTTTATGAAAAATATTTTTTTGATTTCATTAATGTCTTGTGTTTTATGCTACACCAATATTACCTTGCGCTATATGCCACACCGTATTATCTTGCAGTATACGCAACACTATTCTTAGATCATGTTACACAGAATTTTGATAATAGTTATTCTAAGCAACATTGAGTATATATATATATATATATTAAATGTATAAATGAAATATGGTTGGATTATGTTATACGAAACAATGAATTATTCTTTCACAACACGCAACCCTGACTTTGCTTGCATTACACGCAATCGCGACATTCCTCGATAGCGTGTGTTGTACGCAATACCGGGTTTTACTAAACAACGATATATTATTATAATATTGTTATAAACAAGCCGTTACAAATAGTATTAACTAAAATTTTAATTTTATAACAATATTATTCATCTTACACATTTTCTAGAACATGGTATAAGAACAAAATAAATTTTTCGGGTAAAATAAGTATTTTTCAAAAAATACAGTTTTGCCGCCTTTTGATGGCGCACCCACTTTAAATCTAGTTTTTTTACATGTTTATAAGTTAAATTTGACAAAATAAAATTCTTCTTTGTAATCAAGAAATAAAAATTTACTTTGGATAAATTTTTCATATTATTCTGGTAACTTTCATATTTTGATGAATAGTAAAAACACTCTATATTTTAATTAAAAACAACTTTTTCATCGCAATAATTTATATGGTTAAATTATAATATTGAATGGTGTTAAAGTATAAATTGAATATATTTTTACCATTTAATATAATGTATGTCATTATCATTGATTTTACCGTAAATTTGTAGGTTAAATCAATTCAATCTTTTGCAATGTTTTAAACAAAAAACCGTTTTTCATTCGACAACGGGATTAATTTTAATTTAATTTCTGCAACTTATTTGTATTTAATTTGAAAAAATGAATTCCATATTTGGAATCATTGGGTCCAAATTATGTTAATAGGATAATTTTTATTTTTGGGAATAATGAATAGTAACTACGGTATATTTTATTTACCATAGTTAAAGGCAAATCGGGTAATTAAGGGTAAATATAATATTATAAAATTACCCTAACACATGCCAAAATTCTATTGGATGGCTAAACATAGACCCATATCACCTAAGGGTCTGATTAGATTCTTTTTATGGACTTTTGACTATGAAAAGAATTTAATTATTATTAAAACCAAACAAAGTGACAACATGTCACTCTCTTAAATCTTATAAGTATAATAATTTTACTTTAGTGATAAACATCATAAATCATCGAACATGAATATTCTCCAGATATCTATTAATATTATCTATATCATGATAATTTATTTATAATTGTTAGGGATTAAATAATTGTCATTAATGATGATACATTAATGATGCAGAAATTATTTATTAAGTGAAAAATCAGTAATATAGTTTTTATTGAAATAATAATACCCATTAAAAGGCCGACAAACCTGACAAAAACTTATTTTTAGTGTATATATATAATATAATCATATAATTACATAATATATAACCGTTTGGAGTCTTATAAAAGTGATTATGACACTTATATTATTTTATTTTAAATGATGACAAAGTTGTCACCTTCATAATATATTAAATATAACAATTTATATATTGTTATTTTAAGATGATAAATTCGATTAAAAGTATTATTGTGAAATTTAATATATATATATATATATTCATCATATGATTTTAGTTTTAATTTTTATGAAACAAATAATTATATTAAATAATTATAAAAAAAATGTTGTAGTAATTATTTTATTAAGAGATAAACCAAATAAATGGATTTAAAAATAATAAAATAAATATTATATGAACTATTTAATGCTCTCAACTAATTTTATAGATACATATAGCCTTTTATGAATATATTAAAGCTTTTAGTTCGAACATATATTCTGTATATATTTTATTTAAATTCATATAATTAAATAGTGTCAAAATTGGCACTATTGTTATTTTATAAAAATAACATATTATAAAATTGTTTAAAAATCACAAAAATATTTAAAAATTATAAATTTAAACTCATATGGTCTAAAATTTTATAAAGTATCAAATTATGGACAATTCACGACAAATAAGTAATTTTTTGGTATAATGTAAAATTTAGAATGTTATTACCACAAATAAAATAAAATTGATTAAGTAAGGATAAATCAAGTTCATAATGTTTAAAATAATTTCCAAACATGTATAAATTTTATTGGTTGATGATATTACAACCCTATATCATCTTATATTTGAATATGAGTCATTTTTGGAGGTTTTTAAGTGGGGTATAATTTATTATAAATTTATATTTTTAATATTTTCAAAGGTGCCCCTCTCCTCCCTTATAAAAGGGAACCTCCTCCCTCTCTTCCTCACACCAATTTGAACCTTTAAGCTCGTCAAAACCATTACCATTTCCCTTCTCAACTTCCCTAACAACATCCTAGAGGTCCTGGTCTTCTTCATAGACCAATTTTAGTACCCTAAGAGGAGGATTCAAAGAGGAGTGTCAAAGAAGGGGAGGTTTGGATACGTAGGAAGCATATCAGACCTAAGGTAAGGGATAATTTTGCAAATCTCATTTTTTAATCGACATTGCTTATAAGTAATTATTTACTGGGGTTATTGTTATCATCCATGTAAATGTTTTGTAAAAGTGTTTTTATGTATGTTTAATGCCCTTTTTACCCATTTTTGACTTTTACTACATGGTATGTATGGTATCTTTCTATTACGAGGTACTTTTTGACTTTTCCGACAAAAGTACGAGAAGAATTTTTTTTAACTTATACGGAAGGAATTGATTTTTACTATTTTATAAAGCCTTATCTTCATGAATCTTCCTCCAAAATATTTCATGACTATTTTCAACAAAATCCATTTCATTTAAAATTGCATGACATTTTGTGAAAAGAAAATGATTTTGCAGAAGAAAGGATATTTTCCTCAAGAATTCATTTCAAATGTTTTATCAAAACCATTTTTCCATGTAAGATGAAATTATTTCATATGCGTATGTTTCAAGTATAATGTCTATATGATTTACATGGTTTCACTTTTATTATTATGAAATGATATCCGTTAATTTTATATGGATTATGTGATGATTGGATGATGTTTATGAAACCCATATTATTCGTTGGGATATTATGAAAGATGTATGTCTATTTTGTGGCACATGTAAGAATGATTTCATTATAAGATTGGTGGGACCTATATCTCCCTCCAATGCATTGGGTAAATATTTATATCTCATGAGATAGACATGGATGAAATGACAAGTTAAACCGGTTCAATAATACGAGACTGCAACTAGGAGTGACTCGATTTAGAAAGGGACTTTGTCCACTAAGATGGTATTTGCATCAATGAATTGGATAATATGGAAATCATATGATGTGCTTAATGGTTTCCATAAATACATGTTTTATTCCCATGCTATTTTATCATTATTAGCGTTTCTTTATGACCTATGCAATATTTACTTCCATGTTTTATGTCATTGCTCAAGCTTTTGATGTTTAAACATTATGTTCATGTTTTTAAGTTCAAATGTATATGGTATGTTTTATTTTAACCATGCTTACCCTTACTGAGCATTTGAGCTCACCCTTTTTATGTTTTTTTCCCCAGGATATAAAGAAAGGTTTTAGGTACGAAAAAAAGGGGAAGATCTTTATGGGAGATGTTGAATATCTTTTACCATGATTAGAAGATTACGTTCCAAGTTTCGAAAGACACTAAACTATAATGGTCCTTGTGTGTCTGTTTTTGTTATGTATTAAGTATTCCGCAAAAGTAATGTAATGTTCATGTATGTCAAGCTTCGGGTCTCTACACCCCCCTCCCGGTAAATAAATTTCATCTATGAAATTTTAGTTATCATCAAATAATGGAAATATATAATGGTTTATAAAATTTATATGTGACTCAAGATATAATATCATGAGATATATCAACCATACAAGCTTCGAAAGTGTATTTTTCCTAGGAATAGTCTTCTCCCAATCTTGGAGTTTTTTATAACCAATTGAGACAAGAGTTTATCATTATCAGGTATCAAGACTAATATTATATAATTTTCTTCTAAATAATGTCATATTTATCCTTTCGTGAATCTTCCACCATAGGTTATTATAAAATTTGATCTCCTTATTCTAAATAATTTTTTTCTACCTTACTGGGGAAACCAATTATTATAAATTCTTTTAAAGGAAGGATAATATGATATTCACAATTTGTTCTCACATAAAAAATAAATTTTAATACAATAATTATATAATTATAAGTATTATTTTATATTCAAATAATGAATTGGGATATTCCATTCCACAATAAAATGTTATTTATATGAAAGTTTATATAGAATAAAAACCCAACAATGGTTTTACACCATTGATTGGATGATAATTGTGATTTATTCATCCTGATCTACATCATCATTAGTGATAGCAAAGGTTTTTTCATAGCCCAACCCATTAGGGAGAAACATGAAGGATGTAAGTTAATTTGAAACCCCAATCCCACATCTAATAGGTTATCCACTCATAACTAGCACCGACCAGGTATATCACACACATGGGAGGCCCTAACCTAAGGTATTTGTACACATGTACACATCTCCAAATACACATAAAATGGTGAAAATTAAATTAAATGGATACCATAATACTTGGAAAAAACTATTTCTTATATCTTAATTTGAAATAAGAACTATAAAATAATTTATGAAGACATATATGAATGAAATGTAGTAAAAAGTTTGCAACCTACTATTAATGTGGGGATTATTATGAAATTACACCACTAGTCTGGCCCATGATCATTCTAGATCAACTATGATCCTCTTGCTCTATGTCCACCTAGGACTCTATCAAAGTGCATGTCATTTGCATATTACATGACATGTGTGGAAATATCAGATACAATGGTGATTATAAATATAAAAAATTTGGATACACTGAAATCACCAAACACAAATCATCATGATAATTCTCATCTCATCCGCACAAAGATATGTCAATATAAAAATGATACATTGAAATCGTAACATAGATACACTCCATATAAACTCTAAGTATCATTGTAACATCACAACTATAAATATTCACTACAATCCCACTCAACACTTTAAGGTAACAATCGATAGGATAACTCACTCCACACTTCTAATAACACTAATAGAGATCATTTGATTGGTCATAATCATTAGATCTCACCATGTTTTATTATAATCTAGATATCAAAAAAATTATATACATATATAGAAGATCCCACTAAGGGGCTATGTGGGGATTCTTGACCCTACCCGATGTCAACCCCCTAAGATGGGGATCACACATCCTAGAAGTAGGTATGTGTTTCCTTACCGAACCTATGGAAGAAAGATATCATAGGATCACACCCTAGTCCACATTGAGGGATTCATGAAATATATCTATTACTATCCCCATTGAGGGGTTCATATATTATGCTCGGTACTTAAAGCCTCACAATATCATTATTGTTATGGACTTAGGGGACACACCCTATTGATAGTTATCCAATGTAAAGATAATGAGGGGCGCAGCCAACCCTAAAAATAGTACATTGTGTGTGATATGATTTCATGCTATTTCTTGGATACCCCTTGTATTCCATGTACTTTGACTCATGATCGTGTATAATATCTTACGCTCAAGTACTATAGTCATGCATGTGTACATAGACATATACAGGTATCTATATGGGTCTAAGTACTGGTTTGTGCCTATATACATTGGTCTTGTTAGTGTACCTGGCTATGTGTTTCCCCATGTACCCCGAGAGGGCACACCAAGTTTCTAGAGATAGGTTACATGAAGGGTGGTGGGTCCCACATGGTTTGTGATATTTTATTTTCTAAAAACCCTAGAAATCACTTTAATAGGACTACATGACATATATTGTTCATAGTAATCATCGTGTATGTATGGTTTTTTAAAACCTTTTTGTTCTCTAAGTAGTTTTTTTCCATATCGCCACTACCTCCAATTCATACACTGAATATACCGATAAATTAAAATCTTGGCTAAACTGATCTTAGTCATTACTAGTGGCTAGATTCCAACTACCAATTTTCTTCTGAATCATTCATCGCCACTCAGTATCAACAAGAATCCAAACCCATGTGTCATAGGTTTGTGATCCAACTCCATTTTTTAGGGGTTTCTAATAAAAACACAAATATCCCATGGTCAATTCCACACCTCATTCATTCCATAATACTAAACTCATTAACATATAAATTGTCCATTTTTCAAATAATTACTCCACAATTATCAATCATAAATTATTTATCAAACCACTTGTAAAAATTATTCTTCATGATGAAGGTGTGGGGAATTATGGGGAAAAGGCACATAACATAAACATATGTAATTAACCATATCCATTGTTTATTTTATACAATGTTTGTTTTCATTGAAATAGATGATAAATAAAAAGTAAACCTAGATTAACAGGAAATATAAATTCCTAATTTTGGGGTCATAAAAACATAAAATCTAATAATCCATCAATCCATAAATAATTTTTAGTTAGGTTAATTGATTTAAATATAACATAGTATAATAAAATGAGATTAATAGAAATAAAAAATGTCCTACCACCAGTTAAAATAAATTGATAATAGAGAATGGGTCTAGGCTATTTTTAATGATGGTATCCTTGAACATAATTTGTGAAGTTGAATACTTGGAATTCAACCAGTGATCATTCATTATGATATAATATTTCAAATCCTCCCCCACAACCTTCTTAATAAATCTAGGGTTATGTGGATAACCGTTGGGCATTTCTATAATAGAAATTTTATATAATGTTGTTAATTTTTCAATAATTATTTTAGTTTAAATATAAAAATTATAAATTTATTTATTATTACACCCATGATAGTTCTCAAGTAAGAAACCTGAGATGAACAATGGCTATATCACACCTATAAAAAACACTAATCCCTAGTTTAATTGAATGCTCAAATTTCCCATTTGAGACTCTATTTCAGAATTATTCAATTGTTTCAGAAAAAACTGAATGTGGGTGTATTGATATATTTAATTTTTTTATCATATCAATAAAAATCCTCTCCATGACCCAAAATACCTTGCTAAAATGGCACGTATATTTAATAATATTCTATAAAATATTATAATATTTCACATGGAAAAAATTCATTACAATCATCCCTCCATAGGGCCTTTTTTAAAAGAAAAAAATCATTCTAAAAATGATGATGATGATGAGCTCACATATAGTCCCCATACTCCGATAGATCTTTTAGAAATTACCATGTTTCACTCGGGACACGCTAAGTGAATCACACACCCATAAAAGAAAATTCACTTGATGATCATTGATATCTACTGGGTACCTAGAAATGGTATACCTATCCACAATTTCTAGATCACGCTTATAAATAACATGTGATAGGATGATAACATACCACCTCATCTATGACAGTTAGACGAAATCTTGTACCATGTCCCATTCTAGTGGTATGGAAAAGTATTATGCTTACTTTCCTACCCTAAGTAGTATCTGGGGATGGTCAATAAACCTCATAGATAACATTCCTCCCATGTTACATTTTTGTAATCCCCAATGAGTTGAGACAATTAAGAACACATGGTATCCCGCATCAAACTCCAGAGACCTAACTCATTAGTACACATAAGATTTTTCATGGCTATAGGTAGTTTTCATCATCTCCTGGATGATCTAAATCATCTATGATTTCATTCGTAATAACCATAGGATCATATATGATGACTCTCATGGATTATTCCAGCATAATGTTGACCTTCATGCTCCCCCATATAGGGAATCAAAAGGTTATGTAATAAGGTTTGCATGTTAACTATTTCTATATGAAAATTCTTCCATGGGTTGATGATCCTCCAAACTATAATAAAGGTTTTACTTGAAATATCACAGAATTTACACTAAAACTTGAATTGTGTACTCAATGTGCCATCAATTTGGGGATGAAATGCTATGCTAAAAAAATAGGGCCCTAAGTAATCAACTAATACACTCCACGATCATGACAAGAAGTGAGTATTAGGTTATAAAATTATTCTCAATGGAATATCATGATGACAAACAATATCATGTACATAAAGGTGCCTTATACACTCAACTGAACACTTCTCCTAGATGTCTAGGAAGTGATCTGAATTTGTGAGTAAATCTATGATCACTATGATGTAATAGTTCTTCTAGATAATTTTGGAATCCCCATCACAATGGACATAAAGATGAAATCTCACTTATACTCTAGTACCTCAAGGTATTGAGGAAACCTTTTTGGAACCTTGTGCAACACCCTGAGATTTTTTGAAATATATGTTTTCCAATAAAATTTATATTTTAGATATTTTTTGTTACACACAACATGTATTTTGGAATTAATTACACATAATGGTGATATTATATTGTGATATATAAAACACTTTGTTTGTATCCTATTTCAAAAAATATCATGTTTACCTTGAGTTATATGCAACACCGATATCAAATGAAATAATACATACTGTTAAAATATTTTTATTTAATATGATAGATACCACCTAGATGTTAGAATGTAATGTATGACTATGATTTAATAAATTATAAAAAATGTATAGTTTACACACCTAGATATATATATATATATAATAAATTATTTGGTGACAAATTAACCATAAATGAATATAATTACCTTATGAAACTAATGGGAAACATTTTCTGGAAAACTATTCTTATGAACCTAAATGATTTTTTACTTAATTGATTAATTGATTAACATTTGGTGATTTATTTTAATTAAATTTAAATATAATAATTTATTAAAAAAATTAACATTCTTAATATATGTTTTCTAGAAAATATATAAGAATACAACCAATTTTATGATCAAAAATATATTTTGTAAAAAAATTATTTGTCACCTTTGGTGAACTTAATTTAAAATTTACTCTTAATCCTACTATAATGTTTATTTGAAAACATAAAATTCATTTTCTAATTACAAATATAATAATTATAATTGGTTAATTTTTGGGTATTTTTTATAAAATGTATTAGTTTTTGATGACTAGTAAAATATACCGAATGTTAATTGAAAAAAACATTCTAATTTAATTTATTTATAATGATAAATAATATTTTAAATTTATTTTGTAGTACGATTACGTCAATTAGAAATAAATTACTCTAATTAACATATTTTAAAATAGTTTCATAATGAATTTTAATTTAATAACATGGTAAATATTTGATCTTTTTCATCATTAAAATATTTCTTTCTCATCATGTCTCCAAGATTAATTATAAACTAAATTTTGACAAAAATGTAAATTGAATTTATAAAAAATGGATTTAGTATTTGTAATATAAATAATTTATATTATATAATATGGTGAACATAATTATTATATCATAATTATTATTGAAATCACGTAAAATTAATTAATCTGATTGTGGTTAAAATTGGGGTTTTGGGCATTACATGCACATCTGTTTAAATTGAGTTTCCAAGGCAATATTTTTTTATTTAATAGATTGGTTTTCATATTTATAATAATTATGTCTAAATTATGAAATAAATGTTATTTTGTTTTTAATATTAATGGATATATTACCTAGGTAAATAAATAGAGGCAAGTTACTGTGGTAATAACTAAATGGGTAAAATTGAGTAAACATATGGACTAAGAAATAACATGAAATTAATGTATTTATATTGTGTAGTTGAGTTTTATAAACCATATCATAACTTAACTCCAATATAGATCTTTCTTAGGTAGATGAATTAATATTGACCATGCATAAGTGAATAATATATGGGTATCTACAAAAATTCCCCCCTTTTAATTATAAAAGGGAACTCACTCCTCTCACATCATCACACCTGTCAATACATTTGTCCTGAAGAAACATTACATAATATATTTATAACATTAATTATGGAAACCAAAATTCATTATTTGGGTCATAAATTCATCCTCTAATGTATTTAGTGCAATACTAAAGAGGATACCCAAAGAAGAGGTGACATTCATTAATGGTCATTTTTGTTTTATTTCTTCCTCCACCTCATTAAATTATTTTCATACCATGATGATATAATTGAAAAATTATATTACCTATTCATAGATGTAATTATGTTATTGTCATGACCTACATCCATCTCCCCTTTCATCAAATGAGTTATAAAATAATCGTTTGTGTGTTCGGCAGACTACAGCCTCATGAACTCGTGTAATTTTTATCCTTTACCACATATAACAGTCATACATAGTGATGGATTTATTATTTATAAATGATATTTATGGTATTATAATTTTTATATAATTTTCCTTTCAAATATAAATTCCTACATTACATTTTTTTGAAATGTGATAAAGTAGCTTGTGTGTACAGAGGGATACTACCTCACAATGTGATTTGATTCTTTCACTCTTTACATGGTAGGTATTAAGGATGGATTTAATGAAAATATGTGATATACATGACAGAAAAATAATTATGAGTCATAATATAATATTAAAATTTATTTCAATTCATTTGAAATTAAAATGGAAAATATTTTCAGGCTTATATATGAACTCCAATCTCTATTAATGGTGTATTTCATTTTCTGTCACTAAATTTTATAGATTACTATAATATATATATACTAAAAATATATATAATATTTATATCATGGTGGAAAAATTGATATGATGGAACCACGATCTAATAAATGTGATCCACAATAAAAAATCAAAACATATATATATTACAAAGTATGTAGGCAAGAAATGTAACATTAACATGAAATTTTCAATAAAGGGTAAAAAGGTCATAAAAATAAATATGGATTTATATATATATATTATTCTATAATAAGTTTTAAGAAAAATATTTTCAATATACAGGTGATTTGAACCTATATAACGAAATTCAATACTTAAGGTAAGGGATTTGTGTCTCACAATTCACTACTATGAGACAAATATCATATTCAC
The DNA here is from genome assembly GCA_963277665.1 of Viscum album. Taxonomy (NCBI): domain Eukaryota; kingdom Viridiplantae; phylum Streptophyta; class Magnoliopsida; order Santalales; family Viscaceae; genus Viscum; species Viscum album. The sequence continues at coordinate 182,389,949 of OY728120.1, forward strand.
CACTTATTTCTTTTATTTGAAACATATAATTCCCATTAATTAATTTCGTCAAGAATAGACAGAAAATTATTTTTATTTACCTATATTTTTTTTATTTATCGTTCAGGGGTTAAGGGTTCAAATGTTTCCAAATCGGTAATAGATTTTGATCTCAATATTCCTTTCTTGAGACATATGTTATGTTATGAAAATATATTATTTTATGAGGTGAGTATAAATCCCTATTTAAATTTAATATCATGAATTTACTTATCCTCATGATATTTTAAATTTATATTTTATATTATACATTCATGGGGATTATGATACAAGGATACGAAATTGGTAAGGGGATTTTGTTAAAATATTATCATTCAATGGATTGTTATGACTAACTTTCAAAATTTGAAATATTATAATATACCTTTAAATAATTATTTATAATTTTATTCTAATATAATTATTCCTAATATCTTCATTTAATAACACCTTTTTCACCCTTTTGTAATTTTAGTAATTATGAAAACAATTTACTAAAATTTGACATTATTTATCTCTTCATATAGAAATAAATTTCCATCCAAAACCATGTTTTAAAATAGTTTTATTTTTCTCCAAATGATTTATTAATTTATTTTTTACAATTATTTTATATATTTTCAAAAAAAATCTAATGGAATTATCATGTCATTTTCTGAAGAATTCTTATCTAGATTTTACCAATAATGTGAATGGAATCATTGCTTTAACATGCGTGATATGAATGTAATTTTCCACCATCATAAACATTTTTCTAATTTATGATTAATTTATATTTTTTCATGTTTATTTTAAAATAAATAGATTTTCCAAAAAAATTAATTTTTTTTCAAAGCACATAAGATATTTTTCTCCACAAAATTATTATATTATTTTAACACTTCCTTTATAATATCAGTGATTTGTTTTCAAATAAAGGGATATCAATAATTTTATAAAAAAATTAAAATGAATGGATATTTTCCTCATGAAAAGTTTTAGTTAATTTTTAATAATTCTTTATAACATTTTAAATTTATTTTCATAGAGAATGATTTCTAAAAATATTAAAAACGGTTTTTCTAAAGAGGAACTGATATTTTCCCCAAGAAATAATTTAAATTATTTTAATGCTTACTTTATTATTTTTATATGTTTATTTTATAATAAAATTATTTCCAAATTAATTATAAAACCTATGTCTTAAAGTTAATTTTCAATGAAATATTATTTTTAGCCAAAAACAATCCATGTGATTTTTAATTAAAAAATTTCTCTATATAATATTACATTTTTTAGGATACTCATGCTTTATTGGGGATTTGATCCAAGGAAAAAAATCTTATTTCTTCTATAAATGTTTTATTTTTATGAAGAAACGTTGTCTATGAACCCCACTTATTTTTCCATGGGTTGTGATATGATGAAATGATGGAATGATTTTTAACATATCTCTTTTCCATCTGTTAGGATATGATGAAATGATTGCAACACCATGTTTTTTTAGAATATGATATGATGAAAATTTTATTAAAATGTGGCCAACATAAATAAGTTTTTAATTATGTGATGGGTGAGACCAATATCTCCCTCAAATGAATTGGGTTAAAATTTATATCTCACTAGATAGATATGACTGGAATGGGGAGTGAACCTTGTTTTGTGAGGGACTATGTCCACAATGATTATATTGGGAGTGAACCTTGACTACTATATTGGTTTTTGGAATGATACTGCTCTAATATTATAGACATTGAATGTTTCCTTGAATAATATGGAAGTGATTTTATATGATTATGTGTATGCTACAATTATATTTCTTAAGAAAATGTTAGGCACTCAATGATAAAGTTCTTTTCATTACTTATGATTCATGTATTATGAGATAAACATATTTAATTCATGAATCAATATTCTCATATTGGATATACAGGGTATTGTTTTCATATGTTATGATCATGATCTCATAAACATATAGTCATGTTATGCTTAGATATCTCCCCTTTTTACCCTTAATGATAATGTAAGATCATTATTTCTTATGATTTCATTACCATGGTTTTGATGCCAGGATTAAGTAGGGTATTTTTTTGATTTTTAAAGGGGAAGAAATTTTGGGGGATATTGAGCATCTTTTAAACAATTAAGAATATTTTTCTCCATTTCATCAAAGGTAATAAACTACTATCATCGTTAGGCTTATGTTTTGGTAATGAATTGAATAGTCATCTTGAAAATGGTTATATCCACTAATAAATATCCAGGGTCTCTATAGTTGGTATCTGAGGAAGGGATTATATAACCATTAGAAACTGATAAAAATTTTGAGAGATCCCTATGTATATTTTTATGGATGTGTCTTGGGAATTCTATTAGGATGACTTCAGTGATTCAATGTTTAGGAAAATATCAAGGAATTTTTAGGATAGAAAAGTGGTATCCATGATATTAAATCCCTATATGGATACTACAAGTGGATGAGGCTCTGACATATAGGTACCTAGGGTTAATAACTCTAAAAAAGTTGAATTTATTCTGACTTTGTCATCACCTAACGCATTATAATGGGCCATACACCACACCTAGATTGACACAAATAGGGGATATTCTTTGGAAGTTCACAAAATCATTTTGAACGATCATGGGGGATTTAAATAGATAATGACTATGTATGGCCTTGGATAAACCTAATGGTTCCTATATTAAAATGAATGTCTCTTGATTTATACATCCTAAAAATTATTTACATGATTTTATGGACTTCCTCTATGATTAGTGTTTCTCGCAGTATGTTTTTGGGTTTTAATCAATGGCTAGAACTATATGGAATTGGTTTAACATTTAATTTGGTAGACAATCTTCTGATGATATTCTAAATGGGGGGTAATTTTGATGAATAATGATTTCATTATTCATTACTAGTTTTCATTGAACAAGATTAACAATATGCAGTATAAACAACTCTTATGGTCTTTAATTAAGATAATGATGGAGTTCACAGAGTGTTGGTGTAGTGGAGACCGTGAAGTAATAATATGTAGTTTACTATATCTCTAGAATATGGGAAGAACCACTAAACAAAATATATTAAATGTATGAGAAGATGTTTTGGGTATGGAAAATATGGACACAAAGATAGTTGCTAAAATGTAAAGATGAACATTTTGGTTAATGAAATATATAATAATAATGGTCTCCATAAGTTATCATTAACTATTTAATTTTATAAATTTGGAATGAATTGGAATTATTTAAATCAATTCCCTAAGGGGAAATATCATGAAGAGAATCATAAAGGCTGTATGTGTAATGTATATGTATTAAGTGATGTGGAAACTATGAATGAAATATGAAATGAAATAGGTATTAAGGAATGATATGATGAATAATAGATCTTGTCTTCAAGATTATCTGGAATTATAAAATTATTAATGTACTTGAATTCAAGGAATATATTATGATAATCATGAATAAAATTATGGATTGTTATGTATTATTTTTTCCATTAAGGATGTGTTGTAATATGCTTAATAGTACTAATGATCTAAAAAGTTCATTTAATGGTCTAACAAGAAATATTATCTAATATTTTTTATATGGTTATTTATAAAATTTATTCATATAATGATTTTAGACATGATTATTTTTCATCATGTACTTCTATATTATTCATTAAATATGAAAAAATACATTTTTAGCATGGGACCAATTGGCTCTTCTAGTTCACCCAAAACCACCATAAATAATTATCACCATTAAGAACCACCAATAACACTATATGAACATATATGTAAATGTATGGGTTATCAAAACACTATATTTACTAATTAATTACCAAAGTATGGAAAATCATGTTAATATCATAAATGATAAATAATTATATATTTAAAATCATAATTCATAGTCATTTGCTAACCAAAAAACTAACTAGGGTAAACATTGATAAATATTAATTATTTAAATTCCCTAATATATTTTGATGAATTTTATTACATTTTCTACTAATATTTGATCAATAAAATATATGCTGATTTTCATAGAGTAACCGACAAGGAAATTGATTACGTGATTATTGGTTTGGGAGACTGAAGTTCCCTATTAATAATGAAGTATTTCATAGAAAATGAGAGATTGTGGAACCCATTGATTGAAAGTATTATAACATAGGGTTTGGATTAATATATGTTTTCATATGAAGGATGAGTATGATTATAAGAAGAGTTTAAGGAAGCATCAAATGGACTATTCATCTACAAAAATGAAGATTGAGATTTTGTTATTAAATATTATCCAATTTGATGTCGATGAAACATAAACTGAACATCAGCTATTACAATTATAAAAAAACTTCTTGAAATTTTATTTACATAATCAAATGAAGAAGACATAAATATATATATTATGGATATTTATACTAATATTTTTAGGTGATGAATTGTATTTTTCATCCTTATGTTGTCTATCTTCAAGTATATTATAATATTTGGATGTACACATGTATATATTGAGTGAATTTTTGAGTGGAAATATGAACGATGTTTCATTATTTGATAATTAATTAAATAACAATATGGTGGAAAATTTTTTTAATATGAAATTAAAAATCTGGTGAGGTGGTTAAAGATACATTTATGTACTCAAAATTATTCATTATATTTTTTTTAATTATTTAGTCTATAGGAAAATAATTAACTATTTAAGTGATTTAAGGATTTTGGAGCTAATCTGAAGTGGCTAAAAAGGTTTTAAAATAATAGAGTTAACTTGATGATATATTAAATAGTAAATATTCTTCTTCACTGGATAAGTAATATTCTTGAGTTAGAATTACAATAGTAAAGGTAATATGTAATATCTTAAAATGACATAATTTGTAAAATTATTATATTATTTAATAATAAATCCATGATTTCATATTGTATATAAGATTAAGTCGAATAGGCATATAAGTGTAATTTTGAATATTCATTATATATGTAACATATTAGTTTTTTTATATTTATGAAATGATTTTATGCTAGAGTAACTCTGATATTTTATATGATATATAAGAGGAACTTGACTCTCACATAATACTAAATGGTATTTAATATACCAATAAACCAAAGTGTTGAATACTCCAGTATATGTAATATTAATGATATTTAAGGGTAAGAAGAATTGTTAAGGGATCCCTACGATACTTCTAAATATTATGTAATATTAATCATTTACATTCATTGGTGAGACATAAGAAAAAATTATATTATTTATTCCTATGTTCATAAAATAAATATCATCATGTTACGTGATGATTTTTCATTCAAGGAATTTATGGGTGGGGTTTTGAGAAGCATAACATTTCACCCTAATATACCACTTTGTACCACAATGATATTTTTGTGATATCATGTAGATATGGAAAAGAAACTGTGGGATTTTTAGATGTCCTAATGAAGATATAATATATTTTTATGTGATGTTTTAATAAGGAATATCGATGATCATTGTGAAGAAATTCATTAAATTCGAAAAGGGATTTTGAATTTTATTAATGTTGTTAAAATTAGTAACTTTATCATGATAAATATTTTACCTATTTCAAATTTGAAAATCATGATGTCACATGGAATACAGTTTATTCTATTAATTTTCATTTGTGTCATGGTGAGTTATATTCATTATTTTTTTTAAATATGTCTTGATATTGTTTAGTATGGAGACAATATAAAACTATATTCTATAACTTGTGCATTGAAAATTTTAAAATTTACAAAGGTTTAATAACATGATATTATTACTAAATATCATTTGATTTAAGGTAATGGTTTAAGAAATAATATTTATTACTGGTGAAGGACTGGTTTAGAATATTTTTTATGATTTTTTTTCAATAATGAAGATAGAACACCAATTTTTAACTAGAGGTATATAGTATAAAGAACCTATCATGTGATAATATAGTTGTTGGGAGATAAAATTTGGGTTCTGTATGTTACCTTACCTATTTGATACCTTTTATATTATATTAGATATATATGTCTTGTAATTGAACCAAACCCAGTAAGGATATAATCACCTGTTCTAGGGAGAAATCTTATAAATACCATGTACTATATTAATTTTCATTTACTTGTTTGCATGTGGTGTATTTTTTAAGATTCCATAAATATATCTATTCATTTTTATAGGTGTTGTGGTTCAAATAATTTTAATGGTTAAATTATGTATATAAATAATTAGGTAAAATTAATTTAGACTAATATAAACTAGTATCATAATAACAACATGATCCACTATAAATATGAATTCTTTTCTGACCATAAGGTCCTTCATTTGTTTGGATCAATTGTTTTCATGTTGTTTTTATATTGTTAAATATAAAGTACAAATTTTATGTATTTTTTGACTTTCCTATCTAATAAAATATATACTATTTTAAAAACCCATAATTAATAAGATGAATTAGGAAGAAAATAAGTTAGGGAAAATATCCAATATGAGAAATGAATAATAGGATTCACCACTAGTTTAATGTAATCAAATTAGATATTTTTTCTATTTTTTGATAATTATCCTTTGGAAAAATCTAGTTCAGGAAGTGATTGGTATTCTAAATAAAAATAAATTTTTTATTATTATATAAATAACTATATTAATATAATACCTTCTTATTTTTTAAATTATATATTTATATATATTCATTATGGGTCTACATGAATATAAACATAGCTATAGATGTTGTTAGATATCTTGATAAGGTAATTGGCCAAAATGATTCTCGTATACAAAAATATTACAAAATATATGGAAGAAAAGGAAGAATTGTTCTGAGTTGAGGTTTCATTATGGTGGTGGGGTCCATGTTGTCTGCCCGGAATCTATTCAAACTCAATGAATTTTTAGGCCATTTTTATTGTTGAATCAGCTCCTGGTCCAAAAGAAAATGTTCAATAAAATAAATTTAGCATTATAAAAAATTTTGAATCACGATATTTGGAGTTATATATTCACTAAAATGACTATAATACCCATGTTGTAAAAAACTGTCTAAAATCCAGAATTAGGTGTTTCTCACCATTTTTCCCAAAATACATCATAAATCAAAAATTGATTCATATTAGATCAAATTGATTATTAGGATGATTAAAAATATTTTAATTCATAATGAAATGTGAGAAATATTATCTCTATCAATTCCCCCACACATAAACTATGTTTATCCTCAAGCATAAAATCTCAACATGGAATTCAGAGGACACCGATGTTACCAATATTCAAATTCTAAAGTAATTAAATTTAATAATTTTCACTGTAAAATCAAATATTAAAATATTCACATAAAAAATAAATTTAAATTCCCATTTTTCAGAGAAATAAATAAATCATTTATTTTACTTTTTCCCCTTTGAAAAAAATGGAAATTCTTCTTTCTTTCATTCAATATTCTCAATTAATTATTATTATTAATTCCACATCATGATTTACCTCACCTTTGAATTTTTCCTCTCATATCTATTGATACAATTCAATTAGAGTTATGCTCATATCCTGAGAGCATGCACCTTATCTATAATCTTGTAAAATAAATACTTTCTCTACTTTATAAAGACAAAAGGTAGATAAAATTATGAGAACATTTCAATAAAGGTTAAAATGACTCTAAGTCTTAAGGTAGGTAGGATTTAATGTTTTTAAAATTATGGCTCAAGGAGGAGGTTTATCTCTTAAGCACAATGCAAGATATCAAAAGGTCTAAATAAATTATCCCCTTTAATATGCCAACAACCACTTCCCACAAAACTCAAATTAAGTTCATGATCAACGTAATGAATAATGAATGATTAATGCACCCTCGTGATTTTTTTTAATTTTGTATTATTTTAATTTTTTTTATGTTATGATTAGATCAAACCTCACATCCATTACCTAACCACATACGATTAGAAGATCGTTGGTCTGGAAAATGGTTATTTTGGTTCTCCCAAATCACAACTAATTTTTTTCTTTTTTTATATTGTTTTTGTCATATTCATTTTTTCAAGATGGTAAAAACAATAGAGTACAACGATTGATTACACGACCATTTACAATTCCCACATTAGCACCCCAACACTTTTTTCTGAAAATTTAAATCAACCCTTCATCCATTAATACCTTCACCAACACACTTAATCTTTAAAATTTCATTCCAATACCAAGAATAGGGTAGGAATGGATAAAAATATATTGAAACATGGATCATACTTATAAATATCATTCATGGTGTATATGGGATAAAAGAAAGATTGATAGAAATGATTTATTTTAAGGAAAAATAGATTTGCAAAGTATGACTTAATCATTTTAAATGAGTTTATCAACATTCATAGCTTTTAAAAGCTTCAATACATGTTCTTGTCGATTTCATGTCCAAAGATCACTCAAGAAATATGTTCAATAATAAATATGAAGTACTGGGTTTAGAAATCCTCTTGGGAATGGGAAATATGACATTTATACAATCACTCTGGGCATGATTAATAATAACAAATCAATTCACATGAACTTCTAAAAGTCAAAGCATGAATGATGGAATGGAAATTTCATTTACATGAATCATTGATTTCCTTCAACTAATTAGTCATTATTTTTATATCTATGCTTCATATTTAAAAATTAAATTCACAATTTAAATTATTTAATCATATAAACATTAATATCTAAATCATGACATCACTGTGTTCCTATGAAATTCATGTATCCTAGATATGTCATGTAAAAATTGAATCCATGTGTGGGAATGCAATTCTTATCAATAAATCTCAAATCATGTTTTGGTCTAAAAAGTGTAAGGAGCATAAATGTTTAAATAATAAAAATGTACTCCCATTTGAAATAAATAATTGTTCCTCTTCCACAATTGTTTGGGGATTCCTTCTGCCATAATGATCCTAAAAAAGAAAATTACTCAATTAAGAAAAAGGTTCCTATCATTAAAGCTCAAAAATATTTGAGGGATGGGGCCGCATGATGGAATAATTTATAATACTGAATTCAAAATCTAAATTCCTAATATTGAAAATTAAATTACTATAAAGCATGTAATAGATAAATCTTGGTATGATCCCCCAATTGGGCCATGAATGTTTTACGACCTCCACAGGTATGTAACTGATTTTATCCATAATCTATCGGTGGATGAAGCTTATTTTATTTGAACAACCACATGTGGATCTTACCACCTTTTCATTCTTTGTTATTACTAAGAGGGACTCCATGGACAGAGTATACCAGATCTACCCCTTTGTAATTTGGTGTGACTTGCATGGAGGGGGTAGGCTGAAGAAGGTAACCTCCTTTTTTTGTTGATACTTGTGCTACTATCTTGTCTTCCAGTGCTAGATTCATGTAGTCGTCAGCATCTTGTCTAATTTCTTCAGGCTCAGTAACTTGGATCTCATAATGAATGTGATCCTCTAGTAGATATTTGATGACTTCAAGGAGCCCCAGGAGTTCCTCAACATGTGCATCATTTTTCACATCATCCTCTAAGGCATAATATGAGTGTTTTGAATATATAAATTCAACAGAATTAGGAAAGATACTCAAATTAGTTTCAATAAAATCAAAATAATTGGAGTTCAAGAATGTATCATCTCCATGATTTGGTTCGACATTAATATCAACTTCAATTGAATGCTCCTATTGGAGTCTATCTTCACTAGATAGAGGTTGGTAGTCAGGCTCCCCCATCTTTACTTCATGTTCCACCACTCCGATGGGTTCTTCCTTCAGTGGTACTGGCTCTTCATTTTTTCAAGACTTGGGGAGATCATGTAGTTCCTCACATTCATTCCAAAATTCATCAATCTATTTTTTGATCTCCCCCATGTAACTCAGCAGGCATGTATTCCTCCCTTTGATGCTATATTAGTTCTATTTCAATGATGTGTGGTAAAATTTCTTCCACCACTACCTCAGGTTATTTATCTGGATCAGTTTCTGGTTTCTCATGGGATGCGTGTACATATTCAGTAATCAATTCTATTTTGCTCTCTATAATTTTCACTATATCACTAATCCATTGAAGCTGATCATCAAGAGCATTACAAACATTTTCTGACACCTGAGATTGTTCAGTCCATGAATAATAATTTGGATTGAAAGACATCATAAACAAATAGTTTTTTTAATGTTTTATTTTAAATTTATGTCTTTATAAAATTAAAATCTATCTAAAATGTGAAAATAGAAAAAGATAAGTAAACTAGTAATTGGATACCCAGCAACAGCGCCTGTTTTTGACGCAGGCCTGTCGTAGGGTCTATAAAAAGCTTATTTTTATGTTTTCCTAGTGCAGCATTGAGGCTGACCAGGTCTGTCTATCTTGAGAAGATTTATACGTTCGTTCACTAAAATTAATCTAATTCACATTAACTACTTCTTTTTGTTTTTTATTTAATATTGTAATGGAATGGAATTTATGAAAATAAATGAAATGAAAAAATTCAATTCAAATTAATATTAAATTCTAAAAAATGATATTAATAATGAAAGGAAGTTCTTCCTAGAAAACATTTAGGGAGAACCATCCTTGACCAGCTTCAAATTTTCATATCAAACACACTCAATTTTATGTGTGAACACCTTAGTCTACCCAGCTTATGAATGAAAATTCTACTTAGTGGTCCCAAAGCACACCCTCCATCATTCTCCTTAATCGAGGGAAAATGGTTGTAGATTAAGTAGTTAAACTTTCGACAACCACAGTGAGGATTACACCCACTATAAATTATTCTTAAATTATCTCAAAAAATATTAAAAACATGGTCTTGGGTTAAAGAAATTGACTACTCCCTCGGGATATTCCTCATATTAGTTACTCATGATCATGAGTATTATTGTTCACGATGGTAAGATTGGAAGAAGAAAAGATAGTGGATGGGTAGACACCGAAATAAAAACAATGCATGAATTTTATAAAAAATCTAAATTACAGTTGAAAACAAAAACAAAAGTAAAGAAAAAATATAAATAAAATGGAAATGGGGAATAATTGTGGTCGGCCTCCATTGGTGGAGATCTCCTCCATGTTTCCTTGAAGGAAGGTATGGAGAATGGGATGATTTGGGAAGACAGTGAGGGTTTCCTGTTATAGGAAGAATTCGTGACTCCAAAAGTTTTCCCATTGGTGTCCTAGTAAATAGAAAATTAATTCATGTACCCCTCCATAAAAGTTATTCCTTAATTATTTTTTTGTTCTGCCTCCAAATTTCTGCTTATTTGGTCTCATATTGTAGGAGTTGTGAATTTTTCATTTGATGTTCGATTTCATGACGAAGCACCCAGGAAGGGTACTCGAAAAGTATGTAATTAAATGGACACATTAATGACTTAAAAACTCCCCCAAAGTTGTTTTAGAGCCGGCCCTATCTATCCTAGTTCTATCCTAGGTGGAACCACCTCATTTGGATGTGTGTAGTCTGATTTGAGGTTCTGTTATGGTGGTGGGGTCCCTGTTGTCTACCCTAAAAAATTTCCAATTTTAATGAATTTTTAGGCACTTTTGATGGATGAATAAGCCCCTGGTACAAAAACCAAATATTAAGGAAATAAAATCCTAATTGTAAAAAAAATTTAAATCCCAAAAATTGGACTTATATTTTTCATGAAATTAATAAATTACCCTTGATGTAAAAATATTCCTAAAATCCAGAATTAGGCATTTTTCACCATTATTCTCAAAACACATAATAAATCCAAAATTGATTCAGATAATCTCCAATTGATTATTTGGGATGAATTAAAATTTGAAAGCAAACAAAAAATTTGGAAAATATTAGCTCTATCAATCTTCTTCATCTGTATTAGAGCAGCATTACTGTGGATCAGTACTCAGTGAGGTTCACCGACCTCTCATGCTACTCCAATAATATAGTGTGGGACTCATTCTTCAGGGCCCAGACCTTTGGGTAGGGACTCAGGCATAAGTTTAGGGCTTTGATGATTTGTATCAGTATCCTTACATAGGAGGGGGTGTTAAAGAGATCCCTCTTAGTGGATAGTTTTCTTGTTGATAAGTCACCAACAGCGAGACCCCCCACAGGGAGTCACATATCTAAGCCTTTTATAGATGGTAAAATAAATATGTCATAGAGATCCAAGTGTTCTAGACCTATATGTGGAGAACCACATAATTTAGGGACGGTTGTGTGGGGCACCCGAGATGGAGCCAGTCACGTGACAAGTAGGTAGTGTTACGCATGTGGCGGGCTGGGTCACATGGCTCCTGACTAGTGGACCCGTCATATAAATGATCAGAAAATAGTCGAAGGACTACCCAGATAGAGATAAAGGTTTGACTGAGGAGGTCTGTAGTGAATATGCAGATGTGGTAGAGGATCTGGCCATGCGGTAGGCGGTGGGTGAATATTCAAGGTGTTACTGCCACCACCACCAGGTGGTCCACCCCGACCATAGGGAGCAGGTGGATAGGGGTGATCTTAGCTCCAGGAAGCTGAGGCCAATCACCATGGTGCTCTAAAGATGATATGAGGTATGATCTATGTCTACACTACATTTTTTGTAGTACTTATATACATAGGTTCTTGTCATTCTTTTATTATCACGACCCTCATTCGGAACTCAAATATTCCAATGCAGTCGTTGGATTGATCCTTATGGATAGAGACTTTTATAGGAGAAGATTCGATGATTACACACTAGTGCCAGCAGTGTGAGCTTACTCTAGGAGGTGAGAGCTTCAGCTTGGATCTCTTAGTAGCAGCGTAGAGGCCTTGTGATGTCATCAGGGTTATGAACTGGTTATCTATAGTCCATGCTTAGAATGATTATATTTGGCACAAAGTGTAGTTTTTCCACACATATGGGACTAGGTTTACCTTCACTAGAAAAAAGGGAGCTTTGCAGAACAGGATGGACTTACCCAAAGGAGAGTGCAGTTGATCACTCCTTAATTGGCTATCCTTACCATCGGGGCGGTTGATGTGGAGAGTTAGAGCTATCCTTTTGTGGTGGATGAGTATGAGGATGTATTCCCTGATGATGTATTGGGTATACCACCTCGTAGAGAGGTGGAATATTAAATTTACTTATACCCATGGGATGACATCGATATCTACACCATTGTATTGGATGGCTGCTGCAGAGCTTCGTGAGCTACGGGTATAGTTGGAGGACTTACATTAGAAGGGGTTCATCTGGCCCAGTGTTTCTCTTTAGGGATCCCCGATTTTGTTTTCGAAGAAGGCAGATGGGATCTTGAGACTTGGTGTTGACTATCGATGCCAGAACCAGGTGACCATAAAGAACAAGTACCCACTCCGAAGAATTTATGGCCTCTTTGATCATCTAAAGGGCGTGGGGTGGTTCTCAAATATAAACCTCAAATCAGGCTATCACCATCTTATAGTACGAGATGAGGATGTGTAGAATATTTCTTTAAGCTGTTGGTATGGACACTGTGTGTTCTTGGATAGGCCATTCAGCATGACCAATGCTCCATCTATGTCCATGGGACTCATGAACGTGATCTCTCTGCCATACCTTGATCGATTTGTATTAGTCTTCATCAATGACATTCTATTCTACTCATCTTCTGAGGAGGAGCATTTCTATAATTTTTAGGTAGTTCAGGACACACTCTAAGAGCAACAACTTTATGGTAAGCTCTCGAAGATCCAGTTCTGGATCTGAGAGGTTCACTTTCTGGGACATGTCATCTCAAAGGCTATAGTTGCAGTGGATGTAGAGATTATTGAGGTGGTACTTTCTTGGGAGCCACCTAAGAGTGTGACATATTTATAGTGTTTCCTGGGTTTGGTAGGATACTACTGGAGATTTGTGATAGATTTCACCAGAGTTTTAGCACCATTATCAGCATTGACAAAGAAGGGGAAACCCTTCATGTGGTCAGAAGGATGCATTCAGAGTTTTCAAGAGTTGAGGCAGAGGCTGACTAGTGCTCGATATTGAGGAATCTAGAAGAGGGTGTTGGGTATGTAGTCTACTGTGATGCATCAAGGACCGGGCTCGGATGTGTCCTGATGCAGGAGCGATCAATTATCGCATATGCTTTTTGACATGAGTGATAGAATGAGCAGAACTACGAAACCCATGACCTTAAGTTAGAAGCAGTGGTCTTCGCTTTGAATATGTGGCGACACTATCTTATGGGATAGCGATTTATGGTCTAATATAATCACCAGAGTCTCAGTTATATCTTCTAACAGAAGGACTTGAACCTGAGATAGCGATGTTGGATTCAGTTCCTCCAGGACTATGACTTCGAGATAGTCTATACTCCTAGGAATGGGAATGTTGTAGCAGATGCACTCATCAGGAGATCTGGTATACAGCTGCTAGGTGAGACGATGTTGTAGCTGGCCACTTTGAAAATATCCCTTGTGGATCGAGATGGAGTATCATTTCATTAGTCTCTTACAGTCACACCCAACATCTTCAGTGAGTTATGGAGGTGCAGTGTGGGGACAATGACTGAGAGGATCGACGTGTTCCAATATCCACTAGGCAGGCACATAATGGATTTTCTGAAGATGGGGAGCACGTCATCCTCCTTAGAGGACGTAGCAGGGTACCTTTTCTGCTTCAGGAGAATGTGTTGATGGAGTTATATACATCCCCTCTAGCGGTACATACAGGAGTGGAAAATATGTACCATGACCTCCGACGACAGCAATGGTGGCTGGGAATGAAGAATGAAGTAGTGGAGTTTCTCTATCGGTTCCTCACTTGTCAGCAAGTGAAGGTAGAGCATCAGGTACCATCAGGCTTTGTTCATCCTTTAAAGGTCCCAGAGTGGAAGTGGGACGGGATATCCCGGGAATTCATTATTGGACATCCACATACGTCCTGGGGTCATGATTCAATCTGGGTGATGGTCAACCGACTAACAAATTCGGTTCTCTTCCTACTAATCAGAGAGATGGGTATAGTAGAGAGCTTGGGACACACCTATGTGAAGGATATTGTGCGGCTACATGGGGTACCCACAATGATTGTCTTTAATAGTGATTCACATTTCAGTTACAGGCTATAGAAGTGGTTGCAAGAGGCTTTAGGGATACATCTTTATTTGAGCACCGCCTTCCATCCTCATATTGATGGTCAGAATGAAAAGGACCATTCAGACCCTCAAAAACATGTTGCTTTATTTCTTCTTCGGCTTTGGTCATATCTGGGAGGATCACTTTCCATTTATGGAGTGTTCATACAACAACAACTATCACTCCACTATTGGGATGGCACCATTCAAGGCTCTGTACAGCAGACCTTGCAGATCACCTTTGTTCTAGACTGACCCAGGGGAGTCATTACTCAATGAACCAGATGTGGTATGGGATACCACAGAGAAGGTGCATATTATCTAGGAGTGGATGAAGACTGCATAGAGCAGGCATAGGTCTTATCCTGATTGGAGATGGAGACCTCTAGAGTTCGACGATGGCAGCGATTTCTTTCTACGGGTCTCACCTCGACGTGGATTGTGTCGATTTGGCCGGGGTGGAAAGTTATCTCCGAGGTTCATCATACCCTATTAGGTCCTCAGCAATGTTAGCGAGGTGGCCAAACGCCTATCACATCCCCCACAGTTTCACCGGGTGCATTAATTTTCCCATATATCCCAGCTGAGGAGATAGGTGCATGACTCATCTCACATCATCGACCATGGGGAGCTGGACATCGGTGATGGGACGACGTTTATGGAGGTTCTAGTAGAGATTGAGGATTGAAAGGAGCAGGTCCTTCATGGGTGGTTCATACCTTTAGTACGTGTACGTTGGTAGCAGGGGAACATCCAGGAGAGAACGTGGGAGTGGGAGGCTCAAATTCGTGCTCAATACCCCCAATTGTTTTATTAGTTTTTATGATGTGGCTTTCGGGGATGAAAATCCCTTAGTTGGCGAGAATGTAAAGAAAAATAAATTCTATGTATCTTTTTTTTAATTTTATATGGAAATATTTGAGTCGGAAAAAATTAACTGTGAGTGATTTTGAGGCTTGGTGTGCCCAGAATAAATTTCTGGACATTATTTAAGTACATTGAGTAAATGTGCGAGTGGGTTTTTGTATTTTTTGAACCAGTGATCGGAATTGAAATCTTAGGGCGTCGTTGAACTCATAGTTCCAATATCCTCTTAGGGAGACCTTCACCATGATCGTAGTAGGACGAGGGTGGATGTTAGTTTTTGAGTTTCTCATGGAATAAGATAAATAAATAAATAACATCTTCTTTTTCATTTTTAATCAATTCAATTTGAATTTTGTGGTGGGGACTACCTGAACCCCTCTTGATGTGGTAAAACCATTCAACTCTCCTTGGTTAATTGTTCCAATTTCAATTAATTAATTGTTACAACTTCAATTAATTAATTCCACAGACATTAATTAATTTATAGACATAATTTTATTATGTTGGATCATTATTTCCTTATGAAAAATCATTGGAATAGGAGGGTTTGGAGAACGATGGAGAACCGGTATGAACATTATCCAATGAAGAACTCTTATCCTTCGACGAACTTTTCTCCAATGAAGAACTCTATCGAAGGATCTCCAATGAGTAACGTCTTCAACGATGATGAACCGATGACCATCCCTCCCACTCCTCGATGAAGTCAACAAATCTTTGAGGTAGGTATTGTTGTTTCGTACACCTCTTACCTAGTTCTTGTCGATCTTCTTGAATCAAGAATAACTGTGTGGCTTACTACCATTCTAATGTGGAGGGTGTTGGCCATACTAACACGGCCCAGCCTATCCAAAACCATTGTTGATTTTGGTGGTCTTGTATTGATGGTGGTGTCCCAAGATAAGTATGAGAGTCTTTGGAATGAAGATCGAGACACCGGGGCACACCCGGTGACTCGAGCAACGTCACCAGCAACTGTACAGGTGAGAGGCAGTAGTGGGTCTCGAAATCAGTGGTCAACACTCTGGTTGTCCGCAACAATGACATCAAGGCGACCGCATCACTAGAGAAGGGTTGTGGCATGTCAGCCGCAGTGAAGCAAGGGTGGAGTCCAACACACGAACGGATGTGTGAAGGTGGTGGTGGTGCACATCTGTGCTGCCGACTGGAAGGGGCCACAGTGGCTAAAGAGGGGAGGAAAACTCACTACCTACCACTAGTGGGGGTGCGGCGCATGACTGCACTGCAGATAATGGGTGGTCGTCCGGCCAACCAAGGAGCTGAGTGGAACCCTAGGTCCCACGTGCCACCCGCCGACACCACGTGGCACTGGCCGGTCGGCCTCCCCTCCCAAGTGACCTAGCCGTTCGAGATACCCAAGGGGTGCCTGCCCCTTGGGGACATCTAGGGAGAACCCCACTATGGGGCCGCCGAGCACGGGCTTCCCACCAGATCTGGCTACGTCGGTGGGTAGGGCTGCACTTGTAGGCCGGGCTGAACCCAGGGCTGGACCCGGGTAGGGCCAGGTGGGGTCGTCCCATGCCGGGACAGACTGGACCCACACTAACTTCGACCCCTTTCTGTTCTTTCGTCCATAACATGAGCTACGTGCGTCTGTTGGAAGAACTGTCTGTGGCACCGAAAACCATTGATCAGGAAGGTCATTTTGGTATACCCCACATGAGATTTAAGTATAGTTGGGGTACAACTGGGTTCGATTGAACATGAATCCAACTAGGCCCTCAGTACTAAAAGGCCAATAACTGACAGACTGGGCATCTGATTGACACACCATATATTGTGTTTAGACCCTCATTATGTGGTGGTCTATTGGGATATGTCTTAATGGGAATTTGTGGCATTTGGAGAATCGACATGTGGGTTGAGGAGAGGACCCACCCGGAATCAAGAAAGCATATTGCCAAAACCCTGTAGATGGTTGTAACATGAGAAAGGAACCATATTTGCTTATGTGCCTAGGGATCCTACATGGGTATGTGTTCTAGTAGCATACTTGAATCTTCTATAGGAATCCACATGGGACTACTCTAGGATCCTATGTGGATCTGATGTACTAGGATCCTATGTGGGTCTGATGATTTAGGATCCTACGTGGGTCTGCCTCTCAATAGAGTAAGATGATTCAGTAGTTACAACAAATCATCTTTACTACCATACATAAGTTATACCTGGTGTGAGCAATGTCCTTAAATTTGAGTTGATACATTTTTGGTATTCTTCTGTGCGGTGATTCCATTGTGGTACATACCTTCATGGTGATACCTTTGTGGAATAATTTTGTGTGACTTGACCATTTTGGTACTTACCATTGGTTTGTTACCTTCATGGTAATGTTTCCTCCATGGAACAATTGAGCTTTGGTATTTTGAGTTGGGAATTGTGTTTCCTCGTGAATGAGATGGGTATACATGATAGCTTCTGTATATGAACATGCATATATCTAATTAGGGTTTTCTGTTGTTTCCATGATTTGTGGTTTACACGTTATTGATTTTGTGAGACCTTTGAGGGTCTTTGGGTCCTTACTGAGTATCATAATACTCAATCATGCATGGGCTACGCCCACACCTTGTTGTTTCTTGTGTAGATAATGGAAAATGCTGACGGAGGATGAGGGTACCGGGACTATAGTTACCTCATAGGTGGACATTAGACGAGGCCTACCGTAGGGATGACCGTTCGAGAGTTGTACCTACCCTTTAGGTAGGATCCTTGGTAGGTTTCCACTGGAGTTGTTTCAATTTTACCAGTACTTTTCAGTTTACTAGTAATTTTTAGTGGGGCTTGTATTTTGGCCACGTTTTCTTTCTGTACGCACCTTCTTTAATATATAGTTTCACTTTTTTCTTGTATCCTGAATTGTGTTTAGTTGTTTGATTTTATAGGTTATAAATGTAATGCCTTCCATGTTTTAGGTAATACACCTTTCGGTTCTAGTTTCCAGCCCCTGGCCTAAGGAAGGTGGGTTTGGGGTAGTCACGGCATGGGCCCCAAGGGACAGGCCGTGACATATCCTCTACTTTTTTCCTAAAAATGACAGAATCATCTCTGTGGTGTTGAATCTCCGCCTTCATAGATGGTAATTGTTTTCATTACCACCTTAAAATGTAGTCACAAAAAAAATTTCATAATTAAAACATATTATAATGTTTTTATTAAAACCTAATTAAATTTTTAGACCCATTATGCAAACATATTATTAAATAAAAAGATACAACTTTGCGATGGTCGTCAAAAAGGAAAAAATAAACTAGTATTTTTTCATCAATATTTTATCTATTGAATCATTCTAATGTAAAAAAGGAACATGATAAAGGGGAACATTTAAACTTATAGAAATAAGTTAATGTCATCTCAAATTATTTATGGGTTTTTTATATCATTTGATTAGGACATCCATAATTATACGCAAGCAAACCAACCATGAAACCATGAAACAAACACTATAAGTCTACTAAATGGACATATAGAAACCTAATATAAAACAATATTGATATTTATTTAACATTAATACATGGTTAATTATATAAAATTACACTTCATACATCCTTGATGCTCGATAAGTTTACTGCATTTGAGAATTTGGTACTTTAAATTATAAGGAATATAAAATCATTATAGAGAACTTCTTTAACATGTTCAAAATATTCCATCATACAAAACACTACAAACGATAACATTGGTACATACATCAGAAAGTGGAGACCTTTAAATCCCAGAAACGAAATAAACATGTTATAAATTGGAGAGATCAATAAAAATTACAAAATAGGCATATCAATTGGAAATAAAAGGAACACAATTAATAAGGCATGATATATCATGATAATCATATCATAGGAAATTTGGAAACAACTTAAAAAAATATTTCATGAACATTGGTCAAGGATAACATCTGATAAATCATGATATAAAAAATCTCATAAATGGATTTTGGTTGACCCTATGTCCTAACATGGCATATCAGGAGACTAAGTATTACCTAATGTATTGGAGTGCTGTATAATTCTGGGTTCACCCAACATTTTCATTTCATTCTCAAGCTTAAGTGTTCCACATAAATTATACAACATGAATTCATTCATCAAAATATTTTATTCCACGATTAATGATTGTGGAAAAATTATGTTCAATTACCAGTTCAATTAATTATAAGTGTATAAATGTGAACACCTTTGATAGTAAATGTATATCTTTATCCCTGTACAATTCTTTTGGCATGGAAAATCACAGTGAAATTTCGACAGCATAATGGTGTCATGTAAAAGTTTATAAAATTTGTTAATGAGGGAGAAATGGGTATATAATAATTTTGAAATAAAATAGGAATTAATAGGTAAATGTATAGACATATCCAAACATAATTAATTAGAAATAAAAGGAATAATATATTAAAGAAACTTCAAAAAAGAAGTGATGTTAGGGATCCCATAATTGAGTGTGTGTCAAAAAATGATGGAGAGAGGCTTCTTGAGATATTGGGTGCCCCATAAGTAGAATACAGAGAATATAGGGAGGAGTATGTAACCTCTCCAATGATTTTTAGAAAAGATAATTTAGATCTCGGGAGGATTTATATTGGAAATATGTCTGGATTTTATTAGTATTTCTCAAACAGAGAGTTTAGGATCAATATAATATAATAAAAAACAACAAACCTTCTCATGGTTTTTCCAATGATTCTATGTAATGGGAGTTTTTTCCATTATTTTATAATTAAAACGTCCAAAAATTATAAAATAATTCCCTTTCTTTTGTGTAACTGATTAATACTCTTAAAAATGATTTTAATACATTAATATATATTTTTGGATTTAGAGGATTCAAAAAGGATTTATAAAATTAATAAAATAAAAATATAATAAAATTATATTAAATTGAAAACATATATTTGGTCATGGATCCCATTTTCAGTATTGATTACATCACCTTTTGGTAATTACTATGTCATAAAACACAATTTTTATTTATATAGTATTTAATTTTTTCCAAAAAATTCGACTATCTTAAGAAATTATGAAAAAATAACCAGTGGATAATTTTGAAATTATGATTGCAAAAGTAATATAATTTTTATCTAAATAATTTTCTAAATATGTTTATTTTTATTTTAGAAATAATAATAGTTTATTGGTGAGAATATTGGTTTTTTTACAATAATAGTTTTCGAACCATTATAAAATAATGGTTTGGCTTCATAAAAATTATGTGATAATTTATATTTAATCAAAATTATTTAATAATAATAATTTATTAAAATATAAATTATTTCAAAAATACATTCATTCATGAAAATAAATTCCTTAATTGAGTTTGATTATTACCAAAAAAAATTGTTTGTGTTTTATAATGTCAAATTACAATTTTTTATAATGTTACAATAAAAAATAATAAAAAATCATTATTATATAAAAAATTATCTACATACTCATATTTCTAGTTTCCTTATATATATCTATTTAATACGCTATAAAACTCCCTACGAGTAAGGTGTGCGATGTTGAGACTTTTATGTGGTGGTTCAGCGAACATAGTTTGGGTCGTGATCTCGATGAGCTTAATGTTATCTCATTAATGGTTTCACTCATTCTTAGGTTATTAGATCTCATCATGGTTTTGGTCAAGTGAACATCCAATTGATTCTATCTCCCTTGTAATCATTGATAAATTAGGTTCATTGGATGGTATTTTACTAGTTTATCCCATCAATTCCTTTGTTTATATCTATTGGATTTTTTAAACAATATATTTATACAAATCATGTTATCATTTTCAATGAATATATTTAAAATGATAATGATTCTAAGTTATTATTTAAATCTGATAGAAAATAAAACTAATGAGGTGAATTTTTTCTATAACCATAATACATAATAAATCATTTTAATTAAATAAAAAAGTGTTATATTATTTATAACATTTCAGGTCATTACAAAGTTCTCCCATAAATAAAATTCTCCCTAAAAATTTTAATTCCCCGCACTATAAAATATTAGGGTAACTCTATTTCATAACCACCATTGATTCCTATGTTATGTATTCAATCATTTGGTTTCTCCACAACATTTTGACTAGGTGCATTATTTTATTTTGTAGAACTTTGCCTCTATGGTGTATGATATTCAGCAGATACTCTTACTAATAAAAGCCATTATCCAATGGTACCTCCTATGGATTGAGTACATATGAGGGGTCGGTTATATAATTTATCAATTTGGATACAAGGAATACATTGTGTACTTGATATATGTTAGGTGGGAGTTCAAGTTGGTAGGCCACCACTCTGATGAAATCAATGTTCTGAAAGGGAATGATAAATCTTGGAATAATATTTACCTTATTACCAAATCTCATCAACTTCTTACATTTTGTAATTCAAATGAATACCATGTCTCCAACATCAAACTCTGAGACTCATTGATTATTTTCAACATAGCTCTTCTCTCAACTCTGAGAAACCATGATGTGATGTAGAATGGTCTTATCCTTTTCAAACAAGTTCTCAACCATTTCAATACATAGTATTTTTCATTCCACAAGATTATCCAAACATGTATGTGTTTTACACCTCTGCTCATAAATGTATTCATAGAATAATAATTGGATTCTTGATTGGAAGCTTTTATTGTATGAGAAATCAACCCAAGGAATATGTTGGTCACATCCCCCTTTGAAGTCAATTATGAATTCTCTCAAAATTTCCTCAAGTGTCTGGATAGTCCACTCATATTGGATATTAGTTTGATGGTGATAAGCTATGTTAAAGTTCAACTCGGTATTTATATCATGTTTGAGACACTTCTAGAACATTGAGTGGAATTTTTAATTTCAATCGTTTATAATAGATAATTTTACTCCATGAATCTTTACCACTTGTCTGATGTAAATCTATGCAAGTTGATCCAAGGATAATCCTTTTCGAATCACAAAAAAACGACTTGTAATTTTAAAAAGATCCACTACAGCCCATATATAATTATTCCCTTTTGATGTCTAAGAAATACTGGTGAATAAATTATGGTGTTTTCCCATTTCTATGTAGGTAATGGTAATAGTATCATAATTCCCTTATATTTTTTCCTCTATGCATTCACTTACTAACGTATAATACATCTTTATGTATGTTCTATGATATCCATATTTATATTGTCTCACAAATAGTTCTCTCAACTATCATCATATATATTTGTTCTTCCATGGTAGATGGAGAAGGTTGAGCTATGCACATCATCGATTAGATCCAATATAGTCATGACCAAATGTCACAACTCCTGCATTAACATTGAACTCCGAGGATTCATATTTTATTATAGATTCCCATTTGATCTGAATTACCACATCATTTATCTAAGTATACTTTATATTTTACAAAGGGTATGTTTGAGAAATGATTTGTGAAAGTATTGATGATGTTTCATCCTTTATGATTCCCATATCCATTCTTTTCAAATCTAAGTAGATTATATCCCTCTATATTCTAATAAATAATAGAATTACTGAATCCTTTATACATAGATCATTAAACAATTTATTCTATTATTTATTATGGTAGTGTATTGATCATTCATATTCCTTTATAAATTCTAACGATCATCATTAGCATATATTATAATCTTTTTGTGTGAATATATACTTGAGAATATTTTTTATCTATATATATTTCACACTTCTCCAAAAAGAGATAATTTTCCATATTTTAAATGAAATGATCACTGTATCCAATTCATGATAATGTGATTGGAAATTATGTTAAAGAAATTATAACTTCAAATAAGAATAGGATATTATTGTTTCATTTTTTATTAACACACCTCCCAATCCCTTCTTTGAAGTGTCACAAAATTCCATGAAATGCTCTCTACCTGTGGGTATAGCGATAACATGTTGAATGATAAGACTCATTTTAAACTCCATGAATCCCTCTTCTTATTAATCATTCAAATAAAAATATAATCCCTTTCAAGTTATCTGGGATAGAGGTTTTTAAAATCATGATAAATTTCACACAAATCAATGAAAATACCCAGTTATTCCAAGGATACTACAGATATCTATCATAGATGTTGTTTGGTTCCATCCTTCAATTTCTCTTATCATTGAAGGGTCCACAAATATATAATTTCTTATAATTATACACCCCAATAATGATTATTACTTTACCCAAAACACAAATTTTCTATACATTTTTTAAATCTTCTCATTTTGAAAGGTCTTTGTCGTAGTACTTAGATCCTCTACATTCTCCTCATTTGTTGTAGAGTATATTACAATATCAACTATAGATACAACCACAAATTTTTGTGGTAATATCTAAATAATAAGTTATTAAATTCTATGAATATTTATATAGAATTATTACGTCCAAATGGAATTACTATGAACTCATAGTTCATGTACCTTTTAGAAAAGACAGTCTTTAGTGTATCTTACTTCTTCATGCAAACATAGAAATATCCCAACCCTAGATCCATCTCAGAAAATTATTGTGATCTATGTAGCTGATCGAATGTGTAATCAAGCTATGTTTGATGATACTTGTTTCTTATCGTTATCTTGTTGAACTCATAAAAATCAATGCAAAGTCTCATTGACCCATCTTCTTCTTGATGATGTGGACTGGTGCACCCCATGTCGATGAACTTGGGATTATGAACATTTTATCAAAACTCTTTTGTATTTTTTCTTCATATACTTATGTTTGAAAAAATATATCCTATTTAGAGACTTGGAAAATGTATCTCCCGATGTATAATAAGGATTAAAAATTACACCTCTCATCCAGGAAGAAGACCAGTCTATTCCCCAAGAAACACATCAATATATTTCCTCATAATGGGTGTCTTTTCATGGATGATTCCTTTCGTAGACTCAATCATTTGATTTATACACGCATGAGAATAGTAAAATAATCTTCATTCTTTATATTTTGGTTCTAAATAATTTTCATCATTTTTCATAAAATTTTACAGAATCTGGAGTTGTTTGGGAATGTAGAGAGTGATTTACTTCCCGTAGAAATTTATGTTCACTCTATATAGGGAAACCAAATCCATGACCATAATTGCATAAAAATACACCAAAGGTAGAATAAAAAGGTTTTATATAATTTTAATCTAATAAATTGTAATACAGGATGAGTTATATATATGGGATGTAATAATTTATCAATTTTTTATTTTCATTGATAACTCCACTTCCAATCATTATGGTGGTGTTTGAATAGTTCTATTAAAGATTCTTGATATGAAGGAATGTGTAGAACCCGAATAAAAACATATGTTCACTCTAAAAAAATGAATATCTATTATACCTATAACCACATAAGGTTTTGGATCCAACTTAGTGGTTTTTATGGAATTATCTATCCCTTGCTTCTTTTGAGTTTGTTTGTTGTCTCCAAAAGCCCTTAGCATAGTGCATTGGTTTATAAAGAACCTTGATTCCATACAGTTGAAATAATGAACAATACATTGTTTGTTGATCTGAGAATTTCTTTACTCATTCTCAATTATGGGTTACTTCTATCAGCTATTATTGTCTAGGTGTCCTTCCTTTCCACACCTAAATCATTTCTTCACCCCCCTTAAAAAATTTATTAGGTTTTTTTTCTACACCTTTGATAAGTTTGATGTTGATATTTTTTGGAAACACTAGATCTCCAAATTGGAATTCTATAATTAAACTCCACATTCAAATTATTATCCCCATGGTACCCTTGAGAATTATAAATATTTATTTTGAATTTTAGGGCACATCTGACAATTTCTTCACAGCCATCAAAGCCACAGATCACTAGGTCTTTTCATATACATTGTTTTATCCCATTAAGGATGTGTCCAAAAATTAATTAAGGGGTAAAGACAAAATATAGAGGTGTATCGTGGAAGTATTATAATGTTATACTCATTAACCATGATAGATTCATCTTTTTATTTCATCAAGATAAGTAAATCCATTTCTATTTTAAGTCAGATAGTACGTGTAAAATATTTATCCAAAAAATATTTTTGGAATTCATTCAACCATATAACATTGATCCCTTCCTCATGATTCATCTTCTTGATCAATATCCAACATTAACCAACATTTCCCTTCCTATTATAAACAACTAGTAGAACATTATATTAATTAGAACATTGAAGGATGGAGAGGATCCTTTCATTTGAGTTTATCAATTGATCCACGATTAAGGGATCATATGTTCCATTGAAATATAGAGTCTTATATTACATAATGGACTCAATTTTTTTTTATTTGTTATTTTTTGGATTTTGTAACTCATCATGATCCAAGTTTCTATTTAGAACCGAGTCAATAGATATAGTATTATCACAAAATTCATGATTCCTTCCCCCATCGGGTTGGGCGTCTTGTTCAGGAAGGCATCACATTACCCATCACAATGGTTTTTTACACAATTCCTTTTATTTCATTCTATTTCATAGAATAAAAAGAAAAAATAGGGACAAGTATTTTTAAACTAGTAAAATTCAAAAAGAGGATTCCAATTAAATTAATGAGAAGACTTATAAATTACATTTATTTACACAACTTAGGAATATTTGGGCTTAAATATATAACATCCATGATCTATTTCCTAACATGTATTATAATGGTAATTTTTTGATCTATTAAAAAATTATTATAATGATTTTAAAATTTTACCAATGAATCTCCCCCATGAGTGTTGAACCAAGAGTTAATTAAGGCCTATTTTCTTGTACAAAGATCTATCGAGTCCAACCCAACACACCTTGTCGGATTTGTTACCCCAAGGTAAAACTATTCCAGAACCTCATCTACTTGTAGTAAATAGAAAATGATGTATTTTAATTAAAAACCAATTGCTAAATACTTATCAAATTTTTGGGATATTTTCTTATACATTCACTTATACTTAAGTCTTTTATATCGTTTTATAATCCTAAACCCAAAAATAACGAAAATTTTCCTTTGATACCAACTATAATAGCTCTGGTCTTTATTACACATTAATAAATTATTTGTTACAAAAAATACTCTTTATACAACCCCTATGATCAAGAATTGTTGTATCTTTGGAAATTAGGGACATTACATAACAACATAAAATAAGAAATATAATATCATTATTGAAAGCTTATTAAACATGCTCAAAGTATTCCCTCATTATTAACACAGTATGGGATAATATGGGGATATACATAAGAAATGGGTGATATATAAATCTTAATAATTTAATAAAAATTTCATAACATGAAGAAAAAAATTAATGTTATATAATTGGCATATCAATAGGGAATAAAAGAAACATGAATTATAAGGTATGATATAGCTTGATAATCATAACTTGGGATGTTTCTCAACAACATAAAAAATTACATCATAAAAATAGGTCATTGATAACTTGAAATACATCATAATTTAAAAAGTCCCATAAAGAAATTAGGATTCATACTTGTCCAAACATTAAGTATCGTGAAATTAAACATTACCCAATTCATTTGAGCGCTATATAATTCCACGTTCACCTGTCACATTAATTTCATTCTCGTGCTTAAGTGTTCCATAGAGATCACCCAACGTGGTTTCATTCATCAATATATTTTATTCAAAAATCAAATAGTTTGGATTAAATACATGTAAGTACCAATTAGAATAAGTATTAGTGTATAAATGTGAACACCCTTGATAGGAAATGGGTTTCTTATTCACTACACAATTGTTTTGGCCTATAAAACAACGGTGAAATTTCTACCGCATAATGATATCACTTAATAATTCATAAACTGGGATAATGAGACACAAATGGGTATAAAAACATTTAGAAATAAAATATATAGTAATCAATACAAGGAAGGAAATAACCAATCATTAGAAATTTGAAATATAAGGCATTAGATAATAAAGAATTTTGTATAAAGAAGAGAAGGTGATGATCTTTTACATGAGTGTGTGACTTCAAATTCAATTGAGGGGATTATTTAGAGCTTAGAGTAAACATGGGAGGAATATAGAGAGTGTATTGAAGATTAATTACTTGATATAATTATTTTTATTGAAGATAAATGGGATTTTCAGTGGGTTTATATAGGAAATGAGTGGGGATTTCATTATAATTTCTCAAACATAGATTTAGGTCTCTATTTAATAAAATAACCAAAACCACAAAACATCCTATGGTTTTTTCAAAATGTCAGTGTTTTCATTATTTTATATGTCCAAGAGCCTAACATAATTATATAATTCCCTTTTATTATATGTAAGTGCGTCAAAATATTGAAGAAATGATTTTGAAACATTAAAATATATTTTTTTTGTATGTTTCACAACTACATTATAAAATAATTAATATAAACAAAAAATCACATTATTTTAAAGTTAAAACATATATTTGGTTTGGGATCACATTTATTTTATTTATTCCATAACCTTTTGGTCATTATGATGTCATAAAAACAAAGTATATTTATATAAAAAAAATTTATTAAAAAATTTAACAATCTCAGAAAAAATATTAAAAATTCCACATTGGATATTTTCAATTTTACAATTCCCAAAATAATATTAATTTTATATATAAATATTTTTATATATTTTTATTTTAATTTTAAAATAACAAAATATATTTATTGAAAATTCTCCGTTTTTTGACAATAATAGTTTTCAAACACTTATAAAAATTTAATTTTACTTCATAAAAAATCATGTGATCATTTATATGTAATAATAATTGTATAACAATAATATTTTATTAAAATATTATGTTTATAAAAATTACATTAATTCATCAAAATAAATTCTTTAATGGAATTTGAATATTACCCAAAAATATTGTTTATGATTTATTGTATCAAAATAAAAATCATTTTTAAAGAAAAAATAATAAGATGAAAATATATTAATTATTCTATAGAAAACATTGTATATAATAATATATCTAGTGTGTTGATAAATATACCTTTAAAACACCAGAAAATTCCAAGAGAGTAAGGTGTGTGACAGTGATACATTCATGGGTGTTTGAGTAAAAATGGGTTTGGATGTGATCTTGATGAGCTTGAACTTATCCCATATATAATTTCACTCATGATTAATTTATTGTGACTAATATTGGGATTAGTCATTGTAAAATCCTAGTGATTTTATATCACTGGTAAACATTGATAAATGGGCTTCATAAGGTAGGATTCAACCGGTTGAGGCCATCACTTCCTTTTTCTATGAATATTGGATTTGTTAAAACCCTATATTTATACTAATAATGTTATCACAATTAAACAGTTATATAATCAATTATAATGATTCATAACAGTATTTTAAATATTATATAAAATAAAACCAAATAAGTGCATGTGTTTTCAATAACCATAACACATAATAAGACATTTTAATTAATTATAAAGGGGGCTTTCATTTATAATTGTTCTAGTAGTTACATAATTAAATTAAAATAAATTCTTTAAAAGTAGAATATGTTATGGATGAATTAATTAATGGTTTCAATTAGATTATCGGGGGCATTATGTATATGCTCAGAGAACCTTCAGACAAAATGTATGGGATTATCTCTAAACCTCTATCATTCATTTGGGTTATGCTTTCTATCTATTTACCAAAATGTACTTGTTAATTCTTCTTATTTAATCCTCCTAAAATTTGTTTATATTTTACAAACAAATTAACCTAGCTAAATTATTCTTTATTATATGGGTAAATACATGTTTTATAATGTTTCCTTCTCAGTTTCTCCTAATAATCATGTTCGATTAAAGGGAGATTCCCAATTTCTTGTCCATTGTTAAGTAAAATACTTAATATATTTTAATCCTCCATTACTTTTCTAAAACAAATATTTTTATCATGGGAAAATATCATAGAAATTTTTTGGTTTTTTACAAAAAATCAGGTCTTTTCCCCCTTTAATTCCCTTTAATATTTTCCCAAAACACGCACTAAAGTGGCTCATTTCTATGGTTTCTTAAAAACGCTGTTAATTGTTTTAACAAAAGGTGGATATCATTTATCATTATCTATGCCTATATTATATTATAAATTTCTATGTATGATTAAAAGTTATCCCTTCATGTACACCTTTATGATTTTCCCATTGCTTATGTCTTATGACAAGATTACGATACCCATTTCTTTCTATGAGAAACACTTATATTTATTCCTTATGATTGATTCTTCATCTTTTCTCATCAATGCATGAACATGTTATGATTGGTGTGCCTAGATGGTTATCTAATTAATTTTTAATGATGACTCTCATAAGATGTCTTGTTAGGAAAGGGTGTAAACTTGATTCATTTATTGGACTTTGTCCACCATATAATATTGTCTTGGAAGTTAGCTATAACTCATGTTTATATAATGTTTTATGTTGCTGCCACATTTTAATGCTTCCATGATTATATGATCCCATGTTCTCAATATTATACTTCCATATGTTTATTAATGTTCCATGCCATTTTATATCATCGTGTTATTCTTTATAACCCATGTGTATGCTTTATTTATATCTTTATTCCCTTACTGGGCCTTTTAGATTATCCGTTTGGTATATATATTCCCCAAGATATCCTATAAATATGTAATTTTTCTAGGGAAGTTATAATCTCATTATGGATGATTAATATAAAGGTGTTTTATTTAATTTCCAACATTTCAGTTTTATGTAAATATTCTTCCAAATACACAATACATTAATATCTATAGTCTTTATTTGATTATAAATTATTCTTAAAATCATGTAAAAATATTTTTAAATTGATAAGGATATTATAATTATTCAAGTAGACTTTTAATTAATTAATTATTAACCCTGTATTGAGATCATTCCTTGAAGTTATTATCAATGAAAAGTATATAAAAAGATAATTATGAATTGTATTTAATGTGGGTATTGAAGAAGAATAAAAAGGAGGATATTAGAGTTTCTAATGGGTTATTATGGAGTGTATAGTAGTTTTTTATAATATATGTTGTTTTTTATATAAATTAGACAATATATAGTTTCCAATAGAAGATTATATAGCTCACTAAATGGGAAGTAGATTTATGTTTCCAATGAATAATAATGTGTTTCACGGACTGAGAGATATTCAAGAACCCATTGCTTGAAGTTAATAGATCATGGAGTTTTTATTGAATAAATTTTATTTTGTGAGGTATGAGTAAGATTTTGATAAAATGTGGCAAATATTCTAATATACCATTCATATATTGTAAAAAATATTACGTTTCATCTATTGATGAGTTGAAATTATGGCGTTAATGATGCTTTAAATAAAATTCAGTGGTTAATATTGTAAATTATTTTGGATGATATTTGATATCCATAATCATATGAAGAAATATTTAGGTGATTGAAAATAAGTATTTCACTAATTATAGTTTTATGTGAATAATTATGGGGTTTACACTTTTGTTATTTAGCATGAAGAAAGCAATAAATATGAACATTGATTGGTAATTATTGAAGATCTAAGTGTAGATATGAAATGTATTTCATTATTTTTTTATTTATTAATCAAAAATTAGTTGTAGAAATTTCATTGAAGTGGAGTTGATAACTATTTAAATAATTTGAATATACACAGTGTGGGTTTGGGGTGTTATAAAATTATTGGTAAGAGCATTCCCAACTAATTTTTTAATTTTAATCGAGGATTATTCTCTAATGTGCATCGAGAAACAATGTTGTTACAATTGGATTTTAATTAATGATTAATTTACCTATGGATTAAAGAATCAAATACTATATCATCATGTAATTATTTATAAATACATTAAGATGGTGATTAATTACTTTGGGATTATTTCATTACTCTTTTGTGAATATGAAAACATATCTACATCGTAATATCATTTCATCATCAGAATAAATTATATATTCTCTCTAGTGGTGATACAAACATATACCATGATCCACATACAGACAACCTATGAATCTCTGAGTTCTAGAATGAATGATCCTAAAACATTAATCATTCATGTTTGTTCTCTATGATAATCATATCAAATTTGGATTCTCCATGATCTATCTAATACTTAGAGGGGTAGTGGAGGACGAACACTCCCCATTCATGAGATAATTATTATATAAGAAAACTCTTGTTCTTGTGAGGATTCTCTGGAGTAATTGTGCACAACCAACATTAGTAGTTGCATTGGGGTTGGAAATAATATAATTCAGTTTGAATAGTGATAGGTATATAAAATAATTATTACACTTCAACCCTTATTTGTTAATAATTTCCTAGTTTACCCCATGTATATAATAATTATATTATTATTATATTTTCATGACACGTGAATAACTTGTGAATTAATTAAATATTATTTCTTGAATAGAAAATTTATTCATATAATATTTAACATATATTATTTCTCACCAATCCATTAGACTCATACCAAAATTTCTTCACAATATTTATTGGTCCCGGAATAATGAATATTTATTTGATAAATAAATTTTGATATATTATTTTGCATCAAATAAAAAATATATTAACTAAATAGAAAAATAGTAAATATTCATCTCACAAAATATTTTATAGAATTAATACTGATGGAATATATGTGATCATGTAAACATGAATAATTATTAAAAAACTTATGAGAATGAATTTATGTAATGTGTTTAATAATATTTAATATTTAATAATTAATTTCGGTCTGGGATACACTTAGTGTGTAACCCTCTTGGCCTCTTTCTCAGTTTCATTAGGTAGAGCTGCCAAACGTTCAAGGTTATCATCTAAAAACACAACTAGACAACTATATTTAATGAAGTTAATTTCACAATGACATAAACCTCATAAAATTTCTTAGTATTTCATATAATCTATTCATCATTATATCTCAAATAAAGTAGGATTCATGCTTGTATCATCAGCCCCTATGAATAATGTCTCTTTATGTGAATTTTTTGAAATGATTTTCCCTACAAAACACAATTGAAATATATTTATTTAGTCTGTTACATTCCAACCAAATGTCCTATATATCATCATTCATTAAATAAAATAATAGGCAAATCCATTCTCACATTATTCATTAACACAATATTACTCATGATGCACCCAACATAACCTACTTTTTCATGAACATATGTAATCATATTTTTGACCAAAACATAAAAGTACCCGATTTATAATATCCATTGATAATAATATTAAAGTCTAATAATAAATACACACATAAATATATTGGGATATCCAAGGACACATATAAATTTTTTATTCCAATTGGTGGTGTGTATTCTCACAATATCCTACAGTAGAAATTTCTAAGTGAATAACCCATCAGAAACATCCTTAATGTCCTATGTTTCAACACCCCTAATAGACAATATCATTTGTGTCCCAAAAATTGATATCATCGAGTTATTTAAGTTACATTTAATAATACAGTCATGAAACATCTGGGTTCTCAGAATTGTGGGAACAACTATAGCCATTCAACATTACTGTTACTCATAAGATATTATCACATACTATTTCTTTTTGAATAATAATCATGATGCGATAAGAAGATTATTAATATTCAAAAAAATGAATATAGGTAACAATAAAGTCCATATAAGTTGGTCCTGAGGAAATGACTCAAACACATGGAACTAATCACTATGATTCCTTATATGATGATTTTTCATTTGGTTTTTTTGAATTAGTGTGTTGAAATACGATGAAATATTAAAGTGGTTTTAAGAGTTTTGTGTTGATGTGATGTGGATGGAATGTTTTGTAGAATATGGAAATATTTTTCATTGAAACATTTCTTAATTTAGCATTTTATATACCCTGATTACTAATTTTTAGATGTTTTTATGGTCGAACACACAAGGAAGATTGGATATACCATATTTCTATAAAAACCATCTCTAAATAGTTGGTGAAAAAATTACTTATTAACTCATAAATAATGATAGTGAGACAATGATTATTTACAGAACTTCTATATGAAAAAACTGTTTTGAAACAATTTTAAATAGAAAATGATGAAATATTAGTAGACACATAGGTTGGGAAAACACAACCAATCCTAAAATTGGGTTTCATTATCTTGCTTGTTAAGAGATTATACATGGAGATGAATGATTCTTGAATTTCTCCACCTTAAGAACCACTCAAAAAATAATGGTTTTGTATGAAAAAGTCATTAGAAAATAACTCTCCAATATTTTTGGATATTTGAAATTATGATTGAATGGTGTAAACAAGTATTTTATTAAGATCCCATGATTTATTTCATCGATAAATTCTAAAATTTGATGTGAAAATAATGTGAGGATCTAAATAATGAACCAAACAATTTAAAAATTATCATGAATGAGAATTTAACCAATAGTCATATCAGGTAATAAGAAATAAACAATATTTATTACAAACAAATTAAAGATAATAAAAGTGACAAGTAATCTTTCCAAAGATGTTGTCCAGATGAATGTTACTCCTCTGTCTCAATCTGTGAATACCTTTGAATCTCTCAATGTCTTCAAAATTAAGAATGTCATAAATTAAATATCACTTAGGTCATATTTATCTTTAATTTATGGTATTTCATTCTCTACTTTTTCACTTTTGATGTACATCGATATAGTCTAGTCTTCTCAAAGTCACTAAGCTAGTGGCTTTGATTTCTACGATCATCATCTAGTTAGAAAACCACTTCTAACTGAAAAAGATCTCTGGTAGTAATAATTAATCGAGATGCCTTCAATGCTTGATTATGCACAACAATCAATAAAAATAATTAATGCATTATAATTATTATTATTATCAAAAATAAAACTTTTATAATTAAATTAAAAAAAATTAAGATTGACAAAAAAATTTAATTATAAACTAATTATTTTTTTAATTATATTAATATAACTATATAATTTAAAAAATATATGACCTATCAAAATTATTTTATTGTGTTAATTTTATATTAATTAATTATTATTTTTTGTAAAAATAGTTAATATAAAATAATTAAATTATTCTTAAGATTATTAAAATTATTATATCATTAAATATAAAACTATATTATAATTTATTATTATAGAAAATTTTTATATTATTATACATATTAAATTATTTTGATAATTTTTTTATATTTATTTAATTTTTATTATTTATTTATTATTGTAATTATTATAATTTATTATTTATATTTTTTTATGTTTATTTATTATTTATTTTTCATCTTTAGGTTTACCTATTGTCGGAGGACATCTTCCATTGGAAGGCTTATCCTCGGTTCTTTCGTCTCTAGCATTCCCAATAATGGTGACCGAAGACACCATCTTCATCTCGGTGGTGTGGGTATCGAGGTTACTCATCACATGTGGTGTGTCTTTAGCTGGGGTTCATCTTCCATAAGGGAATGGTATGGTTCAGGAGGCACACAGATAGAGGGCCATTTTCCCTTTAGAAAGTGGCGGCTTTTTGAAACGGTGGAAACATCAGATCCCCAGTTCCATCTTCTTCCCACTTGTCCTCGACATTACATGAGCATTAGTGTTCTCAAATATAGAGGAATGAGGTAGATTTCAGATCTAAACATATGGACTATGGTTTAATTTTGGTGATGGATGATACTCCACTGTTGGATGAATAATGGTGGTGGTAGAAGAATTGAGGAAGAAACCAATGGTTGCAGAATACCATATTCTAGTATCAATCCACAATTCAACTCTGGGTTCTATGACATTTAGTGAAAGTTTTTATGTTTTTAGTGGGGACATATGGTGCTCTATTCTTCTACCACTAGGTGTTGTGGTCTCATATTTTGGGGCTCTAATATTCTGTTTTTCTACTGTAAGTTGTGCCGATGGCATATTTTTGGTACTCTATTTTTCTATGATATGGTGTGATGGTAGAATATTTTGGGTGCTGGCATTAATAGTAGAACATGCTATCCCTAGCATCCAGTAGTCACACTGAAAATGAAAAGATAATAAAAATAAATAGTTCATAATATTAATTAAAATGTTAAATTAATTTAAGAAAAACTAAATTTTAATTCAATGAATAACATAAAATAATTTCAAATTAAAATATGAGTATAGAAAAATTTAAAACTATTTAATGATTAATTTAAAACGTGATATTTAACTAAAAATTAAAAACAAAACATTAATTTTAAATACTGAAATTAAAATTATACTCAATAAATTAATTAAATTCTCTTATTATAAATTGAAAAAATGAAAGGGTTAAACATATAATTCAAAATAAATTAACTATTAAAACTGTAAATTTGATTTCAAATATAATAACAATATAAAAATAAGTGACATTACATTACATTAATGATTCATGAATTAAATAAAAGTGAAATAGGTAAATATTTAATTAATTATAATGTCTATAATAAAATTAAAAACAAAAAGTTTAGATTAATAAAATAAATTAAAATAAAATTTTAAAAAAATATAAATAAAAATAAATAATAATTATATCTAACAAAAAAATAGAGGGTAAGTAAATTTAACTACAAAAAAAAAAAGAAAAAACTTAACTTAATAATTAAGGGTTAATTAGTTAATTAATTATCATAAAATTAAATAAATGGTGTGGAAAAACATGTCCCATAAATGCCACAACAAATTCCTCTTACATAAAAATTTATTATACTCATGCATTATATAATCAATTCCATTAGGAAATAATAAATCTGAAAATTGAAAAATATTAATTCCTCAAATAATGTGTTATGTGAAAATTAATTTTACCCATTAATAATTTTGAGTAGGATGTGTGTATTCTATCTCAAAATTAAGTGGTATGAGTGAATGATTAATTATAGATATTATAAAACTATTACTATTGAAATTTTTTTCAGTTGATATGAATAATAATCTACATCCATTTAACTAAGACATCCAAACTTTTTTTACCTCCATCTGAGCATACACACATAATTATCACTCAAATTAATTGTTCACAATAGAATTGATGATTAGGTTCACTAAATATATGAAATAATAAATAACTCATCAAATAGTTTTAAGTTAAGGACAAAATAATGAAAAAACGAAGGATATAATCTCTACCTATATTAGGGTTTTCTTTTCATAGATTATGTAAATGGATGTATTATAAGTTGTATTCAATCAAAAGGATTCAATTCAATGATAATTTCCTATAATTGTTTCAAAACTATGGCAACAAAAATATGATATTAAGATTTCATGAAGTGATTTACTTAATTAATATCATGGGGTAATTAGGATGTAACCATTTCATAGTGGCTTAACAACTTTCACAATTAAGAAAAAATTTAACCCACTAAAGGTGAAGATAAAAACAACAATTTTTTTGATATTTATTAAAGGGAATTGATGGGTTAAAATTAAATCACATATTATCACATATAATGACCCTCTCCCACACTCATAAAACACAAATTTTTCCAGAAATTTAATTTCAATGGTGGAGAAAAAAATTTGACTTTTAAATTTCAAAATAAATTTGACATTCAACATTTTGATTATATATTTACGATTCAATGTAAATTTTAATAAATTATGTGTTTTAACAATGAATATTTTACAATAGATACAGTAAACTCGTGCATTGTCATTAATTAATAGTGATAAGAACTTTTCAATTAAGATCAAACAGTATCTTGTTAAATATTTATTACATAATGAATTGGGTGTCAAAAATTTTATAAAACAATTTCAGTTAGATTTTTAGTAGAATTGATAAAGGAAGTCTAAACACCCAAAACAACAAAGAACACCCATTTCAAGGATGACAGTAAGGTGTACCACTCCCCCACACATAATTTCACAACATGAATAAATTTAAAAACATTACAATAAATTTTATTTTAGTATCATAAAATCAAGGTATTAATAATGAAGTGAAAAAACAGGATGTATAAAATGGAAAAAATCACATCCTTGATAAATTAACATCATTAATTTTATTGAAGTTATAACATGATGTAGTCAAATAAAATATTGGAACTCTTCTATTTTATTAACACCTCAGTACCAACCTTCTTGAAGAACAAAAGAACATGAATTCTAGTAATTGAAAACCAGCAAAAAATAACAATAGACCAAACATGAAACATTTTATTCTTAAGAAATAAAAAGGTAAAAAAATTAAGACCATGGGTTGACTCCAATGAAAATATTATTAGTAATTATTCAGTTAGACCTCAGTGAATATTAGGTTTTAAGGTCTTATATAGTTCAAAAAACCATTTGCTTCCCTTTAAAATAATATATTATACTTTGTAATCTTTCTAGAATTGGCCTATTTTATTCTCATAAAATTTCAAATGCTTTGTTATTTAACACTCTTAGAACAGGAAAGGGTCCTGACCACTTAGATTTGAATTTACTATGAAAGAGAAAATGACTGAAAATAATGATAAATACCTTATGTCAAACAATATATTATTTATTTTTAATGATTGAATCATAAAATACTATGGCCAATTCATTGTAAATCCTAGTATTATAATATGAGTATCTCCTAATCTCATCTATATCGTAGTATTCTTGAGGCCACCTATTTCTAGCTATCTTAAAATAAATTTTTAAATCCATTGCAGTGAAATATGACTTGTCTTTCTACTCCACAGGTAAATGAAAATAATTCACAAATAATATCTTATATACATATATACCAATTGGGGTTTTAAAAGATGTTTTTAGGACCATAACGGATCATCAAATTTTAAAGACCATTCCTTCCTAAATATTAATATTTTTTCAGAAATATATTTCATCTCTAATTTTAAATTTATACTTTTCCACATGATTGGGGATGGTAAGCAGTTACAATTCTATGGGAACAACCATATTACACATCAAATATTTGAATTCTTAATTCTTATAATGTGTTCCACAATCAGTAAAAAATGATAAAGTCACCCAAAACCATTAAATATGATCTTTTTAGTAAATTTTGTCACATTGTTGTCTTTATTATTGTGGAGTGATACTACCTCAACCCATTTTGAAACACATTCTATAGCTACAAAAATGTATTCATTTCCATGTGATGATAGAAATTATACCATAAAATCAAATACCTGGTCAAATAATGTATCTGTATCTTGCATACCCTTTTGAGGTAGTTATTGTCTTCTTCTATAATTCCCAAGCCTTTAGAATCATTCACGTCCCACAATAAAACATCATGCAGCCTTTAATAATGTGGTCTAGGAAAATTGATCTTGAAGTAATTTTTGGGTTTTCCTTATTATACCATGATGACCTCCCTAAGGTGGGTAGAGAAAACTATCCATAATTGACTACATTTACACTTTTAGTGCACACCTTCTAATAATCCCATCAAAACATCTCTGAAACAATAATAGGGCATCCCAATGATTGTACTTATGCTCTAAAATGAACATATCCATCTGGTAATTTGAAAAATACTTAATAATGATACTTGATACTAGATTGTTAGAAATATATAAAAACTAGATAGACTACTTAATGGAGACAGTGATAAAATTATCAACAAGAAAGGAAGAATTAATCACCATTGTATATTGACAGTGGGTACTGGACAACCTAGAAATACAATCTAAAACTATATTATGAACTCTCTATTTGTCCCTAATATCTATGTCAAACACTTTTGATAACAAAAACCACTTAATAAGTCTAGGTGTGGCCTAATTATTTGATAGTACATACTTTTTATAATAATGGTCTATAAATATTATAACTTTGTATCCAAAAAGTTACTACCCAAATTTCCCTAAAGAAAATAATAACATCTAAATACTCCTTCAACATAGTGGTGTAGTTCCTTTATTCTTCATCTAGAAGTCATCTAGCATAATAAACAACGTGTAACCTATTTTATCCCATCAAACAAATTATATATCCCAAATCCATGTCATATGCATCACACATTATTTCAAAGGGTAATTTTCAATCATGTGCAATTATGACAGGTGATGAAGTGAGTTTTTATTTTAGTAACATCAATGATTCCATGCAATTTTAATCAAAAAAAAGGGTTCTTATTTCTCTAGATTATAACATAATGGATTTTTTTTATTTTTTAAAAGTATTTTATAAACCTCTAATAAAAAGCATCATTCCCTAAGAAAGTTCAAACACCCTAGCATTTATAAATGGGTGTGATTTTTGAATAACCTTAATCTTAGCGTTATCTAGCTTTAAATTCCTTTAGGACACCTTATGTATCATAACTATTCCTTTTGGGACCATAAAATTGAATTTATTAAAATTTAAAACTATATTTGAATCCAAAAATCTCTCTAATACCAATTATAGATTTCCAAAATGTAACATCCCATGTTTTTTAAAAAAAGTCAATTTTCTATAGCATATTTGTTATGCCACATCATGTTTAAAAGAACAATTAAATATTTTTATTTAAATTTTACCATTAAAACCAAGCAGTTAGAATAAAAAGAATGAATAATATCAATTTAATTAGGAAAAGAGGGTTTATAAATGTTTATATAATTATTCATTGGTTAATTAAAAAATTATAAACGAAAATAAAAACCAATTTAATAAGAAGGGTGTGTTTTTATAAAAAAATTATATATGTATGAATAATAGTATTTTTAATAATAAAAAAAATATTTTTTCATTATGTTAATGAAATATATATGAAATATATTTTATTTAAATTTTAAAATTCATCTTATTTATTTTCTAGTCCAAATATGATAACTAATCTGATTTTAATTATACAATAAGTATTTTTCAAAAAAAGTAGTTTTACTGCCTTTTGATGACCAACCCAATTTAAATTTACTTTTTAACACTTTTATAATTTAGATTTTATAAAACAATCATTTTATTTGGAATTTTGACATCCAAATTTAATTTGTCCGAATTTTTGGTATTTTTCTTACAAAATTCATACTTTTATGAAAAGTGAAAAATACTTCATTTTAGTTCAAAACTACTTTTTCATTGAATTTATCTATAGTGTTGAATTATATATTTGAATGTTTTTAAAGTAAAATTATATTATTTTTATATCATTTAATCCAATATTTTTCATTATATTTATTTTTATATTAGCCTTTGATATAACCACATGTCAATTTTTTAATGGTTTTTACATTGAAAAAACCAGTTTCATTATTGGGTCAACAGAGAATAATTTTAAATTAATTACTGAAACATCTATGTATTAAATTATGAATAACATATTTCATACTTGAAATTAGTGGGTATAAATTATGTTAATAGGTCACTTTTTTTGATATTACGAATAGTAAATACAATAATTTTTATTTATCATGGTTAAAGGTAAATCTGGAAAATTAAGATAACAAACAATATGATAAGGAAAAAAATTAATATAAAACATTAAAAATTACTATTGGATTAATAAAATTATATCCTTAACACCTATGGGTCTAAATTGAATCATATAATGTACTTTTTTCTAAAGACATTGATATTAATATTATTAAAACAAAAGAAAGTGACAACATGTCACCATCTTTTTTCTTATATGTATATTAATTTTAATATAGAGATAAACATGATAAAACATTGAAAATAAATATTATCTATAAATATATTGATATTATTTACATCATGGGGTTTAATTTATAATTTTTATAGATAAAATAATTACCATAAATACTGACACAATAGTGATACAATTATTAGTTTATTAATAGAAATATCAAATAAATGACATAAAAATAATAAAAGAACTATTCTTATAATTAATTATTGTAATCTATAAATTTTATAGATGAATATATAATATTTTCAGTTTATTAAATTATTTTCTTTGATTATATATATCTTATTGGATTTTATTTAAATTTAATGAAATATATTGTGTCAAATTTGACACTATTAAAATTTTTATAAAAAAATTATTTTTAAATTATTTAAAAACCACAAGAATATATT
Organism: Viscum album; assembly: GCA_963277665.1. Lineage (NCBI taxonomy): Eukaryota > Viridiplantae > Streptophyta > Magnoliopsida > Santalales > Viscaceae > Viscum > Viscum album. The sequence continues at coordinate 182,431,753 of OY728120.1, forward strand.
AGAATTATTAAGTGATTATGATAACGTCTAAATGTTGTTAAATCATCCCTTTATGGTAAATTTACCCTATGTAAGTAAAATTTATAATCTATTAATATTAAAAATGTTGTTACAAGAATTTAAATTAAAATAGATTAATTAAGGGTAAACTAAAAAGATAAGATTTAAAATAAAATCCATAAATTTCATAAAATTATTGGATGTTACAATTTAAGAACAAAATAATCTTATATTTTACATAACACCAGTTTATGTAATTTGTATTTAAAAATTAATATAATATTAATATAATATTTTAAGAGTTTCCAAGTGTGCCCATTCCCTCTCCTATAAAAAGGTACCCATTATTATATATTAAAAACAAATCAAGAATAATTTTGCTCAGACAATATCTAGCCAAAACTGTTCTTAAAATCCATTCACAATTTATTGGGGCCTTATTTTAGAAAAAATACACTCTATAGAGGTGTTAAGCTATTCTTGAAATTTGATTAACTGAACAAGAATAAACATTTTCTTTAAGTATTTATGTTTTATTTCTTCTTATACTTTATTCAATTATCTTCTAACCATGAATAAGTACTATCTATATTACACTCAATATACTTATATGTGATTATTTTAATATCATCATCTAAATCCATCTTTAGTTTCACTAAATGCAAAATGACCATTTTTGTGTGTGAATGGGAGACTACTACCTCACGGACCGATATAGATCATTTTTCATTACTGTCTCTCAAGACTATTTTTAATGATGGAATTAATGTTCATATTTTATGTTAATGAAATATTAAAAATTATATGATAACAATATATTAATTACATTATTACATTCCATGAACATAAAAATGATAAGGTTATTTGTTAATAGGTGTGAAGTATCACCTCCACGAAGTGATGTGACTCGTTTTTATTCATTACATCAATTGTTTGATATATATAAGTATATTAAAAAATTAATTTTATATTAATTATTTTATTATTATTATGGAAATGTAATATAGTACTTTTCATTTTTCTATAATAATCAATGAAAAATGAGAAAATGTTATTCATTCTTATGTACGGTCTACCGTCTCCATGATTATAATATTGTTCTTTTTTTATAAAAATGCTTAATGGTTTCATTTAAATGTATATTTTATATATAAATGTGATAAAAATTTCATGAATAATATTATGGAGACTACGGACTTATGACCACATGAATTATTGACATCATACCAAGTTTATTTTCGACTGAGACATTTAATATCAACAAAACATCTCACATGAACATAAATAATTATTTAATTATTACAACATGGTAATATGTGAACAAATGAACAATAAACATTAAAATGGTTTTAAATAAAGTATAAATTAAACTATGTTTATTATTCAAGAATATAAATAATGTACTAGATAATTTTGGCTCAAAGTAATGGACTTCATCTCAATCTCCATTCATTGAGGAGTATTTTGATGTTAAACACAACCTACTTTTATAAGGAATATAGTCATAACCTATTAAAATTAATTCATTAAATGTTTTTAAAAAGGTTATTTTTTAGGAATCATTTTACTTTCCTTGAAAAATGACAAAATGATTTTTTTTTAAAAAGTATGAAGTGAAAACTAATTCTTTGCCCCCATAATCATTATTTTATATTTTAATTCCTATATGAGAATTAATGGTTCAAAAAGGAGAAGAAATATATTATTACCTTATTGGGTGTTTTGGTATTGAAAATTATTTTTAAAGTAAATTTTCTATTTCAATCTCATAAAATGATTTGTGCTGATTGTAAATGAAATTTTAGGACTAAATTGTTGATAATTGAAATCTATTATGTGTTATGAAAATATAATAGAACATAGATATTTGATGGGTGGTTAAGTGATAAACTAAAGACGGGTGGTTATGTGATAAAATAATGATGGTGGTTTCATGGTAAACATGGGATGGGTGGATACATTATAACCTCTAATGCTTTAGGTATAGAGGTCGGTCGTATGGTTATTCCATCTTTAAGAGTGACAAGTACAGGAGTCGTCCTCATGGTTATTCCATTATAGTATTATTATGCCCTATACTTCCTTTACATGTTATATATTCTTATATGGATTTATTATAATCTTATGATTACAAAAAAGGTAATAAATGTTTTTAAGGATATTATTTAACATTTTATGGAGGTGAATAATATTAATTTATGATAAAGAATTCATGTTTTTCATGTTTTCACAATACTAAAAGTTTTCCTTCTTTGTGTAACCCTTAATGATATTTTTTTCTCATCCTATGTTTTGAATGATTTTTTGCAGTATATAACAGAGAATAGAGTCAAGGTTGACATCATGGAAAATTTATGATGATTAAACAAGAAAAAATCCATGTTTAATTTTTTAGAGTTTTTTTTATGAAAAAATGGATAGTTAGTAGAAGTGTCTACATTTTAATATTTGAGTTGTTATGTTTAAGTTACAACTTAATTCTATAAAACTATAAACATGAAAAGATCATCAATGTTAATTCTATACTTAACTCAAGATTATGTAATGTTTAAGGTTGGGTCATTATAGTTTATATTAGATGATGCTTTGGACAACTATAGATATTATGTGATTTTTAAGAATCAGTACAACATTATATGTACCCACAATGGATATAATAATAGAAATAGAAAATTTTATTTTTTAAATATTTAATGGGTTTGAGATAACATGAAAAATTATATCTTAGTTTTTATTTTACTCATAAAATATTATATTATGATTTTATTGATACACTCACACTAACTTTTATGGTTGTAGTAAATAGTTGGATATAGTAGGAACCAAAGTAAGAATGTATGTTAAGAAAAAGTGGTGGTTCTCTGAATAAACAATCAAATGTAATAGGGTCTATAATGAGAAATCTCATCATTATTCTAAATCAACTATAATGAGTAACGATTAACCACAAAACCTTATTGAGTTTTCTAAAACATCGTATATGAGAGAAATGAATCCCTGTAGATGTTCAAGAAATAATTATAAAGTTAAGTATATTAAATGACATGTGTGTATAGAATGTAGAAATAAATACCTTGGAAAATATTTTAAAGGGATTACAAGATGTTATAGATGTGGTAATGAAATTTATAATGATATAATATACCAAAAAAAATGGAAGTATTCAGTTGAGTCCATGAAAGAGAAAGAAGTTCCTTCAGATTTATCAATCGGTTTTTTTAGTTTTATGGAGTTTGGTCATTATGAAAAAAAATTTCCTATGAAGAAGGTTTGCAAATGGGATAATTAGGATTGTACAAATTCTTGTTTATAAATATGTAATGCAATTCCAATTAAATATGTGGAATCTAAAAATTAAAAATGAAAGGTATGTATTATTTTTTGACTCATGTTTTCACATTATTGAATCTTAGGGGATGAATCATGTTTTTGTTTATAGGAAAATAGTATTAAGGAATAATATGGAATATTTTGGTTAAAGTAACATGAGTAATTCTGAATGAATAAGAGGTATACAAATAATGGATTTGTGATTTATCTTGGATCTATGGATAATGAAATGTTTAAAAGTGTTAATTCTCTGTCGATGATGGGATTACTTTGGAATACTTTTTCTATTATGTTTAACCTTGAATTTTATTAAGTGAAAATATTATTCAAGTAATAATTATATTTTCTTGTCTGTATTTAATTACAATGGATTGGATAACTATTAGGATTTATATTATCTTTTATTTTGAGTTAATTATGGGTTATTAAAGTTTTGGTTTCAAAATGAATGGTATAAAATTAAAATTGAGTTTAAAACATGTCATTGTAATTTTTTAGGATTATTTATCATATTTAGAGAATTTTATAAGAGTAATATAGTTTTATAAAAAGGATAACCCGCAGGATGGGTGACAACTCATTGCATCGGGAAAGGCCTTGGGAATTGAACCAAAAATCAAATGGCAACAAGGGTGCATTGACTACCACTATCCTATTTTTTGTCCATAGTTTTTATTAATTTTTCAATTTGATTAAATTAATTTGTGGAATTATAATTTAATTATTTTGGTGACTTTTTTTAACCAAATAGATATCCATGGTATTTGAGAATGATCTGTGGATTATGTAATAATTATTTTTTTGGAAGACATTTACTATTTTGGGATAATTATATGATTTGGGTAAATTGAATAATTTGGGATTATAATTGAGGTGTAATGGTTTTTTGATATTTTAAGAGAATATATGAATTTAAATGTGTAATTATGAAGAATTAGGTTATTTATGGAAGTGATTTACATATCATGGAGAATGTGTGATTATGGTAATAACCTTTTGGTATATGAAATTAAGAGGGGTTGATGTTATGTGGATATACTTCATAAATTTGATCTTGGAAGACTATGTGATCAATAATTATGAATTATGGGTTTCAATCATAGTTTGAATTATTTTGTGGAATCTTATAGATGGGTATTTGTTGAATGGTCTGTGATGAACTTTTTGTGTTGCTATCGAATTTTGGAGATTGATATTTGTTTTTAATCATATAATGTTTTATTATTTTTATGGAATTATATTTTCCTATCCTAACCATTTTTGTTTTGGTTATTGTTTAACAAGAAGATAAATACACGGTTAGTATATTATGGATTGTGTGATTATCTAGAAGTTGATTCAAGCAAAAAATCATCTTAAATACTCATATTAGGAGAAAAAGATGAGTTTATTATAGAAATTTGATAAAATATGACACTCTAATATTAAAGTATTTACACATCCTTTTGATCATAGTTCAGGTAGTAATATAATTCATTAACTTTTTTAAAAGTATCTTCGAAAAACATATTATGTTTGCCTTTCCTACTACAAAGTCATTGAATGTTTAACCCACCCAAAATTTATGGTCTTATGATTGTTTAATTTCCCCAGAAAATGTTTTATATCAGACTCCATCAGAACTTGATGGTTATTTTTCTCATCCATATCCATATTTTACTATATGTAACCATTTTTTATCTCTTGTGATCATAATTTCTTTTCATTCTTTTAGTGTGGTATTTCTATTAATCCTTTTTTCGTTGTCGGATTGTAATAAAGGTATTCTAAAGTATCATATCTTAGGTAACGAGTCTGAATTATAATGGGGAGGATGAAATTTCAAAATGGTGTGGATGTAACATCCCTAGATAAAATAAATTAAATAATTTATGTTGTAGCGAACCAGATATGTAACATCATGTATAAATAAAATATTAAATATAATTTTTTAAATGTTACAATTAAAACCTAGACAATAGAATAAAAGGAATGAATAGTATTAATTGAATTATGAAAATAGGGGTCACATATGTTAATATAATGATTCATTGGATAACAAATTAATTATAAATTAAAATAAAAACAAATTCAATATAAAGGATTTCTTTTCCTGAAAAACTATTTAAGTACCAATAATTGTGTTTTTTAAATAATCAAATCAATATTATATTATTATATTAATGAAATATATGTTAAATATATTTAATTTAATTTATAAAATTATTCTTTTTATATTTTAGTATTAATATAATAACAAATCTGATTTTATGAGTAAAATAAGTTTCTTTCAAAGAATGGCAGTTTTATCGCCTTTTAATGGAGAACACATTTTAAATTTAGTGTTTGAAACTTTTATATGTTATATTTGAAAAAATAAACCTCTTATTTAGAATTGGGACATAAAAAATTTCCATTCGTTAAATTTATTGTGTTTTTCATATTAAAGTAATATTTTTATGAATAGTAAAAAACTACATTTTAATTCAAAAACTACTTTTTCATCAAATTTATTTACAGTGCTGAATTGTATTTTTTAATTTTTTTGAAGAATAATTAAATTAAGGTTTTATATTTTAATAAAAAAAATTGATGTAATTTTAAATTGAAGTTTTATATAAACATATGTCAATCTTTTGATGCTTTTTTACTTTAAAAAACATGAATTCTCATTTTATCAATAGGGATTAATTTTAAATTAATTAATGAAATTTGTTTGATTTATATTTTGAAAATGGATTTGATATTTTTAATTAATGGGTAAAAATTATTTTAATAGGTTGCTTTTAATTTTTAAGATATTACTTATTATAACAACATTAATTTTTATTTAACGTGGGTAAAAATACATCTCGTAAATTATGGTAACAAACTATATGATAAGGACAAAATATTTAATATAAAACCTTATAAAATAATATTAGATGAATAAGAGTATAACCTTAACACCTAGGTATTGTAATTGTCCCATTTAATGGACCTTTTACCAAGAAAGGGATATAAATATTATTAAAACAAACAAAAGTTACATCATGTCTCCCTCTTATTTCTTATAGGTATAATAGTTTTATTTTAGAGATAAACATGATAATACTTCTATAGTATATAATATTCGGGAATATAATGAGATTATATAAATCATTGTAATTTATATATAATTTTAATGATAAAATAACTATAATAAATACCAACACAATTGTGGTACACTAATTATGTTATTAATAAAAATATTAAATAAATGATACAAAAATTATTAAAATAAATATAATTATAATTAAATCGGGTAATACATATACATTCAAAATTAATATGACATGTTATTAGTCTATTAAATGGTTTTTTATAATTTATATCTTTGTTTGGATTTTATTGAAATTCAATGAAATGAATAGTGTCAAAATTGACACTATTGATGTTTTTATAAAAATAAAATTTTACTAAATTATTTAAAAATCATAAAAATATTTTAAAATAAAAATTTCTCTTTGATATGTTTTAAATGTTCTTAAAATGTAAATTTATTGTAAATTTACCCCATATATGTAATGATTATAGTCTCTTAATATTTATATATTGTTAACACAATTAATTTTTATATAGATTAATTAAGGGTAAACTGAAAAGATATGGTTTAAAAAATTCAATATATGTCTAAAAAATAATTTTTTAATTTATTTTCAACCATTATAATACTATATATTATGTAACTCAGTTTGTTTTCATTTATAATTAAAAATTAATTTATCTTAATTTAATATTTTTGGAGTTTCCATGGGTGGCCCTCCCATATCCTATAAACAAGTACACACTCTTCTCTATTAAAAACACTTTAATAACATTTTGTTCATTAAAATATTCCCAAAACCCTTAATAAAATACCTTCCCAAATTTTTTAGGCCTTATTTTAGGCATTACACCCTCTTTAGAGGTGTAAAGGTTTCCTTCCAGGGCGAGTAACTGATGAATAAGTATCATTTTCATTAAGCATTTATATTTTATTTATTCATCCAATTCCTTTAAATACACTCCAAACATGATGAAATTATAAATCATTTAACCTCAATATAAATATATTTTATTGTGTTAATATCATCACCTAAATTCGTTTACAATTTCATCAAATAGAAAATGATCATTTCATTCGTCTGTATGGTGGACTACCGCCTCAAGAACAAATATAGTTGGTTATTCATTACCATATCGTAATATTGGTTATAATTATTGAATTGATGTTATTATATGATATTAATGACTTAATAATAATTATATTATAAAATATATCATTTACGTTCTTACATTCCATGCACATAAAAAGTATAATGTTGTTCGGGCATATGTGTCAACTATCACGTCCAAAAAGTGATGTGACTATTTTTTATTCTTAACATAAATTATATGATATATGTAAGTATTTTTAAAAGATTAATATGAAATTAATGATGTTATTATCATTTTTTAAATATGAAATAATACTTACCTTCATTCTAAAATGATCAATGAAAAATGGAATACAATAATCTGTGTGTGTTTGACCTACCATCTCCCTGATTATACCTGTATCCATTTTTCATAAAAATAATTAATAGTTTCATTTAAAAGTATATTTTTTCTATTAATGATATAATAATTTCATGAATAATTTTCTGGAGATGAAGTATTTATAAACACATGAACTATTGACATTATACCGAGTTCATTTTCAACTCAAATACCGAATATCGAAAAAAAACATTTGATGTGAAGATAAATTATTATATAATTGTTATAAAATGGTTATAAGTGTTATAAAATGAATAATAAGTATTAAAAGTATTCCTCATAAGTATAAATTAACCCAATATTATTATTCAGGAAGATAAATAATGTACATGATGATTCAGACTCGAGGTAAGGGACATTGTCTCAATCTCCTTTCATTTAGTCATATTTTGTTGTTATACACTACCTTTTTAATATGATGTATAATAAAAAACATTGACTTTTAATTAATTCCAAGGTTTTAAAAAAGAATATTTCTATAGGAATCATTTTTTATTCGTTAAAAAAGAAAAAAGGTATTTTCTTTAAACATAGGTGTCAAAAATGACTTCTCTGTCACTGTAAACATTTTATGATATTTGAATTCCTCTATAACACTTAATGTTTATAAATGAAAAATAAATCCACTATTACCTTTTATTTATATTTTTGAATTGAAATTTTTTTTGAAAGTGTATTTAATATTTCAATATCCTGAAATTATTTCTTTTCCTTACAAAAGAAATTTTATAGGTGAAATTTTGATAATTAAAATATTTTTTGTGTTATGTTAATATAATAGTACCTAGAAATTTTATGGTTGGTTACATGATAAACCAAATATAGGTGGTTCCATGATAATCCAAGGATGGGTGGTTACGTTATATCCTCCAATATATTGGGTATGTAAGTCGATCGTATGGTTATTCCATTTGTTAGAGTGATAAATATAGTAGTAAATCATGTGTTTATTCCATTTATGTATGGTGATGTCCAAATAACTTTTACATGTTATATGTGCTTCCACGGTTTTATGGTTATATTTTTATTACAAAAAAACTAATCAATGTTTTTCAATGAAATTATTTACTACTTCATAGAGGTGAAAATATTAATTTCTGACAAAGTATTGATGTTTTAAATATTTTCAAAAGACTAAAAATTTTCCTTTTTTTATAACCCTTCTTGAACATCCTGTTCCCATCCCACGTTTTGAAATGAATTTCACAATATTTATGGGTAAATTGAGTTAGGCATGGGATCATAGAAAAGTGATTATGATTAATCATGAAAAAGACCATATTTTATTTTTAATAGTTTTTTTGTAAAATATGGCTAGTGAGTAGAAGTGTATAATTTATAATTTTTGAGTTTTTATATATGATTTAAGGAAAATTTATCTAAAAATATAAATTGAGAAAAATATTCAATGTTATTTCTTCACAGAACTCAGGTTTATTGAATGTTCAAGGATGGATCCTTATACTAAAAAATTGTCAAATGTGCTATAAACAACAGAGGTGTCGTCCATGAATACCTCATTAATCCTCTGTTACATGTTTGGAAATATATTCATCATAAATTTATAAAATGTAGAGGTTTCACTACATTATCGAAATGGCATCCAACAGTAGGACAAATCCCCAATGGGTCATGAGAATGTAGTTTTATCATGATCCTCTTGGTCTATTGGAATGTAGTTGTAACCAGAATAGTCATTTAGAAAACAAAAGAACAATTTTCTAATAATCCTTAAAACCATTTGATTTATGAAAAGTATTTGAAAATGATTCTTCCATGTGGCTGAATTCATTTTTCTTAAATCTATATAGACTCTCCATTTGGTTTCTTTTTTCACATGAACATTTTCGTATTTTTTCATTTGTTACTACTATGAATCATTATTTTTAAAGAACACCTGAACAAGATTAAGCCATGAACTATAATTAATGGTATATATTATACCATTTTCTAGAATCTTAATTACCTCTTCTCTCATAACTTCTTTCATATTTTGGTTCAGTCTCATATGAAATTCAACTCCTCATTTGTGTTATGATTCCATAGGTATCTGGTTTATGTTGAATGAAAGGGAAAATCCATTTATATTAATTATGGATCATCCAATTATAGTTTTCAATTTCTACATAACAGCCAACAATTTTTTATCTTGGTTTTATCTCTGTTTAGAAAAAATTATTATAGGTATTATTGTGTTCTCACCTAGAAATGAATATTTTTGGTATTCTAGGAGCAGTTATAGCTCTAAGGTGGGTTCTTATTCACATAATGGAGGGGTAATGGTCCATGTAAGGGAAAATATATTCATCATTTTTCTTATAAGGAGTTTTAAAATTGGAAATATTTTGAATTTCAGAACCAGTTTTATGATTTCATTCACAACCGTCCAAATTGGACATCTCACTCGCATAATTCTCTATATTAAAGTTCAGAATATTTATTAAATAAAATACATACTTTTTTATTAACTATCCCTCATCAAAATAAAATTTTTCTACAGTGATTTAAATATTAAAATCACCATTAATTTCATTCAATAATTATTTATGATCTTAAAAATAAGATACATATCAAACAACAATAGAAACATGATTCCAATACAATTATAGAAATTCTTCTATATTATCACACTGAATAGATTCAATATTGTGTGAAAGGCCATTTTCAACTACTAAATGTATTTCATCAAAAAATTATTCTTTTTGAGATTCTTCCGATTTTTCATGTCTAATTTCAACATCAAAGGACTCAAATCTAGATCAGTTTTCAGAGAATATTGGTTATTTATCATTTTTTAAAACATTAAATTCATCCTGTTGTTCCCAAAATTTATTGATAAATTTACCATTTGATACATCTAAAATGGATCCTATAGTTGATAAGAAGAGCTACTTAGAAATATTGGAACCTCTTTGTAAAACAATATATCTAAAATTAAGAATTCATCTTAAAGAAACTGGTTCCAAAAAAACTATTAGATCATCTAGTCTTTCGAGAGGATGTGTGAATAAATGATCATCTAACATTAAGATGATATTGGCTGGTTCAATTTCACCTAATATCAACTTTTGAAATTTTGATAATGGGAAAATGATAACAATGTTATCTAAATTATAGATACAATTTATTTTACCACTATTCCCTAATGTACTAGGAATTAAAATGCTCCAAGGGGCCTTATGCTTTGGTGGTGTTTTCTTTTAAATAAAATCTCTACACTCTTTATTGAGTCTAAATGTATCATTTCTCTCCAGAGTATTTATATTTTATTATTTCAAAGATATTTCAAATAAGAGTGGATTTGTTTCAATACACGGATAAATTGTATATTCAATGAATATTGGTAAAAATAAAATGGAATTGAATAATTTCAACCTTGTTATTACTCTGGGGTTTTAGTTATTCATGGAATGGAATGTGTGGTTCATAGTTCCTAATACCTTAAGGCATGTCCGCTATTTATTCAAAAATATTCTCTTTATGTTTTTTTATTCAGAGAAAATTACTATTTCAATTTAAGGTGGAAAATTTATATTTTCATCATTTTCAATATTTTTCTCATTATTTATAGATTTTGTATTATGTAAATATTCACTTAAAAACTCACATTTTATTTTAGTTTGGCCACTATTAAAGAATTTTCTTGATTATCCTTGAATATTTATTCAATTTCATATATTAACCATAAAAATTTTCTCTATGGTTTATATCATTTACTCTAGGAAGCTTACCCTTATCCCTATATGTAATGTCTATATCTGATTATGCCATTTGTAATTCAAGATTGTAAATTATATCATCATCTTTATCTTTATCATATTCTTGTTGAGATATTTCAGAATCAAATTTAACCTCTTGAGAGTCAAAAATTTTAATAATTAGGTCTATTAAATTACACATTTCTCCCTTATAATTCTCATCGTAATTGGAAAATTAAAACCTCTATTGATTTTTGAACTTTTTTCTAGGTTTCTTTTGGTAACTATGGGTAGCAATTTTTCTTACCATATCTTGTTCTTTCTAGGATATATTGGGATTGTTCTGATATCCTTCATTGTTTCTGTTTGAAAAGAGATCATCTATCTTTGGAATCCTAGGACCATTATTTTTAAAATTGGTATTGCCTTATTATTGAGATGGCATGCCAAAATTTGGAAAACAAATAAATTGTTCCCAATCATCCCACACAAAGAACACCACATTCTAAGAGATTGGTTATGGTTTTGAAAACTAAATTGGTTGGAATTTTTTTCATTTTTTTATTAATTATTAGTGTCGGTCATTTATTTAAGATATTTAAGAATTAGAATCTACTCCTGAACCATTATTATAAACACTTATTTTAACTCTATTCCATTTAGAGTTTTTGTGTTTAGAATTTAAGGTAATTTTGTTTAAAATTTATCCTAATTACTTATTAGTATTATCATTATAATTACCCCCAAAAGATTGGTCAAACTAATTATGAACAAAAGAGGTGAATCCTTCATAGAAGTTTTCCATGAGAACATGTTATGGAATTTGTTGACGAGAAAGATACCAATGCATATCCCCAATCGATCTCAGGCCTAATGAAAGGCTTCCAAAACCTCTTGATAGAAAATTTTGGTTATTGGTTCTTAATTAACCTATATGTATTTTGAGATATAATTTCATCCCAAATTATATATATATATGGTCCCAACTATTTAATATGTTTTCATATATACCAAGAATCAAATTTATATCATTCCATTTAAGAGAAAATTTAAACTACATCATTATTAAATCATTCTCAGTGATTCCTTGTAATGTAACTATTTCACTATGTTGTAGAAATATCTAATGAATTCCATCAAGTCGACCATTAAAATTATCTAACGGTGAAATGTGGAATGGTCATACCTTATAATTATTAGCTCTAGTAGATAGTATAATTGAATTTGGGTTACATGAAACTTGAGGGGTTTGAAACTCCCTCATACTACGCATCTAAATTTCTTCATTGTTCAGTTCAGGTATTATGTTTAGAAATTATTAAGACAAAGAAATCTTTCTAAAAAATATTACATTCCATATTTTTTTATATTTTTAATGTCACTAATATGTTTTTCTATTTCAAGTTTTAAATATTTTGAACTATTAGTTGATGATCTAGGGATCATGTAGTAGGTAGTATCAAAATAAATTCATCACAAATAGTAAAACAATTCACCAAAACAGTAAGTTCATATAGGTTTACAGATTTTACAACATTAAAAAAATGGATCAAAAATATTGAAATATTTTTTTAATAGTAGGTTTTTATTTTTTTTGAAAATTCTTTTATGAAATGAAATTTATAATACTATATTTATTTGGAAAAATTTGTTGCATGAAGACTTCCCCAAAAAGAGTGGTAAAACATGAGATGTTTATAAATAAAAATGATCTTAGAATAATTATTTATATATCCTATTTACTATTTTATAGTACTTTGTATGATCAAACCCACATGGAAGGTTATTTGTACCAGATTTCTAAAACAAACCCATAATAAAAATTGGGTGAAATTTATTTATTTTTTGTATTTACTAAAAGGAAATTATTATAATATCGTGATGTTCTATAGAAAATGTCTATGAAGAACAGATAATTAAAACTGCTAGCGACAAAACATGTGTACTAACAGTACAAAAAATGATTATAAGAACAATCCAGAAGGATTCCCAGGGAATTTAAGTAATTATGGGTTAAATTGGCTTCTTCACTCAAGAAAAATTTATTGAATTCATGATCTTGAAAATAAGATTGATTAATCTCGCTCTCCATGTGATTAATCATGTCAATAGATGATTCATGAATTTTTTAACTTCGATAACCACTCTAAAATTATTAGGTTTTGATAAAAAGGCATCCGAAATGACATCGATAATAATTTTCTATGTTTGAAATTATAATTCAATGGTGAATAATGATTTTATTCATATTTTAGAATTGATCACGTAGTTAAATATGAAATTTTAAGAATAATGAAAGTGAAGATGTAAATAATGAACCCAAAAATTATAAATTCCTCAAGCACAAAAATTCATCCAAGAGTCAAATCATGAAAGAATGATAATAAAATATTTGTTACAAATAAACTAAAGAGAATAAATTAGAGAAATACTCCACCTAAAAAAATGGTTGAGATGAATAATACTTATAGATCCCTTTCTCTAAATGTGTTCTAGTCTCTTAATTCCTAACAAATAAAAAATTTCAACAATTGAATATCACTTTTGATGTATGCCTCTTGAATTTATGAAATTTTGATCTATGGTTTGTCACATTCAATGTATGGTGACTTAGTCCAGTCTTCTCAAATTCACTGAACAAGTGGCCTCTACTTCTGCAATCCACATCATGTAAGCAAACCAATTCTAACTGAAAAAGACTAGTTTCTGTAATAATGAATCCCATTGAATTCGGTGATTAATTGGCAGAACAATCAATTAACATAATTAACACTTTATAATTATTGTTATTATAAAAAATATTACTTTTAAAATTTCAATTAAATTTATTATTTTTATTAATATTATCAAAAATATTTAATTAAAAACTAATTATTATTGTAATTATATTTATATAATTGTATAACTATAAAAATATATGATTTATCAACATCATAATACATAAATTTTATTAGTATTTCAATTACTTTTTTAATTATTTATATATTTTAATTAAAAAATTTATATAAAATAATTAATAATGTTGTTAATATTATTAAAATGATTATATTTTTAGATATATAAAACTATTATCAATTATTTTTAAAAAAATTTATTATAGTAATATGAATAATAAAGTATTATGATAATTAAATAATATTTATTTATTTTATTTATTATTATTTAAAATATTTAAAATTTTATTTAATTAATTATTACATTTTATTTTATTATTTATTTTATTTATTTATTTTTCCTTCAATTTTATCCATTTTCAAGGGTCTTATTCTTCATGAGGAAAGCTCGACCTTGGTTCCCAATTCTACAACTCTTCCAATGGTGATAACCAGAGACACCTTCGTCAGGTAAGTGACATGGGTATCTAGGGTCTCCATCATAGGTGGTGCATCTTCAGTTGGTGTTCCTATTCCTAGATTTTTTACTTATGTTCATTCGGTGCATGGAACATGTGTCTTTTATGCTTTGGAATGCAGTGAAATTTAAAAACGGTGGTTACTTCATATCCTTGATCCCATCTTCTTCTCACCTGGTCTCAAATTTTCTCGAGTTTTTGGGGTCTCAGAGCTAAGAAAATCGGGTTGGTATTAGATCTAGATCTTTGGCTAGGTCTTGTGAGTAGGAGAGGTATAGTTAATATTTTTCCGTTTTTGGTGGATCGAATCGATTGTTTCTTTTAATGGTGGTAGCAACCTCATGGAGGTTTATCTTCGAGAAGATGATGCGGACTAGCATTATATCATCTATGGCGGATGGAGGGAAATGTTTGTGTTGATTCTAGTAATAGTGGATATCCAACTGGTGGATGATGAATTGTGGTGGATTAATATGAAGTAAGGATTGGTGGTAGATGAGAAACAAACTACTGAAAAATAGATTCGACTAGAATATGGCTGCATGGTTTTTCTATCATTGGTTCTGTGATGGTGGGGAAATTTAATTTACTTTTCTAAAGCCAGGTTTTGGGTAGAATGTGGTGTTCTATTTTCCTACCATTAAGTGTGGCTTTAGCATATTTTCCGTTATGACATTGATTAATGTTTGAAGATGGTAGAATTGGTCCTAGGAAAGGCTCTCCCTAGCAACAGTCACACTAAAACAGAATAACTAATAAAAATTAAAAATGAAAAAAAATCGTAAATTAATTAAATAAAAATAATAATAATAATTTAATTAATTAAATAAATGAAATAAAAATAAAAATAAAAATAAATAAAAATTAAAAACTATTGAAAATTTAACTAAAGAAATATATTACTAAAAATTATAAAGTAAACATTAATTAAAATAATAAAATTAATATGATAATGAATTAAAAATAAAATTCAATAAAAATAAATTTTAGTAAAAAATAAATCCAAATCGACTCAAATTATAATTGAGAATATATTTATAAATAAAACATTAAATTTGTGTTCAAATATAATAAAAATATAAAAATAAGGGACTTTATATTAAATTAAAATTTCCATAATTAAATAAAAGAAAAAGGGCCAAATATTTAATTACAAAAAATGACAACAACACAACAGTTAAATTAATGTTTATATTAAAAAATAATTTCAAATAAAAGATATATAAACTATAATTAAGTAGAATCAATAATTTTATATAATTAGACATAAAAAACAAAGGATTAGTAGATTATTCAATAAAAATGAATATTAAAAAAATTTCAATTAATGGTAAAATAATTAATTAAATAATCAAAAACATAAATAAATTATACGGAAGAGAATTTCAAATAATGGCCATATAAAATTATGGATATGGGTTTTTGAGTTAATAACAGATTCTATTCTTTTTCAAAGGATATGTAATATTTTGGAGTTATTAAAAAATAGAAAGGGTAATGAATAAGATCTTGTAGAGACTAAATTTTGAGGAGTACCAATATATGTAAAAACATTGAGTTTTCAGTTTGTATGTATGTATAACTCTTCATGATTAGAAAGATTAATTCTAAAATTTCACTCTATATATAATATAGTTGAGTTTTTAATATTTAAAATAGTATTGACTGACTTAAGGATTTCAGAGGATACATAAGAGTAATATGACTCTCAAGTAAGATTTAATGGCAGTTCATGTAAGAATAATCCAGTGTGTTTGCAACTCATGTATGAGTAACTTTGAGGATACATAAGAGTGAAAAAAAATTAATGGATACATAAGAGCCTTCTAAAGGGTATATAAAATTAAATATGTGATTTCTTCGGTGAAATGTAATATTAAATATGAATATTAGTTGATTCTATTCAATGAATACATATCACAAATCAATTTTCTGATTTATGATTCATTCTATTGAAGGGTTGTTTCTTGGGATATAGAGTATATCACAATGATCTCTAATTTTTCACTATAACTATTTTTGAATGTGAGCCTCCATATGTTGATAAAATATATTCAATTTATGAAATCCTAAATGATTAAAGAAATTGGTTTTGTGGGAGATTTAAATTAAGAGGATTGAAAATATTTTTGTGATATTTATAGAGGTTAAGAATTAATGTTTTGAATTTCATTGATGAGTATTAAGGCTATGATTCTTCATTAATGAATATTTGACTTGTTCCAAATATAAATATCAAGATTCCATACTTTTCATGGAGTTTTCAAATAAAAATATTCAAAAATATAAATGTTGTTAATGATGATTTTATTAAGTAAAAATTTTTAAAGAATAAATAGGGAGAGTATAGGTAATATTTAGATACCAACCTTCTAATACGGCCTATCATTTTTGTTTAATAAGGGTAATAACAATTGATATGATGAATAGAATACATCAAAATCCAAAAAATGTTATTATCTATCATTTGTGTCATTATAAGACGATTTAATTTTTTTCAATAAACTATCATTATTATTCAAGAATGATAAAATATATGCTTAAATGCTATAAATTGTGAATTAATCGTTTTTAAATTTTGAAAGTTCAGAATGTAGGGTATTATTTTTAAATATTATAACAATGAAAGTAATTATTTGAGGAAAAAAATTTATTTTTTATTGATGAAATAGTGTAAAAGATTACAGAATATCTTATTCTATAACGCGGTTGTAACGCCCATTATAAACTATAGGGACCCTGTATAAAAAACATGACCAGAGATATTAAAGATATATTGATATAGATTCATGTAAAGGTTGATACCTTACATATTATATTATTTTTTATTAATGTGGATTTTTCTGACTCATAATTCTCTAGAACACCACAGTAATATAATCACCTATTTTTTAGGAGAACATTGTAAATATAATTTGTTGTTGTTATTTTTATTTACAACTTTTCATGTCATTTTTTATTTTGGTCTTAATTTAATAGATTCTTTCATTTTTATATGTGAAGAGGTTTAAATATTTTAAGGGGTAAAATATAAGTTAAAATACCTCGGTAAAAATTATTTACACTAATTCACACCTACACATTACTATAAAAAGACCGTCCATTAGGAATCAAAATAGAAAATTTTCCTATCTTAATTTCTTAGAAGATATTATGAATAAGTTTGTTTCATTAAAAATGTTTATGCATAAATTTTTTTAAAATATATTCCATCATATTATTTTATTCTAATCATCACCATAAGAATAAATCTTCAAATAAAAGTGTACATATAGTTTATCACATGTTATCCAAAATAAAAGGATCCCTATAAACTAACTCCCACCCCCATAGTCACCAATTTTCCCCCCCAATCCACATCATAATGGATAAAAACTTCATATCGTCCTCCACAGAACCACATCAGCCTTATAGATTCATCATAGTGGACATCAATTTCATTCCCTCCACCTCATTGTCATCTCAACCTGATATTCATATCATAACCACATTCATTAGTGGGGAAATAGTTAGGCATATTGTTTGGCCATCATACATTCCCTCACACTTACTGTGTGTTGGGTTACAGTAACAAAAACCACTGTCATTTTGTTGTTTTGTTGCTATCAATACTTTTGTTAAAAGAAATAAGCGTATATACAATTTAATGTAAATCAAATAATCCCTAAAAATAATTCATCTATAACCATAACTCATCATCACAATATTCATTGAACCACCATAGACAATAATGTTATCCATGACATCAATAAAATAATCACACAATCCATACAATATTTTTCTCACTCGCATCAGTTATAAGGTCATGGTTCTCATAATTGTAATCATGTTACCACACTCTACCTTATTAGAACCTATAGGAATAACTATATACATGTCATTATCATATGTAGTCAATATTTAGATCATAATGATATCTCTAGTAGTATAAAAAACTCGATCAGTATTCTATATTAACACTAGTTTAAAAAAATGCCAAACTAGTATCAATAATATGATGACCATATTTTTAAAATAATATAAAAATAGTTGAATAATTATATATCTCTCAAGATACCAAAATTTTTGTACACTACCCTCTTATAATATAAAATAACTAGTATAATGGCTTTCATAGAGTAAATAATTATACCATAGAATAATTAATGGTCAAACCATTTTTGATGAACCACATCATTCGTTATTGTGTGTTATTAACACATCAAAGTCAGACTCATCATTATATGTATCTGAGGTCATGCCCATGGGAAATACACATCATTATTATGAGGATAATAAAATTATTGTATCAATGATTTCCGTTTAAGACCACATTAACTATCAACATTTTCAAACAACCAATTACATGTCCCATATTAAAAATCCATGTTTTTCACTATATTCTATTGTGAATTATATCATAAAATCCACATATTAAACAAAACATACAATCTTCAAATGTGATTTCAATTATACTAATTTTTATTTTATTTTGATCATAATCACCATGTACATTATGATTTTCATCAATATCAACTAACCATCCATGTTTACACTCACATAAATAATCACTTCATAGTTATTTTATCATCTTCACTCCTTTAAATCACTAAAGGTAAAAAAACTATTAGAATATACATATGAAAATGAGAATTTAATTCCCTAACCTCAGATGCTCAAATGGCCCTCAAGAGGGAATTATATGTGTCCTATGAACACTTTCCCATATGAAAGAGGATTTAGAGTAGTGTAGAGTGTCTAAAACTATTATGGTTATACTATAACATCTATAATAAATCCCAATGGTCATTCCCATAAATGTAAAAAATTTGGCATGGTCCATCCTTATAATGGACATCCTAAAATCCGATAGCCAAAAAACTAAGAGCCAAAAATGACGCCAAAGTATAGAAAAAATTTAAATAAAACAATTTATATAATACAAACATATATAATAAAGTTGTAATAGATTAACATGGCATAATAAGAATAATACATAAATAAGAAATGGTAAATTGGCCAGAACATGCATAAAATACCAAATTATATTGAACGTTGTACCATATCAGAATAATCATCCAGTAAAATCTTCAACATCAATAATCATCGAAACCTTTATAGTGCATCCAGCTCTTGGAATAACATGTTCCTTAAAATAAAACATCAAGGCCTTCCCATGTACATTATAACTCATGTCCTATTTTTGATAAACCATACCCACACTCCTAGATTTGGTGCTCATAGACATAAATATTATATAAACATTTTTATTAATGTTGTAAAATCATTGATATGAAAATCCATAATTAAAAATTTAATTACTACTATTTCATCTCTTAAATAACAAGGACACTTTCATGTTTATGGATTTTGAATTTTAGGACACATTATAAACCAATAAATCCAATGTATGTCTCAACTAATATAAAATTTTCCATTATATATAAGAAACTACTTAATTAATTATATATCTTCAACATCACCAATAAAATCTTCCAAATATGCTATCCATCAAAACAACTAATTTGTACTACATTGATTTATACCATGGGATTGTATGCCTATAAAAGGGGTGATCTCAAAAACATATTAATGAAAACATTTGACTAAAGAAATAATGACATAAATAAGGCATATATATATATATATTATAAGAATAGGTAAACATCCTGAATCCATAATCAACTTGAAACAAGGAGCATGATATATCCATGAAAATAAATTAATACATGGATATCAATAATAAAAATCTATTTATGAAGAATTTTATAGTAATGGACATAAAAAAATATTTTCATGGCCTTATTCGAAGACTTTATTTTTCTATAGGAAGTGGATTACCCAAAAACAAATCTTTTATTGTCTCATGATAGCTATGGTTTCATTGAGGGAATATAAAATTCCAGGCCACCCTTCATTTGATTAAGTCTAATACATTCACTAAAATTTTCAAAAGGTCCGTTATTTCTATTCCCTATGGATCCTCTGTATGAAAAAACAAATATATGTTAGGACGAATAATATGGAATATCAATATATGATCATACTTTTATGGTAGAAATTAATCATCATGATTGTTAATACTTTTCTACATTATAATAAAAGAGACAACATGATCATAAATCATCCATAAAAAATTTGTTTGGTCAAAACAAATATATACTCAAAATACCAATAATCATCTATATTAGAATAAAAACATATGTAATGCCCATAATTTTCCATATATAAATATAATAACATTCTTTCTAAGTGAACATCATCCAATCCATATTTTTTGAAATGTAATTTTAATGCCATATAGATCAATTATTATTTTCCTACATCAATAATGGAATATCTTTATCAAAATAAATGTATACAAATAACATGTATAATTTCAAAAGGAAACAACTACTATGTAAAAAAGTAAACATTGAAGGATGTTGACATAAATAAAAACAAATTCTCACAAAATAATTCTTGAAGGATACAACCCAAAATGTGAGTAATACTTTTCAAATGTTTTATTTGGTAGGAATGTATATCCACTTAAAACTATCATATAATACCACATAATATAACTAATGGGAAGAATTCAGACAACATATATGAAATAGGTTCAGTATAATAATCTGATCTCTATTAATGAGATTTGAGTTACCAAAAATATTTACTACTATGGAAACAACTAAATTAATAACCACATGATTAAGGGAACATGATTTGGCTACAAAATCCCATGAAATGTACTGAAATAAATTATAAACCATTCATATGATAGTGAATTAATATAAAACCATACAAATGGGTTTTGGCACATAATATGTTATTGTCTCGGAGAATCATAATTTAGACTAAGAAAACATTTACGAATTTAGAAACATCAAAATCAATACCCTTGAAAAAAAAGGACTATAATTGAAAATTAAATACAATGATTAATTGATATGTAATTGTATTTTGTATAAAATATTTACTATATACACCATATAAATTAAATTTGGTGCTTAATAACTAATATGGGTTAAATAGGGAAACTTGAGACAAAAACTCTTACCATAGTATTGATCTATTATACACATGAACCATATTTCATGAAAACATAAATTGAGTTATTTAAATACATACCCACTAAAATTATTCATAATTATAACAATTTATACTACTCATTTATATTAATTCCACACACATATATATATATAATAGTTAGTTTTAACCTATTTTTAACTCTGATTGTAAGTAATGTCTATCGTTATAGACTAGTTTCGTAAAAGTGGTGTCATTATATTTTCATTATAAAAATTACATCACTATTAAATCATATAATGTAATTTAATAGATGATCCATGATAGTTTATAATTCTATAATTTCCTTCTATGGAATTTATGGTAACAATGCATGGGGATAAAATTAGTGATGATCATATTTGGGGATTCTTAATGAATAAAAGCATATTTCTCAATTAATGAGTTAAATTGTAATATTTGTGAATTAAATATTAATTTTAATTTAAAGGGGTTTCAATGTTTTATAGCGTACTCGATACGAAACAATGAGTTTCTTTAAAATCTTACGTTGCCCACTAATAATATAATATTATTAATTTAAATGGTAGTTAACTCCTAGTTGTTGTATTGGCGGGAATGAACAAAACTAACTCCAATATTATTATACATGATTGTTAAGTGTATTTAAATTAATCCAATAAAAATTTAGAGGCATAAAATATGAATGATCTAATTTTAAGCATAATTTACATTAAAAGGCTGATTTACCACCTTTTAATGTAAATCCCTCTTTAACTATAGTTTTGTTCATTATTATATGTTATATTTGACCAAATAAAATTCTTCTTTATATTTGTGACATAAAATTTTACTTTGGGTAATTTTTTGGTATTTTTCAGTTAAAGTTCATTTTTTAATATATAGTGGAAAATATTGTATTTTAATTCAAAAGTGTCTTTTAATCTAATTTATTAATATGGATAGATTATCTTTTAAATTAGTTTTAAATTTTAATTAGAAGATATTTTTACAATTTAATCCAATTTTGGTCGTTGTAATTAATATCACTTTGAAATTTGACAAACAAAGTGTCAATCATTTGGTAGATATTATTTCTTAAAAAAAACTATTTGTTTTAACAATGGGTATTATTTTTAAATTAATTAATGCCACTTAAATGTTTTTAATTTGGTAAAATAGACATCATTTTTGAATTCTGAATATAAAATAAATCTTAGGCTGAATTTCTGGTATTTTTCTGAAAAACTTCAATGTTTGATGAATAGTGAAACCACTTAATGATTGTTAAAAAAACTGACTTTTTCATTTAAATATAATTTTACCACATCTGTGAATTGAATTTAGAAAATACGAAATACATGTCTGTTATCAGAAGTAAACTTTGGTTCAATAAGATGAAAATAATTTTTGGTGAATAGTAAATTTTGACCTTTATTTACCATAGTAAAAGGTAAATAGGTTAATTCAAGGTAAAAATAATATTATAATAATTCAAAATTACCTTAAGACTTTTCCAAACCATAGTTTTCGTGTCACTAATGACCATGGTCATAATTGGTTGATTTTTGGACCCCATTGAGCCACTTGGGAGTGAAAATGACAATTTAGATTAATTAATTTAAAGTACTGGAAAAAATGACAACATCAAATAACTTTTAGTAAATTAATTTTTATATACTTTTATATAAATTATATTTTCAACTATGAATATTCATTGTAAATATAAACCTATTTCCTATATCATGGTATTTTTTTTATAATTTTGAGACATCAAATAATTTAGATTATTTATGACACAATAATGATGTAGTATTTACCTCATTAATAAATGATTTAAATAAATAAGATTATAATGATTAAAATGTTATCCAAAACATGTCTAATTATGATTGGATGATTTTATATTTACCATGAGTCATCGTATCTTCCACTATAATGATTTTTTAACCATTAGTAGAAGAATATAAATATATAATTAAACAATGATTTCACACGTTCCTAAAGCACCCTTCCTCAACCTTATAAAAGGAGACAACTTCTAACCAATTCCTCACACCTATCAGTCATTGTGTATTGTCCAATATCTTCCCAATAATGCTTCTTAAATCCCTATACTCCTCCTAGAAGACTTTCCTTAGGCAAAAGGCACTTGAAGAAGTTCTTTGGTTCAAAACAAAGGGAGTTACCCAAATTAAAGGTAACTATTTCTCTTAAATTGCTTTATTTATTTTACTTATCCAACCCCTAAACTCTTTTTATTACTTTATTTTGTAACAAAATCTGTATCCCCAATATAGTAGGATGTTTTTATGAGAAGGATTTTAGCTACACTTATACACACCTCCATCTACTGGATGAAGAACATAATTTTTTTGTGGATGGAAAACTAACGCCTCATAGAATGATGATTGTTCGATTATCTCCTACAACCTATCATGGTGGCCAGTATGATGGAAATTTATTTATATATGATATATATTTTGTTAATGTTTTCTTTATGATTCTCTAATTTCCATTTATATCATACCTTTATGGATTCCATTATGGGTAAATGTGATAATTTCATTTGAGGAAGTGTGGACTACCGCCCCCTCAAAGTGATATGACTTGTTCATACTATATGTGCTTTTTATAAAGGATATATTTAAGGATATTATATATTATACAATACTGTAATTAAAATATTCCTATTTATGATTATGTTTTAATTCCATTAAATATGAAATAGAAATGGAAGTAGTGTTCATGCGTACGTATGGATTACCGTCTCCATTAACGGTGCATTTCATTTCTTACCTCTAAATGTTATTTTCTATTATAAATACATGTATATACTGGATATATATGATATTTATGATATCTAAATCATTATAATCATTGTTTAGATAATATAAATTTGACAACATTTAAAACATGTAATTATAAGAAGTCCATTTTTGACTCAAGTGCCAAATATCGACAAAACGAACATTATTAACTTAAATGATTACATAATGTTTATAACATGGTAATAAGTGATATAAAAGGAGTAATGAACATTTAAAAGGTTCTTAAGCAAGTAGAAATTAACTTTAGTTTATTATTCAGGAGATTAAAGAAAGAACGGGTCAAGTCGGACAACGAGGTAAAGGATTTTCTTATCTGACTTTTAATTCTGTGAGAATTCCATTGTTCTCCACTTATTCATTGAATGTGGTGTATTGTGTACATCCATCTGATAAATATTATCATGATTATCATTATATTCATGGACTTCTGTGATTCATTTTTTGGTCATTATCTTTTAGTCATTCGAATCAGTTGATTACAACGTGGTAAAGGGTTTCATCCCACTTTTTATTCCGTGAGATTCATGCTATATTAGCCACTATTTATTTTCATGTGGTGTATGTACTGCCCATGATTGTACTGTTTGTGTAATATAATTTAATTTATGTGTATTTACATCTTCATTGTATTATCCTTCATTCATGTGGCATATGTTTTGTATGTTACAAAATCGGGAAGGGAACCTTTCACCCTCCTCTTTTTAAAAGACTTCTTTTTGTTATGTCTTTTAATTTACATATTATTTTGTTGGGATATGTTCTTCTATATACTTATTTATGTAAACAATATTTCCATGTGATTACATACCCTTTTTGACTCATCAACACAATTTCTTATTTTTAAAGTAATGTCCTTAGGCTGTCGAATTTCTACAAGGGAACTTCTTAACCCAATTTCGATTCCTTGGGTTCAACATGTACTTCTTGAATATGTTGTCCTATGAATATGTGTGAATGAACTCTTATTTTTTTATACATAATATACACTTATATTGGGTGGATTTATATTTTTCACACATAATTATGTTATTGATTTTTCCTTAATTTAAAGATACAATCTTTATAATGGATTTCATCTCAATTTACATTTCCACTAAGACTTTATTGTTATTGTACACCAATTCACTCTTATGTGGTGTATATATTGTTCTTTGAAATATTATATCATGAATTAATTTATTCTCATGATATTATAAATTTCTGATTAAATGTTATTCCTCAATTTTTTTTATTCAAGAGTCTCACATTCTGGTAAAAAACTCATTAACTAAAATATGATTTTAAATGATTTAAAGATTTATTATTCTAAATCTTTATCAATAATTTCCATATTTTTAGAATGGTTTTCATTATTTATTTATAAAGACATTAATTTTTTGAAATTATAATTCCATTAAAGTTTCAAAGTGGTATGGATGAATTTGATTTAGAAATCTATTTTTAAATGGTTTCTGAGAATGGATTAATTATTTCAATATCATGAAATTACTTCTAGTGACTTCAAATGAAACGTTATTTGTGAAATGTTTATATTTGCAATATTTTATGTGTTGTGATGGTACTTGGACATTAGATGGGTGGTTACATTTTAAACCATATGACGGGTGGTTCCATGAAACCCAGGACGGGTGGTTACGTTATAACCTCCAATGCATTGGGTATGGAAGTCGGTTGTATGGCCATTTCATTTAGTGATATGTGTGTAAGTTGACCGTATGGTTATTCTATTTTTGTATGTTTATGTCTCAAGTTACCTTTAAATGTTATGTGTTCTTTATATGGGTTTTATGGTAATCTTTTGGATATAAAAGGATAAGTAATGATATTTTATTCGGTGAATAGTATTTAATACTTCATAAAGGTGAAAAGTATTACTTATGTTAAAGTATTCATGGTTTAATTTTTTTTTTTGAAAAAACTAGCAGTTTTCCTTCTTTTTTTATCCCTTACTGAGCTTTTTATAATCATCCCAAGTTCTTGAAATGTTTTTCATAGGACATAATGATGAATAGGGTCAAGGATGGGATCACGGAAAAGTCATGTTGTCTAAAACCTGGAACAAGACATGACTCTTTTTTTCAAGAGTTTTTATTTTATGAAAAAAATGGAAAATATGTAGAAGTTTCTACTTTTTAATCTTTTGAGAAGTAATAGTTATGTCCTAATTCCCTATGACTCTAAACCTTAAAAGATCCTCAATTTCAATTATTCATTTAATTCAATATTATGTAATGTCTAAGGTCGGGTCTTTATAGTTGGTATCAAAGGTCGGTTTAGATAACATTATAGGTTAGGGTGTTCTTTAAGAATAAGTGACATTACCACAATGGTTAGGATTTCAAAAATGTTCGTAGTTTTATTGAGATAAATTAAATGAGTTTAAGATAACATGAATAAGTATATCTTAGTATTTATCCTCCTCGTAAGATATTATATGTTGATTTTACTGATATACTCACATTTACCTTTTTGGTTTTGGTTAATGGTTGGATATAGCTGGCATCAAAGTAACAATGGATGTGAAGAAAACTATGACGATTTTCTGAATGAGCAATTGAATGAAATGGGAGCTGCAATGAGAACTCTTGTGGTTATTCTCAACCAACGATCTGGAGTCATGATTGAAAACCTTATCATTGGTGATTTTTATAAGGCTTCATATATTCCAGAAACATATTCCTACAGAAGTTTATGTAATAATCATTAAGGTAAGTATTTTCAAAAACAATTGTGTCAAAGACGTGGAAAGAAACCCCCAGAAAAATGCTTCAAAGGGACGAGAAGATGCTATAGATGTGGAAATGATGGTCATAAAGAAAGAACCTTCCATGGAAAAAGGAAGCATCTAGTTGACTCTAGGAAAGGGAAAGAAGTTCTTTCTGAGGTATCAGTTTAATGTTTTAAATGTGGTGTGCATGATCATTATACAAACACATGTCCTACAAAGATGTTTTGGGAATGGGATCACTAGGATCATAAAAATATTTGTTTACAAATACCAAATGACATTCTGATTGAGGATGAAGAAACTGACAATGTGCATTGAATGGTATGGATTGTTTTTCAACATATGTTTTGACATTATTGAATCTTCGGATATGATTCATGATTCTGTTTGTAAGAAAGATGTATTTTAGAATATGTTGAAAAGGAAGGTTTAATGGATCATGAAGAATATTGAATGAGTATGAAGTCAACATATAAAGGATTCAATAGTTATGGTAGATATTATGATGGTGAAATGCTTAAAAGTATTAAGGCTCTTTTGATGATGGGAATTACATTAGAAGACTTTTTATAGTATGTGTAACCCTAAAGTTTGATATATGAAAATTTTCTTCATGTAATACTTATCTTTTCTTTTGTGGATTTAGTTATAATGAACCATTTGGGTTTATATGATCCTTGAATTTGAGGAAATTATAGGTTAATAAATTTTTGGGATGAAAAATGAAAGTTATTAGAAAACCTTCGTGGTTAAAATATGTTATGGTTATTTTTGATAAATTTACCTCTTTTGGGGAATGCTATAAAATTATATAGTTTATGATAAAGGAAAACATGCTGACCGTGTTACATCCTGTCGCGTTTGACAAAGCTGTGGGAATCGAACCCACAACAAATGTGCGACTGGTATTTATCGCCTACCACTAGACTACATGAATTCCCTGGTTTGTATGACTAATTATTTTTAGTTAAATGATTTTATGAATCAAGAATAATTTTATTTTTGGTTATCTACGAAAATTATTAACCTATCATGGAGGATATGGGATTAGGTTAATTACTTTTCTATATCAGACTTTAAGAGTAACTGATGTTATTTAGAGATAGATTTTAAGATTTATCTTGGAATAATATGCCATTAGATGATTTTGAGATTTGGGTTTCAAACATAGTTTGCATTTCATTGAAGAAATTTATGGATAGGGGTTTATTGAATGGTCTTTGTTAAACTTTGAGTTTTGTTTGAAAATTTTTGGAGATTAAGAGTATTTATTCTTTTTGTAAAAGATTATCCTTTTTGGGGATTATCTGATCTAGTGCTTACAATTTTGGTTTCAGTTAAGGGCTAAATACATGGGAAATATATAGTTCATCGTTTTTGGATTATGTGATTCTCTAGAAGTTTATTATAGTGCTCTTAATGTGAAAAAAAATTCATCCTGAATAATCATTGTTTGGAGAAAATATGAGTTTGTGTTAGAAATCTAGTAAAATATGAATGTTTACATGACATGTAAGTATATTTCCTTATGTTTTTAGTTATTCTCATAAATAAATTCCTCAATGAAAAGTAACATAAAATAAAAACGTTGTCTGTTGACTTTTCCTACTGGGGAATCTAATACCGCTTAACCCATCAGAAGTTTGTGAATTTATGGTGGTTCAGTTTCTCCTCAACATGTTTTCTATTACTCTCCATCAGAACTTAAAGGTTTGTTTTCTCCTCCATATCCATGTTTTCATGGAATCCTAGTATATGTTTTCAAGGTTAACCTTTGTACTTATCTTCCTTTATTTTAAAGTGATTGTTTTATTGACTCTTTTTTCGATGTGGGGATTTCAATGAAGTTCCCAAACCAAATTTTTAAATTGGGAGGACACAATTCCCAAAAGGGGGGAAGGATGTAACATCCAGGATAAATGAAGAATGTGACATTTTTATATTTATTAATATTTTTGAATTAAATATTAATTTTACTTTAATGGGGTTGATATGTTCGATAGCGTATTCGATACTCAACAACATGTTTCTTTGAAACCTTACGTTGCACACTAATAATATATTATTTTTATTTTAAATGGTAGGTAACTCCTAGCCGTTTTATTTGCTGGAATGAACAAAACTAACTAAAATATGACTATACATGATTGTTAAATGTATTGACATTTATCCAAGAAATTATTAGTTGCTTAAAATATGAATGAATTTATTTTTAAGCATAATTTACATTAAAAGACTGATTTACCTCCTTTTGATGGAGAACCCTCATTAAATATAATTCTGTTCATTATTAAATGTTATATTTTACCAAATTAAATTATTCTTTATATTTGGGACATCAAATTTTACTTTGGTTAATTTTTTGTTATTTTGCAGACAAATTTCATTTTTTTTAATGAATAATGGAAAATATTGTATTTTAATTCAAAAGTGTCTTTTAATATAATTTATTAACATAGGTAGATTATATTTTTAATTGGTTTTAAAGTGTAATTATAAGATATTTTTACCATTTAATCTAGTGTTGGTCATTGGAATTAATTTCACTTTGAAATTGGACATAAACAAGTGTCAATATTTTGGTAGTTATTGTTTCATAAAAACATGCTATTTGTTTTAACAATGGTAATTGATTTTAAATTAATTAATTGCACTTCTATGTTTTGAATTTGGTAAAATAGACATCATTTTTTAATTCATAATATCAAATATAGTTTAGGATGAATTTTTGGTATTTTTCTAAAAAACATCATTTTTTGATGATTAGTGAAACTACTTAGTTGTAGTTAAAAAATGACTTTTTCATTTAAATGAAATTATACCACTTCTGTGAATTGAATTTCAAAAATCATACATACATGGTTTTTATCAAGAGGTAAAATGTGGTTCAATAATATGAATATAATTTTTGGTGAATAGTAAATTTTGACTTTTATTTACCACAATTAAAAGAAAAATAGGTTAATTCAAGGTAAAAAGAATATTATAAAAATTCCAAATTACCTTAACACTTGACCAAACTAAATTGGTTGAGTCATTAAAGACCATGGGCATATTGGGGTCGATTTTGGGACCCCATTGACCTACATGGGAGTGAAAATGACAATTTAGATTAATTAACTTAAAGTAAAAGCAAAAATGACATAAGCAAAAATATTTTAGTAAATTAATTTTTATATAGTGTTATATAAATTATATTTTAAACTAGAAATATTAATTGGATAGATAAACTATTTTCCTATATCATGGTGTTTTTATTGTAATTTTTAGACATCAAATAATTAAATTTATTTATGACACAATAATGATATGGTATTTACCTCATTAATAAATGATTTAAATAAATAAGATTATAATGATTATAATATTATCCAAAAAATATTCCAATTATAAATATATGATTTTATTTCTACCATGATTCATCTTATCTTCGATAATAAATATTTTTGGACCATTAGAAACCGAATATAATAAAATAATAAAATAAATTTTTCACAATTTCCTAAAGAGCCCCTCCTCTCCCTTATAAAAAGAGACCACTTTTAACCATTTCCTCACACCACTCAAGCCTTTTCTCTTGTCCAAAATATTCCCAATTAATCTCCCTATATCCCTCTCCTCCTCCTAGAAGACTTAACTTAGGGAGAAGGAACTTCAAGAAGTCATTTCGTTCAAACCAAGGGAAGATGACCAAATTAAAGGTAACGATTTCTCTTAAATTGTTATCTTTTATTTTACTTCTCCAACCCATAAAATCTTTTTATTACTTTATTTTGTAACAATATAAGTATACTCAATAAACTAGTATGTTTTTATGAGAGTTATTTGAGCTACACTTACACACACCTCCATTTAATGGAGGAAGAACATAATGTTTCTGTGGATGGAAAACTAACACCTCACGAAATGATGATTGTTCGATTATATCCTACCACCTCTCATGGTGTCCATTATGATGGCACTGTATTTATATATGATATATATTATTTTTATTCTTTCTCTTATGATTATGTAATTTATATTTATATCATACCTTTATGGATTCCATTATGGGTAAACACGATAATTTCATTTGAGGAAGTGTGGACTACTACCCCCTCAAAGTGATATGACTCATTCATAACATGTGTGGTACGTATAAGGGATAGATTTAATGATATTATATATGATACAATACTGAAATTATAATATACCTATGTATGAGTATGTTTTAATTCGATTAAATATGAAATATAAATGGAAGTAGTGTTCAAGCGTACGCACGACTTACCGTCTCCATGAATGGTGCATTTCATTTCATACCTCTAAATGTCATGTACTATTATAAATACATGTATATACTGGATATATATGATATATATGATATCTACATCCTGATTATCATTATGGGGATAATGGATATTTGACTACATTTACAACATGTAATTATAAGAAGTCCATTTTTATTCAAGTGCCAAATATCGACAAAATGAACATTATTAACTTAAATGATTACATAATTTTTTTAACATGGTAATTAGTTTTATAAAAGGGGTAATGAAGTTTTTAATGGTTCTTAAAAATGTATAAATTAACATTAGTTTATTATTCATGAGATTAAAGAAGGAACGGGTCATGTCGGACAATGAGGTAAGGGGTTTTCTTATCTCACTTTTAATTCCACGAGATTTCCATTGTTCTCCACTTATTCATTGCATGTGGTGTATTTTGTACTGACATTTCATAAATATTATCATGATTCTCATTATATTCATGGTATTATGTGTTTAATTTTTTGGTCATTATCTTTTGGCCATACGACTCAGTTGATTACAACGTGGTAAAGGGTTTCATCTCAATTTTTATTCCCGTGAGATTCATGCTATATTTTCCAATATTTACTTTCAGGTGGAGTATGTAATACCTATTATTGTAATATTTTTGTAATATACATTTATTTATCTATATTTACATCTTCATTGTATAATCTTTCTTTCATGTGGCATATGTTTTGTAAGTTACCAAATCGGTAAGGGAACCTTTCACCCTCCACTTTTTAAATGGATTCTTTTTGTTATGTATTTTAATTTACATATTATTATGTTGGGAAATGTTCTTATATATACTTATTTATGTAAACTTTATTTCTAGGTAATGAGATACCATTTTCATCTCATCAACTCATTTTCTGAATTTTAAAGTGACGTCATTAGGCTGTCAAATTTTCACAACGGAACTTCTGAACCCAATTTTGATTCATTCGGTTCAACTTGTACTTCTTGAATATGTCATCTTATGAATATGTGTGAATGACCTCTGATTGTTTTACACATAATATCCACTTATATTGGGTGTATTTATATTTTTCACACATAATTATGTGATTGATTTATCCTTAATTTAATGATACCATCTTTATAAGGGATTTCAGCTCAATTTACATTTCCACTAAGACTTAATTGTTGTTGTACACAAATTCACTCTTATGTGGTGTATATACTGTCCTTTGACATATTATATCACTAATTCCTTTATTATCATGATATTATAATGTTTTGATTAAATGTTATTCCTCAAATATTTGTATTCAAGTGTCTCTCATTTGGTTAAAAAACTCTTTAACTAAAATATGATTTTAAATGTTTTAAAGATTTATTATTCTAAATCTTTATCTTTAATGTCCATTTTTTAAGAATGGTTTTAAGTTTTTATTTATATGGAAATTAATTATTTTAAATTATAATTTTATTTAAAGATTCAAAGTGGTATGGGACACTTTGATTCAGAAATCTCTTTTTAAATGGTTTATGGAAATGGATTGATTATTTCAATATCATGAAATTACTTCTTGTGACTGCAAATGAAATGTTATTAGTGAAATGTTTATATATTCAATATTTTATGTGTTGTGATGGTACATGGACATTTTACAGGTGGTTACATGATAAACCATATGATTGGTGGTTCCGTGAAAACCAAGACTGGTGGTTACATTATAACCTCCAATGCATTGGGTATGGAAGTCAGCTGTATGGCTATTCCATTTAGTGATATATGTGGAAGTCGACCATATGGTTATTCCAATTTTGTATGTTTATGTCCCGAGCTACCATTAAATATTGTGTGTTTTTTATGTGGGTTTTATGGTACTATTTTGGTTGAAAAACGGTATGTATTGATATTTTATTTAGTGAAGAGTATTTACTACTTCATAAAGGTTAAAAGCATTACTTATGTTAAATTATTCATGGTTTACATATTGTTTGAAAAAAAAATAATAGTTTTCATTCTTTGTGTATCCTTTACTGAACTTTTTATGCTCATCCCAAGTTCATGAAATGTTTTTCACATGGCACAATGATGAATAGGGAGAAATATGGGATCAAGGAAAAGTCATGTTGTCTAAAACCTAGAACTAGACATGACTCTTTTTTTAAAGAGTTTTTATTGAATGAAAAAAAATGGAAACTGTGTTAAAGTGTCTACTTTGTAATCTTTTTAGATGTAACAGTTATTTCCTAATTCTATAAAACTCTAAACCTGAAAAGATCCTCAATGTGTATTATTCATTTAATTTAATATTATACAATGTTTAAGGTCGGTACCTTATATAAATAGTCTATAAACCTACCGGAATAAAAAAACCTCAATATTTATTTATTTATATCATTTTATATCGGTAAATAATTTTTCATAGTTATCCCTGATATAAATTTATATTACTTTTCAAGTTGGTCGCTAAACTGACCAAAACATAAACCTATTATGATTAATGGGCGAATATGGCATGTTTAGTTTTAATATATTTATAAAAAATATAATGATATTATTTAGTGTTATATATCATTATTTTAATGAAACAAAAAAATATTATATCATTTATAAAAATACAAACATAGAAGAATTGATCATTTTAATGATTTCAAAGACATAATATTTCATCCTTAAACCATTCTGTATAACATATATTAGGTGAGGTTATAAAAATGAAGTTCATTGCTCATGTTCATAGAACATACTCATGAATGATGATTTTTTTACTTAATGGGTGTAATATATGATTAGACAATGATAATACCCTTAATATAGTAGCTTTAAAGTATATAATTGATATTGATAAAATTATATTAGTATTTCTAGAATAAACATTAATGAAAATAATAATAAAGAAAAAATATGTAGATAATAATACATACATGGGGTTATAGAATTTTCCTTCAAATTCTTGGAAATGATGTCCATATGAAAAATAATGTTGACCAGAATATTTTGATCAAGGTATTAGATTCTGCAATGATAAAATTGATAGATTTTCAAGCTTAAATTATATTAATATGTGAATCATTAATTGGGGAGTTTTACCTTTTTATATGAATGGAGAACCACACTTTTGGATGTTCAGTTATTATTTTAAATAATGTGATTTCACAATTCCAAGGATAACGGATCCAAAATGTACTATAGATGAGGGAAAAGTGATTATTGGTCAAAACTCTCCCCATCAAATAATTTTTATAGAAACATATTTTCACAAACCAACTCGATATTTCCCTCTATCGGATGCCCGTAATGGCCTATGACATCCCTAAGTCGTGATATTGATCACCCTGGTGTGGCATAATGTACAGTGAGTACTAGATTTAACTATTTATAATGATTGCACTCAATAAAAATGTACATGGAAAAAAGAAAAAAAAACTAAATATAATTCAAGAATGATCCATATGCATGCTAGAATTCCTCACCAAATTGAATAAGTTTTTTTAAATGAATAAAATTTAATAAAATTAAACACCCAATAATGAAAAACAGTAAAATACCTATGATATTCAAGAATAAATCCCCTAAAAATAAAATCATATTCACATCGAGTTCACTCGTATCCTACAATAGAAATAATGACCCTAAATTCCTAAAATGTATTGAAAGGAATATGTGGCATATGAAACAAAATAAACCCAAATTAAAATAAACAACCAACATACCACCATGTGACTATACAAGGCCCTATCCAACTAATGTATCAATACCACATGTGAAGTAAAATATAATCTTGGACCTAAAACCATAAATGAGTATAAATAGGAGAAATAAGCTCATTATGATTTCTAGATAACAACAACCATGTAAAGTAATTAAAAAGAGGATTTTTATTATACTAGTTTTAAAATAATTTATAAAAATTGTTTTTTGATTTCATTTTATATAAAACCCAACATAATGATTGAAAATTGTTTTAATCATTTTCCTTAGATTTATTTAAAAATAATTTAAATCATGAATTTTTTTAATTCCATAGTCTCTTTTTATAAAACATCCATTTAAAATCCATTTGAAATAATATTTTCCTGCACCTAAAAAAATATTGTTTTTACTTTTGGAAGATAATGTGGGGATAAAATTATAGTAAAAGACTACAAATAATAGGTCATAAAAATAAATCAAGAAGTGGACCATATAACAGATAAAATAAAATGTGCATCATGCGATAACACTCTAAGGGTAACTAAGGTCAAGGGAACCTAGAAATAACCACACTATTTAGGGAAAACACAAAATTTGTTGAATGATTTTGATTCCACTAGACATTAGGAAAAGAATTGCATATACTTCACTAAGAATGGATAGTGGAAAGGGAACCCATCCTGAACAAGGATGTACACCCCAAACACCAATGTATCCCATTTTGTTTGAACCATTATGATAATAAAAAACAAAACAACTAGAGTGAAACATCACTAAGATGTACTATAGATTCCATAATTAAATAAAATAAACAATCCTCCCATAAAATATTCAAATTACATTTCCAAATCATTGGAAATGAGTTTCAAAATGAAATCAAGGGGTTTCAGTCAAATTAATCAATGGTTTCAAAATATTATTTAAAAAGTTCCAACATTCCTTTATAATTTGTGTTGGATATCCATATAAATACCCATTCTAAGATCATGTTTGTGTCTCATATTTAAAACCCCATGGATACCCTCTGTACCACTAGACTCATATAAACTTACATATATATTTATTTATTTATTTATATATATTCATCATTCATCCATTGAAAAAAATCATACATTACCATATGAGTTTGTACATAGACATGTATATATATAACTTTATATATGGGTATAACCATCGATCATGTAAATAGTATTTATAAGTCTCTCACTATAAATTTATAATCATATTTTAAATAGTGCATTGATTTTTGGAATTTTATTTATTACATGAAATTCCATGTAAATTGAAAATTTTATTTGAAATATAACATTAAATATTAAAATACATTAAAAAAGAAAAAATTCAATTATAAATACCATTTAGGATCTTAACTCAACAAGGCATGAAAAGTTAATTTTAAAAATGATATTTAACCAACAATAAATTTGTAGAAAAACATTAAAATGAAATGAAATTCTCATAAAGAATTAATTTCATTTCAAAAACCATTAAATATTTTTAATATTATCAATTTATATCAACAAAATGGATTATGAACAAGAGATATATGGTTCCAAAATTTAAATCCTTACAATATGGGAATCCTAATAAAAAAGATACAATCAAGTCATTAGGAGTCCAAAACTCATTTCCATTGAGTAATGCCACTTGAAAGGGTCACATATTAGTACACATGATCCCTATGAGCAAATAAATCAATGAATAGGTGATGATAAAACCTAAAAATACCCTAGAGTGTTGTCTATGATGACTTGTTGCAAGAAGAGCGGATAAGATGGGAAGAAAAGAGGAAATATATGGAAGATGAGATCATACATTGGTTATTCAGACCTAACCCATGAATAAACCAGGATAAATTTATGAATAATGAAGGTTATGTGAGGGGGTGTGGTTTTCACACAATAGATATGGTAGGGGTCTAATGCATGATGGGGTAAGGGGTATATGGATGGTGAGGTGTGGGTTTTATTTTTATTTTTATTTTATTTTTTATTTCTGGGAAACCGACATGGTTTTCTCACATAGTTTAGAAAACCATG
The DNA here is from genome assembly GCA_963277665.1 of Viscum album. Lineage (NCBI taxonomy): Eukaryota > Viridiplantae > Streptophyta > Magnoliopsida > Santalales > Viscaceae > Viscum > Viscum album. The sequence continues at coordinate 182,469,180 of OY728120.1, forward strand.
CACCAAATATGTTCGCAATTGTAGGAACACATAAAAGCAACATGGTTAGTCAGCATGGTTTGACAATATGTTAATTGACTATGTCAAATTAATCTATCATAAATTATAGGTCACCCACCAAACAAACACAATATTTAATGAAATATTCATGCTAAACACGTGCCCTTCCCTAAACCTCATAAATTTGTAAAGAAACTAAATATTTATTACCTAACATTCAATAGAAAATGACAAATAATTAAATAAATAAAATAAAATAATGTTTATATTGTTACAATTCTCTGCACGAGAAAAAATTTCTTATTGTAAAATTTTTACAAATTTAGATGACGATGTAATCATAAAATTAAAATTTTGAGTTGTGTCAAAGAAACTCATTAATTAGAAAGGATCAAGAAAAAAAATCTCCAAACTATCCCAAATTCATATTAACACCAATAAACCCACTAATCATGATATAACTATTAGATCCAAAATTTGTACACACAAAATCAAGGAATAACTTAAAATACAATATTAAAAAGGGACTTCACTACCATTTTAGGGAACCCTAGGCATGTTAGATTAAAATAAAATGAAAGGGTTACAAAATCAAAACACACACATCCCACAAAATTATCTCAATTGTTTTTTTTTTCAATTATGACATGATTTATAAATTAAAAAATGATGAAAATATGTAAAACCTTAAGTAACGTCAATCCACAATCACACTCTAACAATTAAAGAAAAACATTTGGGGGTGGAGACCCATAGTGGGTTTCCCCTCTATTTATGAATTATGTTAAAACAAGAACTCACTAAGGAAAACACTTAATCCACAAAATGAGAATAATCAAGGCCATTATAGTAAAGAATAAAACTAATTATAATATGATATGTTCACAAAAATCCCCCAAAGGGAATGATTTTCCCTAAAGGACATTACCAAAAATTCATAAGTCCCGTAATAAAACATTATCTCCAAAACTAGATACAACATATTACCTCAATCAATAACTACCCTGATGATCTGATGAGGGAAAAATAAAATATTGTTAGAGGAATCACAAATGTGACATGTCTAAACAAGGATAAGTGACGTTATCCTTACAATAGAGTTTCAAGAGGAGGTAAATTGGGGTTTCATAATCAAAACACCTAAACCCTGGTAAATCCATCTAATAATTGAGGAAATTGATAGGGTATGACCAACACTGGGTGACACATATCTGAGACAAACCTGAACATTCCCTAAGACATGAACATTCCAAACAACCCAAAATGATATCACATGGAAATGATATAATCCTATGGTACACTCAAAAACAATTTATCAGTGGGACATACATATCACTTTGCAATATCGATTTTATCTAGTGAACATAAGAACAAACCCTAAGGAGATTGTCCATAAAAATACACCCAAAATCCAAGATAGCCCACAACATCTCTAGAGACTCTCACCACTCTAGGTTAGATAAGGAAAAATCTATCAGATAGAAAACCATCACTAATCATGAATGATATTACCTCGAGATAACGGGAGAAAATTATACTATTAGTAAAACACTAATCCATTTTCAACAAGATCACTCTAGGTATCTAATGTTAACTGATATAAAAAATATTCCCAAAATACAACTAACCAAATTTTGAAAACATGAAAAAAAATTCCCAATTTTTTTTTTAAAATTTCATGCCTAATTTTTAAACTATAAATCATAATTTCATAAATCATTCTAAATTTATAATTTTATTTATTTAAAACATGTCTATATTTCCAAAACATTGAATCCATTTAAAATTTTGTATCAAAGGATCCTCTATTATACAAAAAGAAATTTGAAATTAGATTAAAATTTAATAAATACTTTAGGGAAATTGATACCAAATGTAAAAACATTACATTTATTAAAAAATATTTTATAAATACTATATTAAATTTTAAAACAATTTTTTTGTTCTTAAAATAACATTTACATTTTAAAACTCACACTTCCACCAGTAAAGAATATCAATACATTACTAAAAACACTATATTATTCATTTTAAAACCAATTTCCTCCCATTAAATGTTAAATAATTGTCCATTTAATAAAACCATTCATTATATATAAAAAAAACTAAGCTTTTACTTTGAACAATTTAAGAAAAATCATTTACTTATTTATAATAATAACATAAAAATGGTAAAACAGATATTTCTCCAAAACTAAAACACATAATTTTTCCATAACAACACAAAATTCCACAAGAAAAACAAAATAAAAAAATATATGTATAATGAAAATTTTGTATATAGGGATAGTGTTTATTTTTATCGTGGTCACATGGCTTAGCAGGCCATGTGAGAACTATAAAACTGGTAATTGATGTCATCATGAACCATGTACTCAGTCTCCACATTGATTCCTAAGCTCTATGAGCTCACTAGGTACCACTAATTTTGTCCCCATTTCATCCCCAAATTAGAAAAAAATTAATTATATCATAATATATGAGACTCAAATCCTTGAATACCATGGAATATTAGGCATCCTAATCAGAAATATATAGATAAACATTTTTTCACATACCACATGAGTTAGGTAAGACCTATATCCATATACAATTAAATCGAAAATTATGAATTGCCTTCCAAAACCTAGGATTTCGTAAGTACAGAGGCCCTAAGTAAATTCTTGAAAGGCCATACCAACTTTTCCCACTATCAAATCCCTAATCCAATATATGACATCCTTGAGGCTCATTCTTGATCACGCTGAGGTGGTGTCAATCACTATGGGAATCATATTTATCTTTTAGTAATGATTCCTCTCAATAAAACTATTTAATAAATCTTCATGTTGAAAATAAATAATATTTTCAAATTACCATTTCTTAATTTCTAATTTCCAAATAAAATAAAATAATCATTTTTATATGAGTTTTTTAAAAAAAATTAAACAGACATAAAAAACAAAAAAAAAAATCCATCTCTACTCTAAACTCTCTCCCTTTTAAAAAACTATATTAGTCTCTACTAAACTCTTGGAATCCAATAAATATTGTTAAACTCCATTCATATAAAGTGTTAGAAAGACTATGTGGTCGATTTGATAAAATAAACATTAAATAAAATAAACAAATAACATTCCTCTATATGACTACATGAGTCACCATCCAGCTAATTAATTGATTCCCCATGGGTGATAATAAATAAGATTGCACCTTAAACTATAAATGATGTTAGGAAAATAAAATAATCTCAGTGGTAATTGAAATTAACCAAAACCCATGAAAATTATTTAATGAGAGGATCCTTATTATGCATGTATTGGAAATACATTATAAAAATTTACGTTTTTTATTTTAATTTAATAAAACTCAGTGTAATTCATGTAAAAAAATTTACACATTTCACTTCATTTTCATTAAAATTAATACACTCAATTTTAATCATTTATTAGGAAAAATCATTTTTTATAAAACATCAATTTCAATCACTTTTGAAAAAACATCTATAAACATAAAAATACCCTTTCAACATAAATAAGAGTAAATGAGGATCAAACAATAATGACGTTAAATTATTGGAAATAAAAGTAAAATAGTAAGTGTCGCATATAATAAATATATGAAAATATATATTAGGGTAAAATACCCTAAGGGTCACTAAGGATTGGGGAAAACCCTAGCTATCATCACTAATTAGAGAAAACCATGAACTATAGGAATGAGTATTATATAATTGTCCCATGGAAGGATCATTGCATTTACATCACTAAGAATAGATACTGGAAGGGGAACCCATCCTAAACTAGGTTCTCTTACGTAAGAACCTAAGCCTTTTATGACGTTTGAACAATAACAATAATAAATGCATAAAATAATATAATGCAACATCACTAAGAAGTTCCAAATATTCCATAACCATATAAAATCAATAACCCACCCTTGGAAGATTATAATTACAGATTCCAACCATTATAAATTAGTTTGAAACAAAAAATGAGGGTTTTACATCATGTCAAACAAAATTTTTAAACTTTTATTTAAAATTTTACAAAAAATATTCATATTTCATTTTTTAAATACTATTAAATACCAATTTTAAAATATTCCTTGATTCTTACATTTAAAACTCCAAGGATCCCCCACATTAACTTTTGAATCATATACACTTTCATATCTATATATACATATGTCTCCCATTACATAAACTTAAATATTCTGATATTAATTTTCACAAACACGTGGATATGAATATATACCAATATATATATATGGGTATAACTATTCAGTGAGTAACAAATATTTTCAATCCATGTACATTTAATTTAGTACCAGCCATAAAATTATCCATTGATAATTTTTATTTAAATTATTACATGGAATTAAATGTAAAAAAATATTATTTAAAAAATAAATTAATAATTTAATAAAACTTGTGAAAAACAATATAAATCAATTATGTGGGACATTCATAATTTTATCACAATAAGGCAATGAAAATTTATTTTAAATTAATTTTTAAAAAATGTGTAATTATTTAAAGAACCATTAAAATAAAATTAAAATAATGAAAAACATTATTTTCTTTTCAAAAGTATTTAAATATATTCAATATCATCAATTTATATAAAAACTAATTATTTAAAACCCAATAAAATAATTTTCCTAAATTTAAATACATAAAAATGGGCAATCTACCTAAAAAATATGCAATAAAGTCATCAAATGTCCTAAAGATATCACCTTCAAAAATATATAGTTATAATGGGTCTCAAATTGGGCCAAACAATTCCCTTATAACCAAAATAATAATGAATCAGTGGTGTTATAACATAAAACACACTTTATATTGACCAAGGGAAACATTTAATGACTGCAGGGGAGAAGAAGGGATCAAAATAGAAAATATTGGAAAGATGATATCACACATTGGAGATTACACCCAATACCATGGATAAATTGACAAAATAAATGAATAATGGAGGTCAGGAGAGGGGGTGAGGAGCACACATATTTGAGAGGTGTGTGGGATGGTCTATGATAAGGTGATGGGAGAGAATGGGTGTGTTTTGTGTGTTATTGTTTTCATTTTATTAAATTTTAATTTTCTCTTTCTAGATTACATGTACAATTTAATAAACTATATAAAAATTGTAAACCCTTTAAGAGATACCCGAATAAGATTCATGGGTGGCATATATGATTTGACTAACCATTAACCAACTGTATGAAACTATTATGTCAGATATTATAGGTCACCTGCACAAGCTCTGTAGGTTTTAATAAACTATTGGAGCTAAGCTTGTTTTCTTCCCTGATCCTAAAAATCATCTAAAAATATATACTAATAGAAACTTATTTATGTTCCAACATGTTAAATAAATAAATAAATAAAATTAAGGTTAGGTTGTGACAATATCGCGTGTTTTAATAATTTTTTGTTTAATTTAAACCATTTGACCAAATTTAATTTTACTATGGTAATTAGTTTTTAGCTTTAGTAATTAATTATAAGGAAAACATTTATTTAGATATTATTACCTAATTTAACCTTGTTTTTTGAAATGTTGAAAACATTATACAAAATAAAATTTCTATGCTATTGAAATGTTAATTTTATTATTAGCGCACATGACATGTAAATTATTTTCATGTTTGTTTAATGATTAAACATTATGTGTAATAAATAGTTATTAAAATTATAATTTACCATGAAATTAACTATTTTTTATAAAATAAAAAAAATTATATAACTTTATTGGATTTCCAAAACCAAATCTCGCCTTGAAAATATATGTTTAAATGAAAAGACTAATATTTTTTTAAGCAACCATTTAATTTAGTTCTAAAAATTTTGGATATAGTATTACTAACTTCAAAAAATATAATTAAATGAATAATATTACATATATAAATATTATATTACTTAAAAAGTTTTGTAAAGTTCTATTATACTCTTACATAATGATAAAATCAAAAAATTATTATTTTCAATAATACATTATGTTTTGACTAAAAATGAATCTACTATGAAAACAAAATCCATTGGAAGAAAATATTTTTATTCTAAATCAATAAATTATTTCCATATTTTAAAATTTAAATTCTTACAATATTAAATAATTTTTTTTAATAAAATCATAACACATAATCAAACACCATTTTTATTGAAAAATTGGATTTTAATATGTTAATAGTTATTATTCTTAATTCATATCATTTAAAAAATAATTTTTTGCAATAAATTATTAATATAAAATATAATTTATCGAAATTATTAACATTTTTCATGAAATAGAAATAAATATCACATGAAAAACAAAATTTTAATCAAAAAATCAAAAAATTAAATGATTTTCTTATTCATTTTTGGTAGAATAATTTAATTTCTTTCTTTTTTATATTATACATTATATATATATATGATAATATTTCTAAAAATATTCATTCCCATTAAATAGTTATATATGTTTTGATAGTCATACTTAAATATTTATATTTTAGCTAAATATTTCGTGGTTCTGTTTAAGTTTGTGCTATATATAGAGAAAGCTATAATGGACGTAGAATAATTTAAAAGTAATCATATATTAATATCTTTGGGGAATATATTCTCCCCTACACTAAATAAATTACATGTTTAAATTATAATTTTTACTTAGAGAACAATGTAGGTGAGGGTATACTTATTAAATTCATCTTTTAAGGTATAACCTTTAATATGTAATCTACCAAACTCTCTTTGTTGATAAAAATTCATCTTTATTTCTTAAAACAATATAATCTATTCATAAAATAATATACCCAAGTATGTATGTACACTAATAATAAATTTTCCAAAATATAAATTTCCCAAAACCATTGGAATTCATAGTTCAATAAACCAAAATGAAGTCATATATTCCCCCTAGAAATTAACTCTAGTTTAACCCTCAAATAGTATTGAAAACTAGTTTATAGGCCAAAAACTATTAAATATATTTCATACTGCTAAAAATTATTAAAAAATTTATCAAATATATTATAAATTGACATCAATCCCAATGATATTGATACTATATAACATACATTTTCAAAATTATAAAACCCTTTGTTATATGGATATGAGTCACACATTAAACCTATAACATACCCACCCCTTAAACATGTGTTCTTAAATACTCATCTAAAACATTATATTCGTGCTATAAAATAACTTCTCAAGGTTATTTGGACCATTTATTGTAAAATTCAATACAATTTATGATAAAATACTGAAGAATTATCCGTAGATGTTTCAAAAAATCCTCAATATACAAAAATATCATCAATAAATATCACTTCAAAAATTAAATTTATTTAAGATTGTCATGTATTACTTTCTATTATGATATAGCCCTCACTACCACGGGAAATACTCGGAATGTTAGCTTTTTTATATACTGGAATTTTTATCCATTTATTTATACTCCCTTATTCGGTAATAAGACATATTATCTTCATGATATTAAAATTTATTAGCAATATCTCTGTGATCCTATATCTACCAAATATTAAAATTAAAATATTTGTGATAATATTAAAAATATATATATGAAAACATAAATATGAATATTTTATCACTTATGAACACTTTTTTCATGTGACCCTCTCAGGTCATCCTATGAATCTCATTTTTCATTCTTTGGTTACCCATGGTCATTTTTATATTAGGTACTAAAAAATAATTACTTAATGCCATTCCTAAATCAACAATAATAGTTCATAAGGATAGTGATATTTCACTAGAAGCATATCCCCCTTGAGTATCTATTCATATGTGTCGTAAGACATCTTTGTCATCCATAAGGCCACGGTTTAGTTAATCCCCAAAACACCATCTTCAATGTTATACCCGCTAAGAATATATGGTACAAAACTACATACACTTTACAATATTGAAATAGTAATCTAATTGATAATGAAACCACGAACTCAAGACTTTACCAAAGCTCCACTATGTCATCCTATATATATAATTATCACTTAGACTTATCATTAGTGTTTTTTATAAATTTCTCTTATTCAAATAAATAAATATAAAGTACATTATCTTGATATCATGAGGTCATATACTACAGAAAAGGGTTATATATTATGATAAATAAGAAGTAATTAACAAATAAATTATTCTAAACAAACTTCCTAATATAAAAATTTAACTAAACCCTTCCTTTATAACCAAGTGTGATTCCTCATACTATAACTACATAATCTGTTTCACATAAACACATACATTACACACTCACATTGATTTGAGTTTTAAATGGACATGATATAAACTTCCATAATTAGAAAATCAATAATGATTACATCAACTCTTATAATGGTCCTTTTCATGGTTATAAATTTAAATAATTTGTACAAATAATAATATAAAAAATAACACTTCTTTCTCAAATAATGGATATTTTTTCTACTAGATTTAAGAAAATGATAAATTAATTATTTTTCTTCAAAATATCCCATAAATTATTTCACAGATTTTATCCTTATAAAAATGTCATGTTTACTAATTTTATTCATAACCTAGTGAATGCAAACATAGGAAAGGGTTGAGATAAAATTATCAATAAGTGAAAGACAAAATTTAAGTAATGATGGAATAAACATAGAATATTTATTTTGGATAAAATAGGTAACCAACATGAATTCATTATCAAACTGAAACTGAGATCATGTTTTATCAATGAAATAAAATAAGGCATGGATATCAATAATATTGATATAACATGAATGGAATTCATAATTCTAGAAATCCAAAAAAAATATTATCAATTCCTTATACCATTAAACTATCCTATTATAAGAAAATAAAACACCAAAACCTGACTAGTTTTGTATCATGATATTTTTCAACGAATCTATGTGCTATATAATTCTAGGGGCCACCCATCACATGATTATATCAAATGAATTATTTTTAAGTGTCCATTAAATTATTCATACTCTTCCCTATGGAACCTTTGGCGGAATAAAAACCTAGTTATCTATATAATAAAGAATATGGAATATCTGTACATGATAAAATGGGGTTCATATTCATTAATCACCATTAATGTGTAAACATTTCCTAAAGTCAACCAAAGGGATTTCCTGATTATAACCCCTCCAGATAATGAGGGTTGGTAGGTAAAAAATACATATTCATTTTTCTAATAATAATTATATTGTTATAACAACATATGAATTTTAAATAATATTCCCTATGTTTATAGAATAATATTATTTATTGTTTAACATCATCAAATTTAAATTATTTATAATGTGATGTTCACAACATATAGATTAGTGAGTTTATACCTAATTCAATATAGGAATAACATGATCACAATCCATCTAGAGAAATAAATTGGATGGTTTTAAAAAAGTATAACCTTATTTTGACAAGTTAAAATAATAAATATGTTGACATAGATAAAAATAAATCTTCACAAAATAATTCCTTAATGATACCTCCCAATAAGTGAGAAAATTTTATGAAAGGATTAATATGTTTTAAATTTAAGTCTCTATAAGAAAATGATGCAATCAATGGGAAGAATGTTCTAAATATATATTAAATAAGTTTAATACAATGATCATAACTAAATTAATTAATTATTATTTACCCAAAATAAGTTATATGACTTGTGAATTTTCTTAATTATGGTTCATGACATGTAACTTGTCTCAAATAATTAGAGTTCAGACCAGGAAAACACTTACATCTTTAGAAGAATCCAAATCAAAATCCCTTGAAAGAGGGGAAATATATTTAAACTTCAATATATTAATTAGAAGATTATTATTGATATTATACATCCAATATATAGTATATACACAATATAAATGTCATTAGGTGTGTTATTCTAAATATATCTCAAAGAGACAAATTCGAGACGAAAACCATCACCTCGATCTTGATCTATTCGCAATGTGACCAAAACATCTTTAAAAATTAAATAATTTTCATTAAATAAATACCCAAGGTAAATATTTATAAATAAAATATTATATAATATCTATTTATAATAATTATATACTTATAATATTTGGTTATTTTTTACATAATTTCCACATTCGTTGTGAGTAATTTTTATCAGTTGGGACTATTTTTGTGAATTAAGAGTTAGTATATATAAATTTTAAAAATTAAATCACATTTAGATAAAATAAGGTGTTGTAAAAAATGATACAAGATATTTTATAAATATATAATTTCATTCCATGGTAGTTTCTATTATAATCCATGAAGATGAAGTTGATGATGATCATGTTTCAATGATTCTTAATGAACAAAGGGTGATTTATCAATTCATGAGTTAAAAAATTATATAAATATTCCAAAAAAAGAACTTAATTGAATATTTATACCATATAGTAACTTTAAATAATTTCTCATAGTAATCCATTATATATAATTATATTATTTTTCAAGTGGGTGGTTAAACCAACCAAAACAAGTACATGCCTTGATTGATAGATGATTATGAGATTTTTTAGTTGTAATATAATTATAATAGAAGAATAATTATATTATTTAGTGTTTATTATATATTTATATCATAATTTGAAATAATTATAAATATAATACAATTTATATAAAGTTATTACATTGAAATATAGCCCATTTTTCTATTAGTTCACTTGTTTTTAATAAGTAAATTAATGATGATCGTTTGATGATCATACCTTTATTAGGTTCTCTAATTTTAATATAAGATCCTCAATTATTTGGATAAAAATAAAATTTCCTCATCAAAAAATTCAAGAAACCATCAATTATTTATGGTTTTGAAAATAAAATTTATTTTCTCAAGGTCTTGCTAGTCTGAACGTATGCATGAATTGTGATTTCATTTTTCATAATGGTTGGAATTAATGAATAGTAAACTATAATACCATTAATATAGTAAAATTAATGAATATAAATTATACCTATATAATTATATTAGTATTGATTAAATAAATTTGAATGAAGAAACTCAATAAGTAAATCTATGTAGTTGATAATACATACATGAGGTATTTGGATTTTCTTTGGAATTGTCCTTGGAAATGAAGGAATGAAGCTAAATAATTTTGACTATAATATTTTGATTATGGGATATATTTCTAGGAGGATAAAACATAAAAAAAAAATATGTATTAATTTTTATAATTGGTGAGTCTTCAAGTGGTAGAGTGTACCCTTTTTATAATTGAGGAGAATAGTACTTTTGGAAGCACCCATAACATTTTCAATAATGTCATGTCTCTGTTCAATGTTCACTGGAAAAAAATGATCACAATTTGATGGGAATTTGATTTTGGGTAGAAAATCAAATAAAAAATTCATTTTGAAGATATTCCTAACTGTCTTAAGGATTTTGGTTTTACTTATAGCCTTTTAAAAAAATTTATTTTTACCATGGTAATTATTTTTTTACCATAGTGATTAATTTTAATGGAAAAAGATAATATTTTTAAATGGAACTGAATTTAACCTTATTATTGAAAATTTGGAAATCATTATAGCAAATAAAATCACTAAGGATTTTAAAAGTTATTTTTCATATTAGTGAACATAATATGTAAAAATATTTCTTTAGACAAATTTTGTTTTTATCCTTAAATATATGTGTAATCCATATATACTTCTTTATTTTCCAAGCCCATCAACCATTCACATTCTTGGTAATCTTTTTGGTTGATACATGTGTTCCGAAAGAACAACTCGGTCTATTAGTCATCCAATCTTTCCAAGATTGTACGTTGAAATTGATGTCTCAAGTGTGTCGACATATTTTGGGTAGATTGAAGAGTTCTGACAACTTAAGTCAATATTTTTTGAATCCTGGGTGGATTTATGTTCTTAATTCAAGAAATTAGGGAACAAAATGAATATGTGTAAGAATTTGGTTATGATTAATGTGGGTTTGGGATTGGAAAGAGGGGTTTATGATTTTGATGATGGGTCAGCAAATGATAATAGAAGGAAATCATAGGATTGATGCCATGCATTTCATATATTAGAAGAGACTAAAAATCCATTTTTTTCTTATGTAATATCTAAACAAGTGGTTCCCAATGTAGTAAAGTATGATTTCTCTCAGAATGAAGCACACTAGTGGCCACTAGTCCCATAGGTGGATGATGAATTTAGGTATCTGAATTGAAATTTGGATTTTTGTGTGATATTAGGCCCAAATATAATCTATAATAAGCTAAAATAACAAGTATTAAAAATGTAGGGGAATCCAAGGATAGTGATATTACCATAGTGGTGTCTTAGTTCGAAAATAAGGGAGTAACATATGGTGGGACTCCTTATGGAGGAACAATGGAGTTGTTAAAACTTCCAATCAGGGTGAGGTCAAGAGGGATAAGCATGACCATTCAGATTGATAACCGTTTTGGGACCCTGGAGGTCAATGTTTTGAAAATTAAAAAATGGGTTGCGATGCAAGCCATCATTCAAACCGTAACTCCAATAATAATTCACTTAAATCATGGATTTTTTGAGACCTGATCAGAGGATTATTATTTTATCCATGACTCAACAGACAATGTGGTTGAAGGGATAATAAGAGTTCTTCACAACCCTAGGTGGATGAAGTGGTGGAAATCCAATAGGGGTGCATTGAGATGCATTTTTCTAAACGTAAATAAAAAATGTGTCTTGAGGACTACTCGCACCTATCGATGTTGATGGAAAATAAATCAGACAAAAAGAATAAGGAAATGGACAAAGATCCAAATGTTTATATTCCAGTTGATAAGAATAACTCATTTTATCAGAACAATAACAAGGATAAATAGGGTGGTGAAGACAAGGTAACTAAATAGGTTGATTAAAAGATGGAGGATTATCATTCGGAAGTATTGGGGGACAGGGCTATAGTCACAACTGAGGAGTTTCTCCATGATGGCAGGGAATATTAGGAGTTCATCATGCATTCCAAAGAAGAATTGTTAGAATATGAATTAATGAACAAAGGAACTCATGATTAATATGGAAGGATTATTGAGAGGATCCTTCTAGTGGACATCAACAGAGATCAGTGTGATTAGATCAATAGAAAAAAATTAATATTGTCTCATGGATTTAATTAAAGGTAGGTTAATTTGGAAGAATTTATCCAAGAGTGGGACAAGATGAAAAATAATTTTGAAGATCTCATCTTAGATGACTTATAAATGGAGGCCTCTATAATAAAATGGATCCTTGTTAGAGGTAAAATTTCTAATATTCTTAATGTTAACATTAATAACTTAGTAATTCATTTTTCTATCGGTTATTTTCCAATCGTGAACTTTTTTATTTTCCCCTTTTTCATGAAAAGTTACTCGATTAATAGAAAGTTAATTTTTAGTAATATATATCATTAAGTGGTTACTTATATTAATTTAATCTAATTTAATATCTATGTGCTAGTAATCATTCTTAAATATTTATATTATACCTAAATATATTGTGGTTTCTTTTATGTTTGGAATTGTGTGTGGGGTATGTTGTAGAATACACTGACTTATTTAAATGTAATTATATATTAAGATCTAGGAATGATTCAATATACATGAGTTGGGGTGATTCCAGCAACCCAGTTGAAAATCACATATTCCACAATAATAGTGAGTGTTGATATGATAAAGTGGATGTGCTTGAAAAACATATATAAGGTGATATCATGATCATGAAACACACCCACCTAGATAAAAAACACAAAGGTGAAATAAACATAAACATAGAGTGTTTAGGTGTAAACTAGACCACATAGAACCCATAGTATACCTACTTCCACCAACAATGGAGTGCCTCTAGTCATGTCATACCAACCACGTATGGGGCAATGTCCTTCCTCTTAACTAGTAGCTAAACCTAACACATCCTTAAACTAGTAACAGATGTCTCTGATCATAAGTTACCAATAATGGAAAATTTACCCATCCATATAATTTAATTAATCCAAAAAATGAATACTTCATCCTATAACCATAATCTAACCTAGTTCTTAGCTCACCCAAAACCATCACCCAACCTAGTGGTCTTCCCTCCATTAAATGTGATAATGTTTACTTATGGGGGCCTCATCTTTCCCAAAACCAAGAGAAATATCATATACATTTGGGGTCATGTCTCCTACCTAGAATTAGTAAGTATACCTTCATTACATAGAGGTAATATTATATCCTTGGTTCCATAACCCTCATTCAGAAATCCCAGATACATACAAATAAAACACCTATACATGGGGCCACAACTCACCCCAAAACCAATTACACATGCATCAAGGAAATATCACTAAATAAAAACAATTATATCATATATATATATAATCCCAAGGTACAAATTCTTCTGGAAACCATGTATAGAACACAACCAGGGTAATTTACCTCAAAACTATTGAAAAATTAGACACATACCACACATGTTGTCCATCCACCAAACCTCATTTCACACAATTTGTGTTGGAATCCCATGTTCACAACATATTATTTACACTATATTCATATTATTCTCACACTAATGATATTTTTTTTATGCTAAAACACTGTATAATCACTTCCCAAACCCCCAAACCAACCCTCTATAATGTTAATATGACATGTGTGCACCTACTAAGGTCCCATAGTTCACATCATAACACAATAAACCCAACATTGATTAGTTGAACTAATTTAAATATCTTATCCCACACCCTTCATACAAAATTACATACCTCAACATTATTTAGGATCTTTCATACATGCCTCTCCCCAGTAAGGGTCAATCTAATCCACTAAACCTAAATTGGGATTTTATACCAAAATAAATCATCACTGATCAACATACAAAATAATATACCACCATGAAATAAAAAACACTGTAATAAAATTAATAATAGGATATACTTCTAAGTAATCATGTTTTATAAAATATATCATCTTTATCATAAGGTTATATAGATAAAAACACAATAGAATACCTCCTAGTTTTCCATTTAAAATTAGTAGAAATCATTTTTTCAAAAATCATTTAGAAAATGAATTTTAGTTTTTTTACTAACACTATAACCATTTCCCAAATTCCCATTAAAATATTCCTTAAAACAAAACCTTTTTTTAATTTCCATTTCCAACCCCATTTCTCAAATCACCACTTTTCCAATGAAATTCCATTTTTCACACCCATTTTTAAACAACATTTAAAAAAGGAAACTTATATGCCCCTTGAAAAATGACTAATATTTATATTAAAATCCTATAGAGGATGATTGAAATTCCTACAAACAAGGCACATCCATCTAAATATTTAGAACGTTATATAGACCATTTTGGACCTTGGGCTAATGTGAGATCTTTTATATATATACTGAGATCACATAATTCAGGAAACATATACGAAGATAAAACTACTGATGTTACACAAACATATAATAAAAAAAATTACAATGATACTCAATAATTACAAGGCCAAAAATCCAAATATTTAATTCATAATATATCCCTAACTCATACCGATCACCTTTGAGTTCAGGAGAACTTATGTCATCAATAAATATCAACAAATTAATAAAAAAAATTAAAACCACCAAATTATCATAACTATCCTAAAAATCACTAACAGATCTGATGATAAAAAAACATGACTGATAGGGTATGTTCTACTCTTGATATACAACCATGCCTAAGAAACACAAAACCCCTTAATTAAACACACAACTCAATGGATTATTTTTTCTAAAATAACAAAAAAAACTAACTATATGGATAACAAACGTTAATAATAATGAATAATGATTTCTTCAATACCTCATACTAGGGTATCCTCAAAATTATTCACACAATGTCCCCATGAAGATGGATGATTTCACTATGTTCTAGTGAAATCGTCACCACAAAACCCAAATCGGCAGACCAAAAATGTGAGGGGAAAAGAAGATGAACAAATTGAAGATACAGGGGGACATCACATTAAATATTCATCATAAATCACTCCAAAATGATCTAGATTAAATTGAGAAAATTAGGAAAAATGGAGGAGAGTGGGGGGGGGGGGGGTTTACCTCCCCTATTCTAGTGTATCTGGTAAGAGGAAATCCCACGAGGATTCTAAAATAGAAATCCCCACAAAATTGGAAAGTTGAAAAAAATACATCTGAGTCATGGAATGATTAAACGTGTCATTGAATAAAAAAATGGGTAGAGAATACATGAACCTACCTAAAAAATTGCATGTAATAACCCACCTAATCCCATTATGACCACCTACTGTTGTAGTTTTTAAGAACAGAGGTCACCTTGACCAACCCAATCATCCACCCAAAAATCCTATGACACTCACCATGCCTCAAACTACATCCAAAAAATGCTATTTAGAGATTTTAAAACTACAAAATGCAAGATCCAATTCTTAGTATTATAATGAAATCCTTTTCCAAAGTCAAAATTTTATTTTTTTTATAAATTCTGTCATCCCTAAAGGGATGAGAATTTTACAATATCGCAACCAAAGCATATATCCTCCCCAAGAATACTTGGAGGAATTTTAACTAATTTTATTGACATAAACTAGTTGAAAATTCACTAATAACACTCATTGTTCCATCTCAAAATTCCCATCTAGCTTCTATTGCACCACTCTAAAAACAATGTCTCAATACACTAACCAATCCTTCAAAATCACAGTTTAATTCTTAGATCATGTAAATAAAGTCCCAAATAATAATCATGATGTGGTTTCCACCTCTTGGTATCTAATATTTCGCAAACACCAGTTGGTCCACCTCTTACGTACTTCTCCCAAAAACATATATTCTCAAATTTTGATGCATCTTTTGAGCACAATGAAATAATACCTAAAGGTACTGTTATCCATATGAACACCCACAATGAATTTTGAACACAAACTGGAGTATAATTTCTTGCGTTGATTATAAATATGCCCCTCTAACCATCACACTCTTCTAGTGAGGATCAACAAACCCAATAATGACTCTCCCTTATATCACACTACCACCATACTAATATCATAAAAACACAAAATCTTTATCTAACAATACACCTAAATCCAAAAATCATGTTTATATAACCAAAATAATACTATAAATATATCATTAATCGATTGATCAATTTTACTATTACCATGATCTTTCCAGTATGATTGTAATTTATTTGTTGTTGATATTATTCTACTCACCATATAAGTATCCTTATCATCAACCCCAATGTTTCAAACACCATATCTATACTACCCCATCTTCTGAATTACCAAACTCATTGTGGGAAAATGATCAACCCGCTCACACATGAGTGCCATCATGAAACACAGTTCACACAACTCCAGGATAGTGATCGACCATACCCATTATCCCCTCAACATTGATGTGTAAAATAATAACTCATCCTTAGAATTATCATTCTCTATTCCTTAATAATCCACCTCCAATGGACCATTCAACCCACTTGTGGTCTCTTCGATAAAAACCACTCAAAATCACAATTTAAGTGGTCCAAAATATAGAAGAGTCAAAACTAAAATCTAGAAACATGATCCAAACATAAAATACAAACCTCATGACCTCACAATATGTTTCAACTCTAAAACATATATGAAATACCCATCATAAGCATAATAAATCACACATGTATCTCCTTATTAACTGTTTAAACCCATGAAACATGGCCTATAAAGGAACCAATTTATTTTTGCATCACCCGACCATACTAGTCCACAACCACCAACCTTACATGGAGGTTATAGGAAAAAATAAAACATCATCCAAATTGACAATTAAATCATTTGGTTCATTCAAATAAAGTACAAAAATTTCCAATCTAACATGTATTTAATAGGTCCAGGTTTCTTAATTTAAAACCTACATTAATCATTTACACCTGAAAAAAACTAACCTGATCTATCAAAAAACCATTGGAATCCATGGGTTTTCAAAAAAACTAAAATAATAAAAATCATTATATTTAAAAGTTAGTTTCCCAAAAATGATCTTATTTACAAAAAGAATTTTTAAATCCAATTTCAATATAATTTTTCTTACATTTTCTCTTAGCCTAAAAAATCTAATCATTTAAAAATCATAGTCTCAATGAGTAATTTCATATAAAATATAATTAGAAAGGTAATTTACAAAAACTAAATGATATTTCGTGAGTTTTATTTAAAAAAAATTCTTTTTGTTAAAGATATATATTTTTTCAATAACAAAATATATTGAAAAAAAATTTCCCTATGGTGCCCAAATAATCAAAATCACAATCATTCAAATAAACACATCAAATATATGTTTATATAATCACATCATATAATATAATTGAGAAAATATAAATATTATAATATTTTTCTTCCAGAACTAAGTGAATATAATGACGAAATATGTTAAAAACACAACCCATAAGTGCATGTATCATGCCCAAACCATGCCACAGTCATTATGTGTTAACAAATCATTGTATCATTGATGATCTCTAAACTCTCTGTAGTTTCCATATGTCCCCCATTGTGATTATTAATCTAACTCAATAACTCACTCATCCATAATTTCCTAATCCCATAACTAGACCTTTATTGCCAATATAGGTTTCAACAATTGTTTTACTTTCTAGAAAAATTCTCATTCATCCACCCAAGTCACAAGAAACTATCTCCATCACTAAACAACACCATCACAACCCAAATATTCTCTAATAACTCTTTTTAATGACAATAATAGGATCACCTAAACCATTCCTAGGAGAGGACACTACATGACCATATTTCCCCCTCAATGTACATTATAGGGTTTCAACTAGTATCAAAAACCTATAAAAGACAAATGGAAATTGTACCCTAAAAACCAAGTCATAGAGGTATAGTTGATTATATTGAATGTTAATCATTAATTATCCATATAAAATATATCATATAGTACTACAAATATAAAATAACGATCCACCAAATCCCCTATAGTTTAGAATAAAAATCAATACAACTAATTCATTGATGAAATAACACATACAAGATTCATGCAAAATAAACATGTCATAACAATAATTATAAATAAATTAAAAACATAAAATCATCTAGTACATTCATTATAAAATAGAATTAAACTAACATTAGTTGAAATGTACAATAATAATCATCTTGAATCATCATCATCAATAATATGCAAGGCATGTACCTTATGTTCAAATCCATAGAGAACTTATTCCCTAATAGAAAACATGAATCTCTAATCACATACATGAAAATGAAATTCATGTATATAAGTATGTGTTGATTAGAACAACCCTATAGGAAACCCCAAATTCCTTAACATTGTTGATAAATGATTTGATTCATATTATGTGCATGAAGTGCATATATAAGGTGAAATAATTCTCTTGGAACACACCCACCCAAAAATATAACATAAAGACATAATGAAAAAACACAGTGGTCCATCAATTGTTAAATAGAAAACCTCATAGTATGATCATACCTCATACAACTAGTGTCAATGTGTTTAAATTAATATAAAAAAACCACCCAGTGAGACCAATTCCAACCCCAAGAACTAGTTTATGAAGATTATACCTTCATTAGGTAGATTTGGATTTCTCTTAGCACAAACAATCACATGGGAGAAATATACCCATACCCAAATCATAATGAAACCACATGAGTATTATTATATCATAAAACCATCATCTACCCTGGTTCAAAGATCAATCAGAACCATCATCCTACCCAGGGGGTCCCATTCTTGAACATGAAAATTTCTTCCCAAGGGTGCTCTATCTGTAACATCCCAAGTAAATAAAGAATATTTTATTTTCATGTTTATTAATATTTGTGAATTAAAAATTAATTTTAAATTAAAGTTCATTCAATTATCGATGGAGTACTCGACATGCAACAATGGGTTTCTCTGAAATCTTATGTTGCACACAATGCTGAGTCAGACTAAAAAAATATAGTAATATAAAATTATTTTAAATGGTAGTTAAAACCTAGAAATTTTATTGGGTGGAATGAATATAACTAACTAAAATATTATTATACATGTTTTTTAAATGTTATTACATTTATCCAATAAAATTTAGATGCTTAAAATGTGAATGAATCAAATTTTAATCATAAATACCCTAATATTCTTTTAAAGGAAGATTTACCGTATTTTGATGGAGAACCCTTTAAAATATATTTTTCTCACCTTTATAAGTTATATTTGGAAACATAATATTCTTATTTATAATTGGGTCATCAAAATTTACATTGGATGACTGTTTTTTATTTTTCTCATAATGTTCATTTTTTTAATGAATAGTGATAAATACTGCATTTTAATTCAAAACAACCTTTTAATCTAATTTATTTATATAGATAAATTATCTTTTTAATTGTTTTAAACGTTAATTATATTATATGTTTACCATTGAATACATTGTTTTTCAATGGAAGTCATGTTACTTTGATATTAAGTATAAACATGTTTAAATCTTACGAAATTATTATTTCTTAAAAACACGCTTTTTTATTTTGACAATGGGAATTAATTATAAATTAATTTTTGAAAAATATTTGTTTTGAATTTTGGAAAATGTATTCCATATTTTTAATCAAGAGGTTTTAATTATATAAATAGGTATCTTTTATTTTTATACCTAAGTAATAGTAACTTCTGTAAATATTTTATTTACCACTCTTAAAGGCTAAATCTGGTAAAACAGGAAAAAAATAATATTATAACAATATTAAATTATCATAACACGTTTCCTAATAATATTTTATGATACATGTCCGACCATTGGCATCTTTGGGACGATTTGGTACCCCATAGAGCCACTTGTAAGTGAAAATGACACTTTATAAAAATTAATTTATAGTTAAGGAAAATGTAATATAAACATATGTATTTTAGTAAAAAAGCATATATGGGGTTATATAAGTGATATTTCAGACTACAAATAGCCATTAAAAATATAAGTATATTTCCTACATTATGGTATTTTATTTATAATTTTTATACATTAAATAAATAAATGTATGTATAACACAATGATGATTTAATTATTAGCTCATTAATGAATGTTTTAAATAAATGAGATTATAAATATAAAATATATTAATTTTTAAAACTTTTTATGCCATACATGAGTTTTCAAGACAAGTATGACTTTTTATATTTGAATTAATAATGTTTATTCTAAATAATCAAGTTGGTTGGGATTTTTATAAGTCATGATATGAATAATATATAAATTGACATAAATGTGTTTTGAAGACAAATATTAATTTATTAATAGTTATAATAATAATAAAAGTAGAATACTCATCCAAATGACATATATGATGTCGAAAATGTCATTAATGATCCATTTTGGTTCTCTTTTCATTTTATTGTAAATATATTAACCATGTAGTATGAATATACAAAAAGACATTGTAAAAGTTAAATAAGATAGCAAGAGGTTAAATAACAAAGATAACAATTATAAAATATCCAAAACCAATGAAATTATTATTGGATTATTTTATTTTGGATTATATTCATCTTATATTCTTATTTAAGTAGTTGTGGTCCTTTTTAAACCTAATATAATTTTATAACAAAATAATAATTTCAATATATCATAAAGAGCTTTGTCTCCCTCTTATAAAAGGGATGCCACCTCTAACACGTTACACTCAACATTCAAGCCCCTTGTCTCATCCAGAATATGCTTCAATAATCTTACAAAAACCCTTTACTCTACCTACAAGCATTCTATTGGGAATAAGTAAATTCAATTAATCTTTTTTGTTCAAACCAAAAGGAGTTACCCGATTTAATGGAAATGTCTTCCTTCAAGTTCATTGATTTTATTTTCCTTATACAACCCCCTAAACTCCCTTTATTAAAGTGTTTTGTAACACCATAGGTGTATTCAATATACATGGATTTTTTATGAGAATTATTCTACCTACACTTCCACACACCTCCATCTAAGGGATACGAACATACTGTTTCTATGGGTGGTGAACTACTGCCTCACGAAATGATGATTATTAAATTATATCCTACCACCTATAATGGTGTTGATTATGATGGAACTATATCTACATGTGATATTTTTTATATTTATATTTTCTCTATGATTCTATATTTTTCAATTATATCAATCCATTATGGTTTCCATAATGGGAAAATTAAAAAAAATCATTTGAGGAAGTGCAGACTACCGCCCCCTCAAAGTGATATTACTCGTTTATGAAATACCTAGAACATTTATTGGATAGAGTTAATGAAATTATATATGATATTATAATAGAATTATAATATACCTTTGTATCAATAAATTTTCATTTCATTAGATATGAAATAGAAAGAAAATTAGTGTTCATGTGTACGTACGGCTTACCATCTCCATGAACAGGGAATTTCATTTCTTATCGCCAAATGTTGTGTAATTTTTTAAATACATATATATTATGGATATAAATGATATCTAAATCATGAATATAAGTATAGAGATAATTTATTTTAGACCGCATGGGCAATATGTAATTATAACAAGTTCATTTTTGACTCAAATTCTGAACATAGACAAAACGTCCTATATGAACTCAAATAATTAACTAATTGTCATTTCAAGGTAATAATTGTTTTAAATGGAATAATAAACATAAATTTTTTTTGAATAAAGTTTAAATTATCATAGGTTTATTAATCATGTAATTAATGAATGAACAAGTCATGTCGTACATGGGGTACAGGATCTTATTAACCCAATTTTCATTCTTTGGGTTGATCATGTACATTTTGATTATATCATAACATGATTATGTGAAAAATAAAATTTGATTTACTATCTTGTATTTAAACTTGATTTATGTTTCTTATTTTAAATACACATTATTAATCTGTTTTATTTACAAAATGATCTTTGAAAAAGAACCATTCACTCTCCTCTTTTAGTCAAATAATTATTTATGTTATTCCATTTAATTTAAACATTCTTATCTCAGGATATTTTCTTCTATATCTTTATTACTATAAAAATTATTTCTAAGTGACGATTGACCCTTTTCAATCCCATCAAATCATTTTCTGAATTTTAATGTGACGTCGTTAGGATACCGAATTTCT
This sequence comes from Viscum album, assembly GCA_963277665.1. Classification (NCBI taxonomy): domain Eukaryota; kingdom Viridiplantae; phylum Streptophyta; class Magnoliopsida; order Santalales; family Viscaceae; genus Viscum; species Viscum album. The sequence goes on from OY728120.1 coordinate 182,492,228, forward strand.
TAAAGGGACTATGTCTCAATCTCCTTTCAGAAAGGCATATCTTGTTATTTTTCACCATTATTATCCAATAAGGTGTATATACTACACATTAAAATATTATATCATGAATCCCTTTATTCTCAGGATATTATAATATTTTTATGTTATTATTTAATTATTTGTTTCAATTGTTTCTCAAGTGGTAAGGTACCCTTTAACTAAAACATCATTTTAAATGTGTAAATGGTTTATTTTTCTGAATCTTTCTCACCAATGTCCATGTTTTAAAAATGGTTTTACGGATTTATTTATATGTACATTAATATTTTAAATTGATATTCCTTTAAAATATTCAATGTGGTATGGGACACTTTTATTTAAAAAAATTATTATTTTTAAATGTTTTAAACTTGTCTTTTAAATTGGATTGATTATGTCAATATCTTGAACTGATATCTTGTGATTGAAATGTTGAAATGTTATCACTCCATTATGTTTGTTCATGTTTTGTGATTATGTTATGGTTCTTAGGAATTGTTCAAATATATAGGGTTTTCCACAATAAACATGGTGTGGTTGAGCCTAAGATAGCTCTCCAATGCATTGGGTAACATGATAAAGGTAAATGTTAATGTCTCTCTTAATAGATTTAGGGAATATACTGTGATTGATATTAAAATGTAACTCTCTACATAGTTGTGGAAGAAAAAATGAAGTATGTTATGGATTCCAAAAGTTACCTTAATGATTTATGATTTATATATGTTAATCCTCAATCTACTGATTTTATTAGATTAGTTAATGATCTTATATTTGTATGTATTGATGGACTAATGATTTCTTTATTTATTTTATTACCCTCACTGAGCTTTTTAAGAACATCCCATATTTTTGAAATTATTCTCACGGGTTATAAGGAAGGTTTATGGAAATAAATAATTTAATAATATTTATATCGTGAAAATAATTCATGTTTTATTTAATAATATTTAAAATTGTGAAAATATTTGATAGAGTAAAAGATTGTACGTTTTAATATTTGAGATGAAATTTAATAGTCATGGCCTAATTATCTAATACTCTAAACCTGAATTAATTCTCAATGAGAATTATTATGTTAATTAATTATTATGTAATGTTTACGGGTGGGGCAATATAGTTGGTATCAGTAGTTAGTTTAGATAACTTTAGAGTTTAGGGTGTTTTTTAATATTAAGTGGCATAACCATTATGGGTATAATATTAAAGAGATTCATAGTTATTTTAGTCAAATCAAATCAGTTTTAGAGAACATGAATACGCATGTCTTAGTTTTTACCATCATCATAATATAGTATATGATGATTTTATGGATATTCTGACATGAACATTTTTTGTTTTAGTATATGTATATATCTTGCAGGAACCAAGGTAATAATAGATGTGAAATAAACTAGGGTGGTTTTCATAATAATAAACAGAAAGAAAAGGGAGTTGCAATGAGAAGTCTTGTGGTTAAAATATGTTTTGGTTATTTTTGAGGAATTAATATAAGTTTTTGAAAAGTTATAAAATTATATGGTTTTAGAAAAAGGATAACCCACATGAAGGGTGACGACTCATCATATCCAGTAAGGATAGGGGAATCAAACCCCCAATCTAAGGGAGAAAAGGGTGAATCGCCTACCACTAGCCTACATGAAGTCACTGGTTAGTATTAATAATTATTTGTAGTCAAATGATCTAATAGATCATGAATAATTTGATTTTGGGAAAATATATTTTATCAAATTGATATCTTTAGTATAGGAAAATTATTTGTTTATTAAGTGATGAAGGTTATTTTGGAAGAAATTTTCTCTTTTGGTAATATGAAATGCCTATGTAAAATAGAATACTATAGGATTTCATTTTGTAGTAATGGTTGAAATTTTATTTTGGAAGAATCTATTTTTTTTGGACATAGGGTGATTTGGGTTATTTATGGAAATGATTAACCAATAATAGACAATGTGTGATTAGGATAATTACACTTTATTATAATACATTAAGAGTAGTCGATTTTATTTGGAGATAAATGTAAAGATTTTATGTGGAAGATTATGTGATTAAACCCTTCTGAATTTTTTATTTTAAACATAGTTTGGATTATATTGAATAATTTTAAGGAAAATTGTGTATTAAATGGTCTTTTTTAAACTTTGGGTACTCTTTATTCCATTTTGGAGATTCAGTGTAGTATTTCTTTTTATAAAAGATTATTCTTTTGGGTATTATTTGATCTCGTACTAACCATTTTGGTTTTAGTTAATGTCTAAATACAATGGAAATATATAGTTCATCTTTTTTGGATTATGTAATTCAATAGAATTTTATTCTAGAGATTTAGGTGTGACCAAATCATCTTGAATAATCATCATTTATAGAAAATATGATTTTTTTATATAAACATATTAAGGGATGAAACTCTACTTGAAACGTAACTATATTTCTATATGCTCTTTGTCAATATAAAAAATAAACTCTCTAACTTTATTAAATGAAAGTTAAGACAAAAAAGTTGTCCATTTAAATTTCCTACTGGGAAACCAAAGACAACTTAACCTTTAACAAGTTTGTGGTTTTCTAGTGATTAACTTTCTCTAGATCATGTTTTCTATCACTCTCCATCAGAACATCAAACAATTTATCTCCATCGTATCCATATTTTCATGGAATCCTAGTATGGGTTATCTCACAAGACCTTTTTAATTCTATTTATTTAATTTAATGTGATAGTTTTGTTGATTATTTTTCCAATTTAGTACTTTAAATAATGTTTCTGAGGCAAATTTTAAAATTGCGAGGATGCAATTCCCAAAAGCGGGGAAGGATGTAACATCCCAAGTAAATAAAGAATATTATATTTTCATATTTATTAATATTTTTGAATTAAATAATAATTTTTATATAAAAGGAATGCTATGATCGATTTCGAGCCTAACACACAAAAATGGGTTTTTCTGAAATCTCATGTTGCACACGATGTTGAGTCATATTGAGAAAAATTATATAATATTATAATATTATTTTAAATGGTACTTAATGCCTAGCCGTTTTATTGGCAGGAATGAATTGAAATAAATAATATATTATTATAAATTTTTCTTCAATTTTTTTACATTTATTTAGTAAATGTTAGTGGCTATAAAATTGAAAGAATCAAATTTTAAGCATAAATACTCAAATATTCATTAAAAAGTCAATTCACAGCCTTTTGACGGAGTACCCTTTTTAAATATAATTTTTGTCACATTTTTAAGTTATATTTGAAAAAATAATATTCGTATTTAGAATCGGGACATCAATATTTACATCGGATGAAATTTTGGTATTTTTTGTTAATTTTTTTGATAATGAATAGTGGAAAATACTGCATTTTAATTCAAAGATGCCTTTTAATCTAATTTATTTATATATTTAGATTATATTTTAATTTTTTTTAAACTTTAATTAGATTCTATTTTTTTCATTTAATCCAATATTGGTCATTGAGTGTAATTTCACATTGATATTGAACATAAACAAGTATCAATCTTTTGATAGTTGTTATTTCATAAAAACAGGCTTTTTTGTTTTGATAACGGTAATTAATTTTAAACTAATTGATGGAACATATATGATTTGAATATAGAAAAATAGATTCCCTATTTTAAATCAGGTGGCCTTAATTTTGTAAATACGTAACTTTTATCTTTAGACATTATGAATAGTAACATCAGTTAATATTTTATTTACCTGGGTTAAAAGGTAAATCTTTTAAATAATGGTAAAAAATAATATTATAATAATAATTTACCCTAACATGTGTCCTAATCCTATTTAATGAAACATGGACAACCATGGATATCCTTGGGTTGATTTTGGGATCCCAGGGAACCACTTGTAAGTGAAAATGACACTATATCAAAATTAATTTATAGGTAAGGAAAAAGAAACACAAACATATATCTTTTAGTAATAAAATTTTTATATGGGGTTATATAAGTGATATTTTCAACTCTAAATTTTCATTATAAATATAAAAAAAATTCTTACATCAGGGTATTTTATTTATAATCCTTATAAATTAAATAAATAAATTCATGTAAGACACAATGATGAGGTAATTATTACCTCATTAATGAATGTTTTAAATAAATGAGAATATAAATATAAAAATAAATTTATTTTGAAACATTATATGATGTACATTAGTTTTAGAGATAATTATGACTTGTTATATTTGATTTAATGATGTTTATTTGAATTTATCAATTTGTTTTGGGTTTTTTCAAAAGTCATGGTATGAATAGTGTATAAATTTACATAAAAGTGTTGTTTAAATAAATATTATTTTATTAATTGGTATAACAATCATAAATATATTAATTTTTACCAAATGACATATATGATGTTATAAATTTAATTAATGATTCATTTTGGGTCACTTGTCTTTTTAATGTATATATATTAACCATATAGTAGGAATATACAAGAAGACATGGAAAAAGATAAATAAGTTAATAAATGGCTAAATTAAAAAAGATAAGGATTATAAAATATCCAAAACCAGTAAAATTATTATTCTATGATTTTCATTCAACGTATATTAATCTTATATTATAATTTAATTAGTTTTGGACCTTTTTAAACCGAAAATCATTTTATCATAAAATAATACTTTCAAACATTCCTAAAGAGCCCCTCCTTGCTCTTATAAAAGGGACACCACCTCTAACCCATTAATCACAACTCTCAGGACCCTTTTCTCCTCCAAACTCTGATAAAAAATCATCAAACATCCCAATATCCACCTTGAGACCTTACATAGGGAAAAAGGAAATTCAATAAAGCCTCCTAGTTTAAACCAATTGGATTTCCTCGATTTAAAGGTAATGTATTATCTCAAATTCTTTTCTTTTATTTCCCTTATCCAACCCCCAAACACTCATCATTACTTTATTTTATAAAAAATAGTATTATAAATATACTAGATTTTTTTTGTGAGAAGTATTCTAACAACACTTCCACTCACAAGTAAATAATTGATACAAGCTTACTATTTCTGTGGATAGCTAACTACTGACTCATGAAATGATGATTGTTCAATTATATCCTACCGCCTATCATGGTGGCCATTTTAATGACACATTATTTACATGTGATTTATATTATATTTAAATTGTCTTTATTCCAATGTATTTTTCATTTAGAGCATACCTTTTTGGTTTCCACAATGGGTAAATACGATAATTTCATTTGAGGAAGTGGGGACTACCGCCCCCTCAAAGTGTTATGACTCATTAATTATATATGTGGAATGTATAAAGGATGGATTTAATGTAATTGTATATGATATTATACTAGATTTATAATATAACTCTGTATTATAAAATTTTCATCCCATTAAATTTGAAATAGTACTGAAAGTAGTGTTTATACATATATATTTCATACCATCTCCATGAACGGTGCATTACATTTCTTATCTAAAAATGTTATGTACTATTATAAATACTTATATATATATATTATAGATATATATTATATATATGATATATAAATCATGAATATAAATCTATAGATAATGTACTTTTGACCACATTGACTATTTATAATTATAGCAAGTTCATTTTTACTCATGTTCTAAACATCGACAAAAAGACTGATATGAACTCAAATAATTAAATAATTTTTATTGCATGGTAAAAAGTTCTATAAAAGGAATAATAAACTTTAAAAATTATTTGAAACAATTATTAATTAAAATTATTTTATTATTCATGACATTAAATAATGAACGAGTCAAGTCTGACACGAGGTATCGGAACTACGTAACCCAATTTCCATTATTTGGGATGATCTTATACTTCTTGATTATATCATGGTATGATTATGTGTGAAATAAAATTAGATTCACTATATTGTATTTATAATTTATTTATGTGTATTTATTGTTAATACACATTATTGATCTATTTTATTTACAAGATGATCATTGTAAAGAAACCATTCAATCTCCTCTTTTAGTAAAAAAATTCTTTATGTTATGTTTTTTCATTTCAACTTTCTTATGTTGGGATATGTTATTCTATATGATTATTTTTTAAAACATTATATCTAAGTGATGATAGACCCTTTTCTATCCCATCATCGCTTTTTCTGAATTTTAATGTGATGTCGTTAGGCTACAAAATATTTTTAAGTGAGTACATATCAATCTCTTTTTTATAAGGCATATCTTGATATTATTCACCTTTATTATCCTATAAGGCCAATATACTACACTTTGAAATGTTATATCATTAATATCCTTATTCTCCTGATATTTATTTTTTATGTTATTTTTTAATTATTTTTTTTCAAGTATTTCCCAATTCGTAAGGGACTCTTTAAAAAACATCATTTTAATTTTTTAATGATTTATTTTTCTAAATATTTCTTAGTAATTTCTATGTTTTACAAATTGTTTTATGTATTTATTTTTATGGAAATTAATATCTTAATATGATATTTCTTTAATATTTTCAATGTGGTACGGTACACATTGATTAAAAATAATATTATTTTTAAATGATTTAAATGTTTCTTTTAAATTGGATTTATTAAGACAATATCATGAACTGATATCTTGTGATTTCAATATATAAATTTTATCTTTCCTATATATTCTTTCATGTTTTATTATTATGTTGTGGTTCTTGGTCATTTTTTATGTATATGGGTTGTTCTTTGATTAACCTGGGGCGGGTGATCCCGATATAGCTCTCTAATGAATTGGATAATGTGACAAAAGTAAACGTTAATGTTTCTCCTAAGAGATTTAGGGAATATTCTGTGATGGGTATTCCAAACATAACTCCCTACATAGCTATGGGAGATACAATGTAAGTATGTTATGGATAACAAAATTTAACTTAATGATATATGATTTCAATTTTTTATTCATAAATATTATGATTTCATTAGGTAAGTTAAGGTGATTATGTTTTTTATGTTATGATGGACTTATGATTTTTTTTCATTTATATCCCTTATTTTTCTTTTTATGCTCATAGAATGTTTTTTAAATGTTTGTCATAGGCTACAATTAAGGGTACAAGAAATGAATAATTAAAGAAGATTTATATCAAGAAATGAATTCATTAATTATTTAAGGAGTTTTATTATTGTGAAACAAATTGGTTAGAGTAAAAGTGTCTACATTGTAATATTTGAGATTTAATGTAATAGTTATGTACTAATTATCTAAAACTCCAACCCTAAAAAGATATTCAATGGGGATTATTAACTTAATTAAAGAATATGTAATGTATAAGGCTGGGCCTTACACTATTCTACCCTGGAACCAAGAAAAATATCATACACACAGAGGGTCGTATGATTTACCTAGAACCAAGTATCATTACTCTATTACATGTCGTTCATATCCCACCTCTAGAACCTAAACCTATATTTAAAATTCAAACATACTTTGAAATGAAAAACATATACTTTGGAGCCATAACTCACCCTAGAATTGGGTGCCACATGGACTAATGGAATACTACCATAGAACATCATTTATATCACACAAATATATTCACAAACACTATGGGAACACTATCTTCCAATAACCTCATATAGTATATGACTAGGGTATTCCACCCCATAACCTCATATTGTATGCACCCATGGTATTCTACCCCAGAACCTCAAACACTTTGAAGAAATACCACATGGGATGGACATAGGCTCTGACCCATATAACATGATCATTATTGAAATCCCATGTCCATGAACAATCCTTTCCACTAAATCCATATCAATATCACAAATATGATTCGATTTCTAAGTTTAAACTCTTAAACATCCCTACTTGTACCATGTACCAACCCTTCATAGGGTTCACATGATACTTGGCTACCCACAAAGGCCCCCCTAGGTTACATCATAACACAAAAACACTAAATGGTTTCCTTATTCAAATTTCTATCAGTCCCCCATAATCATCATTATATTTATAATGTCCCTCAACATCCATTTGGGTCATTTAGACCTATAATTACTATCGAAGGGGTCAGGAATATCAATTCATCCAAAACTGTTCTTTTAGACGAAAATCCAAAATAATTTACCATCACTCACAATCATAAACCATCATGCAACAATACAGTCTGTAATATAAATCACATCATGATCCACATCAATGAAATCATTTTTTATAAAAAAAATATGTCTCAATGACTCAAAAGGAACAAATAATCCATGGAATTCCCTTTCATATTTCCTATAAAAAACTAATCAAACCTTTTTAATAAATCATTTGTTAAATTATTCAGGTGTAAATTTACGCATGCTAATCCCATTTTCTATATTCATATAAAAATACCTTAGAAAAAACCCAATTCATTTTGAAATATCATTTCAAAATATATTCCACAAATCACCAATTTTATGATGAAATTCTATTTTTTTCAAACCACTTTTCAAACAAAAATTATAAAAAGGAAACCTCTTTGCATAATGAAAACTAGTTCATGAAACAACCCAACCCATAGAAATGTATAACAACCCTCATTTAACCAGGGCACAACCATATAACCATTTAGAGAGCTATATAGTCAATGTTTACTTTTAAAAAACAATGTTACCATAATAATCCATGGATATATCATAGATTACGTGTAACATAAAATCATATAATAAATGTGATTTACCTAAAACATAAAATAATTAATTAATAATGAGATTTTTGAATTCTAAATTCACCTACCCCAATAGGATATCCATAATCTGTACTAATCTTATGACTACCACCTCCAAGTCCACAATAAGTGATAGTATTAATAAACACCATCCAATTAAATTAAATTAACATTTAAAACTAAAATCATAAATTTACATAGTAAACGATAAACTCTTTTGAAGTGATCATGGTCATAAACCCATTAGTAATGGGGTTTGGACAACTCCGAACACGAAATGGGGGAGAATCAACATAAAATACCTAAAATTAAATACCCAACTCAAGGAACATTTTCTCCAAAAATCACCCAAAACACTATAATAATTCATAAAAAACAAATATTAAGTTGAATTAAGAATGGAGACTAGAATACCTCCCATCGAGACATCCTCTAAAATCCATTAATGATGGCCCCATCAAGACAGCAGAATTCATAATACTATTGTTAAATCATCTCTTCAATACCGAACTAAAGAACCAAAAATTAGAAGGGAACGAATAATATGTATAGGGGAGTATAAATATATATCTGACCTCTCTAATGTGCAATGAATAATTCCCAAATATTTGAGTCAAGAGTGGGGGAAGGAATAATAGGAGGAGAGGGGGTTCCAAATCTCCTCTATGCTCACATGTTGGGGTAGAAAAAGTCATGATGGGGTTTTAAATTAGAAACCCATGAAAAATATAACTTGGACATTAAAAAAACCAAAAACTAGTCAATGTTGTGGCAATGGGGGTTGTGGCATGACGAAACCAAGGAATAGAATCCATGACTCTCACATGAAAATTTTATAGTATCGCCCACCAGGTGAAACATTAGCATTTTCTACTATAGGATTTTAATTTCTAGGTCACCATGACCCCAACCTAATGCCCATATAATCACCTAAGACACTCATCATGCCTCAATACATTTAGAAAAACAATCTCTTATAGATGCTACAACTGTTTACATTCTTAACTAATTCATGGTTCTCAAAATAAACCCCTCAAAAAAATTAAAAAATCGAATTCTTTCATAATTTCATATCTTATAATGGACAAATATTTTTATAAATCCATATAGGTATATACAAAATTTTCATGTCTCTCATTTCCTTCATTTAATATATTTAAGCCTCAAAAATTTCCCCAAAGTGATTTAAATAAATAATTGAGTGTTTTTTATATATATTTTTCCAAAATGGGTACCTTGTGAAAGATACACATTTTATTGAATTTTTACAGGAAGATATCATATGGAATATCTGGCCCCACATTATGGTCTGTAATTACATATCAAATATTTGTTTTTAATAATTCATTTTTCAATTAATATTTCAATACCACTAAGGGATCATGAATAAATTATTATATTTAATATTTATTCATTAATAGTAATAATATAATTATTATTATCATTCAGAATTTTTTATGTGTGGTATAATGCCGCCTAATATCTCACAAAACCCACCCAACCTTATAGAATGGGACTCATTATCCCCACCCCCTCCCATGGGATGAGAATGTAACACACCAATATATTATATGTATTTTATTTGTAATATTCATCAATTATTTTATATCTTTATTTAAATGCAACATTGTGTTTACATGAACCACATTGCACAACTAAATTATTATGATTAAAAGTGATAGTTTTCGCTTCAATGTTGGATTGGTGGTTAGGAATATGGATAAATAAATTATAAAAAAATTTAAAATATTTATAGAACAAATTCATTGTTTTTTAATTTATAAAATCATTTTAAAGTAAAAATATATATATTATTTTGAAAAACAATTATTATGTAAAAAATGTGATATTATCTTAATTAATTTAATTAATAATTGTAAAGTAATTATTTTTATGAAATTTACAGATAATTTATTCAGTTAAATTTATTAAATTTATTCAAATGGTTTTTACTAAGAACAAGATAAGAATAAATCTTTCTTTAGGCTTAAAACACATTTTTCTATGATAAATATTCCTTGTGTTTTTTGAGTTTTTATTAAAATAAGATTCCATTACGTATAGAAATTAAATAATGAAAATAGATTATAAATTTTGAATAATTAGGTCCAAATTTGGTTTTTATTTAAACTTTACTTATGATCATTTTAAATAGTAACAGCGGTAAATATTTTTCCCACTGTTATCTATAAATTAGGTAACTATGGTTAAAATAATGTGAAAATGGTTTAAAATTAAATATATCACCCCTATATTTCCATTAAAATAGTTTAATTATACTATACTCATCTAATATTCAAATATATTCCAACTTTATTGTGTTTTTCTGTTATAACTCCCTTAATATTACTTTATCTAGAGAATAAATTGAAAATTTTCATCTCAGTGTATAAATAATACTAATATTTTTTCATTAAGATAAAATGATTTTATGATTTGTTCTGAATTTTTATTTTAAATAAAAATTAGTATTTTTTGTCATCATAATTTGATTTTAATTTTTATTATTATAATAACTACCCTAAGTAATTACATTTCCCAGACATTCTATTTATTCAAGTAATAGAAAAATCAATTAAATAATTTGAAAAATATTAAAGTAATTCAATTTAGATGAATTGTTTTATTACAAAAAATGGATAAATATATCATATTTTTGGTGTTTTAAAAGTTTGTATTCAAATTAAATATCAATCTTGTTGTCTTTAATGTTGAATTGTATGAATAGTCTCGAAAATAACTTTAATGGTATCATAAATGAAACAATATATTATTAAATGGATTAAAATACAAAAAAAAATATATTTGGCAACGTGAATGGGATTTGGTTGACCATAAAATTCATTATCCACTTATGGGTCACTTTTCCGTTAATAGTAACTTTCATGACCACTAAAGAGTAATAGAATTGATATAATGGTAATCATTAAAAGGGTTAACAATGATTAAAACTATGAAATTTATTTCAAAACATATAAATATAAATAAATTTTATTATATGAGAGTATTTTGACTCATAATCCAATATTATAAATATATCAATTTTGGGCCTCCTGATGATGAAAAATTAATTTATATTACATTAATACAATAAATAATTCTTTGTGTTCCTCTCCCCTCACTTATAAAGGGAAACCTCCTATTATTCATTATTCACAAATATATATATATATATATATATCCATATATATCACACAATCCTTTCTCTAATACCATACTTTTATAGCTTAATGTGTAAGATAAAGAAGGTTTCTCAATAAATAAGTATAAATCTTAACTGAGTACATTCAATTCCATTTCTTATTTCATCTTCTCTATACCAGTGGTATTCATCATAATATTATTAATTAAGTATAATAAATATTCTTATATATTATAATTATGGTACAACCATTTTCTGTTGTAGTTAGTGGCCTCAAACCAACTACAATATAATTTATGATAATAATTTATTCATGGATTTTAATATTAATAAAAACCTTATCACATATTGAATGTTCTTCTATGTGATAATGTAGGTGATAATGTCATAAGGAGAGCTATTTCACTAAATGGTCATAGTAGATCTCTACTATGATGATAACTCGGAAGTGCCATGACATTATTCTTTAATATATGTTCTGTAGTCGGATGATGTTATTTTAGGGACACAAATAATACAATCCAATACAAGTGAGAAATAACTAAAAATTGATTCACCTTATCATGGAGTACGCCCTTGGTAATATCTAAGAAGATATAATTAGAATGAGACCCACTGGTAGGAAATAAAAATTTCATAGTGTCATTGAATGTTCCTATCTGTGGATGTGTGTATTAGTCCTTAGTCATTAATATTATTATTAATGGTTATTAAAACTCATGGGCTTAGATGTATTGACGAAACATATGATGACACACTGTTCGAAGGGAGGTACGATATGTTTGGTGCATCATTAGTAATAATTCATTAATAGATAATGAGAGAAAGGACTTGTCCCTTCTGTTCATTAATGGAAGTTGTTATCTTAGTCCCCTTGATGGAATTGATATACCTTAAGTAATTCCATGGCCATGGGGATGAATAGGAAAGTTCAATTATGGGAGTTCAAAGAAAGTGTAATCAAGCACATGGGTTGATGAAACTAACATGCAACATACTTGATTTGAGATATCAAAACAAATGGATTACATTACATAGTAAGAATTCCTAAGAGGTGACACATCATTATGACATTAACTTCTTTCTCTATGGGTTCCTTGGTGTGTTTCATGAATATAACCTTATAAATTATATTGTCTTTTCCAAATGACACTACGAAAGATTCCTAGAGGGTCACATATGTAGTTTATCAAAGTATATCAATTAAATATTCATTTAACATCTTAAATAAGTATTATTCCTGATAGTTTTTTAATAATTATTAATGGATGAATGATCGCATTTATATCGAAACTAGTTCTTTTAAAGAATATATTGTCCTAAAAATAATATATTTATGAGAAAATAATATAGTTATATTTATTTGATAAATAAATCGTTATTATTCATGGTCTAATAAATGTTGTGGAGGAAATAAATAAAATTAAAAAAATGTACACATCGTGTATATTAAAATTCTTGTCATGTAGTTTTTCTGAGGATTTTCTAGAAATAATCATATATATTTAATTACTTATTATTTGGCATAATTCGCTATGCGTTTGTTAAGTGGTAATAATAGTCAAATTTTATTAATATACATGGGGTCTTACTAAGAATTAAATGAAATGAATAAATGCTTCTGGGTAATTAAGTCTTGTTATTATTATATGTATTTTAAATCTGAATTTTATTATTCTCTTTATATCAATCCATTATTTGTGGTTTTTCAAAAAAGATTGGGAGAAATATCTCAAGCTAAAAGATAATTCCATTCCTCCCAGAAAGCATTCATGTTTCGAGAGAGACCCTATTCCACCAGATCAAGGGGAGCTCTTTGGAAGTGTGTGTGATGGGTGTACCCTAATTTAATTTTATTATTAACAACGATCAATCTGAGATCCATCACAATGATAAAATCCCATATAATTATAATGATCATTGTTAGCGGTAAAATTAAAGGTGCTTCTACTGCATTTGGAACCTACATTTTCCACCTCATTTCCATAAAATTTGAATATATTGTATCGCTCATACATATGTGTGGACTACCACATCCATGTAGTGATATGATTATTTTTTCATCACCCTCATCCATAGTTGTCTATAATAATCAGTTTAAAAAATTTATATTATATTTATGATTTAATAATGTTTTTTAATGATATTTTGTTTTATAATTATTTTTGCCTTTTCATTGGAAAATGAAAATAGTGTTCATTCATACATACAAAATACCTCTTCCATAAATAGTGTAATTCATTTTCTATCTATTCATTTTATGGATGATTATTAATATTAATTTAATGAATATATATCATATTTATATAATTATTAAATGTTTATATATTTTGGAACCACCATACATATACAAGGACTAGAACTACCCAATTGAATATTTCATAAAAAAATAAATTTGTTAACACATAGAAATGATGTTTTTAATAAGGAATTATTAATAAATATGTGTAGAAATTTTATAATTGAATCATATATTGTATTATGGATATATAAATATTTATGTTATATAATTATTATAAATTTAAATTTTTTAAAATTGATGTTAGAGAACCTACAAAGAATGACTAACTTGAGGTAAGGCTTTTATGTTCTAATCTCATTTTTATCGGGATTATTTATGCTTAAGGTTCTGATGATTAAAACATATTATATTTATTTCCAATTTATAATTTATTTTCTTTTCCTATATTCATTTATGGATATTACATGTTTTTGATTAATTTTCATTTATTTAAGTACTCATGATACTATAGGAATATTTTTTAAGGAACAATGACATTCGTTTACTATTTCGTAGGGAATATTTTTCTTCTATGCTCGTATTTTCTTTCAAAAAATTCATGAATATTTTTAATATTTTATTTTATTTTTTAAATTCATTTTTATCAATTTTTATAATCATATAATAAAATTAAAAATAATTTTATTATCTTTTTTATAATATGGTACTTTTATGTTTTTACAGAAAATGTGATGTGAATCATTGTTTTATAAAGCACGACATGAATACATTATCCCATTGTCAATAAAAATAAATGGTTTGAAGCTTTCTTTTCAAGTTTACAAACTTTTTAAAATATTTTTTCATTAAAATTTTATAAAATTTTATAATTTATATTACTGATATTAAATTGAAAATATAATTTTCCTCAATAAATGTTTTGTTGATCGTTAAATGAAAATTTTGTCTTTGTTGAAATTAATTGTTGATAATTATGATTCATTGGGGAATAATTATGTTATATCATCCTTATTGTTTCTTTGTGTTGTATAAGGTTATGATAATAAAAAATTTATTAAAGGAATTTTTTTAATGTGTAATGCAGTGATTGAATGAATAATGCTTTCATGATCTTATGACATACATATGAATATATTATTATTATGTTATAGGTGGGTCTATTATATCCCACTAATGATTTGTCTAAATATTTATGATTTATGAGCTCAATGGTAGCATGGTAGGTTATCCCCAACCTAAAAAATGGTACATAAAAGGCTATCCAAATCCTAAAAGAGGATACAAGAGAGGTTATCCTAAGTCTGAATGAGGGTACATGGGAGGTTATCCCATGAATAGAAGAGGTTACACATGATCTCATTCCAAGTTCAATGTAATAACATTGGTGTTTATCCAAAGATTAAACTGTGATGAATGTTTTGGGGTATCATTAACATAATATTGGATGATTACAATTACGCCAAACATTATGCCACAAATTTATGACATAATATTGAGCCAGTATTATTTTATCATGGTTCATATTTAATTTATATATATATATATCATATATTATTGTTACACCCTGTATTTTTTGAAATATTTTTATCAACTAAATTTAATTTCATTGATAACATGATCTACTGGAAACACCTAGATCAAATAAAGCACGATATACTATTAATATATTATTATATAATATTATATTTTAAACATATCCATTAGATTTTTGGGTATTAATAATACTAACTAAGTTATTAAAACCATTTGAAATAAATTCATATGTTATTAATTAATTAGAACTGAAAATAAAAAATAATATTTGAATATAAAACAAATATTTTTTTGGAAACTATTTTTATGAGTGTAATGTGTTATTATCATAACCAATAAAAATATTCCCTAGTATGGAATTATTTAAATGAAATTTATATAAAATCTTTTATATAATTTTTTTTATATTTCCCATGATATTTTTTCAATGCATGGGATAAAAATAAATCAATTTTTATGCTTAAGAATATATGTTTTCTAAAAAGCAGATTCATTGTGTTTTATAATAATATTTAAATATTAATTTTTCCAACATTTAGATTATTTATTTTTAAAAATAATATAAAATTTTGAAATCAAAATTTTAAAATTATATAATAGTGATTTTTTTATAATTTTTTTAAATGATTAATTTTTTGATGAGTAGTGAAATATAGTAATTTTAATTAAAATGTTATTTTTATATTAAACATATAAAAAGTCAAATACGAGTTTAAAGTGTTTTAAAACGTAAAATTAGTTAAGTATTATTATTATTAACCCAATTTATATCATTTTAATCAATTATATATTTAATTTTGACCTCAAAACTGTTTAAACATAAGGAAACTATATATTGGGAAAACCACTTTTCAAAGCTTTTTTAGGTTTATTTATTAATTAAATTCAAAAAATTATGTGATTTTAATTTGAAAAAGTGGATTAAATATTTTTAATCATAATAATTAATATTATTTAATAATTTTAACACTCATTTTTCATAATGAATAGTAAAAAATAGAAGAAGAAACATTTTAATCACAGTTAAGGTTAAAAGAGTTTTAGAAGGGGTTAAACTAAAATGGTAGGGATTAAAATGACAAAACAAATACAATAAAAACCAATTTTTTATCTTTATTTATACCTTAACCATTTTAAATTTTAACATGATCCATTGGGGAGCTATGTTTCCAATTATGTGACTTGTCCTTATTTTAAAACCATTAAAATTACAAGTGTGCCACCCAACAAAGTTATAAAAGGGAACCTCCTCTCCTAACCTATCTACACTTAAAAGAACTATTTGGTTTGAAAAATACCTACCCAAATCATTTTATAACATACATACCCATGAACAGGTGACCTCTTTTATCTTAAAACCTTCTTATTAAAGATTTATATGTAAACCTAAAGAGGTAGTCTGAACAATAGTTATTGTTCTTAACTGAGGTTTTTTATTTTATTTATTATTCTACCTCCATAAAATCTTTTTAGAAAATGATGAAATAATAACAATAGTATATTAAATATAAATATATTTTATTCAGTTAATTTTATAACCTATATCTATCTCCTCTTCCATCAAATGGGAAATGAAATAGTATATAGTGTGTGTGGAAGACTACCACCTCTTGAATATATATAATTAATTTCCCATCACTGTATATCAGTATTGTATATACTTATGTATTTAATATATATATAAATATATAATATTTATGATAATATTATTATTCTAGAATTATAAGGATACATTTACCTTCTAAACCTTCAATACATAGTAAAATGATAATGTCTCTTGCGCGTATGTGTGGACTACCACATCCATGAAGTGATGCACTATTTTTTCATATTATTTTTACACTGATGTTAATAATGATAAATTTAATGAATATATATGATATTTATGATATAAGAATTATTATATAGAGTATATGTTTTTTTGGTTCTTTCATTCCATCCATTGGAAAATGAAAACAATGTTCATGTGTATGTATGATCTAAAGTCTACATGAGTACCGGAATATGTTTTTAATGTATAATTTTTATGGAAAAATATATATATATATAATAAATAATATATGATATTTATATCACGATTAAAATTATTTATATGATGTAACCATGATAAATTTATAACGAAAAAAATTGTTATACCAAAACATACAGGAAAGACAATGCTGTTATAACCCTGAAAATGATTTTAATGAAGAATTGTTGATAAAAAGGAGAAATTTATTATAATTAAATCATATATGTCATGATATATATTATTATAAATATATAATAGATTTATAATTAACCAATATTTATTATACATAATGTTTGGACACATATTATGGAACTCAAACCTGAGGTAATTGATTTTTGTCTCACCTTTACTTCCATGAGACACATTCCATATTCACCACCTGTCTATTTTAGGCAGTGTACATATTTGAAAGGAATAAATTTTATGATTATCAATATGAAAATTATTTTTATTTACATGTCCATATTTTTATCTCTCTTCCATGGGGCTTATGATTCCACTGTTACCAATGTGGTAAGGGATTTATTTTATGATCTCATTGCTTATCCAAATTGTTTTTTAATTATCTTATAATGATGAAATTTATTGATATTACTATAAAAATATCATTAATTTTATTATCCTATAGTTATTTTTATGTAAAACATGTTTCCCTTTAATTTTCTTCTTTTTCATAAATTAAGAGATCAAAATACTATTTTTATGGAAAATTGACATTATTTCTATCTTCGATCAAAAATATTTTCTCTTATATGACCACGATTTCGAGAAATACCTTCAAAAATATTTTTACTACTTCCCAATGATTGATTAAATAAATAATTACGTGTTTTTTTCATTTTATAATTTTTTAAAGTAATATTTTGATCATTTTTCCAAAAGATGTATATTTGACCTTTTTAAAAAAATGTGAAAGGAACCTTTGTTTTAATGAATATATCATAATAGTAATTTCCATCCATTGTTACCGCTTAATGGTTGGGGGATTCATTTGTAATTTTCTTTGTTAGATTCAACCAAAAAAATATTTTCATATTTATTGGTTATTTTTTAATTTTAAAAGAGGTTTTTTTCAATGTGGAAAGTTTATTTTCATCATTACTATTTTATTAATATATTTATGGAATTTCTATTCATAAATGATAACAATATTTGGCGTTGATTATGTTTTACTAGGATATTATCCAATGGTATATTCCTTATTATTTCACTGGATAGTTTATGAGTATTGATGGTTAGATGTTTATGAAAATCCCATTAATTATCCATAGGATAAGCTATGCTGGAATGATGAAATATTTATGAAACCCATTTTCATTTTACAGGTTATAATATAATGATATTATGAATATTTTATAATTTATACCACACATATGTATGGTTCTCAATATGTGGTCGGTGGGCTGAAAATCATATATCCCTCTAATGAATTGGGTCAATTATTATATATCATGAGATAATAATGGGAAACAAGATGATGTGCATGATCCACTAGGGGAAACAAGTCAATGTCATTTTGTTTCTAGGGGAAAGGGATATGACTAAGGTGAATTTGGTTTGGCCATGTGATTGATTATGAGGGGATCAATTTCTTTCAAAATCAATAACGTTGGTTCACCATTGTCTCTCTTAGCAGAAAGTTTCAATGGATCCTCTATCCATAACTGGGTACATACCTTAATTCCACATGCGTCTATCATTTTGGGGTTTTAGACCTCGTGAAACTTAAATAATCACCTTGGTCAAGAAGAAAAGAGATCAATCTCAATACACTATCCTTTTTTTGGAATTATTTCCTATTATAGGACTCTCTTATATATTCAAGTTATGTTCGTGAATAACTTCATAATACACATATGAGACAGGTTTCCCTATAAAATGAACATAGTTTAACCCATTTTATTTTTTTAACAAGGGTATATCAATCATGAATCCATCTATATGTATCTGATGTTCTTCATCAATTTCCCAATAATTAATATTAACTTATATGTTGAAGCTACATAACTTGGAACTACAAAATTTTCTTCCATGAAGGGAGGTGGTTAATATTTTGAGTTGTGTATTGAGCCATTTTTTAATGTCTGACATATCCTACATATTGAACGAATATAAACCTATGTAGTTCATTAAAACAATGAAGTTTAACATCGGGAGGGATTGATATATGTATAGGAACTTAGGCACTATATATTTGAGATCGAGGTTCAATGAGACACCTAGCATACCCTGGTTATAATAGGAATCAGAGTTATTGTTGTTTGATTAGGCCCTTGGAACTGTCCCCTTGGTAATTTCCCTTATATGTGGGTGTTTTCATAATTCCCTTCATTAGGGCTTATATACTAAGATTTTCATTACCGATGGAGATTCAATATATGAATCATATGGCTATTTCTCCTCCCTAAGACAACAAGAATTATTATCGGTGTGAGAGAGAAGGGATAATAATAAGTTATCCTCATAGCATTTTGATGCAGAGCTTATGTTCTGGGACTACCATTATGATGTTTTAATATGGAGACTGGGCCTTAGGGAGGCATCCAACATATCCTAGTTATGGAAATATTTATAGTCATAAAAGTTCAATAAGCTTCTCATTCTAATAATGGATGTGGTATAATGACTATCCCATGGGAATGATTGGGTCTTAATGGTCAAAATGTAGAAGGCATAAGGGGTTTTCCCTAAAATGGGTTCCCATTTGAGATAGGGATCATACCTTAAGATGGAATCCTTTGTATCCTAGTTTTGTAATGAATCAAAGTTATCATAGCTTTTTTAGTTTGGGAATACACACTGAGTGTTCCCTAATATAGGATACATATCATATTATACCGTTGATCAAGGCTTACACAATGAGGTTTTCTTATATGAATGATATAATCATTGTATCTCCCAAAACCCATGTGAGTTATTCTTAGTGGAGGAAACAAGGGGTGGAAGTTAATTAGTCTCATTACACTTTGAATGTGGGGCTTATTCACAAAGACCAACCAATTGATTATTAATATATATCCCATGAATTGGGGAGGAATTCTATGTATCCTAGTTTTGGCAGGAATCTGAGTCATCATAGTTCCATTGATTAGGGATCACACACTAATATTTCCCTTATAATTAGTTTTTACACCATATATATGTACAATGTTAATCTTGGGATGCAAAATTAACACTACCTGTTTCATTCTTGACCTATTTTGATTGTCCTCTCAAAATTCCATGATTTTATTCTTCACATAGAAGAGGATTTATGTATTAAATGTCCAAATAATGGTGTGTGACCAATTTTACTTTTCTAAGGGATTTTGCATAATATGGATGTATTATATGAAGTATGACAAATGATCTAGGGTCCCCAATCTAGAAGACATCTCAAGACCCAGACAACTTGAACTTGAAGTAATTTTTCAACCCTGGAAGACATACTAATATGTTTTTTCATGATCCAGATCACCAATTGGAGGCTTAATATAGAGAACGGGAATCGGTGAGGTGTCAAATGTATCTCGGTTATGGAAGGAGTCAGAGTCATCATAGCTCCATTGATTGGGTCTTACACATTGGTGTTTTCCTTATGATTGGTACTTAAACATAGAATATTTACGATGTTATCAAGTCCTAGGATAATAGATTGACCTGGAATACATTCATGTGGGGCATGAATTTATTATCTTCTCAATATACATTGATCATCTTCTTGGAAATTTATAGGATGTCTGTTTGACATGTCCAAATAAAATTCCATGATCCAATGGACTGGTCTGAGGGACACAACATAACATGGATGACCTGTTTGATGGATATAGAATGATCAATTCTCACTTGTCTATTGGACAACAAAATACCCAACCATCTTGTCCTAGAAGCCATCGCATGATCCTGGTTAACATTTTTAAAGGGTGTCTCATGATCTATCTTAAAATCCCTTTTGTCATTATGAAAGATAGATGAAACTCTTAGAGTTCATCGTGAGAGTCAGTGTGACAAGTCTTAAAGGGTTATGTATTTCATTGAGGAATTTTCCAACCGCCATCATGAAAGCTAGTTGATATGTCTAGGGGATGTCATTGGATCTATCTACAAAACTTTGAGTGTCTCAAATTCTCTGGTTGGGTTTTTTGAAGGATGTCGTGAGAGCCCATTGATATAACTTGGTACTATCATGAGACATAAAATACATGTACTAATTCTATCATATGATCTCGGGGACATGTCTAAAATTCATTGTGATGCCCGGATGGTGATCTGATAGGGTTTCATGAGACTTGAGTGGCAAGACCTTGGGGTTCCATGTATCATTCTCTTACATGTCCAAGGTACTTTTCATGATCCAAATGTTATTCCAAATGAGTTTAAAATGACCTAAAAACATGTCCTAGTTTCATCGCATGACCCATGTGGTTCATTTCAAGTGAAAGTAGATGATTGTATATGATATTCACACAATTATCTCATCTTGTAGTCTTTGTTCCATCCTATTATTTCATATGACCTATATTTCATTAATTTTTCTTTTTCTCATGTCTTCTGTGTTTTAGATGATATGTGAAATTTACATTACATGACCCACCATAAATCCTTCGATTGATCTATGAGTGATCACACGAAGTTGTTATGCATGCTGCATGATTTATCTAGTTTTCTCTTGAATATACCTGATTGAATTATTTTCATGTAACGATATTATCCACTCTGTGAAATATTCTCTGGTGCATGGGTTCATTGATGAAATTTTACCAGGATAAAGTCTTATTTTTTATAGAGGGGTGGTGGATTCATAGGCCTCTCCACCCTTATTATGTCATGCTCTATGTAGTGTATATCATACAAATCCTGGATGGAGTCATTGGAGGGATTTGATTTCATTTGTTTTCATGATGTATTTCGTAGCATATTTTGGGGGCATCGTATGATTCTCAGAAACCACAAGATCATCGCATCAATGAACTATTTATTTAATTATTGACCATTAAAGGGGTATTTCTGAATCTTGAAAACATATCGACAGTCTTCTATATTTTCTGGTCGATTTGTCTAAGTACATTCACAAGAACAAGATCATTGTTGTAAGGCTTTCGTGTGAACATTGATGCCTTATATAGGATATTTTTAATGAAAATTATGGATTACCAAGGGTTCTTTGTCAGATCAAACCGTCATTTCATGTGGTCTTTCAAGACCTTTCTGATGTGTCGCATGATTCTTACAACCACAAAAGGCTTCCAACATTTCTCTTTTATTTCCTTATTTTATTTGTCAAAGGATTAGGGCTCTAGGGAGTATTCATGAGTGTTGTGGAATACCATCACATTATCCATTGGTGGTGTCTCATGTGACCAACAAAATATGTTGTGGTGATTCATGATCATGTCATATAAAACCCTTTATTCTTATTTTCATATCCAATAGTGGAAAGAGAGACATCTTGTACAAGTAAAAATCCATTCATGTGATGGGGGGTGACATGCTAGTGGGATCTTATGCGACTAGATTGACATGTAACAGGGATTTACACAATGTCTTTTGGGTTGAATGGTTGTATAATGTGAGTTT
Source organism: Viscum album (assembly GCA_963277665.1). Taxonomy (NCBI): domain Eukaryota; kingdom Viridiplantae; phylum Streptophyta; class Magnoliopsida; order Santalales; family Viscaceae; genus Viscum; species Viscum album. Next base: position 182,515,378 of record OY728120.1, read on the forward strand.
TACAACTACAATATTCTCCAACATTTCTCCTTTTATTTCCATTGTTTTTTATAAAAATGTTTTGGATCTCAGGATATTTCTTGATTGTTGTTGAAGAAAATCACATAATCTATATGTGATGTTTCATGTGATATTTATGACCACAAGAGGATGAAACCTTTTGGATATTTCCCTCATATTTTCCAAGGATTTCAAGATGGCTTGCTAGGGACCCACCACCTGATAATTCATCTTTCAGGGTGGTGCATCTCTTTCTACCACTGCTTGATCAGTGAGTTTTTGGGAGGGAATCTATAGAATAACAAGGCTTTGTCAAAGGGTCTTTGTGGGATCTTCCAAAGGTGATGTCCTTCATGAGACAATATACATGACCTTCTGTAGGACATTCTCTTGCATGTCTCCTAGATGTTCATGTGATCCATGTGATCATGGTCATTTTATTCATCCATTGTATTGTGCGAAACTAATACTTGTATTAAGGTATTTCTTCCATTGGGAATTTTATAATGCTTAATTAGTGGTTGTCAACATTTCACCTCCCCTAGGACTGACAACTATTAGGACTATGGATCAATTTCTAGGAATGTAAATGTCTGACTAAGGATTTATCATTGTTCCCAATAGGGGTCTTGGGAGATGTTTTGTCTTCCAGGTGATGTTTTTTTATGCTTCAAAATTCACTATAAATATGTGAGGGGAGAGTAATTTATTAACAAGATACTCAACTCTCTAGAGATCATCTGCACTAATTTTGTCACATAACCTTGTTACAAGAACATTCAACAATAACCCATTAGAAGACTCCACTGTGAGACTATTTTCTTGCCTGCTGCTTCGCAATAATTTTATTTCCCAATCCCTCAATCAAATCAACCATGAACTTTTATTCAATGATTTTTTGAACTTTTTTGTAGGGATGCACGCTCGTCTAAGGGGTTTTTAAGGATCCACTGACTTTATCTCATGTTGCTTTCACTATTTTACATCTCGTGTGAACATTTCAAGGGAATGTGATCATGAGTCACCTAAGGGGATAGACGGTTACATGATGACTTATGGGTTTATGAGATTCACAATATCTCTAGGATTCAGGAGATTCAGAAATCCTTTATGTTATCACAAATGATCTATTGGTTCATGTGATGTGCATGATACTACTACTTTTATGTCATTTCATTGATAAGATTTAATTTCTTTTTTCTAAAATATGGCACATAATTTTGGTCAGATATCATCATGCTCTCATTAAATTTCATCCAATATTTCTAATCAAATGTCCATTATTTCTAGAAACTACAATGATTACCCTCTATATAAACTGAATTATAATAATTATATTCTAAAATAGATTCTTCCATTCGAGCTTTTAATTTATCCATTCTCACATAGACTTCCTCTATATGGATTTGTTGTTATGGATGATGTTTTCATTCCTCCATCAAACTCCAATCATCCTTCTTGATGGGTTTCAACTTCTATTGAATTAATTTAGAAGATAATTTATGAGGATGGAAGATTGGTTATAGCTCAATCCTAGGGGTTGTCTTATATATTGGAAAAATATCACTTGGGTCCATAAAGCTATGATTTAACTCATCAGCCCATTTCACACTGATAATCAAGTATATTCCTCTATTATATGAAACACTAGAGTAGTGGTTGAAGATTGAAATGACATATCCATTATTGGGGTAACTTTTATGATGATTGGGAATGGCTATTATAGGCCACAGAAAGAGACTTAGAGTTCATGAACCAATTATATATTGTCCATCTTTAGAATTGGTGCGGATGCAACAATTTATTTTCTATCCCATGTCTGATATTCTTAGAGAAATAGTTAGCTTTTGATGTCCTAGAACCAACTCATTTCATTTATCCCATGGATATGTTGGAATTATACTATAGGATATCTACCAATTGGCTGGGATCCACCCTCTCAGAGAGATGTATGATGAGATCCTTCATACCTAAAATGTGTAGGATGAAAATATAGAGACTCCATTATTGGTGGGGGAAATGCACATAATTGTGAGAGAATAGATATGAAACAGCTGACTATACACGAGATTATATCTTTTAAAGAAAATATCAACATTTTACTTTGTCACAATGGAGCTAGGACAACGGTTATGTGCCCCATTAGTTCTCTTCTCGCAAATTTTGTGCAAGTTTCATCACCTATTTAGCCATTTTGGAAGCTATTGATCATACATCAAGGTGATATTGAGTGAATCTAGCAATATATCCAAGCCTTAGGTTGGCATGCTTCATGGTTAGGTTCCTAAATGGGTGGATTTTCAATGATGGGGAATCATGTTCAAGAATATGGTTCACTATGCTGGTGTTGACATCACGACTAGAAAAGAGAAGGTTAATTAATCATGTAGAGCTAACCATTCCATGCCTTTACTGTAGAGACCTGAAGCTTCATGTACTTGAACATTACATTACTTTTACGGAATACTTAGTACATAACAAAAAACACCCACACAAGGACCGTAATAGTTTATTGTCTTTGGAAACTCGGAATATAATCTTCTAATCCTGGTGAAAGATCATCAACATCTCCCATAAAGATCTTCTTATTTTTTATACCTAAAACCTTTCTTTATATCCTGGGGAAAAGAAAACTTAAAAGTGTGAGCTCAAATGCTTCGTAAAGGTAAACAAAAGAAATATCAATCACATCATATACATAAGAACATAGCTTTTGGAAATCTTAACCTGCAAAAGAGCTTATAATACCATAACATGGGATAAATCATAGAAGTGAAATGTAATCCCAATAATCCTAACATAAAACATGAAACTTTGTGGCATACACACATAATCATAGAGAACCATTTCTTATTAGTCAAGACTCATTGCCAAGACTATCTTAGTGGACAAAGTCCATTTCTGAACCGAGTTACCCTCGTTTCAGTCCTGCTTCACTGAACCGGTATAACCTACCGTTCTAGCCATGTCTATCTCATGAGATATAAAATCTTTACCCAATTCATTGGAGGGAGATATAGGTCCCACCAATATTATAATGAATCCTTTCTTATGTGTGCCACAAAATCATAAATCATACATCATCGCATAACACATGTAACAAAAATGGGATTCTTGAAACATCAAGACATCATAAAACAAATCATATAAGGTAAATGACTTCATAAAAATAATTCCCTCACAACATAATCAAATCAATGTAATAATAGGGATAAAAACATAACCCTATATTATCTTAGATGGAAAATAATTTTGATAAAACATTTGAACTCCATTCTTGAGGAAAATATCTTTTCTACTTCAAAAACACTTTTCTTTTCTTAACATGTCATTCAATTATAAACTAAAATAAGTTGATTAAAAATAAACTTGAAAACTTATAAAGGAATATTCTTGGAAATAATGTTTTTAAAAATCCATTCTTGCCGTATAAGTTAAAAAAACATTCTTCGTACTTTTGTCGGAAAAGTCAAAAAGTACCTCGTACGAAAAACGACAAAAGATTCTTTTATTATATTTTACTAAAAATTCACCAAAGGGTAAAATTGGATTTAAAAAAATTTAGGTGGATGGAAATAATATTACATATTGAGGAAACATGGATGTGGATTATAAAATACACCCCAGTAAATGCCAAAGTAAAAACAATCTCGGATAAAAATGAGATTGTGATATTTTCTCTTACCTTAGGTCCGACTTGCTTTGTACGTGTCTGAACCTCCTGTATAATGATTTAAATCATGTTATTGACTTATTACAGAATCATATTCATTGTTATTATATCATATATGGTCCACTTATGACTTTATATTACCCGTTCTTTTGTAAATTCATGTTAAAGAAGCGTTTTGGGTAAAATCGTTTCATTTATCGTAGGTGTTTGGACTTATTGTTCTTGACATTATTATTACTTATATCATGATTTACTTACTTCCAGAATATAATTTATGATTTATATATCATATATATTCAGTATATATATATATATAATAGATGAAATGAAACACACCGTTCATGAAGACGGTAGTCCGTATGTACGCATGGACGCTACTTTCCTTTCCTTATTATCTTGAATGGAAGTAAGTAGATGACATATATATATATATATATAAATCCAGTAGATTTACCATGTCATTATTTCCATTATTATTCATTATATATACTTTATAATCATTCTGTAATGGTTAGCATGGATAATGAATCTCATCGCGTCGTGGAGACGGTAGTCCGTACGTACGCACGAGCGATGATATCGTTCCCATGGTTGTGGAATTGTGTTGAATTGTATGTATACTATTTCAGTATCAACATCACTTTATAATAATCATATATAGTTACTAATTACACAATTATACCCATCCTATTAATGGGGTGGCGGAAAATAGATTACAGCACGGCGTGGAGATGGTATTCCGTACGTACGCATGCGCGGTGATTTCCTTTTTCCGTAGGATGGATAGAAGGTTAATTAGAGTTGTTTCATATTTATGATAACATATCAGTATATAATAAATACTGATGTTATTACTTTATCATGAAACAACTAATGAAGAAGAAGTTGAAGAAGAAAGAAATTGGAAAGGATCGGTAATGGATATTACCTCTTTTTTGAATTGCTTCTTTGAGACCTCCTTTTAGGGCACTAAAATTGGTCTTTGAAGAAGAACAGGACCTCTATAATGTCTCTAGGGAAGTTTAGATGATAAAATATCAGGTGTTTGACAAGCTTTAAGGCTCAATGTTGTGTGAGGAAGAGAGGGAGGAGGTTCCCTTTTATAAGGGAGGAGAGGGGTACCTTTGGAATAACTTAAAATATTATTTTATTATAAAGTCATGATCGGTTTTAAATAGCTCCAAATTGATTTATTTCGAGGCTAAGGTGGGGATGGGTCGAAATAATCTCATCCAATATATTTTAGACACGTTTAGGTTCCTCTTTTAACCTTATCATTTAGATTTAACATTAAGTTAAATAATTTTAATTTTATCGTGTCTTCTTGTGTTCATATACTATAAGGTTAATAAAATTACTATATCAAGCCAAACGAACCCCAAGTTGTTTATAATTAATATATATAACCTTATCTAAGTCATTTGGCCGAACCTTAGATTTTTAGGAATAAAATAACAATTAATATTATAATATTTTTTTAAAAAAATGATTTTATGTCAATTTTGACACTATTTAGTAATCGATTTTTGTGAAAATTATAACAGAATGATAAGTTCGAAAAAGGTTAATTAACTCAATACTATCATGTCATATTAACCTATAAAATTATTGTAATTCATAAAAAGTCTCAAATTATACTTATTTAGGTATTTATAATATCAATTATTCTATTTTTTACTATTATGGTAATTACGGCATCATCATTGTGTCATACATAAATTAAATTATTTAAAGTCTAAAAATTACCAATAAAATACCATTATGTAGGAAATCTTTTTATATTTCTAATGAATATTTATATTCGAATTTATCTTATGTATAACCCCATATTAAAAATTATTTAGTTATTAAACTTTGATTTTAACTATTTTAACCCTTCTTTAAATAAATTAATACTAAATGTCCTAATCAAACCAAGTTGGCCTAAATGGTCATATATTATTCCTAAGTTTGTTTTTGGTCGAATTACACTTTTCCAATAGAATTAGGACATGTTTTAGGGTAATAATAATATCATTTTTACCCTTAATTACCCTATTTACTTTTAACCGTGGTAAAAAAAAGTAAAAAGTTACTATTCACCAAAAAAACTATTTTCATCTCATTGAACCAAATTTTACTTACTGACATCATCCGTGTCTCTCGAATTTTTGAAATTGCACTCAAAGAAGCGGTAAAATTATGTTTTATGAAAAATTCAGTTTTTCTAACAGCCACTTAGTAGTTTCACTATTCATCAAAAATTGAAAGTTTTCAGAAAAATGCCAAAATTTCACCCTAAGCTATAATTGATATTCCGAATTCAAAAATGATTTCTATTTTACAAAATTCCCAACATATAAGTTGCATTAATTAATTTTATAATTAATTTCTGTTGTTACAACAAATAACGTGTTTTTACTATTCATTAAAATATGAAAGTTATCGGAAAAATATCAAAACTTTATCTAATGTAAATTTTTATATCCTGATTCAAAAGAAGAATTTTATTTTGTCAAATTGAACTTATGAACATGTCAAAAACAACATTTAAATTGGGTGCGCCATCAAAAGGCGACAAAACAGCATTTTTTTAAAAATACTTATTTTACCCGAAAAATTTATTTTGTTCTTATACCATGTTCTAGAAAATGTGTAAGATGAATAATAATGTTATAAAATTCAAAATTTAGTTAATACTATTCATAATGGCTAGTTGATGACAGTATTATAATAATATATCGTTGTTTATTAAAATCGGGTATTGCGTACAACATATGCTATCGAGGAAGTTCGTGATTGCGTGTAATACAAGCCAAGTCAAGGATGCGTGTTGTGCAAGATCCTTTTGGTGTAGCATACAACACAAGACATTAATGAAATTAAAAATAATATTTTTCATAAAATCTCGGGGTGTTACATTCTACCCCCCATAAAATGAATTTCTCCCTCGAAATTCGTCGGGGTTATAAATGGTTTACTATTCGAAAGTTTCTTTAATAGAAACCCACATCGTAAAAAGGAATACCAAAACCAATCTTTGAAAACGAAAGTATGAAATGTAATGGTTACCCAAATAAACTAATCACTGGGTTTCCACATAGGTGAAAATATGGATATGGAAGAAAAATCTAACTGTCATGTTCTGATGGAGAGTGGTAGAGAACATTGATATGGAAAAGCCAACAATCACAAATCCATAAATTTGTGTCGATCTAAGGTAGAATCTGATTAATCAAATATAAGAGAACTAGGACAACATTTTTTTTGTTTTCAAGATCGTTTCCCTAAAGTTGAAGAATTTGAATTACAATAAATACTTACTTTATTTTGGTACAATCTCACTGTTGTTCGTGCCTTGAACAATTTCCACTTCATCTATTAAATAAATGAAATTGAATTTGTTATTCGTGAAGTGTTAGCAGATCATGTGATAGAATGACGGGTCATTCCATCTGTCTCAAACAAAAGGTTAGAAAAAATTATTAAATATACATAAGTAATTATATAGTGAGATTAATCATATATGGTTCCTAAAATGGACTTATACTTAATATATCGTACTGCTTAATAAGATAAAACTAGTTTCTACTAAACAGGGACTTCCTGTAGGCCAGTGGTAGGCAATAAAGGCCAGTCGCACTTCGGTTGTGGGTTCTATTCCCACAGCCTTGTCCGACACGATGGGATGTCACCCGTCCTGTAGGTTGTCCTTTTTCTAAAACTATATTACTATAACATCCCATTAATAATATCGAAAAAAACTTATATCCTTAAATAATACTAACATATGTCCAACATAATCCATTCCAATCTTTAGGCTTATCCATACTACTGCAGTCCACTCTCATAACATAGTGAAAACGATTACCAGAGATTTAATACCATCGTTGATCCCCATATAACATAAGATATGATTTGTTGGTAACATTCCAAACATTCAAAGTCCTTAATCATGTATTCTTTTGAATACCCATTTAAACTTAGTGAAAACATGAATGCAGTTAAAAGTTAACACTTTCCACATATCAAAATCGTCAATATTCTATATACTCAAACCATGATATCATTTAGTCCTTATATCAATCATGAGCTCATGAATACTGTTAAACATTTCATTTTCTCGTTTTCCCTTCATTATGCGCCTATCATCTTATTTCCAAAAAATATCTCAATCACTTTGAATACCACATGAGACCAACACATAAATATTCAAATACTCCATGATACAACATTATTTTGGAATCCCATTACATAAACACTTAATCATTCCACCACATCGTTGTCATATTCAACATCACCAATAGTGATCGCATGTGACTTCCCTTTGTCCTTTTCCTTCAGTGGTTTCTCATGTTGATCATTACTAACCCTTGGATTAGGGAATTTATTAGCATAATGCCCCATTTCCTTGCAGTTGAAGCATTGAAGTGTTGGTTGTGCGTTCTCTATAGTGTTTGCTTTATTCACATCATTAGAATCCATTTTTCCATTACTTCGACACTCAGCTACTCGATGACCTTATTTTCCACACTTAAAACAATTTCTAGTCCCTTTAAGACAATCTCTACCATGCTTCTTTCCACACATAGTGCATAACGAAACATTCATCTTCTTTTCACCATTATTATGAGATTTCTCCTTGAACTCCATCTTTCGTTTCCTGTCAAAACGATGAGATGGATATGTAACACCAACTTCCATTTCTTCCTTGATAGCACAACGCACAATTTCTTCATAGCTACTGAAGTCTCTTATAGCTAATTCCCTTCGAAGACTTGGTTTTAAGCCACTGAAAAATCGATCAACTTTACTTTCAGGTTGGATGATAATGCCAGATGCGTACCTTGCAAGTCTTGTAAAATTCGCTTCGTATATACCAACAGATTCATCATCCTTCTTCTTCAGCTCAAGAAACTCCTTTTCCATCTTTGTTTGAAGAATACGAGGGAAGTACTTACTAAAAAACAAGTTATTGAACTCGTCCCATTCCATGGACTCAATTTCATCTCTTGGCCTCGTATTCTTGATAATATTCCACCATTTATCAGCTTCCCCTTCCAAACGATATACTGCTAAGATGACTTTATCATGCTCAGAACATTGAAGAACTGAAAATAGCTTTTCAGTGGTACTGATCCATTGTTCAGCAACAAGTGGATCGGAAGACCCATTGAAAGAAGGTGGATGTTGCCTCATGAAGGACTCAATATAATATTGTTCCCTTCTCTGCTCATTTGGAAGCCCAGAATGATTCATAGCTTGTGTAAGTATAACAATAAGATTTTTCACTCCATCTCCCATAACATTTGTTTGTTCAGGAGGACAATCATTGCATTTTCCATTACAGTGATCAACACGGTTCCTTCGGGTTCCAGCCATCATCTAAAACCCAAAAAGAATAGTGTGAGAGGAAAAAATCATGCTAGAGAAAGCAACATAGTAAAGGGGGAGTACCCTTAATATCTAACATCTTAGGTTAAATTCTAAGATCGTTACCATAGTTCTAGGACTATATCTTATACGTATACTTATCCTTAGAGATGTCCCTAGACATACCTTAGAAATATTTCTAGGGATCTCACTAACGTTCTCACATCCTAGTTTCCAAAGGTTGACTAAACATTTCCTCTGATACCAACTGTAGAGACCCAAAGCTTAACGTACTTGAACATTACATTACTTTTGCGTAATACTTAGTACATAACAAAAAAACACACACACAAGGACCGTAATAGTTTAGTATCTTTGGAAACTCGGAATATAATCTTTTAATCCTGGTGAAAGATCTTCAACATCTCCCATAAAGATCTTCTTTTTTTTATAACTAAAACCTTTCTTTATATCCTGGGGAAAAGAAAACATAAAAGGGTGATCTCAAATTCTCCGTAAGGGTAAACAAAAGAAATATTAATCACATCATATACATAAGAACATAGCTTTTGGAAATCTTAACCTGCAAAAGAGCTTATAATACCATAACATGGGATAAATCATAGAAGTGAAATGTAATCCCAATAATCCTAACATAAAACATGAAACTTTGTGGAATACACACATAATCATAGAGAATCATTTCTTATTAGTCAAGACTCATTTCCAAGACTATCTTAGTGGACAAAGTCCATTTCTGAACCGAGTTACCCTCGTTTCAGTCCTGCTTCACTGAACCGGTATAACCTACCTTTCCAGCCATGTCTATCTCATGAGATATAAAATCTTTACCCAATTCATTGGAGGGATATATAGGTCCCACCCATCTTATAATGAATCTTTTCTTATGTGTGCCACATAATCATAAATCATACATCATCGCATAACACATGTAACAAAAATGGGATTCTTGAAACATCATGACATCATAAAACAAATCATATAAGGTAAATGACTTCATAATAATAATTCCCTCACAACATAATCAAATAAAAGTAATAATAGGGATAAAAAAAGAACCCTATATTATCTTAGATGGAAAATAATTTTGATAAAACATTTGAACTCCATTCTTGAGGAAAATATCCTTTCTACTTCAAAAACACTTTTATTTTCTTAACATGTCATAAAATTATAAACTAAAATGAGTTGATTAAAAATAAACATGAAAACTTATAAAGGAAGATTCTTGGAAATAATGTTTTAAAAATCCATTCTTGTCGTATAAGTTAAAAAACATTCTTCGTACTTTTGTCGGAAAAGTCAAAAAGTACCTCGTACGAAAAACGACAAAAGATTCCTTTCTTAGATTTTAGTAAAAATTCACCGAAGGGTAAAATTGGATTTAAACAATTGTAGGTGGATGGAAATAATATTACATATTGAGGAAACATGGATGTGGATGATAAAATACACCCCAGTAAATGCCAAAGTAAAAACAATCTCGGACTAAAATGAGATTGTGATATTTTCCCTTACCGTAGGTCCGAATTGCTTTGTACGTGTCCGAACCTCCTGTATAATGATTTAAATCATGTTATTGACTTATTACAGAATCATATTCATTCTTATTATATCATATATGGTCCACTTATAACTTTATATTACCCTCTCTTTTGTAAATTCATGTTAAAGAAGCGTTTTGGGTAAAATCTTTTCATTTATCGTAGGTGTTTGGACTTGTTGTTCTTGACATTATTATTACTTATATCATGATTTAATTACTTCCAGAATATAAATTATGATTTATATATCATATATATTCTGTATATATATATATATAATAGATGAAATGAAACACACCGTTCATGGAGACGGTAGTCCGTACGTACGCATGAACGCTGCTTTCCTTTCCTTATTGTCTTGAATGGAAGTAAGTAGATGACATATATATATATATATACATAAATCCAGTAGATTTACCATGTCATATATTCCATTATTATTCATTATATATACTTTATAATCATTCTGGAATGGTTAACATGGATAATGAATCTCATCGCGTCGTGCAGACGGTAGTCCGTTCGTACGCACGAGCGATGATATCGTTCCCATGGTCGTGGAATTGTTTTGAAGTGTATGTATACTATATTAGTATCAATATCACTTTATAATAATTATATATAGTTACTCATTACACCATCATACCCATCCTATTAAGGGGGTGCCGGAAAATAGATTACACCACGGCGTGGAGACGGTATTCCATACGTACGCATGCGCGGTGATTTCATTTTTCCGTAGGATGGATAGAAGGTTAATTATAGTTGTTTCATATTTATGATAACATGTCACTATATAAGAAATACTGATGTTATTACTTTATCATGAAACAACTAATGAAGAAGAAGTTGAAGAAGAATGAAATTGGAAAGGATCGGTAATGGATATTACCTCTTCTTTGAAGTGCTTCTTTGAGACCTCCTTTTAGGGCACTAAAATTGGCCTTTGAAGAATCCCAGGACCTCTATAATGTCTCTATGGATGTGGAGATGAGAAAATGGCAGGGGTTGGCCGAGCTTGAAGGCTCGAAGTTGTGTGAGGAAGAGAGGGAGGAGGTGCCCTTTTATAAGGGAGGAGAGGGGCACCTTTGGAATAACTAAAAATATTATTTTATTATAAAGTCAAGATCGGTTTTATATAGCTCCAAATTGATTTATTTCTAGGATAAGGTGGGGATGGGTCGAAATCCTCTCATCAAATAGATTTTAGACACGTTTAGGTTCCAATTTTAAACTTATCATTTAGATTTAACATTAAGTTAAATAATTTTAATTTTACCGTGTCTTCTTATGTTCTTATACTATAAGGTTAATAAACATACTATATCAAGCCAAACGAACCCCAAGTTGTTTATTATTAATATATATAACCTTATCTATGTAATTTGGCCGAGACTTAGATTTTTAGGAATAAAATAACAATTAATAATATAATAGTTTTTTTAAAAAACTATTTTATGTCAATTTTGACACTATTTAGTAATTGATTTTTGTGAAAAATATAACAGAATGATAAGTTCAAAAAATGTTAATTAACTCACTTCTAACATGTCATATTAACCTAGAAAATTATTGGAATTCATAAAAAGTCTCAAATTATACTTATTTAGGTATTTATAATATCAAATATTCTATTTTTTACTATTATGGTAATTACTGCATCATCATTGTGTCATACATAAATTAAATTATTTAAAGTCTAAAAATTACAAATAAAATACCATTATGTAGGGAATCTTTTTAGATTTATAATGAATATTTATAGTCGAATTTATCTTATGTATAAACCCATATTAAAAATTATTTAGTTATTAAACTTTGATTTTAACAATTTTAACCCTTCCTTAAATAAATTAATACTAAATGTCCTAATCAAATCCATGTGGGCCTAAATGGTCATATTTTATTACTAAGTTTGTTTTTGGTCGAATTACACTTGTCCAATAGAATTAGGACATGTGTTAGGGTAATAATAATATCATTTTTACCCTTAATTACCCTATTTACTTTTAACCGTGGTAAAAAAAAGTAAAAAGTTACTATTCACCAAAAAATTATTTTCATCTCATTGAACCACATTTTACTTAATGAAATCAACCGTGTCTCTCGGATTTTTGAAATTCCACTCACAAAAGGGGTAAAATTAAGTTTTATGAAAAATTCAGTTTTTTTAACAGCCACTTAGTAGTTTCACTATTCATCAAAAATTGAAAGTTTTCAGAAAAATGCCAAAATTTCACCCTAAGCTATAATTGATATTCCGAATTAAAAAATGATTTCTATTTTACAAAATTACCAACATATAAGTTTCATTAATTAATTTTATAATTAATTTCTGCTGTTACAACAAATAACGTGTTTTTACTATTCATTAAAATATGAATGTTATCAGAAAAATATCAAAACATTATCTAATGTAAATTTTTATATCCTGATTCAAAAGAAGAATTTTATTTTTTCAAATTGAACTTATAAACATGTCAAAAACAAGATTTAAAGTTGGTGCGCCATCAAAAGGCGACAAAACAGCATTTTTTGAAAAATAATTATTTTACCTGAAAATTTTATTTTGTTCTTATACCATGTTCTAGAAAATGTGTAAGATGAATAATAATGTTATAAAATTCAAAATTTAGTTAATACTATTCATAACGGCTAGTTGATGACAATATTATAATAATATATCATTGTTTATTAAAATCGGGTATTGCGTACAACACACGCTATCGAGGAAGGTCGCGATTGCGTGTAATGCAAGCCAAGTCAAGGATGCATGTTGTGCAAGCTCCTTTTGGTGTAGCATACAACACAAGACATTAATGAAATTAAAAAGAATATTTTTCATAAAATCTCGAGGTGTTACATTTACCGACTCTTAGGAAACATACAACAAGGCAACATAACCTATGGGTTCAATGGGCCTTTTACTTTTTATTTTGATGGATATGGTAGAATTTACATTTCTATGAATGCAACTTTTCCTCCATGATCTCTGGTGCCTTATCTCGTCCCATGTTATTGAACATTTCTAGGGATTGGACCATTTCACTAGGCTCTGATGTGGTTATCAATGTTTTGATTCAATATGATATCTTTGATTTCACCCCTTATACCATATGGACTAGGCTGATCATTGATAATGACCGTGGATCTCACGTTGAAAGTTTATACATGGTATTCCGTAGGGATTGGGTTCTTGTAGTCTATATGGAGGAGCATATAGATAGTTAGCCGAATACACCTTATTGATTTTCTTGTCAGTTCATCTACACGAGAAGGGTCTCCTCTATCCCTTCATCCATTTTCTGAAAAGATAGATATCCCTTGACCATTCACCAATTTTGGGTTATGTTGTTGTGTGATGACACTAATTCTGAGATCAATTTTTCATCTTCTAAAATGCCTTCCTTTGTTACTCATGATTTTTCAAAGCATGGGTAGAAGCCAATCTGAGTGGTGTGCTATATCAACTGGTTCATCATGTGGTCATGCCATTTTCCTAACTAAAACCTATATCAATGGAAAATATGGAATTTGTTAAAGACTAATAAAATCTTCAAGGAATCTCCCTAATCTTGTAAATTTCTGTCTTGATAGTGGGAGGAAATATTTCATAGAAATCATCCCCCCAACACAAAAAATGGTTGATTCCTCTTTTGAGGGGTTTATATATAGATCCACCTCTCCTAGTTACTTGTAAGTTTAGTCTACATTATTCCTTTTTTCATTCCCATCAAAGTCATTCAAAAAATATCAGACATGATGTATGATGATCTTGTAGTAGATTCACTCCGAGATTACTGGGAATCCTTTGTAAACATTTCATAGAAAAGAGTAATTTCTCCAAAACTTATTTAATTAAAATAGGATGGATGTATTTTATCACCAATAACTATAAAAAATCATGACAAAAATTATATTTAATTGGTGATATTTGGCCACCAATGAGAGTGTATTGCATCATCTTGATGAAGATTCCCCCCATTCCATATCGATGAAGGAGCCTTTGGAGGAATCGGATTAGGGTCTCTAGTTTATATCTAATTTGAAATCACAAATGGATGCCTAAACCATGAAAATATGGATGTATGAGGAAATCATAGCTTGCTTGAGGTATGTCATTTCATTATCCTCATCCTCATTTACAAATGATCAAAAGAGAGTTGAAGAGTTGACTACTTTAGTTGATGCCCTCTATCATGGGGTATAACTAAAAGAGGTGAGGTGGGAAACACATTAGTGTTCTATTAAAATGCCTCACAAGACTCTTTCTAACTTGTCCAACTTATCCAATCAAATATTATTATATATTGATTGTTGATATAAAATCTATTTTTGATGAGATTCTTGGAAGCGCTCCAAAATTTGGAGATTCCTCCTATTTCAAACTATTAGTGAATTGATTTTCAAGAACCGATATGTTGTTTTCATGATTAAGTTCATTCATGATGTTCATGAATTTTCTAAGATTCAATGTTATATGAATATCAAATGATACCCATATTTCACATAATATCACGTAAACTAGAATGTCTGGATCTGAATATTTAAATCATAATTGGTTCTTTTAAAGAAATTATAATGAATTCTCACCAACATGATATTTATCCTTGATGAATTTGTTCTATTTATCTTGAGATTACCTATATTGAAAAAGGATTATTGGGTAAAATATATGTCCCATAGGGGAAGGTATTTATATTTTTTTAGGCCAATATGCTTGGAGTGGATAACCTGGGTTTTTCAAGGCCATGTTGGGGGCCATACAATCTTTTTCATTCTATCATACTCAGTTTTCATTGTACTAAAATTTAAGGTATTTTGAATGGGACCTTATATCACTACAGATTATGGTATTGTGGTTTGCACCTTCTATCACTATATTTTAGGGTCATTTAGATCAAAACATTTATCACTACAGTTTTGGGTCTTTTAACATAGATCGTCTATCACTTTAGTTTAGGGTCATTTAGATCGAACCATCAATCACTATAGTTTATGGTATTTTAGCTTAGACATTTTGTCATTGTAGTTTAGGGTATTTTTTATAGGACCATAGGATTCCATTACATTTAATTTCTTACTTCCAAGACAATATCAGTGATTATGGAATATGGTGGAGACATGCGAGGAATGATCCAAAACACCATGGGGAATTGAGTTATGTCACGGTGTTTTTGTGGCTCATGTGTATCAGATCTTTTTTTCTTGTATAGAGGATATTTATTTGGTTGGTAGGTTGAGTCCCTTATCCATCAGTATAATTTCCAAACAGAGGTGTATCCACTCTTTTTCAATGGCCATGGATGACTTATGGAGTGGGGTATATTGGTTGACAGAGAAATACTAGGGATGATAGGTCCAGATGGATAGTCAAATTATGGGTTATATAAGTTATAACCAAAAATATTGCGTTAGTAAATATTGGATGGGGAAGACATGTTGGGGACGACTCATAACACCCTGAGGTTCTAGGCTCTTCCATGGTGTTTCCAGGGCTCTCAAGGATTGAACCTCCTTTCATTAAAAGATTAAAATACTATAGATAGTAGTTCAAAGACATTTTCTATTGATAGAATGGTCAAAAAAAGATGATCTCGACACCTCTATGAGGAACATTAGAGATTTTTGAAGAATGTAATGTCCAAATAATGAGGTTGGGTATGGAGGAGAGCAATCTAATAAGGGTTCTAGAACACTTGGGTAGTTCGTCTATTAATTATGAAGTTTGAGACCTGTGCCATGTGGTTTCGAATCAAAAAGTGTGGTCCATAAAAGGATTGAGAATAGGGTGTTACATTCCTACATTGAGAAAAGGTACAAAGAAAGGCGGCGTATTGTCGAGGATGTAAAATATGTACTGATAGTTTTGAAGGTGGATGGTAAATCTTGGTAAAAGTTGCATTGTTTAGGAGGATGATATGGGACAATCATTCTTGGAATGGCCCATAACACACTGGGGTGCTGGGTTCTACTACTATGGCCTTAGGGCTCACAAGGATCAAAATGCCCTTTCGGAAGAGTGATGCATTTGGTTAATGACCATAGGTGCATATTTAGGAGCCATATTCATACATTCATAGTCAAACATAGGGTCCCTTTAAGTTAGGTATCCTTTTCCAAGGGTTATGGATGTTTTACTGTGATCCAAGGTACTCAAATAATGATGTTTTATTTATAGAAAATGTTATATCCAAGAAGGGTTCAAGCACCGTAACTATTGTTTCCCCATATAGAGAACATATTCTCATCGAGAGGAGATATGAAAAATCATTAATCTAACTTTTTACTGATCCAAGGGGTCCAAATAGCATAGTATGAATTTTTATAGGGCAACAGAGTAAGACCTATGTGCTTTATGCCTTATTTATTTTCCTCATAATTTTTTCATAAAAAATGTAGAGGATGATTTTAGCAAGGATAGATGTGAATTTTTCACAGGTCGGATTTTTTGGGGTTTCAGAATTATAAGTATTGTGTTTATATCCCTTGAATTTCCAAGGTCTTTCAATTTGTACCATTTGAGGACAGATTTTAAGGTTGTACAACTTTAACCAAAGTGCAGGTAATTTAAGGTCATGATTTAAATGGACCTAATATTGGGCATGATATACAAGAGACCAATTAGGATAACTAGAGTCAAGAGAACTCTAACATCATTTTGATTAGAAGATATAAATGTTTTAAGTCACAACTCAATGTTATTCACTCAAGAGAAATGGTATGGGATAGTTATACTAGGGATGGACCAGAACACAATCCAGTTTTGAATTTCTCCATGGTTATGTCCTGATTAGAAGGATTATAAATAAATCCTTATAGAGCCATGATATCTCTAGTTGGTAGGTATGATCCATTACACATTGATAGCATGGTCAAATAGATATATCCCTTTTCCTTTCCAAGTTGCATGAAATGTCTGTGGAATATTGAGGTTGTCAATACAAGATGTTTGATTTATTAATTTTGGTTCTTTAAAAGATGTAGGAATCACCTTGCATTTATATTATCAGAGTGAGACTCTTGAATTCCATTGATAAGGGATGAAAAATAGATGATGGTATGTACAGTTTAATTTCATTTAGTTGGGAGATATTTGTCTCCATGTAGTGTAACATGACGTGGTATGGATGTTTGTTGTGATGTTTATTATCATTTATTAAGGAAATGTTTCAGGAATTTCGTCATCATGTGGTAAGGAGTTAGGAGAAAAGGCAGTTTTGAGGATGATGGATGAAGTACCTAACTATGGTTGGGGGATATGACCCCGATAAATCAATTCCCCATACTGTAAATGCACAGGATTATTTAATGGTATATATCAATTTCTGAGGATGATGGATGAAGTTCACATGGATCTGGAATGCATGAAATTTTATAAAGATTTATATATTGTCTTTTACCATAGTTTTTTGGTAATATCCCAAACTCTTGATTTTGTGGGAGATTCTAATCCCAGTCAAATGAGCATAGTTGAAGCCTACATAACAGTGAAAATATCTCATGATATGCATCTTCAGAAGATTACATCGAATAGACACTTGTATAGGGACATCTAGTCATTTTTAAATCCCTTCAAGGTAATGTTAACTAAACGAGACCGAATTTGTTCCCTTTTGGATATAATTGTCAGGGAGTCCCATTTTATAGATAACAGATTATGGGATCCATCCATCTAGGGATTAATTCCTATTCATAAAACACTATGGTGATGTTTAACAAATTGATTTCTTCTATATCAAATATAATAACCAATGAAACCATTCTTTGGAGTGTGATATGGAAGATTTCATCCTCTTGGTCACGGTTGGCCTAGACTGTGGATGTAGTAGCCAACGCGTCGACACGATCAATCTATAATTGATGAATATGAAGCAACATGGTCTCAAAAGGGAAATTTACCATTAGTCCCCTAATGTAGATAGTAAGTGGGGTTAGGTTATTCTTGTTAATGGAATATTTTCTATTGCTCTATTTTATCACTATTTCTCTATCCCCTTTGATATTCAGGTAGTATATTTGTAGTTTTAGGGATAATTCCACGACAAAGGTAAGGGTTTTTTATTCAACCCCATTATTTATGATGACCTCAAATAATGAGAAAAAATAGGCCAAAAAATATTTTTCATGGAAGATAAATACAATCCCTTACCCAAAATGATTGAGTTTTGGGGTTTCCATTCTTTTTGTGATGCTTTTTTCGAAGGTTCCATTAAAATACAACACCCATGTATGGTAAGTGTCATTGGAATTGATGTCCCCCTCATCTAGGTTCTTGGTTTCCATCGGTTTATTCTATAATATATGATGTTCTATAAGGTAATTAGATGGGAATTTACCTTTCAACACCTTTAGTGAAATCAACCGGATATAATATTGTTTCAGAAATACCACCCATCAAGCTAGATGGCTAGTTAGCATAGGGCAGACAAGGATGTAGTTGAGCAGATCAATATGGGAGACCAGATAGAATTCATTTTTTTGAAATTAATACCTCATATGTTACTCTATAAAGATGAGTTTGAGGCAGTTCTTCATGACACCTGAGTATCAGGTCTTAGTACCTAGCATTGGTCAGTTAAGGTAATAGAGATTTTCTCACACATCGAACCATAGTTCTATTTCAGAAAGGTGCACAGTGATAATTCCATAGAAGACACTTATAATATGTGTGTCCTACCATCAAACTATGGCTTCGGAATTTATTGGTGAAGTAAATACTTCATGAGACATTGGAATGCTTCTTGAAATTCCCCACCCTATTGGTAGGTGATCCCCTTCTTCTGTAACCTGGTGGAGGTGATAAATTCTCTTTCCAAGAAGACTATGAAACATTGATTGTTGGTGAGTTTCCCTTGGAGTCCCCTCACCTATTTGATATTATTAGGGGGTGACATTCCTAAAATATCAATAGTTTTCACCGAGTTAAGATCACTGTTGAGGTGGAATACCAAAAACACAAGGAACTTCACTGATGTTTCCCTGAAGGATCATTTCAATGGATTCATCATCAGTCTACATTTTCGTAGGTTGATAAAGATTTTTTGGATAT
Source organism: Viscum album (assembly GCA_963277665.1). NCBI lineage: Eukaryota > Viridiplantae > Streptophyta > Magnoliopsida > Santalales > Viscaceae > Viscum > Viscum album. The sequence goes on from OY728120.1 coordinate 182,535,020, forward strand.
CCATGAAGATATCACATCATTGATGATATTTGATTATCTGGTCATCGGCATAGAATTCATTTTTCCTTTAAAAGAATAGCTTAAATATATGTTACAGTACATGTTCATATATAAAAACATAATTATTTAAACCTAATGGTATTAACTAATACCAAAATATACCTTAAGGCACTCTAATGTTATTATCTTCCTAAACTTCAGGGGCCATCATTATTCAATTGTACCACAAATACCAATCCAAGAAGGAAAGGTCTTGGAGGATGGTAGTTTCATTGATCAAGAGTTATATGATCAAAAATGGGAAATATTCCATGGTAAGTTCCAAGAATGTTCTCTGAAATCAATACATGCCCTATTATTCCCATCATTTTTCAATATGGTGAAAATATTTTCAATCCATATTGGGTATTTCACTTCGTGTAAAATATTTACTTTAATCAATTTCTCAACATCATCCTCTACATTACTGGCATGAGAGGGGTTCATCCTCTTGGCTTCCTATAGAAGTCTTTGGTCCTCATTGGGTAATCCAATATGGTGTGTAGCCACATTTGAATTTAGTCTTGGAATTTATGTATTTTTTCATGAAAACAAATATTCGTGCTTATTCTGAAATGAAATATACACATCTTTCTAAATGAGGCACTTGGTGAGGAAAATTTGTGTAATCTATGGGGCTTCTTCTATTCTAATATTTACCTAACATTGCTCATTGATGGTGGTGGAGACAATTGATCTAATATATGATGGAAATTCTTGATGTCATCCTTTTATTATTCCTCTTCTGAGTCTGTGGAGGAATTCAGAGATAGAGATTTTAGTCTTGGGGCATCCCTAACACTATTGAGGTGATAGAGACATTATGTAGAGACATTATCATCCAATACTTCATGAGTCAATATATAGAGTTTCTAGAGCTACTAGTCTTTTAAACTTCTTAGAAAAGTATGATTTTGGACAATTGGGGTCGGTTCTATTAACTCAACAAGATTTATGATGAGAAAATAGCCACTATCAACCATACTCCTGGGATTTATAGGGATAGTCCCCAAGATATTGGGGGATGACACCGGCACATCATCATCCACATTGTTTATTTTCCTTCCCTTTTATAGAAACCTTATTCAGAATATGTGGTTCTATAAATCTTTATGGGGAAACTATCTCCATTTAGTATTTTGATCATTCCATGGATGGGGTATTTCAGAAACTAATGGAATGTTGAAGGTAATACAATGTGGATGTGGAGCCAGGGACATCAATGTAATACATGGTATGATATGTCTTATAGGATAACCATAAACTCATCATCATATATGAGATTCAAAAATTGATTTTTGAGATTGATTTTCCGGATATGACATTTCTCAGGAATATTATATCCTTGAACTGTCATATTTTGGGAGATGGGTCCCCTTTTCTATATCCCAAATGATTGAGAGCTCAGACTATGATAGGACCGATCCTGGAACAATTATCAATAAGATCCCTTCAAACATTGACGTTATTAAGTCTCCAAAAACAATAAAGTGCATGATGTTCCTTTGGATGAACTCTTCATAATCCCAGTTAGTGAATAAGATGGTGACAAGGAATTCGGATGAAATCTTTTATACAAGATAAACCTAAGCTCTTTTGAATTTTTACTCTAACTCCATTTGGATCTTGAAAGCTTCAATGAGTGCCTACTTGATTTATTTTGAACGATGGATCACATTGAGGATTGAGAGCTTGGATGGGTCAACTGTCAGCTATTTTAGAATATTGTTCTTTTGTGCCAGAGGTTGGTGCTTCCTAAGGTGGGGTTACTGCTAGACATTTGGATTAGGATCCAAGGTGCTCGATGTGGATGAGAATTATTCTTGTGAAGTGGTTGAGGGGGAATATACTTCTAGTGGTGCAGAATGTTCCAGTCATCCATGTTGTTTGGGATGATTAGACAATCACCCCCACTAGGAAGTCATGTCAGACAACCTGGCATGGGCGACTGATAGACGGTTGTAGGACACCTCTATTTCTCTTTTTGGAATACTAAAGCACATTAATATGGATATCAGTATCATATATGTCCTATATGGTGATGTTACTGAAATATTTGGTCTTTCCACACCAATTTTTTCAACTGTATCCTCGATTCATGCACATGTGGCCTCATATTCCTATATTATATGTGAGAAACTCTTATTATAATGAATATTCATCATTAGATAAGGGGTCTACTAAATGTATCAAATTGAAAAAACCAAATGTGATATCTTCATGTGATTTGGGTTCCTTTTCGCGGGGTGGTGATCATTCTTCTAATGTTTTCAGGAAGAAATTTGTAAGAGTTAGATATTACATTGGATCATAATATGACTCCTCTTCTATTTCCTCCTACTTTTGATGGTCACATCCACATTTGGAACATATATTTGATGTTAAAAACCTACGTGGAGGAGTTATTGTGGGTTTTAGAAGCTATTTTAATAGGGTATAATGGGATTATTATACTATTTTTTGAGTCATCCAATTGTCAAACATATTTCCACAATTTTTCAGGTATTTCTATCAACCACCTTCTTCTTTTGTAAGGGAAATAGTTTTTCAATCCAGCAGCTATGAGCAGTTATCTAACACAGCCTATCCAGAATTGACCATGCATTGAATGAAATATTTGAAGATGATGTAGTCTTGGATATTATGAGAAAACATTCTATTTAAAGGGTTGTTGTCAAGAAAGTTAGTGAGTTTGACCCCATTGGGCTTCCAGGGCTGTGGTATCCTGAGAAAGTTTTTGTCCAAGGATTCCTAGAAATAAATGGGGACATATTCATTTTATAAGGATTATGATTTATTCATCTGTTTATAAAATATTAGGTGACCCTGATATCTCTATTCATAATTTCTATATAGATTTTTTTCATTGATCGATAGGTGGGTAGAAGATGCTTGGGACAGGCCTAGGTGCTTAGATGGGTACTTCTACTGTATTGAGAGTGAAATCTGCAACTTCTACTTTGCCTAACCATTTCCACTATGCTAAGGGAATTTTTCAAGATTTGGATCAGGTTCCCTTAATGTAATTCTATAATTATTGTTAAATTTCTACAAACTCCTGTAACCCACTTGGATTTTACATTGGAATCAGATGTGTCTATAAATCATCTTGGAGATTTTCATCAAAGAGTTCCAGCCATTTCTTCTTATGAGAGAGGGATGGGTAGTGAATAAGATATACCATTAAATCTAGAAATGAATTTATAAATCCTATCCTTTTCTAATTTTGGGCTATTATTCTACTCTATGATTGTTGTTTTCCTTAGTGTAGAGCTGATCTGATAAAGAAATTGATGATGTATGTCTTCCTAACTGAAAATAGATCCTTCCACTAGACTTGTGTACCAACCAAATGATAGACTTATCAAATTCTATACATAACACCTCATTTTTTGTTTCCTCCTATTGATCATGAGGTCTCATAATCATACCACGTTTAGATATGTTGTAAAAGTGATTTTATTCATGGTCACATGCACAATAAAATATAGAAAAGTAGGACTTCCAAATTTGGGTATCAAAAAAGGATCATCCACCCACTTGGGATATGGCTTCCTCTTAGTATTCACATGTTCACATTGCTCATACATTGATTCTAGTTGAGTATCCAAGGACTTGATGACATTAAGCAGCTTTGAGGGCAATGCTATTTGAGATACCTCCCATCTATATGGATTCAATGGGGATTGAAAAGGTGGCCCAAAAATTTTCTCCCATTTAACCTCAGTTATTCCTAACACTAAATGATTTACTTGGTGAGGTAGAGGTTGTTTCTGTAATTATGGGATGTCACAATCATTTTCAACTTCCTCACTTTTTTATACTGGTATCCTGGATCCTGAGTCAGTCTAACACTTAGATGACACTGTTGTAGGCAGATAGGATCTTATGGGTGGAAGAATATTTTTCTCAACCTGAAGATGATACCCCCTAGGAAAATTCCCATTTGTATCACCTCTTTGAGCTGTAAAAGAGTTTGTATATAATTCTAATAATATGAAAACTTCTCATTTTGGAAGTAACTTTTGATTCTTCAAGGCATTGACTGGTATGTGTCTATAGAATTACCTTTTTATTTGGTAGTTTCTCACTAGATAGGTGAGAAACAGATATTTAGAGGTTCTATTTTTGGTTCCGTCATTGGTTATAGCTGTTTTTAACCAATGTTGTTGCATCAAAATCACCCTCATCTCATGTATTTTTTCCTTGGTTTTGCACTCTACTTTTGAATCTTGATCCACCATATCTATTGTGTTCTCAATGATGAAATTCATATTGTTATATCAACAAATTTTGGTTTTCACATTACTTTTGTCACAACTGGATGATTCTTCAAATCATTATTTGGGTTCTTTCTTTGTGAACTTAGCTATATTGGGTCGTTTTGGGTTTTCACCCCAGCAGTGTCTGATTTCCTTTGTCTTATGATCCTCTTATCTCATCCTCTGAGTAATGACCTTGAGGTAGTTTCCAATCATGACTATAAAATGGGCCCTAAATAGTACCAGTTTTTCCTATGGGTAGAGGAATGGATGGGATGTTGACTATTGATATTTACCTTTCAACCTATAGAAGACTAATCCTCTATGTGGTGATGATAATGTGGAAAATGTCCCTAGACCTATGGGATGTGGGTTATTCAGACAAATAATTGGTACTTATTGATCCAGATGTCAAGTATCCAATTATTTTATTTAGGTATTTTATGACTCACTGGATAGACATTGAGATATAATTGCTCATAGTCCATCAAGATGGGGTTGATATGGAATAATCATTGATTTCCCCATGACCCTCTCAGGGGATAAAGACCCTGGTGGTGGTGATTGAGATATAAATTCACTCAGTCTAGTGGGATTATGTTTATTTATAGCTTATACCTATATTCCCTAAATCATCTTAGGAATTTATGATCTAAGGGATGGAGGTGGTGTTAGATATTTTCAAAACCCGTTAGGATGGGATGAATCTTGGAAGACTACTATGAAAGCTTCTACAACAACTAATTTTATGGGGAATAGTTTTTCTTGTGTGGGAGATGACTATGATGGAAACACATAATGAGAATCATAATTTATGGGAAATTTTCTGGTTGATCTCTATTCCTTCCTCCGTTTCTGAAATGCATTTATTTTTCTTTGAGGGTCCCAATTCAAAGATATTTTGTCTATCCTCTAATTTCATTCATGATTTCTAGACATCGTTCAGGTAGATTAATTCTATTGTAGTGACCAACTGCCTCACACATTACCTAATCCATTAATTTTTCTTGAGGTTATGACATTATAAGATTCCATATATGAAGGTTTCTATTGTCGTAGGGATATAGTGAATTTCAATTATCCATAATTCAACTATTCTTGGATACACATCTTTTTTATTGCTATAGAAATCGGTTGGAAAAGGATTATCGTGATGTGGATACAAACAGTGTGTAGGTGTTCATTATTCCTTTCCACTCTAGGGTTTAATTCCATAGAAATGGTTCCGATATCCTACTAACAATAGAGTGTATTTTTGATCTAAAGGTGATACTAATATCCTAGATAGGGTATATTTCTGGCCTTCCGTAGCTAAAGAGTAGCCCACATATTGTTTTATAGAAAAGTCATGAAAACTTTTTGTATCACATATGGGACCTCATAATTAGATGTTGTGAGGGGATAGAACATGGTGGGGAGGTTTTTTCTGGATAAGCCTCTCCATATATCAATGTCGGCCACCTCTTCATCATAGTTTTATGCCTCCATCCAGTCAACCACAAAATATGCTTACAGGGGTCCTCTTCTGAGCATAGTGGAGTGCTACTAGAAGATGATGAGGAACTATATACGTTTAACCCTAATGTTTAAAGAACCTATAAAGATGAAGGTGTCTGAGTTTTGAAAACAACTATATATGATGGTGTATGTGCAAGATAAGGCTTTCCTTGTTTTTTCATGATATAACCCTAGGGAGGTTGACCACAATTTATGTTAGGAGTAGAGACCCTACAATTGATAGCTATACTAAATTAATCAATTCAATAATGGTTTTGTGGAATTATGGGATTTTTTCCAATTAGTTTTGGAAATATGCAATGAGATTCCTCATTATTAACGGAAATAGGAGCCTTTCCCAAGGCATGTTTCATTCTCACATGGTAAGCCTATGTCAGGATGGGAATATATTCCCAATCCTAGGAATTTGTAATATTTCTATGGACTTTCATGGAAGGAATGTGAGCATACCCGGAGGCATGTGTCTCTCTCAATTGGTTATCGCCGATTAGAGATGGAATGTGAGCACATCCTGAATATGCATTCTTGATTGGAATATGATGATGGACCTACATAGTTGGAGAAGGGATATGAGCCTCCTCATGTATTTCTTGGGAAATAATATGGTGTAGTCATTTGTCTATGGATATAGGAGTATACACAAGGCTTTTGTGATATGCTGGAATATTCCATTCCAATCCGGTAACTGAAATATGTGTATATCCTAATGCATGTTCCCCTCTCACTTGGTGATCCCAAAATAGAACGTGGATATGTGCCCAATCCAAGGCCTTTCGAGTATGTTGTTGGTCTTCATTGATAGGAATTTGGGTTTTTTCCAAGGTGTGTGCCCCTCCCACTTGGTGAGCCCTGGCCACAATTGTGATATGAGCCTGATATAGGGCATCTGGGATATGTGGCCATAATTATTAGATAGGAATGTACCCCTATCCCAAGAATGTGGTTCTCTCACCTAGTGAGCATTGATTGGAACAAGAATTGGAGCATAGTTATGTTCCACATCTTTTATCAGAATATGATGATAACCCTCTAATAATAGAAATAATATACACTTTCTCTATAGAAAACACTTGTTTATAATGATCGTAGATTTGAGATGCCCTGGTTGAAGGTATTGGGAAATGAACCTTTCCTTGAATCTACATAAATTCTAGAATATTCTGGCATTGTTCTTTAGTAATTGATAAGATATAATGAATTGACCGTAAGGATATAAGCATGCACATTTTCTATCTCCACTATGTACTAGAATAAATCATTGAATGAAGTGGGGATAATATTACACTTTTTACGCCATATACTACCATATTAGGTCAATGGACTTCATGCCCAGGGGTAGAGATATGTGCACCCCCCCCCCCCCCAATGCCTGCTATAGGAATATGGATTATGACTGGTTTGAAGTGATTAGGGATATGATTCCACTCACAGGTTACTACTAGAACATGTTGGCATACATCATAATTAGGAGTAGGATATGATCCCACTCCTGGATATATATAACCCTCCTCATATGATGTTTCTTTTTTTCTCGTGCATCGGTATTATAAGTGGTAGTTTGTCAGGTGGTACCCTTAGTAAGTTACTGATGGGTGTCGGTGGGATGGTTCTCACAACAGTCATTTATAAGATTCCACCTTGGTGGTCCCTAAACTAGAAAAGTACCATGGTTGACTCCATGGTCTATGTTTATCAAATATTGAAGGTATTGATTTTTTCCTCTATAGATAAGCTCCTGAATTGCACAGTTATGGAAACTATTTCCACTGGATTAACAGAAACCTTCCATAGATGATACAGACTCATCGACTTTAGTACATGGTGGAACATATGGGAATATTTGAGGGTCAGGATTGTATACTGTCATTGGTAATCCCGGACCATTATTTAACACATTTTGTTAAAATTTTTGGGTAGGTAGGGTTATTTTTTGATCTGTGGGGTTTGAAACAACAGTTGAATTTCTAGAATGGTCATTCAATAATGATAATATATTAAATATTAGTCTTCTTGGTGGGAGAAGTATCAGAAACCCTGAAAAAAAGGAACAAGGACATATATTATTGCAATATCCTATGCATGATGTGTTCTCAATCATATATTCATGATTAATAGAATTTTAATTTTATTCCTGATCCACCCATTCTTCTCGGGTGAACATTTCAAATAGAGGATGGTCTTATTTCATGGTAACATAGGATATAGTGGATCATATTTAATGTTTATGGCAGGATTTTCAGCAATTTTTGTTGTAGGATATGAAAAGATATGTTGATTGATTCATGATAATCCAACCATTATTTTATTTGAGAGATTCACATTTGGAACACAATTTTTTTTTTCTATGAAAAAGGGAAATAATTGAGGTTAAATTGGTTTTTATTATTGATATATTGTGAGGGATCAATTTTTTTCTCACTCACTGACGTCGGGTCACCATTGTCACTCTATAGGGAAACTTCCAATTGTTCCCCCATCCATAACTGGGAAAAAACAATATTTCTACTGGTATGTTCCTAGTTGGTGTTTGAGGCCCAATGACACATAGGGACTCACATTGGTTGAGAGGATGGGATTTCAATCTCATCCCACCATTTTTTCGAGATAAATTTTTCCTACTCTCATACTCTCTTATAAATTTAAGTTATTTTCATATATCTCTTTCCAATCCCAATACAAGACTAGTAACCCTAACAAAATGATAATAAGTTAACCCCTTTTATGTGAAATATAAGGGGATCTCATTAGTGAATCCATATATATGTATCTATGGTTATTCATCCATTAAACAGTAATGAATAGTGGATTATAAGTTGAAGAATCAAAACCAGGAACTTCGTAATTTTCTTCCATATAGGGAGGTGGTTAATAATTTGAGGATGGAATTAATCCATTATGGGGAATCATATATATCTTTATTATTTATAAAATAAAACCCCATGTAGTTTAATAAACATTTTTTGTTTAATCTCATATAGAAAAGGCATATTATTGGGAGCTTGGGAACAAAATATTTGAGCTCCGAGTCTCGAGGATACTTCTTACAAACACAAATTATAGAAGGAATCATATTTATTGCAGTTCATCGCACTCTTTAGAATTGACCCATGGTAGATGACCTCGTACGAGGGTGATTTTATCATTCTAATATTTGGGGCTTACATACTGAGATTTATATGGCTATTAAAGATTCAAAATATGTATTATATGACAATTTCACCTCCCTAAGACCATGTGAGATATGATCACTATGAGAAAAAAGGGATAAAAATTGATTATCCTCAATGCATGTGGATTTGGGGCTTATATGTTGGGAATTATCATGGTGTGTTTTAATATAGATATTGGTCCTTAGGAAGGCATCATGTGTATCCTAGTTATGGAAAGAATCATAGTAATCATGTTCATTTGGACTCTTAATCCACTAATACATGCAGTAGAATTACTATGCCATGGGAATTATTGGGTCTTCATGAATGAAATGTTGAATACATGATGGTATTTCCATGAAATTGATACCCACATGAGCTCAATCTCAGGACATAATAAGGTGTCCTACTTATCCTGGTTATATTATGAATCAGATTCATTATATTTTTTTGAGTTGGGGATTACACATAGATTCTTCCCTTATATGTGAGACATATCATATTATACTTCTAATTGGGGCTTACACAGTATGGATTCCCTATATTAATTTTATAATCATTTCTCCTCCATAATACAATGAGAGCTATTCTCTGTGTAGAAAATAAGGGATGGAAAATAATATGCCTCATTAAATTTTGATGGAGGGACATATATTCTAGGACATCCACTTATATGCATAATATATAGGTCGCGCCTTGGGGTCCTATGTATTCTAGTTATGGTCGTAATTAGAGTCATATTAGTTCCATAGATTGGGGATTACAAACTAACATTTTCATTCTAATTGGGGCTACACACTAAGGATGGACATAGTTATAAAGTCCTAGGCTTCCTGATTGACATGGCCTATAATCCTCTCTGACATGGGATTATTTTTTGCTCGATATTCCTTGATTTCCTACATGAAATGTCATAGGATGTATTTCTAACATGGCCAAATAAAATTTCATGATCTATTTTACTTGTTTGAGTGATGTCACATATCTCAGATGGTTTATCTGAAGGTTGTTTCATGATCAAGGCTGAATTTTTCTATGGACATAACAAGACCCAGTAGGCTTGTACTAGAATCCATCATATGGTCCCAAATAACATTATTAGAGGGAATCTCATGGTCCATCTGACATTTTCTAGTTTCATCATGAAATAATGATGACGCAATTGGGTTATATCATGTGATTCAGGGTGACATCTCTCAGAGGGTTCTGTATGTACTAACTGACTTATCTAGGTGTAATCGTAAAAGCCAGATGGCATTGTTGAAGATTTCATAAGAGCCCTCTGACAAACCTAGAGGGCATCACAAGGTTTGGTTGGTTTGTTTGTAGGATGTTGTGAAAACTAATTTTCATTACCTAGTGCTATCAAGAGACATATCATTCATGTATTGATGTCTCCATATGATTTGGGTGAGGCTTCAAGAAGACATTGTGTGGCTGGGATAGCGATCCCAGAGGGTTTCAAGAGACAATAGTGGCGTTCCTGTGTGACTTTCTCTGATGTGTCCAGGGGACTTCTCGTGAACCATATAGAATAACAGAAGGGAATTGTGTAACTTGGGTGACATTTCTTGGTGTAGATTCATGATCTTACATGTTCAACTGAAGAGTATGAGGATTATCATTTATGTTACTTTCCTAAGTCACTCATCTTTTAGTCTTTTATTAATCCTTTTATAGTATATGCCTTAGATTTTTTTCAATTTAAACTTGTTTTACGTATCACATATTTTAGATTGTGTGGGATGTTTATCACGCGGCTCAAAAGAATTAAATTTCTTGATCTATGAGTATTCATGCAATGTAAATTTTTCTTGTTGCATGATTTCTCCAGTTGTTCACCAGATTAAACATCACGAGAATCATTTCCAGTTGTGAGATTAGCCGCTCTAAGAAATACTCTTTGGTGGTTGGGTGTGATAGAGAGAGATTCCCGGGAAAGTTATATATATTTTTCTTGCTAGGGAGAAGGATTTGTAGGCCTCACTACCGTGATCATGTGTTTCTTTACACAATGTTTATCATGAAAATCCATGTTGAATTTGGTGTAGGGATTTGATATCATGTTTTTTAATTAATTTTTGTCATAGGTTATTTTGAGGGAATCACATGATTTTTAGTGACAATTATATCATCCCATCAATTCCCCATATATTATATTATGTACAATTAAAGATGTCATTTTGAATCATGTGTAAATGAAGAGGGTATTTCATATTGTCAAGACAACAAATACAAGGGAATTCATGATATCATAATTCCTACTGAAAGGCTTTCGCTTGATCTTCACTGCATTCACACAAAACCATTTTTTAAAATTTTAAATAAATAATATTTTGGTTGTGTGAGAACCTTACAAGAAAACAACTAGCAAACCTCCATTAAAAAACAAGACATAGCATAATTGGGCCATCCTACGAGCCTCATCCAAGAGTTACCTACCACAAAAGACATTGAGGGACTGCATTGAGCCTCGAACACACATCCCTTCACCACCCTGCATGCACCCTAGTCACCCATCCCAACATCGATCAGACTGCAATGCCACATAAACCACAAATTCCATGCTTAAAGGGAAGATAGCACCATAGATTACCACTGGAACAAAAAAAATAGATAACATATCCATGAAGCCACTAATGCACTTGAAGAACCACCAACACATCTCGAGCATCACTGCGAGACAAACCAAGACAACAAGTGCAGGACCACCATCTCTAGAGACACCAACACCATTCCAAATCACTAATGACACCTTTGAACCAGACCAGAGTAGGTTTGTGCATATAATGATGAGGAAAAAAATATAGAGTAATACTGGTGATAAGTGGAACCAAACCAGAGAAAGAAAAATAGAACCACACAGGGTCAGACAATGTCGAAGCAAGGGAACGAGCATACACTGAAGCATGGACCCACCAAGCATAATCATTGACGGAGGATAAAAACAGAATGGGATTCGTTGATTGGGCTCTAAACATGGAACTTTGGGTCCATGAACTAAGGTGTTGAGCTTCACTCACACCCTCATATGGACCCGAATAAGGTGATGAACATTATCGTAAAACAAACCTGAGTAAAAACCAAAATAAAATTGGGGAGGGGACATTGCCAAAATCGATAATTCATATGGCCTCCATTCACATCTTTGTAATGGAATTGGTTTGCAATGAACACCCTGCCATATTCTGACATCAATGAACCCCACTAACTAAGGACCATACCACTAAGCTCGAATGACACCTCACCAAATTGTTCATGGGCATGAAGGCATAGAGACTTCTTAGTAACTAGAGGAAGGAGAAAAAAGGGAATTAGAATACAAATCGAGGAGGGGGTCCAACTATAGAGAGGATAGGAGAAGAGGAAACCCTAGAAGGGAGAAGTAGAGAGTGGACAGCGGATAGTGGAAATTGGGACACCTTAAGAGACCATCCATTTCTACCTACACTTGGTCTTTGATCATTGATTCCTTATAAATGATATTTTTCTAGATAAGATTTCTTTTCTTGGGTCCTTTGTGAGATCTAACTGGCTTTTGAAGTGGTCTTGTGAGACCGTGTTGGTGAATCAAATTATTTTTACACCCACAATAGGATCCCAACTTTTCTCTTTTACATTCTTTTCTTATTTTTCGAAGTCTTAGAGATCTTATGATTTTTCATGAGTGTTGTCAAAAACAATCACTTTCCCTATTTGTGATATTACATGTGACCAACAAAAGATTTTTCCGTGATACGAAAGCACATCTTTGGTAAACAATTGTGCCTAATTTTAGAGAAAAATGCAGAGAACAAGATTTCATGGACATTTCTAAACCCTTTAACATGATAGGGGTGACGTGCTAGAGGGCTCTTGTGTGACTAGGTAGGCATTCGATTCGGACTTCCTCGATGTATTACAGGCTTCATTGTAATGTCACGTGAGCTTTATGACCATATGTGGCTCCTTCCTTTCCCCATTATTTTCTTTTTTCCTATTACAAAGGTTAGGGGTCTCGTAATTTCGTATGAGTGATGTCAAAGATAATCACACTATCTATAAATGATGAGTCGTGTCATATTTATGAAAAGAAAAGGATCTTACCTTTTGTATATTTCCCTCTTATTTTCTATATATTTCTAAATGGCTTGTCAGGTGCATTCCACATGACAATTTTCATGACCTGGGGGTGCCTATCTGTCTTCCACCCTATTATTAGGGAGTGTTTGGGATGACTTCTAAATATTAAAGTGTAATTTTCATAGGGGATTCATAGATATTCCACATGTTGTACACTAAATGGGACCATATTAAAGACCTTCCCCTGGTCATGCAATCATGTGTCTCCTAGAGGTTGACATATTCAATGATATCACTGTAAAATTTTTCATCCTTTGTTTTTTAGGGAAAATAATACCTATATTCCAGTATTTCTTCTTTTTGGGATTTTTCGATCCCCATTTGGTGGGTTTCAATAGCTTGATCCACTATGGAATAAAATTTGATGGGATTGAGCAACAATGGGAAACAAGTCTATGTGCTTAATCAGCTGTGAGAAACAATCAACTATTGTAACACCCAAAGATTTTGTGAAAAGTTTTTTTTTTCAAATTAATATAATCTTTTTGGTATTTTTCATTTCAAAAACAATGAATGTACCTTCTATTGTGTTTAATATCTAGGTTGTTATTTCTTTTTATGAAAAACCATTTCGATATTGTGTAATATGCAACACTTACATTAGATTTCGGTACATGAAACACTATTTTTGGATTGTTTTATACACATTTAGGAGTTCCTTCGATAACATGTGTTACATACAAGATCTAATTTTAACTGACTACAATATATTATTAATATTAATACTAAAATATTTTTATAGTTATCACTTATTTTTTTTAATGGAAGATATAAATTATATTAAATAAATTGGTAAAATATGGTTTACACATGAATTATTTGGTGGTTAATTAATTAGGAATGAGAATAATAAAAAATTGAATATAAAGGAAGTGATTTTATGAAAATAAATTTACTATGCCGATAAAAGAGTTTTATATTAATAAATTAAAATAATGACTATTTTCTAGAGATATTGATGAAATTTATATATTATAAATTAACATAATTTTTTTTACTTACATCAAATAATTTTGATAAGCTTAAATTTAGAATAATTCTAATTTGTGGAATAAAAGGATTTATTATTCAAAAAGGTATTTTTAACATCTTTTAATGGAACACTTTTTATAAAAACAACTATTGATACATTTAGAATTTTAATTTGAAAAAAAACTTATTTTTTGAAATTTAAATATCAAACTTTACTTTGGGAAAAAAAATTTATTTTTTATGAGAAGTTTCATTTTTTGATGAATAGTGAATACATTGAATTTTAATTGAAAACTAAAAATTCATCTAATTTATTTATATAGATAAATTATGTATTAGACTATATTTATTTTATATTTCGATAAATTGTACATATATTAATACAATTTCGGTCATGGGAATCAATTTATCATTGTAATTGGATATAAATACATTTTAATATTTTTATCATTTTCAATTTAAAAACATGTTTTCTCATCATGCCTATGGGATTAATTTTAAATTAGATTGTTCCACATATTTGTTTAGAATTTGAAAACTGTATTCTATATTTTGAATCAGAATAATTTAATATTTATAGTATTTTTAACATATCCTTTTTACCAAAAATATTAGTTAAATTAATTAATATTAATTACCATAATTAAGGTAAAAACATGTTTACTTAGTGGTTTAGCATTATCATAACTGGCTAAATAACTTATAAATATGCCAAAAATCCATTTTATGGCCTTATTTAGACCACATAATCCATTTTATAAAAACATTTACCATTTTTTTAGGAACATGTTTTAAGGGAGACCTGTCAATAATGTTTACCTTTTTATATTTACATGAATGTCCCTCCTCATCCACTATAAAAGGGAACTCGCCCCCACCCATCAATACTTATTAAAAATTTTAAAGCCTTTTGGATCATCCAAAACATACAAAAATAAGCTCCAAGCATACCTCCTATAATTTCATAGGTCTCAATTTTGGAATAAATATAACGATGATAGTCTTTTGGTGAAAACCGAAAGGAATTACAAAAAGAAGAGGCAACACCCTCCAATAATAACTTTTGTTTTATTTCATTATCCACCCCCTAAATTTTTATAATTACATGATTAAATAATAAAATTGGTATCCTAATATATTATATGTATTTATGTTAATTTTGTGACCTATACTCACAAACAAATCCATCAAATGGGAGATGAAATCATCGTTTAAGTGTACGGTGGGATACTGCCTCGAGAACTGATGTTTTTCGTTCTTCCGTGAAAAAATTTAATGGTTGGGAATAATTATAGGCATTATGTTTTTATAGGATATATATGTTATTTTTGATGTATTAATTAGTACATAATTATTATTTAATATATAAAATTATTTTTTATATATTTTGGGAATAAGATATGTTATTTTCTAGACGTGTGGTCTAATATCTCCTCAAAGTGATATGATCTATTCAAACATTACATTAAATTTATTAAGGATTTCTTTAGTAAAATTATATCATATATATAAAATAGTAATTCATCATTAATTATAATACATGTCAGTGTCTGTGTGTGTGTCTATCTGTCTGTCTGTATTTCATTTACATTCTTTCATCCAATACGACAAGAAAATGGAAGCAATGTTCATGCGTGCGTACGACCTACTATCTCTATGAAAGTTGTTTTCAATTTAATAATTTTATATTTTATATATTATTAAAAATACTTATATTCTGAATATATATGAATATTTACATAATGTTTTACATTGTTTAAAAATTTAAATCACGATCCATGTAAGATGATCAATAATAAAAAAGTCAAAACATAAACAAAATACAAAGCCGTTATTAGCCAAAACGTAACATTAACATGAAATTGTGGATAAATGTAGTGTATAAAATCATAATAAAATCATAAAAGTTACTATATAAAATAATATGTTTCATTATTAGTTTTATAAATAACTAATATTTATTATACATGAGGTTTGAATGTGTAATAACAAATTCAAGGCTTAAGGTAAGGGTTTTCCTGTCTCAATTTTATTTATATGAGATATATGTTATATTCACCACTTATTATTTTTTCTATTGTGTATATAATTACTAATGACATGTTATATAATTAATTTTATCTATTTAATGACATAAAAAGTTTAAATTAATCTTATTCTTTCATGCATCTCATGATTTAAAATGTTACTCAAGTCAATATTAGATTTGAAATCTCACTTTTATTTCTACGAGACTTTTACCATATCCACCACTAGTTTAATTTGTGTGGTGTATATAATAAACATAAATTTATTATATTATTATTATCCTTAAATTTAGGGGTATTTACAAATCCATTTTATGATCTCTTTTTCATGGGGTTTACAGTCCAAAAGTTACTAAATTGGAAAAGCAATTTTTTCTCAATTTGCCTTCTATGAGACACATGTCATGTCATACAACTATATTCTTCTATGAGGTGTATATACATCAATTTGACAATTTATATCATGAATTTAATTCATTTTATTAAATTTTATGCTTCATCAAATTTTATTCTTTCATGGAGACTACGATTCAATGTTACCAAAGTTTATTACTACAATATCATCATTTATAAGGATAATTTATGATTATGTAGAAATGATGAAATATTATGAACCATTAATAAAGAACAATTATTAATTTTATTCACTATTTTTAACTCATGATAACATAATTTAATCATACCATTTTTATACTCGTTGTTTCATGGGATAATTATGAAAAAAATTATGAAAATATGACCTTAATTATCTCTTCGGTCATGAATTTGTTTTACTCAAAAACCATGTTTAAAAAAAATATAAATTGTTTTTAAAATAACAATTTATTTTAATTTCAATTAAATAATATTTTTATAGAAATAATTATATTTTAAATAGTTTTTAAAATGGTTTTTAGGGCTTCCATTATATGTTTTGAAAGATATTTTTAACGGAAATTGTTTTAAAATGTATTATGTTTTAAAAAGATTTTTTAAAATAAGAAACTATATTTTACACAATAAATGTTTTAAATGATTTTTAATAATTTATTTCTACATTTTTCGAATTATTTTTTAAATAAAGGATTTCTAAAATATTATATGTTTTAAAAAGTGATTTTCAATGAAAATTTATATCCCATGGGATATTTCAAAATACAACTCTATCTAAGATGACATACTTAGATATAGGTTATTCCTTAATAAGGATATGGTCCATGTATACCATTCATATCCTTGGTTTGAATGGTTTATATTTTTTTAGGATAATGTTTATATAACCCCTTTATTTTCCACGGGTAAAAAATGTTTCAAATAGATTTTTATGAAAGCTACTTCTTTTCCACATGATAATCACATTTCAAATAGATTCACATGAAACCAATTTCATTCCCATTGGTTAATAAAGTTATGAAATAATAATTGTTTTTTGTGTTTTTATAATGATATCCAATAATTGTTTACATTATTTATGTTGTGGTTCATGCACATAGATTAAATGATGGGTAGACCCAATATCACTAGGTAAGCCCATTATAGATTATATAATGGGTTTTCTTAGATGATGATGGGTAAGACAGTAACAACATATATGATGGGGTGTCCCAGATAGAAATGGGTAAGATCATTACATCATATATGATATGGTGTTCCATATAGAACTGGGTAATCCCATTACATCTTATATGATGGGGGGTCCTAGACTGCACGGGGTTTGCCTGATGTATCATAAATGATGGGTTATCCTAGATAACATTAAGTAAGCATATTATAGCTTATATGATGGGATGGCCTAGATAACACCGAGTATACCCTTAAAATATGATATGATGGGGTGGCCTAGATAATTTCTGGTAATTCTATTACTCATTAAATGATGAGGAATCCCAAATAGCACTGGTTATGTCCATTATAGATTAAACAATGGGGTGGCCTAGATACATCGGGTATTCTTGTTACAGCTTATATGACGGTGTGCCTAGATATCATTGGGTGATTACATTGTATATTAAATTATGGTTGGGATCTATATCTCCCTACAATGCATTAGGTAAAGATTTATATATCATAAGATAATTGTGGGAACATGTCAAGAGGTTTGATACACTATGGGAAAAAGGTATAACCTGATCCACTTTAAGGAATGGGCTACGACTGGGGTAGGTTGTTCGTATCGCCTAGTAGGTCTATCCCACAGGAAGTTACATGTTAATTTTGGCCATGATACTTGAATTATAGGGAATAATTTTTCATGATTATATATATTCCACAAATTCCATGTCTTATTCGGATGTTATTTCTTTCTGGATTATTCACTCGATCATATTATGATTCATATCTTATGAAATTCTAATATTTATGGAATGACTCTTGATTATGATATTTGGTATGTAGGTTATGTTCATATAAACTGATGATAATATTCTCATACCATTATACTCATGTTTTGCTTACATATCTCCCATTATTACCCTTACTGAGCATTCGAGCCTAATGCTTTCTTATGTTTCCATTACACAGGTAAAGAAGAATGTTTTTAAGTATGATTACTAAAAGGGGAGATCATTATGGGAGATGTTGAAGATCATTCACGAAGATAAAATATTTTTTTCCATGTTTTAATTTACAATAAACTATTATAGTACTTAGGTAGGTAATTTTATAATGAGATAAATATACATCTAAAATGATGTAATATCTTCGTATGTTAAGCATGGTTTGTTGTTGAAGTTCTTTATTTACTATAGGAAAAATATTTTGGTTCCTTGTCTATTATTATTTTATAGTATTAGTAGTTAAGATTGATATATTAAATAGTTTATAAACTTATTATTTCCCCACACTTTTATGAAATGATATTATAGTTCATGGTTTATTTATGATGATTTATTACTATTATGATACATGTATTTTTAAAGATAATGTTTTATTCCATGAATTATGTTTATAATCTATGATATATTTTTTATGAACATTTTAAGTAATATTAAATATATCACACCCTTAGGATTGTATTATGATATAAGACAATAATGGATTATTATATCCAATTTTTACCCTTAATGAGCATCTTATATCACCCTTTCTTATGTTTACAGTCCCCGTTTTATGAATATAGGATTATGTTGGGTATACTTATGAAGTGTACTGAATGGGAATGTATTTATGGGATATGATGAATTTATTTCCTAACATTAGAATATTGTGAATTTAATATCCAAATAAACTAAACTTTTATTATCCTTAGTCATCTATTTATTACATGTATTGAATATTCATCTAAAATGATTTCATATTTATGTATTAAATTATTGAGTCAGTATAGCTGGAATCAGAGGATATGTTTATTAAATATTTGGATATTAGGGTTAGAAAACATTAGTAAAAACCCTTAGGATAAGTCTATGTATTGGAAAATATCCAAATGTTTTGGTAAATAATATATAATGTGTTCTTCTTAGAAATACATCCATGTCTGGATACTACAGCAGGATGAAGTTTTAGTATAGATGCATATAGGGGTTATAAACCTGAAAATAGTTGGTTATGTGTATCTCATTGATCTTTCTAGTGCATAGTGAGTGTGTCTTTACTATACACCTGGTTCAACACTCTCGTATGATATTATAATTTTAATTGAAATTTTATTTAATAAAAAATAATAAATTATTTGAATAGATAATGTCAATTAATATCCAAGTTAAACCCTAAGGTGTTACAGGTTGACGAGGAGTCATTATTTGGACATATTATGGATTATTTTTCTTTACTAATCACTCTCATTAATGATTATTAATGGTCACACAAACCCATTTTAGTTTTACTAAATGATTAAATAGAGAATAATAAATTTTTGGTGGTAACAGATATACTAAAATATTTAAGTACCGTATATGAGATTAGATTTAAAAATTATTATACTAAAGAAATTTTTATTCTTGTCCTCAATTATTTTGTGTTTTATTATATTTTAAAACCTTCAATTGTTCAATGATCACATCCCATTAATATTATTATTATTTGGTTGATGTTTATTGGAATGTGCTTCCTATAAATCATACAATAATCACTCTCGTTTAATTTGAAGTAATATTAGGTTTTTATTTTCTTTATCTATATAAATTCAACATCAATTTATTTGTAAGGGATGTCCTGCATGATATATTTAACTAAACCACTATTATATATCAGTGAGATTGTAATTATAAACATTTTATGGAAATAACATCCATTGTATAGTTTTTTATTCGAATTAAAAATGTGTGTTTATCTTAGATGATTGTGAAGAAACTCAACATAGATGAAAATCCAATTTTGTTGAAGTATGTTGATGTATTTATGGAAGAGTAACCTAGTCACTAACTGAGTCATGAAGTTGAGTTCTCAATAGAATTCATACTAGTTGAAACACATATGTGAAATAATCTATATAGAATAGACCCAATTGAGTAACATGAATTGAATAAGAAAATACATGAGAATCGTGAAAATGTATTTATTTTTCCACATGTTTGACCTTAGGGTTCAGTAGTTCATTATGATAAGGAATGTGGATCAATGTAACTATGAATTGATTATCGATAACTTATGAACATCACTAATAAAAAAATAACATATACTATATATCAATGCATTTTTGACCAAAAATAATTACATCAATACAATTCCAAGAATGATATTTGATCTGGGTATTACTAGTTGTGGGAAAAAAGTGAAGACATACACAAGAAACCCATCAATATGTGGTATGGACACTATATCATTAGTTTTTACAAATACCACTACTATATTCCTGATTTTATGGATAGATTCTATAGATATTAAAATTATCAGTTCATGGTAGTCATTATAAATGATACTCTTATACATTCTAATATTAAGGAAGATAATGAAGATCATATTAGAATTATATGGAAGACCCTAAGGAAGACTTTTTTTTTGAAAAATTAACCATGTGTGAATTTATATTTTAAAGAGATTCATTCATTGGTCATATAATATCATGTGTGGGTACATTATTGGATCCCTTAAAGATAGATTTTATTAAAAAATGGAACATACCATTCACAGTTACTACGATTTTGATTTTTCTTATTTTGGATGGATATTATTAGACGTTTATGGAGAATTTGAAAAGTATTTTTAATCCAATCACACGTAAACATGGAAGGGATACATGTTCCTTTGTGTACATGAATTTTACAAAATTTTCAATTAATTGAATAGAAGGATAGTGATAAAACCTATACATTCATTAACCAATAGTAGAGAAGGGTTTTAAATATATATTGATGAATTAAATAATGGATTATAATGTTTTATAGTGTATAGTGATATGGTTATATCTTATGTCTCACAAAAATTGATAGCTTAAGGGAAAAATTACTCAAATCATGATTTAGAGTTAGCTGTGGTTATTTTTTAATTAAATATATTGAGGTATTATCTATATGGAGAATGATATGATATATATACTAATCATTATAGATTAATGTATATATTCACTTAAATAATATTAATATGCATCATATAATATGGTTGGAGATAATTAAATATTATGAATTCTCAATGCATTGCCACCCTGGGAATGAAAACTGGGTGGAAAATGCTCTGAGTGGAAAGGATCATTATAGCATACCATTTATAAGGATCACCAAATATCCAATATTTCTGTATTTTATATTTAGAGACCATGAAATATTTAAGGAATGGGAGAAATCTTATCATTCTCAAATCAATGTTAATCCATTTATCCATTATATAATTATAGTGGTGTAGAATGAAGATGTGAAAATCTAGAGGAAGGTTGAAAATATTCATGATTTTAAACATGATTACAATTGAATGACATGGTTTAGGATCCATTTATAGATTCCATCCAAACTAGATACTAATAATGAGGTTTTGGATGAGGTTTATAATTCACCAATCTCAATTCGTCCAGGATGTACAATGATGTATAGTGATGTCAAAGAGAATTTTTTGTGGGATTTCATGAAGTTTGATATTTCATAGTTTGTATCACAATGATTGATATGGAAATAATTTCATGGTTAGGTACAAAACTCTAAGGTGTGGTTATAACCATTACCCATACCAGAAAGGAATTAGTAAAACATCACCATCGATTTTGTCCTGAGACTCCCCAAAACATTTAATGGTCATCGTGCTATTTATGTTTATGTCGACCACCTTTTGATGTCAGAACACATTATTCATATTAGAGAAGAATTAACTGTTGATATTATTTCACTAATATATATTAAATAAGTTCTAATGTTTCATGGAGTGCCACATTCTATTGTATCTTATTAAGATCCAAGGTTTTCCTCAATGTTTGGGTGAAGATATCAGTAGGCTCTGGATATATAGATAAGTTTCATCTCTACATATCATCCTTATATAAATGGTTAGTTTGAGAGAACCATTAAAACCTATAATGATGGGTTGAGATATGGTTCTTTGTAATTCAATGGTGGTTGGGATCAACACCTTCCTCTAGTTGAGTTTTCTTAGAAAAATAGATTTCACTCGATCATTCATATGGGTCTTTATGAATTCATATTTAGAAATAAGTTTAAAAATACAAAATTCTATAATAATGTTAGAGAATGAAATCTATTAGATTCTGTTACAGTATAAGATGGTAGATACATTTAGGATAATTCAACATCACAAAATGGGATTTAAATGTAAATTTAAAGGATATGTTGACAATCATTGGAGATATCTGGAGTTCAAAGTTGGTGACAATGATTTTATATCAATTTATCCACGGAATATGATTAAGAGATATCAATAAAAAGGAAATGTTGATCTTTATGTACATTGTCTCCTTCTATAATATTGGTCGAGTGAGGATGGTATCTTATTTTTTGTTTCTCCCACCAAAAATATCCTCAGTTCCTAATGTGTTCCATGTATCTCTCAATAGTTAGGAAATAACTTATTTTTCAAAATTACAGAACATGTAGGCTTGGTAGTTGGGAAATATCTCTTATATGTGGAAAAAATAGTTGAGATTCTAGATCATAGAGAGAAAGTGATTGTAAACAAGATAACTCACCAAGTTAATGTTTTGAGGTCACTCCACCGAATTATAGAAGATACATGGGAACATGAGAATATAATGAGGTAGAAGAATCATAAATTTATTGTATCGAAGTGACATAATTTTAATAGATAATCAATTTGTAATGGGGTTATAATTTAACAACCTGATATTTTATGAAATATTTTAAAAAAAAAATTAATTTCTTTGATAACCTAAATTACATGTAATAATTAGTCTAAATGAACCATGATATACTACTAAAATATTATTATTTAATGTTATAGTTATTTCATACCCATCATACTGTTGGGTATCAATAATACAAAAAAAAATATTATAATCATATGAAATAAATTCATAGGTTTTCAACTGATTATAAATGATGATAAAGAAATCTTTTAAAAGTAAAATAAATTTTTTTCTAAAAAATATTATATACCTAAAATGTTTTTTTGTCTAATTAAACTAAATTATTCACTATTGTTTAATGTTTTCAATTAAATTTAAATATTATATATTCAATAAAATTTTTACCCTTTATCTTATAATGTGTTTAGGAATCACATAAGACTAAGTACAGTTTCATTCTTGAGAATGTATTTTTTTAAGAAAGTGATTTATTCACATTTAGGGTACATATTTTAAATTTATATTTTTAAAAATTAGTAAAATTATGTTAAAAATAAAATTACTTTTTAAAACAATTAACTAAAAATTATCTCACTGTTAATTTCTATAAATTTTCTGAAATGATTAATTTTTCAATTATTACAGAAAAATAAATATTTTTAATAGAATTTTATTTAAAATAATTTAAATAGTTAAATATTGTTTTAAAATGGATTTAAATGTAATATTATTTCAATATAGTTATTATTAAACCAATTTAGTTCATTTGAATAAACATTATGATGAATTTTGATATAAAACTTTTTATACATTATGAATATTTTTCATTGAAATGTGGTTTTTTATATGTTTGTGAGTTTAATATTAAATTAAATTGTACTAGTTTTGTGAATTGGATTTGATAACATGGATAAAAAAAATAATTACTAATTAATTAACATTATATAATAATATTAAGATAATTTTATATCATAATTATTTGTAAAAATAAAAAAATATGTTACCAAGGTTATTGTTAAAATAGTTTTACCAGGTGTTAAAAAAAACATAATGGTTAAAATGATGTAAAAACTTTCTAAAAACCCATTTTTTGGATTTATTTAAACCATAACCTTATAAAACCAAAATATGGTCTTTTTTGGTGCATTTGTTTGAAAACGTAACCTGAACTTATTTTAAAACATTGAGAAATTATAAGTGTGTCACTTACCTCAATTATAAAAGGGTACCCCTATCCTCTCTTCCCTAAACATCAATATCCTTTTTTTAATATCCAATACATGAACAAATACATTCATTACATCTCTAATTACATCCTATATTGTCTATTTTTATCATTAATCTATCCTAGTTGGGCTTTAGTATAAACATAAAGAGGTTTTCTGAAGGGGAGGTATCATTATTAACATAGTGTTTTTGTTTTATTTATTACTCAGCCTCTTTAAAATAGTCTTCAAACATTATAAAATAATATCAAAAATATTTAACAAAGAATTATATGTTATTATGTTGATATAATAACATATATCCATCTTTTATTCCATTATAAAGGTAATGAAACTATCAATCATGTCTACGATGGCCTACTGCCTCACAAACATATATAATTCATTATACATAAATGCCTCTCACAACTGTATATAATGATGGATTTAATGTATATATACATATGAAATATAATACATAATTATACTTCTAGAATTATACTTTCTTTTAATCTGACCCATGGAAAAATGATAATGCAGTTTGTGCGTATGTGTGGACTACCACCTCCACGAACCAATATGATATTTTTTTCATTTAATTTTTTCATGTATAGTAACAATTATTGATTTTTGATATTAAAATAATTCTTGGATGGATAATTATTATTTACCATTATTTCAATCCATCCATCAAAAGATGAATATACCTTTCAAGCATATGTACGGTCTACCGTCTCCATGAAAGTTGTCATTAATTTTTCAATCTATAATTTTTTTTATAGATTATAAATATGTATATAATTAATATATATTTTATTTATATCATTATTATAATTATATAAGTTATTTAACCATGATCAATGTTCAAGTACAAAAATTACCGAACCAAAACATACATGAAAAACGATGTTGTTACCACATGAATATTGATTTTAATGATGAATTATTTATTAAATAGTGATAAAAGGTTATAAGGAAATCATATATGGAATGTTATATATTATTTTGGATTTATAAAAAATTTATAATGATGATATATTTATTATACTGTATTTTTAAAAACATAAGAAGTAATATAGACCTATTGTAAGGGGTTTTGATCTCACTTTTATTTCTATGAGGCACATGTCATATTAAAAACTTTATTCTTTTCATAAGGTTTATATACTACCAATGAAAACCTTTTATGCTTATTACTAATAAAATTAAATCTATTTACATCTCTATATAAGGTTATTTCTTTTATGGGGATTATTAATAAAAATGTATCAATGTTGTAGGTGATTTATGTTTTAATTTTTGGGTCAAATGTTTACTTTCAAAACGTTATAACCTTAGTTTCAAAAATCAAAACAGACATACTTATAATATTTATTTTCATAACTTTATAATTCCTAGGATTATAAAAAAAATTGTTGAGAGATCCTTTTACCAGATATTGAAACCATTTATAATCTGACATAAATTTCCAAAATAGATAAAGTTGTTCTTTTGTAAATTAGATGGAAACAATATTTATTAGAAGAGTATTTGTAAATTGAAATTAAAAAGGTATAACTATGTATCCCCATATGAATTTCTACTGAGTACACTAGATAGAAATTCATTAAACGGTGGTAAACATGCTATTCAGATAAACATTTACATAATCAATTGGATGAATAATTACATTTTACAATATGAACATAGTTTATTCCATAATACAAAAAAAGTTCATTATACAGGATATAATTCTAAATAATTGTAATTTTTCGAAAAATGTGACCATTATATAAAGCTATTTTGAACCTTTCAGGGGAAGAATGAGTTTTTTTGAGGTTTTGGCTTTCAAATCTAATGAATGTGGAATATGTCCGTTGGATAAATGCCTATAAATAGTTGTAATATTCATGATGATAATTATCTTCCACTACTAGTGATTTAAATTTTATTTTATGTTTTTAGTAACATATTTTTACTTTTTTATCACCTCATTGTAACAATTTAGTGATTCATTTTCTAAAGGAATTTATTTCATGGATAATTGTAAATCCTTTAAAAATTTATGAGTTTTTAATTATTTTCCCTGATATTGTGTGATAGAGGGAATATGAGGTGATGGAAGATAAATATTCCAATACGACAAATTGAGGGTTCTCAAGGAATGTAAAAATGATTTTATTATAATCTTAATATTTAGGGATTCATTATTTAAGAAAGATATAACATTATGGTTTGGTGAAAACCATGGATCCCAAAAGTTATGGTAACTAAATTACTTAAATATTAAGGTCAAAGAGTGGAAACATTCGTTATAAATTTTATTTAATTTTTTCTTAGTCACGTCTTAAATTTTAATTTATTTATTTTTAAATGTTTGTATTTAAACTGTGCATATTTATGAAAATATTTATATTTTTTTATAAAAATTTCAATAACATTGTTTTCATAAATTTTCAGTACGAAATTTTTTCTAGGTATATAATTATATATTTGAAAAAGGTTTCTCAAAATTATAATATTAAGTGGTTATTTAATTTTTTTAATTTTATTTTATAAACTTAAATTCACCCCCACCCTGGTAACTCTTATGAAAATACAACAATATCATTTGTTTAACAGAATTATTTTTTTAATCTTTGAATGAAGAAAGTAATTTTTATACCTCTCAACAATATCATAGATTTTTTATCCCTATTTATTCATATAGAATACATTATTCTCATTAATTTTCCTCTTTTGTTAATTAATGATTCTAGTGGAACGTTTTTAAAATAAATTGACAATAGTTCTATCATTGACAAAAAATTCTTTCTCTTACATGTCTATGTTTTCTACTAATGGTTTCACCAACTAATTTTACTACTATTTAATGATTTATTATAAACATTTTTACATTGTTTTTAATTTTTGAATAATAATTTTGAATGAATTTTCCGATCAATTCCAAAATAAATTAAATGTTAATGTTTTGTTGAAATGTGAAATGAACATTTGTTTAAACATTTATGGAATGAATGAAATGTCCCCCCATTGTGAATTTATAATTCTTTAAAGAATATTCTATATGATTCCAATATTATTTTCAATGAATGTTTGATTTCACATTATTGTGATTTTTTTAAAAAAATTGTGATTTTCATTGTGGAAAATTAATTTTCCACAATAATGTTTTAATGATATTTTTATGGAATTTATATTCATCAATGATAAAATGTTTTGGTGTTTATTATGTTTTACTAGGGACATGATCTGATGGTTCCATCATAATTCTTTCTATATATGGTTTATAATTATTGATGATGTGATGTTTGTAAGACATATTTTTTTCCATTCATTTTATTTATATAGATTATTATATAATGATGTGATTAGTGTTTAATGATATTGAGACACAAATATTTATGATTTTAATTATCTGATTGGAGGGATGGAAATAATATATCCCTTTTATGTTTTGGGTAATTTATTATATCTCATTTGATAACAATTAAAAATATGTCAATGTGATTGATCCACTATGGGAAACATGATGATGTGATTGATCCACTGTGGGAATGAAGACAATGTTTCTAATCCATTATGGGAAATAATTTTATGTGCCTAATTTTTATTAGAAACAAGTCTATTTGATTGATCCATTATGGGAAATTGGTTTTGATTCCAAATTAATTATGATTTCATGGTATCAATAGTTAACCTTTACATAAGAATTAGTTTCTATACTTTTGACAGTTCCATAGTTTTATGACACACAATTATCGTTCATCGTGCATTTATAATTATTTCCCACTCTTATGATAATTTAATTTTGAAATGATAATGTTTTTTAGTAAATTATTTTTATGATCCATGATATATTAGGTATAAACATTTTTAGACATATTCATGATCTCATACCCTTATGCATATGTTAAAATTTCATATTATCATCTATTGTTATCTACCATGTTTACCCATACTGAGAATCTAATCTAACCCTTTCTTATGTTTTCATTCCCCATGTTATGAATAATTATTTATGTAGGGAATTAATATGAATAGTACTAAATAGGAAGATCATTTCTGAATATTTGAAGATATTTCTTGAAATAATAAGATTGTGTATCTAGTTTCCAAATACACTAAACCTTTAATGAATATGAGTTTTTATTTTAAAAATGTATTGAATATTGTACTAAATGGATATAATATTTATGAATGAAAATTGTGAGTCACAATACATATGAACTACCCAGAATAATGCATTGAATTATGGTTATGTTCTATAAATTTCTTGGTATTATTTACAAATGGTAATCTCATGTTCTCATACCATTATTTTAATCTTAAGATTAAATTATCAATGATTTCTACATTGTCAACAATTAAGTTGCATAAGAGATCACCCTTTATTATGTTTCCTTGTCCCCAAGATATAGAAAACGCTTTTATGATATATCTAAGAATGGTGATATTGGTGAAGAACTAAGTGGGTGATGATGTGATCATTTATAAACCCATTTTTTATATACCAAGGTCTCCAAATACACTAAACCATTACACCTCTTTCATGGATCATAAAGATATGAAATGAATATTAATATTATAATATGAAATTTTTATGCACAAACTTTTTGGGTCACCTCAAAAACATAGTTTTTGAGATTTATTTATATATTCTAAGTGAATTTTAAGACAACCTAGGATCCAAGCTCTGAGATTCTATACTAAAATAATAAATATTATATTTCTGTCTTTGATGATGATAATGGTGGAAAATTTTTTTAACAAACTTTACAACATAAAAATGTAAAATCCCATCACTTTTATACTAAATGATATAATTGTTTTATAGTTTTAGAGAATTAAGAAAAAACTCCTAAAAAAATTCACATGAATTTAAATAATAATTTCTTCCACTTAACCAATATTTTCTTTTTCACATTATGGTTTCATGATCATCTAAATGAAATCTTGCATTATCATAATTTATTCAAACTCATTCTATATAACATGGGGAATAGTAAATATATGGTTGAGAATAAATTATCAATAATGGTAAAATAAGAATTAACAATTTAATATCCTCAATGAACATAATAAGATTATAAGGGTATAATGACAAAATCCATGTGAATGAAGGAATCATAAAAGAGCTCAAACTCATCGATACCTAGATCATAAAATATAAAAATAAGGAAAAAATAATGTGTAACCAGAATTAATAATCATGGGAAATGTGATATCAATAATGATAAAATGAAACCTCAATAACCAATAGATAAAACACATTGGTATCTTGGAACATAATCTCATTAAACCCAAATAGAACCCTTATAAAACCCTTACAAATTTGAATAACTATACGACTGATTTCCAATAAAGTTATCGAGAGAAAAAAACATTACCAAATGTATTTGAGGGAAATCTAGGTGCACCCATCATATACTCTATTGTTGTCTCACCTGATTCTATCTTGGAAAACCCATAATTTATAATTTATATCATCAAAATAATTATTAAATCATGTAGAGAATTAATTTTATCATAACTCATTAAATCAATAATTATAATTTTCCGTACATGAATAATCTATGAAAAGGGATTGGGATACACAAAAATATCATTGAAACATGGTTAACCTATAGAAATGAAACAGGTTCAACAAAAATATATTTGAATCATTATTAACCAATAGAAAATAAACTTGTTCCAAGACAATCTCCTTGAAACATGTTTAACCCATGGAAAACAAAATACATTCATAAAAATCTCTTTGAAATGATATTAATCCATCCAGAAAATAATTAGGATAGTTTCATTACAAAATATCCCCATTGTAGGATATGTAAAAAAAAATTTTTTTAAATTGATGATTAGAAATACCATTAAAATATTATTAAATCTATTTTCACAAAAATAACATTTTTATTTTGAAAATCACATTTTAAAATAAAAAACACTTAAAAATTGATTTTCTCAAAAACCACATTAGAGCACTTATAAAGGATATATTAAAAATTATTATAATAAAATATTGAGGAAAATATCCTTTCATAATTAAAAAAATTAAAACATTTTTGAAAAAATTTATAGAAAACATTCTTTTTGGAGAAAAGAGTTTTGGACCGAAAAGACGATTTTTAATAAAAATTTATTTTAAAATACTTAATATATAAAGACAAAAATGAAGGGAAAATAAATATTCACATTACAGAATTAGATTAGAATAAAATTAATGGGTACTATTTATAGTAGATTATAATATTTCAATATTGGTGACTTAATCACAAACAATCCTAATAATTGATTTGATTGTAATATCAATCACTTACCACTTTGGTAACATTGAATCATAACACCCATGAAAGATTACATTAAATGATACATAAAATAAAATGATAATAAATATATTCATGATATTACATGTAAAATGTGATGCATATACACCTCATAAAATTATATGGGTTCATAACATGATATAAGTCTCAAAGAAAGAAAATTGTGACAAAAATCCATTACCGCTTTGTTGACATTGAAACTATAAACCCAATGAAATAGATATCATAAAATGTATATGTAATTACAAAAAAAAATTATAATAATAGTACAATATATTAATGTTTATTGTATATAAAACACAATATAAATAAGTGGTTAGTGTCTCATATTTCTCATAAATATAAAAGTGAGATGAGGAAAACCATTACAACTTGGGTAACATTTGAATCATGATATACATGAAAGAATAAAAAAATTAAAATTATAATAAATGAAATGTATGAAATTAATGATATAAAATTTCATTTTTCATTTTCTACACCAAAAAAAAATTATTGGTGAATATGAAATATGTCTCACATAAATAAATGTGAGACTAGAAATCCTCTTACCTAAAGTATTGACTCTCATTATACTTGTTAAAAAATCTTTCATAAAAAATATAAATTTATTATAAATATTTAAAATAATAATAATAATATAAATCATACCATTTATGATTTTATTATGTCTTTATATTACAATTTATTTTAAAATTCATTGATAAATTTACATTTCGATTAATAACCACCTCATTTTTTGTATATGTTTTGACTTGTTACTTTTTCCCACAAAATTTGTACCTTATTTACTCATTTATATAATGAAAAAATGGCATAAATTTAATATTTATTTAGTAAAAATTATAATAATAATCTATAAAATATTGAAATAGGAATTGAAATACACTGTTTTTGGAGATGGTAGGATGTACATACGCATGAACTTTGTTTCCATTTTCATATCATGTTGAATCAAATAAAAGCGAATGGTATATATATTTAAATAGTATCATTAGAGTATCATTATTATTTCTTATATATCTCATATTTCTATTACACCCATCTCTTATACCTTCCTTGTACATCACGATCGAATCACATTGCTTTACGAGGTGGTAGTCTACGATACACGCGAACAACATTATTGTATTATAAAAAATAGAAATCATGAAAGTACATGTTATAGAATAATTAAATAAAAATAAATAATTCATAAATATCATATATATATATATTATATTAACATAATTTTCATCATTATTTTCAACCTTGAGAGGTGGTAAATAATGAATGAACGATATCGGATCGTAAGGCGGTAGTCTTCCGTACACAAGATCGATTATTGCGTATCCAATTTGATATAATTGTGTGATGTTATAGGTAGTGAAAATAACATAACTAAATATTTTTTTATTTATTGTAATTATTTTATTATATATGTTTTATATAAATATATTTTATGTTGTTTGAAAAGAAAATAAAATAAAAATGTTCATTCATGAACATTACCCCCTCTTTGGGTAACTCATTTTGGATTGAACCAAAGGCCCCCATGGGTTTGATTTGTAAAACAGTTTTTTCTTTTAGTATGAGAGGATGGATGTTTCTAAAAAAAATTAAAATTTTGGACATTACAAAAGTATTTATAAGTGTTAATAAATGGAATGATTTAATTCCCTTTTATAGTTGATGAGGAGTGGAATTCTTGAAAATAAAAAATGGTAAACAATATTGGGAGATCTCCCTAACATAATAGACCTAAAATGCGGAACCCAATTTTAAAAGATATGTTATATGGACAAAATAGTTCCATAAATTTGTTTTTAAACATGTTTTAGATCATTTTCCCCCTTAATATTAATGTTTAACCACTATTTAAAATCATTTTTAATTTAATTGATCTAATTAATTTTTGTTTCATTCACTAATATTTTTTGTCATAAATTAAGTTTAAATTACTAGTAAATATTAATTACAATGTTTAAAAATATAAAAGTCATTTTTCCAATTTCCATCCACATAAAAGGTAGAATTTAACTTAAAACTAATCCCATAAACAGAATGAGAAAGCAGGTTTTTAAAGTGAAAATATCCAAAAAATACTATATTTTTATATTCAAATTAAATTTCAAAATGATTCCAATCACATTAATTGGATTAATATATTTATAAGTGAACAATTTTGACTTTAAAATCAATTAAAGATTTTATTTTCCATAATAAATTATTTAGACGAATGTTCAGTTTCAAATTTAAATTCAGTATTTTCAGTATTCACCAAAAAAATAAAAATTCTCATAAAAATAGCAATTATTTAAATTTAGATAATTTTTACATTTCCCTTAAAAATTAGAATTTTTTGAAATACATTTTAGAAAACTGTAAAAGTTTATTTTTTAAACATACCTTACCTTACAGTGTGGAAAAATTGCCTTTCATAAAAATACAGCTTTCTTATGCTTAAAATTGGATTTACCCTTATTTTAAGCCTATAAAAATTATTATATTATTTGAAAAATATCTTCTTGAATATTTAAAATATAAATTTCATTATAACGGTTGAAAATTATTTATTAATTTCATTCATTTACATAAAGTGACTATGTGGTCATACAGAATTGTTTTCCACAAAAACACATCCTTTATATTAAATTAACTGTTATTTTCATTTATAATTAACTAGAAACAAATTATTTCATTTTATAAATGTTTGAAAACAATAATTTCATGATTTAGTTTATTTTTTTCAATCTATTTCTTCCAATGGCTAGGTTATGAAAATAATGTTAAATAATAATATTAATTGTATATTATCGTCTAGTAAGACTCAGCCCTATGTGTAACACAAGTCATCCGAAAAATTGAAGTTAACAACCACACCTGATGATCATGTTGTTGTGTATAATAGAGGATAAACATTTCCCTACATGTAAAACATTATATTAATGAATTTAAATAAATTTTTAATATGATATTTTAAAAATATCAGTATGTTACATCCTACCACCCATAAAATGAATTCTTCCACCAAAATTTGTCTTGGTTATCAATGGATTTACATTTATTTAAGAACTAATTTATTGAAAAACACATCATAAAAATGAAATAAAGAAAACAAAGCATAAAATTTGAAGTTTTGAAACATAAAATATCAGCTAAAAATAGACACAACTAGGATTACACATAGGGAGAACATTGGTGGTAATATAGGAAAAATTTAAATATGTATGGAGAGTTGTTGAGTTCATTGATCACAAAAAAATTAATAATCTCTATAATGTTAATGGTTCAAAAAATAAATGTTTGATGATTCGAACACCATCGATTAATCAAAAATAATGGTACTAGGATATCATTTTTGGTTTCAAGATCCTTTTCCAAATGGTAAATAATTCTCATACCTTTTTCACCAGGAGAATAAAAAAAGGAAATATACTTAGTTGATGAGTATAATTTTTTAATTTAATCAATTTCCACTAAAATCTCATCTTTCTCACCAAACTGTTAGTATTAAATATTAATTTTCTTACACTTGAATCAAAAAAATAAAATTTTAAAGGACACATAACGATAAAGTGGAAAACAAGTTATTCCTCCTATCATTAAAAATTAACTAAAAACAAAATGGTTATAACATATTAAGATAATTCACAAAATTATTAAATCATCATATGGTACATTAATCATAAAAATTAATACCCATTGTAAAAGTAAAACTATTCAATAAATAATTATCCTAACAATCCTTCAATGATTTCCTAACTAATTTAGAAAACCTAAATATTATAAGGATTTGATCATATTTTTTTATAGTAAAAATCAACTGTTATTCCTATAATTAATTAAAATGTGTTTGTAAACTAAAATTAATCATGACCTACAATATTTCACATATTAACCGAGTCATTACCTCAACCAATGGTAGGCGTTAAACCCTTTTCTTCCTTTGGTTTTAGTTTAATGCACCATGACCTTTCTGGATGTGATGGGTTGTCACCT
This sequence comes from Viscum album, assembly GCA_963277665.1. Lineage (NCBI taxonomy): Eukaryota > Viridiplantae > Streptophyta > Magnoliopsida > Santalales > Viscaceae > Viscum > Viscum album. The sequence goes on from OY728120.1 coordinate 182,569,759, forward strand.
GGACATCATATTGTCCCTTTGATTCATTAATATTGGAAAATAAATCCACCATAAAAACAATTCATGTTGATAATAGGGGATCAAAATACATCAACACCTATAAAACATATCCAAAACTTTCATTGACGAGGTCAAATAAATCTACATAAAACCCAAAAATGGAGTGTCTTTAAACATTGAACTTATGATCAACCTTTAGATTATATTCAAATGACGGTACCCATAACTCTTAATATATCCTCATTTGAAAACATCCTAATATCAAAATTTATCTAAACTTACCATTGATACTAACTATAATAGCCCAGGACCCGCACTCCCAGATATTGTTCTTAAATTGTAAACATTACATTTTAGTATTTTAAGTTGATAAGGGTGACCCGTTTTTTTTACATTCATCTCATAAAATATTAGAAGGAAAAATTTGGTCACTTATATTTTGTAGGATATTTTAGGTTTTTAGTTTTAGACAATTAGGAATAACACCAATATATAAAATTCACATGATATTAAATGATAATTTCTCCCACTTACGTCATCATTTATTTTTCATATTAATATTTCATCATTATCCATATGAAATACCTTCTATTAATAATTCAATAATATCATTCATTATAACCTATGGAAAGGGAAACATAACAAGGGTGAGATAAAAATTCTAAATCTGGTTAAAATAAACATTGAAAATTTAATTTAATCGAGGAGAATAAGATGAGAATAAGGGTATCTTGACATAATAAATGTGTATGAGTGATTCATAAAAGAACATATACCCATCAATACTTGAAACATCAATTATGAAAATATTGAAAATGAATGAGTCATAAGAATTATTAATCATGAGCCATGTGACATCTATATTGATGAAATGAAACCTCATATACCCATATATAAAACATGTTTGTATCTTAGAACATCATATAATAGAATACTTATGGCACCCATAAAGAACCCTTACTAATTGGAATAATCATATGTCTGACATCCAATATAATTATATGGAGAAAAAGTAATTACCTCATGAATTTGAGTCTCATCTGGGTGAACCCATATTATATGATATAACTGGTTCACCATGAAATATTTGGCACAACCATCATTTAAAATTTCCATGAATCAAATAATGAATAAAAACATAGATAATTTATTTCATCAAAATTCATTGAAAAAACATTTAATATTTTCAAAACATGAGTAACCCGGGGAAATGAAATGGGTTCAAAAAACAATATCTTTGAAACATGGTAAAACTGTGGAAGTGAAATGTGTTCCATACCAATCTTCTTGAAACTTTCTTAACCCATGAAATAAATGGGTTTTGTTAAAATATCTTTGAAACGTGGTTAACATGTTAAAATGAAATGAGTTTAATTAAAATCTCTTTGAAATGGTCTTAATCCATCTAAAAAGTCATAAGTAATGTAACAATAAAATATATCCCCATTAGAGGAAAATTAGAAACATGGGGTTTTACATTCATGAATGGAAATACCATTAATATATCATTAAATACATTTTGAATAAAACTTGTTTTTTATTTTGAAAATAAAATATTAAATATTAAAACTCATTGAAATTTTTTTTAATTGAAAAGAAATTATAAACATATAAAAGTGGATTTAAACATAATTTAAATACTTTTTTGGGGAAAATACCTTTTTTTACTTTGAAAAACTCTTTAAATAATTTTTCAAACCCTTTTTAGAAAACAAATTTTATTATGAAAGGAGTTGTTGAACGCAAAGTTGTTTTTTAGTAAAAATATTCTACTGAACTGTAGATTAAAAAAATAGAGGAAAATGATAGGAAGAATTATTTTTCATTACATAACCAGAGTATATGAAAATTAATGGGAATTATTTATAGTTATATAATAAGATTTCAATATTGGAAACTTAATCACTGATAATCTTGATAATCGCTGAGATTGTAATATCAAACTCTTACAACATTTCCATCTTTGAATCATAATACCCATGATGAATTAGATTAAATTTAAATTTATATAACATGAGATTAAATAAATTCTGGAAATTTCTTTTCAAATCGGAGGCATACACACCTCATAAAAGATACAGGTGCATAACACGTCAAAAGTCAATTAAAAAGAAAATTAAGAAAAAAAAACCATTACCTCTTTAGTAACATTGATACTGTACACCCTAATAAATACATATTCTAAAATAAATATTTAAATATACATAAATTTTATTATAATTATTAAATAATACATTTATGGGCAGTTTATATACAACACAATAAAAATAATTTGTGAATATTTCATATATCTCACAGTAATAAAACTTTGATGAGAAACCCCATACTACTTGCGTAACTTTTCAATCATGAGATCCATGAAAGAATAACATAAAATGAAAAATTAAATATAATGAAATAAATATATTTCATTATATAACATTTCATATCATAGAATATACTCCACACAATAGAAAATGGTGTTTAATATGACATAAGTCTCACAGAAATAAAAGTGAGACAAGGAATCCAGTTACCTTAACTCTGGACTCTTATCATACTTATTAAAAGAACCTATATAATAAATATATGTTTTTTATAATTATATCAAAAAAACTTATTCATATAAATAATACCATATATTATTTTTGTTTTAATTTATATTTTCTTTTTATTAATAATTCCATGTTAAAGTTCTATTTTAGGTTAAAACCTCTTTGTTGTCCATATATTTTTTGACTTATTATTTTTGGTCCCCTTAATTTGATCATGATTTCTTCATTTACATAATGTAATCCATGATATAAATATCCTATATAATAATCTTATATGTTTTATAATAATCTATAAAATATAGAAATGGGAAATGAAATACATCATTCATGGAGACGGTAAGTCATACGTGCACATGAGAGAAATTTTTATTTTCTTGTCATATTAAAATAAAGAAAAGTGAATTGTATATATATTAATTATTATAAAATAATTATCATATTATTATTATTTCTTATATATCACATATTTCTATTACACCAATCCCTAATACATTCCATGTAAAGCATGAATGAATCGCATCGGTTTGTGACGTGGTAGTTTTCCGTAAACCCGAACAACATTATTATATTCTCCTAAAATATTAAGAATAAAGGTATGTGTTATATAATAATTAAATAATAATAAATAGATCATAAATATCACATATATATAAATATAATAGATCAATAGCATGTCCTTTATTAGGTATAACAGGGATAGGTGGTAATGGAAGAACAAACTATATCAGTTCATGAGGCAGTAGTCCTCCATACACACGAATGATGATCGCATATCCCATTTGATGGAGGTGTGTTAAGTTTTAGGTTGTATCCATATCATAAAAACTCGCATTAAATTGAATATAATACTGTTATTATAAAATATTTTTATAAAAATAATTGAATTGGTTTAAGGAATAAATAAAACTAAAACATTCATTGATTAATGTTACCTCTTCTTTAGGTAACTAAATTTGGTTTGAATGAAAGGAATTAATGGTTTTCCTTCTAGCCAAAGTGGGACTTATTGGAATAGAAGATTTATTTTAGGAAGTCATCTAGAAGAAGTTATATGATATATAAATATATAGATATGTGAATAAGTGGGGAGAGTGAATGTTATTTTATCATGGAAGAGTGTAATTCTTGTAAATATAAAAATAGAAACACTATTTGTTGTTATCCCTTACATCATGTGACTCCAATAATAAGAAAAAATCAATAAAATAGTTGATATGGTAAAAATATTTCCATAATATCAGTTTTTACATGTTTTTATGTCATTTATATCATTATGATTAAATTTTAACCACTTAATGAACTCATTTTTACTTTAATACTTGAAATTTATATTAATTATTACAATAATATTGTTCAGTAAAAAAATTTGAACTTACTGTACAATATAAATCTTCATTATTTAAAATATTAAATAAAATTTACCATATTCTAACCACTTAAGTGGAATAATATTATTTTAAATTGATCCCGTAAACGGAACAAGAAAGCATGTTTTTAAAGAGAATATTTCCAAGAGTTTATTGTGTTTTTATATACAAATTAAATATAAAAATGATTCAAACTACCTAAAAGATATTGATATATTTATAATTTTACAATTTTAAATTTAAATCAAATTAAAAATATAATTTAACATTATAAATTATTTATATGAAAAATCATTTTTCAATTAAACGTAATTATTTTTCACTACTAATAAAAAAATTAAACTTCATAGAAAAAAAAATTAACTCTAAGATAATTTTGACAATTCATTTTCAAAAAATTAGTTTATTTATTAAATTATAATTTATTGGAGTGTAAAAAAATAGTTTTAAAACTGGACATCCATTGAAAGGAATCAAAATTATATTTTAGAAAAATATAACTTTTTATTATTAAAATTAGATTTGTTATTATTTTATGCCTATAAACATATTGAATGAATTTTAAAATATTTTATTAAATATAAAACATATAAATTTCAATAATATTATTCACTAATAGTGATTGATTTACTTTATTAAGATAAAACTACTTTGTGGGCATAAAATAATTTTTCTAAAAACACACCCCTTATATTTAATTGTTTTTTAATTTCATTTATATTTAATTTTTAACCAATGAATTCAATTTATAAGCATTTTGAAAACATAAATTAATAATTCATTTAATATTATTCATGCCCAACATTCTATCAAATAGGTTATTACTATTATGATAAATAATAATATTAATAGTATATTTTGGCCTTTTAATACTCGTCTTTATGTGTAACAAATGTTATTGAAGTAACTAAAGGTTCTTATGACCCAAACTATAGGGGCCCATGTTATAAATACCCCAACCCCACCTTCGATGGGACAGGGGTAGGTGACTAGCACCATGTAGGAATTTCCCACAATTGGGAGGAATTAACCTATAGTATCTGTATACATGCACATTTTTCCAATACACACAATGTTGAAATGTAAAAAAATATAGAGAATGAATGCATACATCTAAGATCCCACAATAGAGTACAACAAGAAGTAAGAAAATAAATTGGGACAAATACAAGCCAACCAATAAGAGAGTACGTACAAAGGTCCAACTGAAACTATAATTAGTCTAACATGCTCCAAGGGTGAGGACTAACTAAAAGGTACACTACTTGTAAACACCACAGACTTCCCAGATCCAACTATGCCCCACCCACTCCCTACCCTCCTTGGACAATATCAAGGGTTTTCTTCTTCCTAAGACATGACATGTTCAGACAATGAATGTACATGGGTTATTATAATAATACTCAGTAGAACACTCTAGAAACCCTAAATATGTAAAAACATGTATCGTCATATCAATACAAAATGTAACAGATACAAAATGAATAAAACACAGATATAATCAGGATATGCACCACACTGTCAGGCAGTCATAACCAATTGATGGTCATAGGAATCTACTCAAAGCACTCTCATTCCAGGATAACTCACTCCTTGTTCCATGATATCATCAGAGACACTCGACAAATAGGTCTAGCTCATTTGGGCCATTTCCAAAGAGAGTGCACTAGTCTGAGAAGACTGTGATACACAAAGAGGGGGATATACCCAGAACCACTGGGGGACCCCATGAACCTAATCTAGATTAACCCACTATGTAAGTGATTTATAATAATGATTCCACAAACCCTATCAATGGGGGCCACTAAATGGAGGATCAAAATAATACTCAAGGTGGCCATGATGATTCCATAAACTCCACTAGGGATGATAAATTATTTCACTATAGTATCAAAGAGGGATCCCACAACTCTATCTGAGACTCGGCCACTAGATTGGATTACAATCATATGATGTGGATGTAATTTCACATTTTACCCTCTACGAATGGACCAAGGAAATGATTTCAACATATACAGTCAAAAACTAGGAAAAATAAGATCATTAACATCTAATAATGAACCCAAATTTTTTTGGATTGATCATATTAATGTTAGGGTTATTCTGAAATTGGGGAAACATCTTTTGGATACTCCTTTTAGAATTTATGACCATTTGAATGATTTTGTACATATACCTTCTAGGGCCTACGGACCTATCACCACGGTCGGTCCCCATATAGTCACAGTTTGTCCACCTACCGCATGGAATGGCTTCTCTTGGAATGACTATTATGGGCAGTCCACCTTCTGCACATGACTAGCCGCTACAATTTTCCTTCGCGGTCGACCACTAATGGACCATCCATGAGGTTGCTAAGCTCATGGAATCTCGAGCTGATGTGACACCATGGTCGACTCTCGTGGCTGACCGTAATAGGGATTCACCCCATCTTCCCTAGATATTACCCAAGTCCAAAAAAACCAAGATCTGACTAGCAATCCTAACATTAATCTGGAACAGTGACCAGACCCAGATCCGACTCTTTCATCTGACTTAGATCTCGCATATGTCGATGCTATCCCCCATTATATGTAGTTTCCCATGTGGATTCCCACTGTGTCTACCTCTGCTACTCCTAGAATCACCCCACAATTCTTCCACCACTGGTCGCTCGCATCTCCTCTGCCTGTATGAGGGCCACCACCTTTCGCCGCCTTGTACTACCATCAGCCTTTAGTTACTGAGGTTGCGCACTGACAGTCCCCTACACGGATCAGTACACCTCCTCCGATGCCTAACATTTTAAACGATCATAGATACAAGATCATTGTATCCCGATCAAAATATATTCTCCCTTAGTTGTTGATTTTCCTCAAATCTGGGGGTCTAATTGAGTTTGTAACCACTAGAAAATGTCGATCCTGGACCATAGGATTCCAACCAATGAATAACATGATAAATGAGGGATAAATGAAAAAAAGAAGGCTAATCATTATTGTACAAACATACTTGTCCAATAATCAAGAATGAGGGATTTGGGTTAGAAACCCAGATCAAATAAATCCCAATGAATAAAACACTTCCAATAAAGTGATTTATCCATAAATTAGTCTATTATTCTGTTGATTTGTGTTCTTTATAGAAATTAATTATGGGGAGTAAACCAATTAAATCAAATGGCCTACCTGGAGTTTTGATCGATCATTGATGATGAATGGTTGTGTTGCCACTATGGACGAGATCATCCAACTCTATCAGCATGATGATCCACAATCTGATCCTGATCTATTATCGTCTTCCAAAAATTATCTCCTCCAACAGATTTTAGGTATCTTGGGTTTAATGTCCAATTGTAAGAGAATGTATATATCCGTACACATAAATATTTAATTAGGCCATTACATAAAAATAAGTTTTATTAAATAATTTTATTTCTTTTTCATCCATGAGTTTTTTTAACATATAACCCGCGCTGAAAAATTTTAAGTTGTACCTATGTAAAAACGTCTATTCTTAACTCAATTGTGCCATTAAATTTGAGATTCGTGTATCCATTTAATATTTATTACACTTTTTTATAAATATTATGTGTGTTTACTATTAAATATTTTAATATTTTTAAAAAATTCGTTCAGATAACACAGGGCCTTGTAATAACATGTTGTATGAGTGTTTGGTAGAGGAAATAGTTAATATAATATATAATGAATACATGGAAAACTTGAGATGATACATTCTACCCACCTTGGTGTTTACATTCATAAAAATCCAAAACATAGGCTACTCCAACAGATGGGGGTACTGAGTAGGAATATGAGTCCCCTGCACCCACATGATCTCCTAGATGTTCTTATGTTACTATCAAACATTCCCCAGAGGTATCGATCTCCCCTACAGGATCACCTCAAACAGATCCTCAATCTATAATGGGTGCTCCACAAAAGTCACTCCATCCTCAATGTTCATCTCATCCTAGTCAATGAAGTGTGATAGGTCATGCACTTAACTCTTCAGTTGTGACACGGGGAAGATGTCATGTACCTGATCTAACTTTAGAGATAGGGCCAATAGGTATGACACCTCACCAACTCTATGAATTTTCATGAAATGACAGATGAACCTCAGAGATATCTTTTCACCCTAACCAAATCTTCATAATCCCTATCACGGTGAAACATGAAGGAATGCATAGTCCCCTTCCTTGAACTCTAAAGGTGTCCATCACCTATCATAATTAGACTTATGATGGATTTATGCAGTCTTTATCCACTCCTAGATGATATGAACATTCTTTTATTATCTTTCACCAACTCTGGGTCCATGATTGCTGACTCTCCTGGGACAGTCTAGAAAAGTGTTGACCTATAGTTTTGTCCATAAAAAACATTGAATGGTTCCATACTAATGGTGGAATGGTAGGTTTTTAGGTTTGAAAACTCCACCAGTTGTAGGTGATCCTCCCAACAATGGACACAATCTAAAATGCATACTCACAACATTTTCTCCATAACATGAATGGTCCACTTAGTCTGGTCGTTATTCTATGGGTGAAATGTTGTGGTAAAACGTAACTGGGTCCCAAACACCACATGTAATCCCTCCCACAACCGGGATGTAATGGGACCATCACTATCAAAAGAAATATTTTAAAGAAATTCGTGGATCTGAACTTTCTCTTGCTTTTAGAGGTGTCCTATGATCTCTACCAAACATTTCTCTCAGATATCTAAGAAGTGGGTTGACTTAGTGAGTCATTCAATGATCCCCCATATGTTATCATGTCATATTGAAGTATGTGTAAACACCATAATGATTTCCATTGAAATATCATACCAATTCAATTCTGGATCCTCAAGGAGGTGAGCTAAGCCTACTAGAGCATGGTGTTCAGCCTTCAATTTCTGATAAGTATGGAATTGAGAAACAAAATCTGCAACTCCTTTCTTCATCCCTAATGACAAAAACTTACATCATAGGTCCTGATACCTCTTCTCCAATCCTAGATGTACCGGAAAAGGAGATATATGAAACTCCCTCAAAAACTCCTCCTAAAATGTCACTAGAACTATAGTCTGTATTCTGAAGAGAACGATGTACTCCCCACCTTTTGAATACCCTTCTAGAGCATTCCCTATGGACATCTAAGCAAGTAGGGCCTCACAATAGATATCCCCATCGTTTTCCTCCCTAACATGTTGTAAGAGTTTAAGGGTGAAAACCATCAACTAAAGGTAATATGCTCCATTTCCAACCATAAGAGATATATACAATGAGGATAACTACTCTGATGCCTCATTCATCAAATGAAAATTGGATCTTATACTAAGTGAATTATCGATCTTGTTCCCCTTATCATAAGTATATATAATCTCAAAATAATAGTATTAGAGGAACTCTATCCATTTCATCTATCTCGAGTTATGATATTTATGAGAGAAGATATACCTGGGACACTTGTGATCAGAGTATATGATGAATTGCTCGCCCGTCTAGTAGTTCCACCACATCTTCAATGTAATGATAACAACTTCTAACTCATGATAATGGATTTAATATTTCTTCTCATGCATTAGTAAATCGAATGAACTATAGTCAATCATTTATTGTCTATCCATCAGGACACAACCCAGCCAGGTCCTTGATGCATCGCATAACACCATGTATTTGACACCTTCCTCTTGTAACCTCAAGATGGGATATTTCATCAATTTCTACCACAACACCTGAAAGTACTACATGAACATATATTCATACATGAAAGGATACCCCTTTCTAGTCATATATATCATGGGGGTTTCCACTCAAGATAATTTAGGTACAAACCTTCAATAGTTACCTTCCAATCCAAGGAAACACCACACCTTAATAATACTCTTTGGTCGCTCCCACAAAATCATTGCCTCATCCATTGCTGGATCCACTCCCACACCAGCCTCTCATAAGAAGTGTCCCAGAAAATGGATTGATCAAATCTAGAATTGACACTTCAAGATTATTATATAAAGATAGGTCTCGCATAGAGTGTCCAAAGCTATCCTTAAGTTTCTTGTGTGCTCCTCCTCAAACGCTGAATACACTTGGATATCATTGATGAAGACCACCACGATGTTGTCTAAGCAAAGGTGAAAGATCCCGTTCATGAGTCCCATGAACACTGATGGGGAATTTTTCACCCAAAATGGTATCACAAAGTACTCATAGTGACTATAATGACATTTTAAGGAAATTTTTAGTATATCCTCATCACATACTCACATCTTGTGATAGCCTGATCTGAGGTCAAATTTTGAGAATTATTACACACCTTTCAACAAATCAAAGAGTTAATCAATCCCCAGTAGGGGATAATTGTTCTTCAGGATCACTTTGGTCAAGAACTGGAATCCATACCTAACCTCGAGATCACATCTTTCAGCATAACAAACAAAACATGTGCTGCCCAGGGTGAAACATTGGGTCTCATGAAGCCCTTCCTCTATAAGTCCTCCAATTGTATCCTTAGATCTCAAAGATCTATGGGATCCATAAAATATTCATGTGTACATGTGGGTGTCTTCCCAAGTGGTAGATTAACATATGATTCTATCTCCTAGTGAGAATGTAAACTTCTAACATCCTCTGGAATGACGTCCTCAAACTCCACCACCACTACAGAATGTCAAGGACTCATATCATCCAACACACTAAGGGTGAGCTGAGCAAACTAATGATTAATCGGCTGAAACCTCCTATGTTTGAGTCCATTCTATGATTCCTAGATTTTCTTTTCATGAATAAAGAAAAACTTGGTTTCATCACTTTTCACACACATCACTATTTTCCTAAAACAAAAATCTAATCATGAATGATGGATAACTAGTCCACACTATGAATGGATTCATAAGGCCTCAACACTACTACCAAGAGATCCAAACCAATAATCTCACCTCCAAGAGTTAGGCCACACTATGGGCACCAGGGTGTGATCATTGACCCTCCTCTGGTATGAGTCTTTAAGCATAAGGATCGAGCCAATCATTCAACCAGAATCTCTGAGACTCAAACAAGATTCGGGGTGTGAAAATAATTAGTAGAACCTATGTCTATCAATACAATATCTAAGGTAGAAAAGACACATTTATTACCTAATATAGTCCAAAAGCATTAGGTTTATAAGCCTACATAGCCTATAGTTGTCCTCGTCCCTTTCCACCATCTCCATATGCCTGTTGTGGACAACTTATGGATGGTTATGGTAATAGGTTCAAATTTCATCCACCTACTGCTACTCTACCAACCCCTATTCTATGTCTAACATCTTAATAACAACACTGATCATCTATATTCCTCTATCAAGGTGGTCCGTCAACCTTCTCCCTATTAGTACTATTACGGTCGACAAATCTCATGTCATATTCTCCTGACCACCGCATGAGAAACACTGCATGTCCCTTGGATTATTCAAGCTACCCTGGTATCCCTACACCACCGACCCTATGTATAGGGATTACCTCCTGAAGATTCTGACCTTCCTAGATCCTTGTTAATATCATCATCTACCTTTCATCGAGGTCTCACCTACCAGGTTCCCACTACTAGCTCCCACTACTAGTTTCTGCTCTTCCAGAAAACATTCCACAAACATGGATCACTCAAGTACCTTGTATATGTATAAATGATAAGGGTGACCATTGATGCCCTGATTTCCTAGAATAATCCTTTCTTGAAGGCTTGATACTTGACGAATTAGTATCATACCATATCCAAGGAGTAGCATGAAATATCAGTAAACTTTGCTGAATATTCTATCATGATCATATTTCTCTAAGGAAGAGATAGAAGCTTCTATAAGCATGTTGATCGCAACACGGCTGAATAGAACTCATCTCCAAAGAGAAGATTGAACTCTGTCTAGGAGAGAGTCGTCTCGTCATGTGATTGATTCACTAAGCTCCACTATCACCCCATAGATCACTGAAGAATACTTGTGGCAAATACTACCATATGGTTAATAGGAATCCTTGAAAGGTATAAAAAATTGGTGATTGTCTCTAGACAATCCTCATTTATATGGGAGTCTAGCTCAACGTGAATCCTATGAGGTTTCTACCACTAAAACTTATTCAAAGCACCCAGACTGGGTGAATCCACAGCTGGTAGTGCTAGTATTTAATGCTTCTAAACGGGTGGTGGTATAGCTAGTAAACCACCCAGAGGTTCTATCTCCAGTACATTCCCTTGTACGGATGCCTCATCACTAGGTGGATCATCCTCATGATCATGAAATGAAATCCTAGATGGATATCTTCATGGAGAAATCCGGGAATAAAATAAGATGTACTACGGTCAATAGAATATATCTCAAGAGATCAATCTATAAGTATATTAAATACACAACCATTCCTATATAATTCATTTAAATTTTTTTATAGAAACTAGTGTTTTCATTTATTGAGGAAAAAACAGGTTCTTAGACTTCTGGTGTATGGATGCGTCAGCCGTCCTACCAACACTAAAGTCTATGGCCTGAAAGATGATATCAAAACACTTATCACGGTTTCCCCAAACAAACCTCATAGACTCCCAGTCCTAATGTAGAACCAACCAACATTGATACTGCTATCTAACAACCCATCAATGTTGGGCACATGTCATTACCACACCATTCCCACCTCCAATAGGCTAGGGGCTGGTGATTAGCACCACATTGGAATTTCCCACAAATTGGAGGTGTTAACCTAAATTACATGCACACACACACATCTCCAAGATAGACCATTTTAAAATGTAAAACAGCTGATAAAATGCATGCATACATCTAAGATCCCACAATAGAGTACAGCATGAAGTACATGAAAATTAAATACTTCCAAATATAAGACCACCAAAAAAGAGAGTCTGTGAACAAGTCCAACTGAAACTATAAAGAGTTTAATCTTCTCCCTGGAAGTGGAATATGATAAAGGAATGCACTTGGTAAACACATCGGTCTGGCCAGATCTTTCTATACATCACCCAGTCCATGTCCTCCTAGGACATCATCTTGGTCCACCGTCTATACAATATATGACAAGTTCAGGAAAATCCCATGCATGGGTGAGTTTAAAAATAATTAGTAGGACACCCTAAAAACAATAAACATGAATCATGAAGTATATTCATAATAATACAAGATATAAGACATACAATGAGGACAAGATAATAGATATATCAAGGAGATACACCATTCCATTAGGTGGTCATAACCAACTGCCATCCATAGGATTATTCTCTAAGCACACTAGTTCTAGGAGAACTCACTCCTCGAGAAATTATATCATCAGAGACACTCGAAGAAGAAGAATATTTTAATTGGGCCCCACCCAAACAGAGAAATGGTCTTAGAATACAATGATACCAAGATATGGGGTCAAACCTAGAACCTTTTGTGTACACCATGAACCCAATATTGATCAACCCGCTACATAGGTGACCATATGCTGAGGATTTGAAAATCACTATCGATGAAGCCTGCTCAATTGAGGATAAATATCCTAATCAGGGAGGATACATCAATTACAAAAACTCCACTAGAGATGATAGAGGATCACAGTCTAGTCTTATGGATGGAATACCCAACTCTACCCAAGACTCAGCCCCTATATGGGATTACAATCTAGTGATGTGGATGTAATGTTGCACTGTACCCTTTAGGAAAGGACCATGGGAATGAAATCATCCAATACAGGTCCAAAATAAGAAAATTAGGATCCAAAAATCTGAAGAATGTTCCCAGCATTGGTCTTATTTTGACCATCTTAATGTTATGGCTATGTTTCCACATACAACACGTCATTTGGATGCTCCATTTAGGAATTATAATTTTTTGAATGATGTTTCCCAAAAAACTTCTGAGTTCTGTGGGCATACAGCTGTGGAAGGTCCACCTAGCACCATATTCATTCAACCTACCACATCGACTAGCAACATGTGTATTGACCATTGCAGTCTGTCCACCTATCATGCTTGACTGGTCGATGCGGTCGACAACCCGGGGACCGGCCGCACAATTGTTGGGCTTGTGGTTGCTCTAGCTACTACAAAATGATGACCAACCTCTTTATTCGATTATCATGGTTGACCACAATGGGGTGCCTCCCTGGTTTCCATAGATCTAGATCAGTTTTGACCCAAACTGGATCCAACTCTATTGCCAGACCCAGATCCAACCTACTGACCTGACCCATATCTGACCTGTTGACACGACCAAGATCATGTGTCCACTATTGTGATCACTCATCCACCATCGTCATCCTATTACCATTTCTGTTGTCCCATGTCTTACGCCTCTTCTTAAGTGGTCCCCCACCGTGTCTGCCTCTACCATACCCTACGTCTCAACCGCAGCTGGCCGCCCATGGCTCCACTACCGGCATGAGGTCCGCTATGATGAACTATTGTAGAATGCCATATATCCCATCCAAAGACCAACATGCCTCCTCTAATTCCCTAAAATTTAAGTGAACATTGATCTGAGCTCCTTAGGTACCTATCTATACTAATCCAGCCTTATTTGTTGATTTTATTCAAATATGGGGATCCAATTTAGTTTGAAACCACTGGATAACATTTATGTGGGGCCATGGGGATCCATATGGTGAAGAACATGAACAAAGAGGGATATTGAAACAATAATGAATTTTTATCATAATTTGACCAATATTCTTTTCCAATGATCACGAACTAGGGATTTGGGTTAGAAAAAGAGGTCAAATAATTCCCAAGGAATAAAACCCTTTCTATAATGCAATTGATCATTAAATAAATAAATTCATCAATTGATTTATGTTCATCATATATATTACGAATGGGGAATAAAACATTTTACTCACATAACCTATATATATTTTAGATCGATACATGAAAAAGAAAATTTTTGTTATCAATGTTGTTGGGATCCTCCAAATCAAATGGCGCCACAATCCATGATTCGATCCGGACCCTTTATCATTCACCTAGAACACTCTCTTAAAATGGAATCTTAGTCTCTAGTGTCTTTTATCCAAACCTATTACAAAATTTATATCAATATAATTAAATATATAATTATTTTTATGCATCAAAATAATTTTTATTAAATTTTTTTATTCCTTTTATGTCCATGAAAACGTTTTCACAAACAACCTACGCCAACCAATATTAAGTCATTCCTAGGGTAAATACACTATTCTAAACTCAATGAATCCCTTATATTTCTGATATGGGAACCCTATTAAGAGTTATTCCTATTTTTCATGAAACCTATGTGTGGATGTTGTAAAATATTTTAGTGTTTCTAAATCATTTTTCTAAGAACAACGAGCCTCAGAATCACCCACCGTCCTAATGACTGGTCTATAAAATAATCAATATAATATCTTAAAATAATACGTGGAAAATCATAGATGTTACAAATGTTTTGTACAAATCTTAATAAATATGTTGTTTTATATAATTCAAGTTAAACTATTAATTTTGTGAAACACAATCTATTAAATAATTAAAATTAATTTAAAAGAAGATATTTCCTAAAATCTCAGGATGTTACACATATAGACCCAACGATTAAGTGTCCCATAGGTCCCCAATACATGGAATATAAGTGACCCATAGAAATAGGTCTTGTAATCCAATGTAACACCATCCCATAGTCCACATTGCATGGTCCTGCTCATCTTTCATGACCCAAATGGTCCTAGCCCTCTCTACTTCATTCCCTACACTATCTTCCCTCTTAAAACCCTATTGAACATGACCCATGATCGCCTAGGATCAAGCCCTCTCATTAATAAATGTATTCTACATTACACCCCAAGAATCAAATGAGTGTCACCATTCATTGTTTTTGGTTATCTCTTCACCTCATATACCTATACAAAACCCATGTCATCGACAAGGGATCACCAACATCACACCTATCAGGAATCACCTATCATGCATTTCACATGGGATGAAAATATCGTACCCCATGAAACTGGGGGGAAAATTGGATCATGGCCCATATTTAATACCCTAGTCAACTGGATGTGGTGCCCAAGCCAAAACAATTTATCTTCAAGTATTTCAACAATTTTGTTGTTGATGATTATAACAGTGATGATATAATTTAAATAAAATATGAGGGGGTGTTGACATTATATAGTAGATAAATCCTCTATTTTTTTCCTTTTTATCATCACATTACTACTTGGGGTCTACCATACCAATATATGTTTAGATATTCAGTCCATAATGTTGTTAAATCGACTTATACTTAGTTAAATTTTGGTATTTTTCCATTTTATTATTTCTACTATGTCTGAATAATTTTATCTTCCTAAAAACCTAATGCACACATCAACCTTTTCCTCTAACATTCCACCATCATCCCCCATATTTGACCACATTAACCATTGGTTTCTTGTTCAAACTAAATTATACCCTCTTTTTCATTGACTAATCCATTAATCAAACCACCACCAATCACCTATTTATTATTTCAATCTATTCTGATAGTTTATTGAGGATTAATTGAGGAAAAAAATATAATTTTTAATATACAGATTTTACCATCATTATATACATTTATCCTCCAGATCCCTTAGTAGAACATCCTTTAAAACTTTTTCATATATGTTTCAACACTACAATACATTAAATAGAACTACCAAGAACATATAATTCACATACATACACCTAAACCCAAGCATTATATTTCTTGCTTCATTAAAACACTACTAGTGATATCATGATCTTAATTTTATTTTTAATAACCAATTTTTTTCATTTGATTGATCCAATTGATGATTTATGTGAAGGAATGGGTATTTATTTTTTACTAGTTACATGTTTGAGCCTCTTGTTGTTAATTTATAACTAATATATGGTGAATTTTCATGGAAAACAAGATAAGTGTAACAAAATGTAAAAAACTTGGTTGAATAAACCACATAATATTTAGATCCTCAGGTTGAATATTAAATTCTTGTGATTATTTAGGTGACACTAAATTTGATGGTCACAATATTAGACTCATCACAGGTAATAATTCAATATATAATTCCATGTTTATTTATGATGGTATTCATGATAAATATTATATAGATATATCAGAATATTGATCAAATTCTATAAAAATGGAGGTGAGTCCTTTAATTATCTCAACTTCAGGATTAAACCCACAAGTTGAATATTTATTAATCTAAGGTCATGAATAATTAGAATTTACTAGCTAGCATAAAGATGTTATTCGCATTAAAAAGAGAATATATTTACTCATATAAATTTAAAATCAACCAACAATATCATTCCCCTAACACTTTTTCATGTGTAAATTTTGAGGTGATACATGCATTGGGTGAAATCCCTAGGACAAAAAATAGAGGAAATAAATTCCAAGGCCAAGATAAAATTTGTGGGATGTTTTTCACATTTAAAGGAAACAAATAGTAAATAAAAATGACAAGACACAATATAATGCATGAAGGTAGAAAAAAATAAATATACAAATGAAATAAGTAGTATCACAGTAGTTATAGAAATTAAAAAAAAATATGATATCTAAAATCCAAAGACACACATGATGTTGGTCAACAAAGTTGAACCACTTAAGACACCAAGATTCGACCAAATCCTAAGATAAAACTCCCAAAAATGATGAACAAAACATCTTTATGCTTCAATAAAGAAATATTAAATATTATACTTTCATATGAGATGAAAAAAACTGCCATTATGTGAACCAAAGTGCATATACCGGTGAGACTATATCGACTATATAGGCAATCCATCAGAAGCTTCACACACAAACTTGCTTTCATCCAAGATGGTATTCCTAATACTCATTACTAGAAACTTGTCTTCCATGCCAAGTAATTACATGGTAGTTCACCTGAATTACCTAATTGGTATAATCATCCATGTTTGAATCCTATAACTCCCATCATAATGAGATCATGAACACATGTTATAATACCCTTAGATTTTGAGAATTATTATTTTTTAAATAATTTTATCTTTTCAATATTTTTAATTTCACATGACACTGAAAATTGTGATATATATATATATATAAATTAAAACATTATTTCCAACATTCCTTTCACATGAAACACCAATATTTCATGCACTACACGCAATACTAACTTGGCTTACACTATAAGCAACACCGACATGGCGTACGATGCACACAACACAAAGTTTCTATGAAACAACATTATATATATATATATAATCAATTAAATGAGATAATTATAAACTCACAATTTATTATAGTTATATTAATAGTAATAAATACTTTATAATTTTTTTTATAATTTTTTATATAAATAAAACATACTAATAATGAAAGATAAGATTTTTGGTAAAGTCCTTTTATGTTAAAAATATCGTTCTCTTGATTGAACCAATTATTATAATGAAAGTAAATTTATAAAAATTTAGAATATTAATTTGATAAATCAAACATATTTTTTGAATTAATAACATTGAAATTATCCAAGGGTGTGTTTTTTGGATTTTCTGAGATACTTCATTTTTTGATGAATAGTGTAAAATAATCCTTTTTAGTTTAAAACTACAATTTTGTTTAATTATTTATTAATTATAAATGATATTATATATAATTTTTAAGGTCACAATAGATGAATATGTAATATATTAGTACAGTTTATTTAATTATAATAAATTTCAACTTGAAACCGAATATAAAATCATAACAATCTTTTGATATTTTCCTACTTTAAAACCTCGTTATTTCATCTCATCAGTGAGATTAGAAGTAATTTTAATTTTTCTTATACTTTTTTTTTAAAAAAAATATGAAAAAAACAAATTTATTCAGTCTAATATTTTTATTTTAATAAACCAATGTTAATTTTTTACCAAAATTATTCTTAAAATTGATTAAAATTAATAACATCAGTTAAGGCCAAATTTTGCTTAATTAGAGACTAAACCATAACATTAAGGGCCCAAATGAAGTTGAACCTTGTACAAAACACATTGGATGAGTATAGATAGGTAAAAACCATAAATTATTGAGTTTGGTTGGTTTTTTATGACATTTATTAGGTAAGATCATGTGCACACCTAATTTGTTTCTAAGAATTCCAAGTGAGTCCTTTTCCCTCCCTATAAAAGTCCACCACATCTACCCCTTCCTCACAACTCTAAAACCTTTTAAGTTCATCCAATATAATCCCAATTAGCCTCAAAACAATACTCCCATTAACATAGAAGCCTTCCATTGGGCAAAAATATTCTCAAGGAAGCCATTTGGGATAATCCAAAAGGAGTTACCTGATTAAGAGGTAACGTCTTTTCTCAAGCCCCTTTCCTTTATTTCCTTTAATCACCCATTAGAATATATTTATTTAAATCTTGTGTGTAAAAAAGTTTCCTCCATAAACTAGGATTATTTTTGGAAATGGTTCTAACTAAAAATTACACAAACCTCAATCTAATGGATGTTGAACATACTATTTATGTTTGTGGAAAACTACTACCTCATTAAACGATGATTTATCTTTTTTTACCACCAATAATGATGTCCATTATAATGTAAAATAGGTTTATATATGTCATATATTATATTTAATACTTATTTAACTTTATTTATTTTTCTTAAAACACCTATATCTTTACTTTCCATTTGGTGTTAATACAATAATCCTGTTTGAGGAAGTGTGGACAACAACCCCCTCAAAGCGATGTGAATCATTCGCACACCACATGGAATGTATTAAGGATGGTTTTAATGAAGATGTATAATATATATGATATATATGATATATTAATACTTATGAAATAATTATTTATTTATATATGTCATTTACACACTTTCTTTCAATATGAAAATAAAAACAGAAAACAACATTCATGCGACTTACTGTCTCCATAAACAGTGTGTTCCATTACAATAATCATTATGATATAGATTATTATAATATAAATATACCTGGTATACCTGATATTAATATCATTTTATAATTTATTGAATCATGATATAATTATAAGGATAAATGATATATCAAAATAAGACACATGCGAAGAAGAAAGTGAGCATTACACAATGTGAAACCTTAACATAGGATCCTTAACAAGCGGGTAATATAAGGTTATAATAAACACATATATGGAAATAAGTATAACAATATTAATCTTCAAAATATTTATAATAAACATAAATTTATTATACTTGAATATTGTACGGGTACAATGTGATTCAAGACACACGGTAAGAGTATCTTCATCTCACTTTTAATTTCTCTGAGATACAAGCTATGTTCACTGCTCTTTTAATTTGCGTGGTGTATGTACTTAAAATTATTCTATTATAGAAATATTATAATTAAATTTATGGGTATTAAAATATAAATTTTATGATCCTCATTTCATGGGGTTCAACATTCAAAAGATACAAAATCCATAAAACAGATTTGTCTCAATTTACATTCCTTGAGACACATGTTTTATTATACACCTAAACACTTCATAGAGGTTTGTATACTTCCATTTTACATATTATATCCTGAATATCATTATTTTCTTAATGTATTAAGATTCATTTAATTATTCATATTCCTACATGTAGAGTAATATCCCAAGTAACCATGTTGTAAATGTTTTTTGATAAAATTCAATCACTTTCTGATATTGTTAATTTTTATGCTTCCTCTGATTAAATATTATGATCCATATCTAAATAATATTCATGTGTTTTCTTATAATTTTTTTTCATGACATACTCATGTATTGGTACCATATCCTATTCTTTGGTACATATGATAGTTAAGAAAGAAATTTTGGGAAAGCCCGACTTTAGCCTCTCTTCGATCGTAAATCTATGTTATATAAAAAGGGTCTTCAAAAATATAATACCATTACCCTATTATATCTAAAATAAATTTATACCAATTTTTTATTTTACCAGACTATTCAAGGGAATATTATTTTCTCTTTCTGAACTAAGAACATTTCTACCCTTCTTACTATAGAAAAGTAATGATCTTTTGACCTCATACGACCTGTACAAATTTACCCATCGTCATTTCATAGAATATCCCATCTCATTGTTAAAAAGGTTAATCATTAAGAAAGTGTTTTTAAATGAAATTTTACTGGAAATTTTTTTCCCAAATGGTTTCAATATTATTTTATCTTTTTTCATAGAAAACAATATTCTTAATGTTTTCAAGTCTTATTTACATGTTTTAAAGGTGTTTTCAATCAAATGGTTTTAAAAAAATAAATATTCATTTAAAAGATATCAAGAAAAATGGATTTCAAATATTTTTCAGGATTTCATTCTGTGTTTTCAAAATGTTTTCGAAGAAATAGTTTTTTTACAAAAATCATGCTAATTTTATAATTTCCCAAGAGAAATGGTTTCCAAAACATTTTCAGGTGTTCATTATAAGTTTTCAATGTATTTTAAAAGAAATTTTTTTCAAAATATTTTCATCTTTTCTTTAAAAGTTGTCACGTATTTTGAAATTAAAAGGTTTTCGACATTATTTGAATATTTTTTAAATTTTATCCGGAAAATGGTTTTCAAAATGATTTAATGTATTCTTTATAAGTTTTCAAACTATTTTTTATTAAAATTATTTTCAAATGGTTTTATGTATTATAAATATTTTTTTTAAACCAGAAAGTATATTTTACTCAAGAAAAATATTAAGATAATACTTCAAAATTATATTCTATATAAGATGAAATCTATTTATGTTACTCATTTAATTCTAGAAAATGATATAATGGTTCCACTTATATCCTTTCTATGAATGTGTTCGTCTTGAGGCCATGGTATTTATGAAACCCAATCCTCCTTTAGGGGTAATATGTTCATTAAACCCATTTCTCTTTCACATGTTATATTCATTTGAAACCCGCTTTTTTCATGGGTTATATTAATGATGAAAGGATTATGAAACTTGTCTCTTTCAAAATGTTAGGATATATTTACATTTTTATGATGCCGATTTCATTTCTTCTGTTTGGATATGTTTATTTATGATCATGTGGAATATGGTTGTATTATTTCATTATATGATGGGTGGGACCTATATCTCCCTACAACATATTGGGTAATGTTTTATATCTCTTGAGATAAAGTAACATAGTCTTTGGAGTGAACATAGAATAATACGATGGTCGTGGTAGTGAACCATGACCACTAAGATGGTATGAGGAGTGAACTCATTCTACTATGATGGTCATGGGAGTAAACCATGACTACTATGATGGTATGGGTGATGAACCCATACTACTAGTATGTTCTTGGTAGATATGAATTGGTTATAATATAAATCATTGTATTCTTATTTGATTAGTAAATTCCATGTCTTATTCCTATCTTATGATTTCATGGCTTATAATCATTATTTCACATGATTAATGTCTTATGAACTGACAATATTTATTCCATGATTTCAGTTATGATATATGATATGTAGGTTATGATATCTTATTTATAGGATGAAGTTATCATACCCTTATACTCATATTTATGCTTACATGTATCCCTTTTTACCCTCACTAAGAATCTGAGCTCACCCATTTTATGTTTTCTTTCCCCATGTTATGTTGAAAAGTACTATGTTTGTCATGTCTAAGAGGGGTGATATTAAAAACCCTTAGTGTAAGATGATTTAGCTCCAATATTTATCAGTTTTTATGTTTCCATGTTTATAGATGCATTATACCAACTACAGTCTTTGGAAATCTATTTGTATATTTTTTATGTATTCCGCAATAGTTATGTAATGTAAATGTTTGAAAATCAAGGTTCACTATTGTTGGTATCAGATTATAGGTATGGTTAACCATTGGAAACTCGTATGAGAAAAACTTAGTGATATCCCTATGTTGATTTATAATGATATGTCTATGGATGTATCAAAGGATGTATATAAGGGACAGTTAATTTTAAAAAAATGTACTAGAATTTTAGTGAAAAATAGAGTGCGTAGTTCCCTAGAAATACATCCATGTATGAATACGACTGGTGGATGTCCCTATGGCACAGATGTCCCTAGGGGTAAAAACACCAACAAGATGTTTTGGTCTTGATTTGGGGTAATCTGGTACACGAAAATGGGCCATGCATCACACCTAGTTTTACACTCCTGGGGGATATTCTATGGGAATTAAAAAACTATTCATGAACCATCACAACGAATTTAGATGTAAGTTATCTATTAATATCCGAGGATAAACCCAGTGATTCATATATTATAGAACTTTTAATGATTTACACATCATATAAGTATATATTTTAATGACATTGTGGTTTTTTACTATGATAAGTAATGATCACACTATGCTTCTGGTTTTAGTAAATGGCTGGATCCAGAAGGAATTGGATTAATAATGAATGTGGTGGGAGATTTTCTGATGATCAGTTATGTTGGATGATCAATTGAGTGAAATATTTATTGATCATTCCTAATTAGTTTTCACAGAACACGATTAATAATGTAAATCTTAACCAACTCTCAGACTCACTAAGGAAAAGAAAGATGTTATTAGCTGAGAGTTTGGATAATGGATACCATTAAGGAAAGACGATTCAGTTTCCGTTATGTTAATAATGTGGAACAAATCATTGAAGTTAATTTCTTAGAGGAACAAGAAAGAATTTTGACTATGGAAAAGGACACACAGCAAGTGAATGTAATGGTAAAATAAAGAGTTAGTTTAATGAAATGGATGGAAATTTTAGCCTCTATAGGACTTTATCAATGTTTAATTATTTTAAGTGTGGAAATAGAGTCATTATGAAGCCCAATGTCCCAAGTGTAATGTTCTTGAAGAGAATCCTCAAGGGTGTGCAGGTAATGGTTACATTATGGATGATGACAAGAATATGTATGAAATGTGAAAGGAAAGATGAATTATTGTTAATGGATTAAGGATTATGTAATAAATGTTTTTTTGTATTTGGATACAAAAGTTATGAATGATGAAATATAAAATTATTGTTTTGCATATGTTTCTCATTCAGTATTTACATATTTATGTTGGACTGGTAAAGTGATTTAATGAAAAGATGATTTTTTTTAAGGGAAGGTAACCCTTAACATGTTCTTTAGGACAATATAATTTTTTTATGGATAAATATACATGGGATATTGATAAGTAATTTGAAAAATATTTATTACCTTGTAACTATGTAAGAAATTTTTAAAGGGTGTTTCATTATATTAATGATAAAGATTATAGATTTTTTGGATTTAAGAAGTAAATCCAATATACTTTGGAATGAGGAAGAATGGATGATTTGAAAAAGTATTTATGGTAATTCATGTTGTTACCATGTTTCAAGGGAATATACAATAAAGATATTCACATGTTTGTAATGATACAACCAAGAGATACTTTTTGATATATGGGAATCAATGTTAATATGATTTCGTGACTCTCTATCAAAGGTTCATGATTTTCATCAATCTAAAGGGTTATATGGTTAACCATTCATGATAAGTTAAAGTTAAACTTCATAGAAGGTATTTGTGCACTGAGTTTGTCATGAAAACCTTGGTTAAAAGGCTAATCAGTGATTAAAAATATTTTTTGGATGTCTATATTATTTATAATATTAGTTTGATTTAAAAAAAGGACATCATGTATGTAGGGTGACAACCAATCAATAACGGCAACACCATAAGTCTTGAACCCATGATCAAAGAATGATAATGGTTTGATTTCTACCACAATCATACACGATGTCCAAGTTAATGTGAAATTATTTTTAATGAATAAATAATTAAGATTAACTATTATTGTTACCTTTTATTTTTATAAATTAATGATTGTTGTTTCCTTATAAAAATAGTTAAAACATTTACTATTTGTTTTCCATAAAATCCGTTAGAATATTATTTTAGTGCATTAATCATCAATGTTAATTTTTGGAAATTAATTACTTGAGGTAATGGATATATTAGAAATTTTTTGAAGCACACCCCAATAAAGAAATTTTGCTTAATAAATTTATCAATAATTACACAATGTTCTGAAAGTCATAAAAACTATCTTCCTAATACCTTAAATTTTGTTGAAAAATTTTCTTTTCGAATCATAATAGATTTATGAATTTGAGGCCCTAAACATTACATTAACACTTAACTTATTTATGATTTATTACCTCAATCACTCCCTATAAATATTTACACCAATCCTCTATGTTCAAAATTTAATACCAACATATGTTCTACTATTCGAAAACCCAATTATATGTTACTTTGGGTAACTATTATGGTCCCAAATATTCATTTTTAAGAGATGTTTTAGTATTCATATTTATAATGTGGGTTTCTAGGAATTAAACATTAAAATATTAAATCTTTGATAACCGAGATGAATTTCGAAGGAGAAAGTCATTTTAAGGGGGTAGAATGTAACACCTGGAGATTTTGAGAATTATTTTTTTCAAAATAATTTACTTTTTCCAAAAACAATTATTTCACATGACATTGGAAATAGTTATATATATATAAATTAATAAAACTAAGTAAAACACTAATTTCACATGAAATACAAACTTGTATTGCGCTACATGAAATACCAACTTTGCTCGCACTACCAGCAACCCCGACTTGATGGAGGATGCACTCAACACTATGTTTCTAAGAAACTTATTTATATATATAATTAATTAAATGAGATAATTATAACCTAACCATTAAATATATTTATTGTAATTTTAATAAATACTTTCTAAATATTACTTATAATTGGTTTATATAAATAAAACATATTGAAAATGAAAGATAAGATTTTTGGTAAAGTCCTTTTATGTTAAAAATATAGTTCTATCGAATGAACTGATTCTAATAATGAATGTAATTTTAGAAAAAATTATAATTACATTTTATAAAACAAAATAAATTTTTTAATTAATAACATCAAAGGTATCATAGCGTGAATTTTTGGGATTTTTTTGAGAAACTTTATTTTTGATGAATAATGAAAAATACTACTTTTTAGTTAAAGTCTTCCTTTTGTCTAATTAGTTATTAAAAATTAAAAAATGTAGGAAATATTTTTTAAGGTAAAACTATATTAAAATTACATATAATAATACAATTTAATTCACTATAATAAATTTCAATTTGAAACTAAATATAAAATCTTAACAAAAGTTGGAACCATTCGTACTTTAAAACCTCATTATTTCGTCATGTCAGCAGGATTATCACTAATCATATTTTTTCCACTTCTATGGTCCAAATTTAGAAAGACATAAATACACCGTTGTATTCATTCTAATATTTAGATAGATAATAATATCAAGTTAAAATTTTTACCGATATGATTAGGTAATGTTATTAAAATTAATCACATGTGTTAAGGCCAGATTAAGCTAAATTAGGGAGTAAACCTTGAAATTAAGGGTCCTAATGAACTAGACAATTTTCCAAAACAGATGTTATGTACATATATAAACATAAAAATTACATTTTTGAGTTCTTTTAGTTTTTTATGACAATATTCTGGTAAGATCATGTGCAGACAGAATTTGTTTAAAAAATTTCCAATTGAGTCCTTCTCCTTCCCTATAAAAGGACACCACCTCTACCAATTCCTCACACCAATAAAACCATTTATGTTCATCCAAGATCTACCCAAGTAGACTACCAAACATCCTTTCTTCTACCCTTAATCCTCCCTTTGTCCATAAATCATCTCAAGTAAGCCTTTTGGTATAAACTAAAAAGAGTTACCCTATTAATAGGTAAAGTATTTTCTCAAGATCCTTTACTTTATTTCCATTATTCTCCTCTTAAACACTCTTTCTTCCATTCTTATGTGAAAAAAGGAGTATCATAAATATACTAGGTTTTTTTTACGAAATGGTTTTGACCTAAACCTAAACACACATCCATCTAATTGATGTTGAACATACTGTTTCTATGTATGGTGAACTACTAACTCATGAAATGAAGAATGTTCATTTTTCCTTTACCACCAATCATGGTTGACATTATTATAGGAACTATATTTATATATGTAATATATTATATTTCATATTTATTTAACTTTATATTTTCCTTTTATAGCATGCATCTCTTTACTTTCCATTTTGTGTAAATACGATAATCTAGTTTGAGGAAGTGTAGACTACAGCCCCCTCAAAGCGATGTGATTCGTTCACACACCACATGGAATGTATTAAGGGTGGTTTTAATTAACATATATTATATATATGATATGTTCATGATAATGGAATAATTATTTTTATATAAATATATATAAAAATATATATGTATATATATATATGTAATTTATATACTCTCTTTCAATATGACTATAAAAATAGAAAAGAACATTCATGCGGCTTACCGTCTCTATGAACGGTGTATTTTATTACATACATCATTTTGATATTGATTATTATAATATAAATATATTGGATATATATGATATTTATATCATGTTATATATTATTTAATAATGATATAATTATAAGGATCAATCATATAACAAATTAAGACACATGGGGATAACAAAGCGAGTATTACACGAAGTGAAACCTTAAGGTTGTATCGTTAACAAGTAGGTAATTTAAGGTTATAATCAGAACACATATGGAAATAGACATAAGAATATTTTTTAGTAAAATATATATAATAAACTTATATTCATTATATAGGAGTCTTGTACAGGTACATAGGGAGTCAAGACACAAGGTATGGGGATTTTCATCTCACTTTTAATTTCTATAAGATACAAGCTATGTTCACCACTCCTTCCTTTTATGTGTTGTATATAATGAACATGATTGTATTCTATTTATATTATAATGAAATTATATGGGTATTCAAATATACATTTTATTATCCTTCTTTCATCCGTTTTAATATTCAAAAGTTACCAAATCGATAAAATACTTTGGTCTCAATTTACCTTATTTTAGACCCATGTTTTGTTTTCACTTGAACTCTTTTTATGGTGCATATACCTATATTTCACATGTTAAATCATTTATCTCATTATTTTCATGATATTTTAAGCTTCATGAAATTTACTTTTCCTACATTCATAGTATTATCCCAAGTTACTGAGTTTTAAGAGTTTACTGAGACAATCTTATCACATCTTGATATTGTTTATGTTTATACTTCCTCTGATGAATATTATGATTCATATCTCAAGAATATTTATGAGTTTTATTCTTCTCTATTATTCCAGGATATACTCATGTATTGGTACCATATTCTACTCCTTGTTACATAAGATAGTTATGAAAGTGTTTTTGGGAAATCTTGACTTTACTATCTCTTCAGTTAGAATCTATGTTCTCTAAAAAGTATTTCCAATAATATTTATCATTCCCCCAATAAAAGATAAAATTAATTATTAAAAAATTTCCCATTTCGAAATCTCATCAAGGGAATAATCATGCACCTTTCTTGAATAAGTATATTTTCTATAAATATTATCATGAAAAAGGAATGATCTTTGGACATCATATGACATGTACGGATTTACCCTCAATAATATCATCGAATTTCCCTTTACTTTGATAAAAAAGTTGATCTTTAAGAAAAAAATTAACTATAATTTTCAATGAAAATTGTTTTCCAATTGGATTCAACTTATTTTATAGGTTTTCAAGGAAAAATTTTTTCATAATTTTTTCATGTATTATTTACAAGATTTCAAAGTGGTTTCAATGAAATGGTTTTCAAAACATTTTAAATATTATTTTATATGTTTCCAAAAAAATTATTTTCAAATCATTATCAGGATATCTTAATATGTTTTTTCATTGTTTTCAATGAAGTGATTTTCAATATGTTTTAATTCTTCTTTTATATGTTTCCATAAAAAATGGTTTTCAAAATGTTTTTAGGATTTAATTATATGTTATCTAATTATTTTCAATGAAATGGTTTTCAAAACAATTTCTTGTCTTTTTAAAAGAATTGAATTTTATTCAATGAAATTGTTTTTTAAAATGTTTTGAAGCTTATTTTAAAAGTTTTCAATGAAAATTGTTTTCCAATTACTTCATGTCTTCATTATAATTTTTCAATTTATTTCCTATGAATATTATTTTAAAATGGTTTTAAGTATTAAAAAGACTTTTTTTAAACCAGAATGGATATATTACTCATCAAAAAATTTTAGAGTATATTTGAAAATTATTTTCCATCTAATATGACTTATATTGATGTTATTCAGGCATTTCTAGGAAAATATCTAAAGGTTCATTTCATATTATTTCTATGATTGAGTTATGATAAATTCCATGGTCTTTATGAAACCCATTACTCCTTCATGCGAAATATTTTTAGGAAATACGTCTCTCTTTCATGGGTTATATAATTTTCAAACCTACCTTTTTTACAAGTTATGTTTATGTTGAAATGATTATGAAACAACTCTCTTTACATAGTTTATGATATGTTTACAAGTTTAAGAAACAAATTTCATTTTATGGGTTATGATATGTTTATTTATGATCTTCTGTCACATGAATGTATGATTTCATTACATGAAGGGAGGTACATATATCTCCCTCTCATTCATTGGGTAAATTTTAATATCTCATGAGATAAACTAAGATGGTCTTGGGATAGGGCCTTGACTACTATTATAGACATGGGAGTGAACTATGAGTACTAAAATGGTATGAGGAGTGAACTCATGCTAATATAATGGCCATGGGACTAAACCACAAAAAATATGATGGTACGGGGAGTGAACCCATACTACTAATATGGTCTTGGTAGTGATACCATGGATACTGTGGAAATCGTTATATGATTATGTGTTTTACACAATTCCATGTCTTGTTCCTATCTTGCGTTTTCCTGGAAAATGCTATTAATTTTATATGATTCATGTCAAATGAACTGAAAATATTTATGCCATGATTTCATTTATGATCTTCGATATGCAGGGTATGATCTTCTATTTATAAGATCACATTCTCATACCCTTATACTCATGATTATTCTTACATGTATCCCTTGTTTAAGCTTTGTGGCATTTGATCCCACCCATTTTATATTTCCTTTCCCACAGGTTATGTTGATATGTACTATCTTTGACACATCTAAGAAGGGTGATACTAAATAACCTAGTGGGATATGATGTAGCTCACATATATACTCGTTGTTATGTTTACATATTTCCAAACTCACAATACCAACTATGATCTTTTTTGTCTATTAGTATATTTTATAAGTATTCCACAAAATATATGTAATTTTAATGTTTGAAAAGAGAGGGTCTTTATACACACCAACCTATGTTTATCAAGATAACTTCACAAGACATTATGTTAATATATTAAGAAAAAACATTATGTAATTCTTTCTAAGACCGTGAATTTAAAACCATACAACAAGAGATATTTCCTATGTAAAAATAATCTAGATTTTTAGAAATAAAAAAATTAAAGATCAAAAATTAGAGGGGAGATATATTAGACACATTCCTTAATTGGTTTCCTTTTGATAATAATTACATGATGATATAGGTATATCTTGGTTTCTTCATCCTTACCACAAATATTTCCATATAAAACCCATAAAAACAGGTCCGGACCCAAAATTAATTGTATGATTATTCCAATCTAGTTTTGATCTTAAGGAGAACTAATATATCATTAAAAATGATGATAAACAAAAAATAACTCGATTTCATAGATCTAACACACCATGGTCCATTGAGATCATCCCTAGATTGAATATAATACCCAAAACACCTAGAGGGGTCCTTTGGTTCTAAGGACAAGGAAAACATGGGGACAATAATGGTTTCATTTGAGATTTCAGGTTAAAAATTAATCACAACGCTTTTTTTGGCCTCATGGTTTACTAATTTGAGCACTAATACCTCCAAACTCCATAATTTCTAACTTTTAAATAGGTTTTTGAAAACAATGTTCCATTCCTATTAATTTATTTTCTATTATGCATTTTTATCAAGGTAATCCTCCTGTGTTCCCCAATCCTTATGCTAACTATGCACCTCTTCCTAGAATCCCTCAAGAGTTCATATGGTTACCTAGGCAATTCACTTAGTTTCCCGTAATCACATTCCAACTATGAAACCTCTAAAATACTTCTAAAACATACCATAATATCCTAGAAAAAATTTATATTAATACCAACAATGTTATATCTCATAAACACATAAAAGTTAGTATATAACACAAACATGGGGTGTTAAATTATCCACAACACTAAGATTTTCATCCTCAAGAAAATTACTGATTGTGGGTGCTATAGAATTTCTCATGACATTTTTCTAGAATGAAGTACTTGTATTCCCACAACTACACCTGAAATTGAAAATGATACCATAATCGACTCATGAAATGATTATATTTCCATATAATAGCTTCTCTCATATGTTCAAAATATTTATTTGTTCTTAGATAAATGAATAATTTGGATCATGATCAATATTATCACATTGAATTATATAGTTAGGGTTAGGCTGATACTTATTTAGTTAAGATACATGAAACACATTATGAACCTAGTTGATCCCTGATAATAAATCCAATCAATAATCCACATCATCAATACATTCAAGTATCTAAAATGGTCCAACACACCAATTAGGGTTGGATCACAGAGCATCCTTAACCATCTCAACAAAATGAGGAAAAGGTGACATCAGGAAGAAGACATCCCCACTATATTTATTAGTGAAATGAATATGAAAATTTTAAGGCATATTCATCAACTTACATTAATTTTAAGCTTGATTTCCAATTTATTATATGAATTTGGACTTGGAGAATCATGCACCTAATTTCCTTCGCCCAGAATACACACTATGTTAACATCAAACATCTAAATATATCTTATCCAACACTATTTTACGAGGTACAATAATAATTTTAAAATATGTGTTCTGTCCTTTTATGATCTGTAAACATTGTAAAATTTCACCAAAGAGAAATGGAAACCATTATTTTTTATCATGCATTAGAATATTATTTTCATGAACATGCTACATTCAGGATGTTTATGCTATGACCCGATCTTCTTGTATGATAATATAGTCCAAAACCGATCCATATTTATTACAATATACCACATAACCATTCCCTGGTTTGGGTAAGGAAAAGATAGGTTCTACCTAAACCTTTCTTTAGGCTCCTGGAAGGATTTATGAAAGACATATCTCTATTAAAATATAATACATTTCCTCGTCATAAATATCATCAATGACGTAAGATGTAAAAATTTACAAATAAAGATATATTAATAACCTATTAAGATGATAAATCTATATATCTAAAATCTATTCATGGGGTACTACTATGAGATTATTGATTCTATATTTATAGGATTTATCGATTCACCTTTCATATAAATCACATGTCCATGTAAGTGTTCTTTATGTATGAAAAACTCATTTTTAGTATTTAGTATAAAATTTATGTTCCCATAGGTTGGTTAACAATATCTCAAGTGGTTTTCGTTGTCTCTCTTGGTTTGAGAATATAATAGGATATCATAAAAAAATACCACAATAAATGAAGGAAGGTTCCTCTGAAAGATATGGTTCATCAATTCAATAAAAACTATAGGTACATTTGTGATACCAATTGGTATGACATGTTATTTATAATGAAAAAAACTCATAAATTTGGAATTTAGGAAATCTTCATCCCTAACTAGACATTGGTTTTAATCATACGATAAATCAATTTTAGAGAATCATTTGGCACCCTTAAATTTAAAAATTATTTCATCGATTTGTGGTAGAGGATATCAATTTTTATCTTAACTAGATTTATCATACAATAATCAACCCATATCAAAATAGAACCACCTATATTATTCAAAAATACAACCCAAGAAACCCATATTGATATACCAAATATTAGAAAAACTTTAATTTATAACTCCTCCAACTAGACCCCCCCCCCAATTACCTCAATTATATTGGTTCCATCCTATAAGATTCTAGGGAAATATGATTATTCCCCAGTAGCTGATCAATCAGAAATTATACTTCCCTTTTATATGGAAGGCTTGAGAAATTTTCTGGGAAAACAATTTGATATCAGTATATGATGGTTGTAAAATATATTTTCTTGATTTCTTCAATTCGACCAGCTAGAAATATTTAGTCACAACTATCAGTATGAATATTCTGACTCTACCAACATTTTGATCTCTATCTCCCTTAATGAGATGTACCATTCCATTAAAGGATTAAAAAACACGTTGGGTATAAAAAAGATGTGGTTATTACAAGCTATCAACCAATATATTCCCATAATTGAATCAAATACGACCATCTATAAAATTTTAATATTCAAAAAATCTAATTCCCATCATTTTTTAAAGACCATAATGCACAGTTAAATCCTATTAACTCTTCTTTCATGAATGGTTTTTTGATTCTCAAAACATGAGGATTCATTTCCACATAGAACAATATAAGATTTTTTACACAAGAAGAAACAAATAGTGGGATTCGCCAATATAAAAAAAATATTCATAATAGTTTATTTTGGAAATATGATACATAACACCATTAAAGGGATAATTTGATCGTCCATAACAAATTTCACATTGACAAACAACATATTATTAGTTCCTCTGGAATACTATGTACATCCTTGTTATTTTGGAAATTAATTCAATGTTATAGTGTTCCATGAATCATGTTGACTCACTTGACTGTAGGGATGATAACTATACTAATGAAACCAACACATTTGAGTATAATAGGATTATCAAACATTGCCGATATTTCCACAAGTATATCATGGGGTTCTGGGAAAATATATTCTAAATTTCCCATTTAATAATAATTGTGATACACTTGAGATGGTGACCAATAATCCCTTCTCCAATGTTCCAAATATCCACATTAAAATTAACCCATTGTGGTTTTGTGAATTAGAGTAACAGAAACATATCTCCTTGATTATCTCTAGGGTGGCATGTTCCCTTGGGAATGGATTACTTTTTTCAACTTATATCCATTATTGGAGTTCAAACTTATACCCATTTTGGTAGATGTATTCCACCATAATATAACCTTTCAAAGATTTTATCTAATATTTTCTTCCTTTTTTTCTATCTAGGTAAAATCATAATATACATAAGATGACTACTTCAGAGTGAATTTCCAATCATAACCCTACCTTAATGATATGCAGTATTATGTTCTCTCTAGAAGCAACATCTGGAATAAATTGAGATCGCTTCAGGAACAATATTCCATATACTATTAGAGATGGTTAATATTATTGAGGGAAAATCAATCCATTATCATTGTGATCATGAAGTTATATGGGTAGAATTATTTGATATAAATTTCTTAAAACTGTTTACATATTATTTTCTTGTATTATTATCTTGAAAAACAATATCCCACCATTTCGTTTAAATTTAATGAAACATCTATACTATAGAATCTAGTGTTTTTTACTAGGTGTTTTTTCATGGGAATTGGAGTTATTGGAAAGTAAACGATGGGATGAATTTAAAACTGAGATTCATAATGATGTAATTAGTTTTAAAACCTCTCAAAGTGATGTTTTTGTACTTTGGTGAAGGACCGAGTGGTTACCAGGGTATCTCTTAATGTTTTGGAAGTAATGAGGCTGGGTTTTCTATGTTTTGGAAGCCTATTGAGGGCACATAGTTTTTTTCCAAATCATGTGTCCCTAAATAGCTAACCATGTGAATTCTCTTAGTGGGAAGAGGTGGGGCTCATGGGCTAAAATTTTCTCCCAAGTCATGTGTCTTGCCCATAGGGTTCATGTTCGGAGGATGGACCTAAACAGTGTAAACTGCATGGTTCGTACATAGGATGAAAAATTATGATGTTTGTTCTTCTTTAGGAAATTAATTTAATTTAAATAAAATTAAATTAAAAATATAAAACACACACACATATATCCTCACTATCTATACCTGCATGACGCACCCCCTAGGGTTTTTTTCCATGTGATGCACCTCCACCCAACTCCCAATCCAGCTATTGTTTTCACCTTGTTTCTTCATAGTTCTCCTTTGATCTAGAGAGTTAAGATGATATTCCCTTTTATCCTTCTATTTATAGATGATTTAATGTATCTCTATCAACTCTCATACTAGGCTAAAAACCTAATGGTTAGGATTGATTTTTTTATGTTATTCTGAATTTAGGGTCGGTGGTGGCTATCACTGGTCATGTCCTCAAATACTCCAACACCAACTGCCAAAGGAAAAGTGTACTGAGTCATTTTGGTTCACTACCACCATTTGATGTGACGTTCATTGTCCTTTTATCTCTTTCCCACCTTCTATTTTAGGGTATTAAGGTGTTTAGAGTACCTAGAATTTTTTTAGGGAGTTTTTATCATCTTTGAAGGAGTGCACACACATACATAGATATGTTTATATATATATATATATATTAAACTTCCAAATATGTATTCCCTAATGGATATAGGAATAAATTAATTGGACTAAAGGATATTTATATCTTTTTTTGTGTGTGTAAAAGAATGTATGTTCTTGTGACAATGGAGAAATTTGGAGTGGTTACCTCCAAATCTGACAAGTTCTATGTATTTACTTTGTCTACTTCATTAGGTATGATACCTATCATGACCCTTTTAATTTAAGAATGAATTAGTTTCCGGTTTATTATTATTTGGTAAATTGATTTTAAATATAGAAGGAACTTCTTAACTATGTTAATTTTTTATTTTTAGAAACAATGTCATGATTTCACAATAAAACTTCTCCAATAGAGGTGTGTCGTCTTCTATGATCATAATTATTGTATGTTATTAATTACATGATTGATTTAATGTTTTGTATTATCATTATACATGATAACATAGCATGACATAAGGAATGATTTGGAAATGGTATCTAATTGATATTTCCATTATAAACATTAATGGAACCTTTCCACATTGTATGTGTCACTTGGTCTCTTTGAATTTGAACTTCCCTTTCCAAAACCATCGAAATGGTGTCTTCCTATGATTTCATAGTTGGAAAAATATTGTTTAGGACTAAAGAGAATTTGTTTACTGAGTTTAGGTATGTTTTCCTCTCGTGGCAAGGGATTCCCTTGACTTAATATTTTATATGAACTTGGATTTTCTAAATGGATATTTAGAAAATGAGAATTGAGATTAATGGGTGGGTATACCCATGTGTTATAAATAATTTAAATTGGTAATAAATGGGTTCTTATACCCATAGGTAATGTTTGATTATAATTTAAAATGAATGATGGTTAATGAGTTGGTATACTCATTAAATTCCTTAATTGGGAAGTTGATAATAAGTGGGTAAAATCCTATTATGTGTTTAA
The DNA here is from genome assembly GCA_963277665.1 of Viscum album. Lineage (NCBI taxonomy): Eukaryota > Viridiplantae > Streptophyta > Magnoliopsida > Santalales > Viscaceae > Viscum > Viscum album. The sequence continues at coordinate 182,605,931 of OY728120.1, forward strand.
ATTTTAATTGAAATAAATAAGAGTGTATGGTCATTGTTTTTTTGATATGTATTTGGTTATTAAGTGGGATTAATGAGTGGGTATACTCATTGTATAAATGGAATGTAACTTTTTATATAAGAGTGGGTAGACACATATTGTGATGAACATTAAATGATATGAAATGGTTGAATTATTGTATAGATTCTATGGATGACTCTCCCTGGATCAAGAACATGGTAGTAGATGCATTAGGTTGATTATGCCCCATGGGTATTGATTCCATGTGATTAATTAGGTCTTGCTAACCCTTTGATCCGAATTTCATGGTATTATGTCGGACTTGTCTAGTGTGATATTCCCCTAGGACTCCAACCACTACCTAACAGAGTTTCCATTGAGATGCTCCTAGGGCTCGACGAGGATGCCTTGGTTATTGAAACCATGGATCCAGACCTTCATGGTGTGACTCTTTAACATAAGTCATGACCATGGGGTATATGATACACTCAAATATATAGCTTGTTCATGGTATATTGTGACATGTATAACAATATGGCTCGATCATGAATGATCTTACTCTTCTGATTGAATGAAAAGGTTGTGATCAATGTTTCACCTGGGGTATATGACAAGTCTATGGTGGTTTAACTTGTTTGGATAAATCAAAAGGTAGATATGTTTATTTGTGAATTATTTATAGATTCTTTATCATAGGATCTTGACTAACCTGAACAGGTATCCTTCATTGGATATGTTATTATCACTGGATTAGCAGTTTACATTCCATGGGAAATTTCACATTCTTTTACTTTTTAATTTTTTACCTTCACACTACCTTATTTACATATTGTATAGATTGGATTAAGATTTACATTGTGGGTGTCGGCATACTAAGATGTTATCTCACCCCCTGATTGGGTACCATTGGTACTCGAGCATGCCTTTTTGTTTGCAGGACCATGGACCATTGATTAAGTTATTTTTCATGTACTGAGATGTTAGGAGAATAGGACTAAGATGGATCTCTGTTTTCTCATGGGGATTGACTTTAGGTTTTTTAGTTTTTTTCTTTAGTTGATTCATATATTGTACTGAATTTTACTGTGTTTTATATGTTACTCTTTTGTCTTATGTATCTTCATTTGACATTAATTCATTGTATAAACTGGCATTGTCAATAATCTATATTAAATTGTTAGTAATTTTTCATTAATTTCACTATCATTATTTTCTATTAATTTTTATGTTATCTGATTTTAGTGATCTGATTAACAGTTATTCCTCTATGACATGAGGGTAGAGTCTCCCTATTGAAATACATTTACACTCTCACTGCTAGTCAGCATCCTCTAGTATACTGGGAGACATTCTTTAAAACATGTGGCAACCGGTCCAACTATCAGTTTAGTGGTCATTCAGGTCAGGATGATACATATACTTCTATCTTTACCTTGATTTGGTTCAAGGTTCATAGAAAATCAATGATTCTATTAATCTATCCAATTCATGATTTTATATTTTCCATTCATGAATCCCCTAGAAATATTAGCGGATCATTCTTATAAAAATTCAATAAAATATTTTCAGTGCATGGATAATGAATATGATTAACCTTATCTATAACATTAAATACTTTAACAATATATTGTATGGGTTGTTATCACACCTATGGGTTTGGTTGAACTACATTTTCATCCTCCTCCACCAAAAAATTTCTAGATCATTATATCAATACCATCTCTCTATAACTATAACTAATTTTTTCTTAGTCACCACTTTAAAAAAAGAATTAAAGGCTTATTGTTTTTGTAATCATAACATAACAAATTATCATAACAAGATATAAATAGTCAAAAAATACAATATAGATTATTTAGTCATAATGAGAAGTCTATGTAGTACTGTATGATCCTCTACACCCATTAGTTAAACTCATTATGATGAGTTGACAACACTCATATAGGTGTGTATGAACAAATTTTGTACATAAACCACTCAAATAACATAATGTATAAAATAAAGTGTTTATCTATTCATTTTTTTACTCCAAATTTCACGTTCTGATAAATCATATCTCTATAACTACTACCCCAATATATGGAATGGACTAATACATCATGATTCTTTACTAGAGAAACATTAAATATTCCCCTTACAGGTTTCATGAAAATCATAGTTGGTATATACACGAAAGATAAAATGAAAGGGCTGGGTATATTGAATAATTATGAAATCAACCAGAATATTCCCACACAATCTCCTATGTCTATAACAATTCAGAACAATTTCAATTTAACAATCAGGAATGTGAATATAGTTTTCAATATTTTTTCATATAAAATTAAGCTACAAAAATTTCATATAGATTACATATGAAATATAATTTATCAATCATTAAATTATCAAAAATATTAATAAAATAATTTTCTTTAAAGAAGCATATACATTCATTATTGGTAAAATTATTCCACATCCTCATACACACATGAATTTATCCCAGACGATGTTCCCAATACTCATAAGTGGTAATTCATCATTAACATCATGTTAAAACTCACTAGTGCAACTAAATACCTCAATTGACATAGATAGGGATGTAAAAATCCAACAAGTCCCCTCAAAATGATCCATGGCCACATTCTAACCCATGTATTCTAAAGTCCCTTCAAAACATACAGTCTTGAAACTATTTTTCTTTTTATAATTTTTAGAAAATAGGAATATTTTCTAAAATCATGATATTAAACCATAAAACAAGAGAACATACCAACAATAGTTTATCAATAATTTTCGAAATTAAATCATATGGAAGAGTTTTTTAAATCCAACGCATTAAATTTCTAGAAGAATTGGAGAGAGAAAGAATCCACTTGCCTCATATTGTTTCCATTCAGTAATAATCACATAATGATCTAGATGTAAATATGTTCCTCCATCCTTCCAATAAAAATTCAAAAAAATCCATCAAACATTTTTCCTAACCCATATATTCAAGCATAATAAGTCAAATATATTGATCTTTCTTAGAAGAAAAGAAGATATTTAGAATTAGGAGTAGAAAAGATCAAAATTCCTTGATTCCCTTCTTCAAACTCACCAAGATCTATTTAAATAATATCTGGATAGATGTTAATCCCCAAAAATGACCATTAAAGTCCTGTAGTTCATGAGATACGGAAAATAAAACAATAATGTGGTTTTTGAGAGATTTTTTGTGTTAAAAATTTAATTTTTATAATTAATTAATATTATCATAATTAGGTTGTAATTTTACTAAATTGGGAACCAATAGTGTGAGAATCACCACCCTTAAATTTAGTTCTCACTTGGTTTGTCGTCACATTTTGGAAAAACAAGTGAAAAAAAAATAAAAAACATTTTCCCCATATCTCTTAATTATCATGAGAATCTCCATGGTTTCTCCTAACCATTATCCAATCATGTTCCACCTCCTATAATCTCTCAATATGTTGTATGGTTACTTCAAGGATTCTCACAGTTTCCCCTAACTATTAAAAAATATATAAACCTATAAAACAATTCCAAACCATTCCACATTCTCCAAAAATACATCCTAATATTGATCCAAATAAAAATATAGATTATAAACACAAAAAATAGTGGCATGTACCTTAAACTGGTGGTGTTATAAGACCCCATGACAATAAAAACTAATAAAATAACTAAATTATTTCATTCAATAAATGCTGATTAATAAATCATACTTGTATATATATTAAATTTATAATACATAAATTTTTATTATTTTAAGAATCATAATGAAAATAGGTTCATATTTTTACCCTTTTCGATCATATCTACAAAAGTAACATTAATCTTGTTTGGAATGAATGATAACTCCATATGAAAATCTAGTTAATCCACTGCCCAGGTAGAGATTAATGAATTTTAGAAGATCATATTGAAAAATGCAAAGCTAAAAATATATTGAATTGGAAGATTACCATGTCGTATCAATGTAAACAATAGGAATTCCATTGTTGTATTATTTTTCTAAAAAAATATTTTTACTGTTTTATGGTTTTCCTAAAGAAATTCACCACACATTTTTCTTTTCATCCCAAATATTGTTTTCCAAGATATATCAACTCATGTTTTCTATTCGTATGTTGGTCTAGAACCCCAAAAATGGAATCAACATTGGATAAATATGTATAAATTCATCAGATTCCCCACATTCTCACATTTATTGAATTTCATTAGATCATAGTGAAAATCCAACTTTTTGTGGATTTTATTAACACACTAAGAAAATACTCATACATATTCTTTCCATTGAAAAATAAATAATCTATTAGTTTCTTTGGATTACGTTATTTTTTAAAAACCTATATATTTCTCTTCTATATTCTAGATGTATTATTCCCTATATCCACTCAAGATAGAAAATTCTTTACATTCTTGCTTTCATAATATATTCTTCTTCTACGATGAAAGAATTTACAACATACAAAGATGAATAAAATAAAATCAAGATAACCTTTTAACTATTCTTGGATAAATGTTACTCCACAAATATTATGGATTTTTTACTATCATTGATTATATGATATATTGTATTGTGGGATAATACAAAAAAATAGACACATAATGAAACAATATCATGTTTCGTTATCTGATTCATAGAACTCAGATTCTTTATACATCTTCAATATTTATAGGAAAAACTAATGGCTGGAAAATTATAAAACCAAACCATGTGAAATACTTATACAATATCACATCTAAAACTATTTCAAACAATTATGAGTTTCTCCCTCAAGTATTTATATGGTGGACACTACAAACTAAGTCTTTAAGTTTATTAATGAATATAAAATATAATTGATTCCTTTTAATTAGTAATCGGTCTCATGTATCTCCTTTTCACCTATGAACAATGGTCTATTTCTCATATGAAACTACGAGGCTTTCTCCAAATCCCTCGATTACTCAGGATCCATTCCAAAAAAAATTATTAACTATATTTCACTAGTGAACTCAATATTTCTATGACAATTTCATTATTTTTGGAACCGTATAGGAAGATATATACTCTATACAAAGGAATGTCTATAATACCAAAAAAATTATAATATTAAATAGTCAAATATAAACATATCATTTTATGCTTTTACAAACTATGTCTAATATAGTGACCTGAGTATTTTTTACATGAATATGACATTATTTTTAAGATAAAAATCATAATTGATATTCAAAATCTAGGATCTAAACATTTAGTGTATTGGGACAATTAGGCTCATACAACAATTATACATAATAACAAATAAAACATTATCTAAATCCTTCATCTTTTTCCCTTATAAAACCTCACATTATCCTTAGTAATTGTAATCACTAGATAATATAAATCAATGAAAGGGGATATCTAAAATCCTAGTTTGAGGATGAATAAGAAACACGAATTAATAGAAAAGTGTTGAGCATAATCATCATGATAATATCATAAAAATAGGATTATCAAGATAATAATGAGGGAAAAAATTTATAATGGAATGTAATGAATCATATTATTAAAAATAAAACATCAGGTCATAGTGGTCAGATACTAGACATAGTTGTGAACAATGGAACCATCATGTTCACTTGTAACATATGTGCATAAATCATATCATCATCATTGTGAACAAATATATCATAATATTCATACATAATACACATTATATCATGAGATATATCACATTATCAAATTCATTATATGTCTATATATTTATAGTCCACACAACACGTCATAAATGCTCATAATCATTCATGCCAAATAGAACTTATAACAATCATATTTAGGAAATAACCCATGGAATGAAATGGGTTTCATATGGATTCTATAATTTATCATTTCGTGAATAAAAATTGGTGTTCAAAAATGACAAAGATAAAACACATTGAGATTAAAAATTATAATTCTTTAGAGAAAAAGAAACAACTCAATAAGAGTTAAAGATGGGTTTTGGAATGAAATGTATTTTTTAATATCTTTATTTGGATTAAAAATAATTTTGTACTTAAAAATTTGTAATAAAGGGAATGTATATTTAAATAATACTAGTGGAATGTCCACACAAAAAATTGAACAAAATATGGATAACCCAAATAAAATGAGTTGGGTTCATGAATACATTTACATTAAATCCTATTTTATTTCGTCTCTTTTACACCTCCAAAATAATAAACATCGGTTTATTAAAAAAGTATAAATGAATTATCTTCATTTTTTACTATTTATCAATTATAATCATTTGATAATATTTATTAAATTTCATTGTTGAGGTTGAATCATTTTGATATCATGTTTTCCATAAACAAATTATTTTATTTTTCAATTTTTTTCAAGGTAATTAATAAATAAGTAATGATAATTATATAATAATAAAATAAATATATTCTTATTGTTATATTTTTTAAATAATTTACAGTAATCATCCTTAAGTATTTTGATATAAAACAATTCAGAAGAAACATTATTTGTGGTTAACCGATAGTTATTTGGAACGTTGTCTAGAGTAGATAAATATAGGTATATAATATATAAACTCAAAAAATTAATTTTTAAAATATTTTAACATCATTAATATTAGTTAAATATAATTATAAATTAATCACAGAATAATTGTTTTGTGAAATCAATTGGGTTAAAATTGAAGAGAGTAGGAAAATGAGAAAAGAGTTGATAAAAACTGACACTTTTTTCTTTGTTTCTTCTCTTGTAAGGTGCTCGAGTTCCTTGATGAATGGGGTTATCTTACTAAAAAATGTATATATGATATAAAATATCTTAATAGAGATTATATGGTAAGATATTTGGCTTTTTTAAGTGAGGAAGGAGAGTATTTCCCAGGAGAGGAAGACGGGTTATTTATACATGAGGGGAGATGTATTCTTGAGTTAAGATATTGAATAAAATATAATTTCCTAGGTAAACCATGAAATAGATATATTTTAGATGTTCTAAATAATAATTAAATAAAACATAATTATTTTAGGACTTTTTCCCCTTTATAATTTGAATTAAATAGTTTATTAAAATGGAAAGTGGAAAAATTATTTTTAAGGAATAATTTGGGCTTTAGACTATTGAAAGTAATTTTTTGGATTGCATAAAATTTTTATTATATTTTAAATTAGTAATTTGTTAAATTTAATAATTTTTAGTCGATCCAAAATTCCAAAAAAAAATTATAAGGTTATTATTATATCATGAAATATGTAATTTAAAATAATATAGTTATGAAAACAATATTTTTACAATTCACCTAAAAATAATGTATTTTAGAAAAATACTAAAAAAATATAACCCATAAAAATTTTGACATGATTATTTAAAAATTTAAATTCATTTTATTAGAATAGTTTACTGACATTGGTTATCTAAATTTAATATAAATTTTTTGATTTTTTTTTAAATATTATTATATGATTTACGAAAAATGTGATTTTATTTTCTTTGAGATTTTAATCAAGATATTAATAGTACGGAATTATAATATTTATATTAACTTATATAATTATTGATAATTTTTTTATATTAATTTTTTTTATTTTAATGTCAAATTATTATTCAAATAGTATGTTTATTATTCCATAAAATCTGTTTATATTTATAAAAATTACGTTAATATTCCAATTGCCAAATTACATACAATATATACTAATTAATTAATTTAGTAATTATTCTCATCAATTTATATCAAGTTTCTATACTTACATTTTATAAAATATTGATTAGATTACTATTAACATTTCTATAGATTTCTTAATGGGAATGATGATTCTAGAAATTTGGGACAATCCATATTTTCCCCTTGTAGTTTTAATATTTTCGATTTTTTTCCCTTATAATATTTTTAATTTTAATGGGTTTCATTGTTGAATAATATAACAATTTAAATAAATGAAATAATGTGTTTTTGGTCTCTCTATGTGTTGTATGTGTATAATATAGTATAATAAAATTAATAGAGGATCATTTCAAGAAAAAACTTCTAATCTTTTGGTTATTAAAGTCTTCCCTCATTTAGAGATTCCATCCCCAAAATTTCAACTCATATTCTTATTTGATAATCGGTGAGGTTAATTATGTTTCATTGTATCCTCTAGTTAAAATGTCACAAATTCCTATGTATAAATCTATCAGAACACTTTGAAAATGTGTTTTTTTTATTTTCCATATATCTTTGTCTTTATAGTCCACTATCTTCATCAGCTACTCCACATATAAGAGATAATTCTCTCATTATTACACCTATGGATTTTGTATATGAGATGGATTGGTTATGTAGTTCCTTAAGAGAGATATACGAGACTCATCATGAATATAAATAATATTTGGTGGAAATGAAATTTAATAGTCCACTTATCCTATGAAATCGTGTTCTCAAAGCGGGAAATGTACCTAGTTATAATCTTCCCATTCTTTACAAATATCACGATTCTCTTTTTTGGTGATATTATAAGGAAAACATATTCACCAAATTCAAATCCAAGTCCCTTTAATATTTTTCATCATAACTCTTTTTCTAACTGTAAGTAACTTTTATATATTTTAGATATCATAAACCTTTTTTGTCTTATATTGTAGAAGATTTAAACCATGTATATTTTTTTTTCAAAATTCATCCTAAAAATTAGGTGATATACATTGCTTCCTATATAGTGGATAATATAGATCAATTTTAATAATTCATGGGATGTTTTTTATGAGAACTCAACTAATGGGATATATCGATCTTATCCTCCATTAAATTCCACTGAGAAATCTCTTAGCATGTACTCAAGAGTCTATATAGTCATTTTATATTAGAAATCAATTTTGGGGTGATAGGTCATATTGAAATTCAATTCAGTATTCAAATCATGTCTAAGACTTCTCTAGAATTTTGATGTGAACCTTGGATAATTATCCGAGTTGATTAAAAGTCGAACCCCGTGAAGATTCACTACTTATGTTACATATATCGTGGAATATTTTTCAATAAATAAATCTTATCAAATATCGATGAATTGGGAAGTATTCATGAGTCAATCAATCATAATCCATATCTTGGTTTTTTCATTAGATATCTTCATGGGACCAGTGAAATAGTACATAGTGATTTTATCCCATTTCCACATGGGTATAAGAAATGGTCACATCATCCTCGTAGACATCTATCTCTCTAATTTAAATTCCTAACATACCATTTACTATGAGGTGTACTCAGTGCTCTCATTTCTTATGTTTTCTCACTAGAAGTGATCTCATAGAACACAGCCCGTCATGGGGATTCTAAAATAGATAGAGAAAGATGACCTATGTGCATTATCTAATAGCTCCTTCCTTATTTATGTTGATGAGGGAAAAACGTCCTAGTTACAAACTGAATAACACCATTATCATTAATATATAAATCATTAATCTTCCCTTCCTTTACTCAATTTACCTTTTTTAATGCTATTGATCATCCCTTTGGGCCTCATTGATCTTCTATTGGAAGGATGATGGGGAAATCATTTAGGAATGGTATGATTTCTTACCTAGATTTATGATTTGTTTGTCTATCCTTTTCATATCCCAAAGGATAGGGTCTTTATGAATTCACATCATTGATAGATTATTGGGTTCTATTTTACTATAATTAATAGATACCTTATTAACCATTCATTGATGGTAGTGGATAGTGAAATAATTGTCCATGATTAGATTTATATATCTTTTTTTCATGGATGAGATAATTTTGTCTGAATATATAATTTAGAATCTTATGATTGGTATATAGGACGCAGTTCTTGCTTTTGAGTTAGTTACACCAAATCATCATGTATAAGATCATATCTAATAACTACTAATAATTAATTGGGTAGTTATTGGAATGGATATTCAGTTATTATGAGGTGTAGTCTATCAATTTATCATTGTGTATAAGTACACCACATATTCCATTCTTTCAATAATTATTGTATAACACAAATCCTTCTCCACTTATTAGAAGTGTAAAGATATGGATAGTGATTAGCATATTATTTAGTTCCTTAATGATTTTCTGACATTATTTAGTCTCATCATACTTTAACCATTTCCATGTAATGTTTGTCATGGGACATAAAAACATGATAAATTTCTCATAAAATGTTATTAGTAACCTTTATGACCATAAAACTATGGATTTACATGACACAAGTTGGTCATTTACATTCCTCAATTTCCTTTTTCATTGAAGGGTCCATATATTTTCCCTCACTTGTGATAATGTTCTCTAAGAATGTGACTTTTTACTTCCAAAATTCACACATTCTAAACATTTCATATATTTTGTGTTTTTTTAATTCGTCTAGAAAAATCCTTAGATTCTCATCATGTTCCTCCTTGTTAATAGAGTATATGAGAGTGTATTTGATGAATACTACCAAAAATATTTTAGGTTTTCTATAAAAAATCTATTTATAAAATCCATGAAGATTTTTGGGGAATCTGTAAGTCTAAGCATTATAACTAGGAACTCATAAATTTCATACGTTGTATATTTTTTTCATAATATATTTCATATTTACCTTTAACTTATGATAATGAGGATGATGATCAACCGTTGAGAGGTATTGAACTAATCTTATATGACATTAAAATTCATTAATACATAATATAGGATACCTTTTCTTTATGGTGATCTTTTATATCATTCATTGATTGATAAACAACCACATTTATTCATCTTTTTCCATGAATAATATAATAATTTCACCCTAATGTTATTATCTATGGGGTATGGAACCTTTTTCTAAGTACCCTTATAGTATATTCTTTAACTACTATACTTAGATCAGGTTTATCCTATGTGGGAATTTAGAGATAGGATTAAAGCTAGGTATATGCTCTATTGATAAATCTACCTCATGATCTAGATGAAATCTTGGCATGTCTTTAGAAAATACATCAGTGTATTCCCTCACAATAGGAATTTCCTCTATGTTGATACCTTCATTTTAAACAACCATTTAGGCGTGGTAATCTTATTTATATGGTATCAACACAAACACCACTGAGAGAATTTAAAAAAAAATATTCATGATTTTATTTTCATTTATTGTTGAGCATGGGATGGTTTAAAATATATAAAGAGACTTCATTTCTCTGATAGTTTATGTATGGTATATATAATGGGATCTATTGTATGACCAATATAGTGTAGAATTACACCTAGGTAAGGATTGTGAGATTAACTAGAAGGATCCTACCACATACACTAATAGTAGAATATTACAACACAAGGGTTACAATTATCACACCATGAGGTGTTTTTACAGATATCTCTTCATCAAGGTATTGGGGCTTCGATTCAATAGTTCTAGAAAAATTATAGGATATGAAAGAATGAGCAGAACAAAATTAAATAAAACTTTTTCCATTATTGATAAAATATTATGTTTACTTTATAAGATAGCATTTTAATGATCAAATTTAGTATTAATATTGGAATAAGACTTTCTTTAATTATTTGGATTTGGTATTTGTTGATGTGGATTACCCTAATGGAATCATGGTATGGTGCACTTGGTTGCATAGTGCACTACTCCATTTAGTAGAAGCATTGAACCATGGGTGTCTCATTAAAAGGTTCCCTCATTTACTCCATCATGTTGGGTATCATATTCATATATAATCAATAGTCATGAGCTTGGTGTACTCCTATCCCTCACTTGATTCATTTACCTATTTCTTTGAGAAAATTACCATGATGCCTCTTCCAATGTTTTTGACATATGAGTGGCAGATCCTATTTCCTCCTTTTTCATTTTACCCACCATATTGAAATTCCATTCTTCTCTACTAATATACATAACCATGGGACCATTCTTCAAACTAATTTTCTACTTTGATAACATATCAAACTACTTCTTCATAACTCTCAAAGTCTAAAATAGGTAGATCCATTCAGAGGTGTGGTTTTAAACCACTACAGAATCTATCTGTCTTTATATAATTATTGATAACATGTCCTAAGGAATATATTCTTTTGTCTTATTATGTTTTCCTCATAACCTATGACCTATTCACCCTCGTGTATCTTAATCTCTATGAATTATCTCTCTATCGTTACATTGATATTTTGGGGGAAAAATACATGTTATGAAATAATTTCTTAAGGTATTCCCACTCCACCTATTTTGTTACATCCTTAATCTTTGTGTTATTTATCAATTACAACCATTGATCAACCTCTCTATAAAAATTATAGCTGGTGTGATTCACCTTCTCCTTCTCATAGCAACAGAGAGCTGAAATGTTCTTTTCCATTGAGTTAACCCACAATTCAACGATATATGTATTTCATGATCCATTTAATGTTCGGGTAATTGCTACATAAAATAATATATTGTAAGATGATTTTTCATGGAATAAGGATGACCTTCCTCATGGTTCATGTAATTATTCACAACCTGAGAAAACTAGTTAAGAATTTCCTTGATGTTTTTAACACCACCTCCCTTGGATTTGGGGATATCATTTCAAAAATCATTACATTTTACCTCATAAATTTTTTCCTCAATTTCTCAAGGATCCAACCATTATATAAAATAGAAAATTTCTGTAAAAAATGTAGGTCAACATTGAATGAATAAATAATTTATTATTATGTGAAAATTATTTCTAAATGACTGTCTAATGGGATCTCAATGTCTATCCTTTTTCTAAAATTATTCTTCTAGGATGTTTTTGTATATATATATATATTCTTATTTATATGGATTTCACTACTATTTTATAATATTAATTACCAAATTAACATAAATTCTTCTCTGATACCTACTATAGCCACCATATTTTTCCTTTAATAACTATTACATAATTTTTAATATAAATAGAATAATAGCGGTATAAAATCAATGATTCAAAGGTTTAGTGTCTTGGAATAATTAGGCTCATAGATCAATTGAAAAAATTAAAACAAAAACATTTATTTAAATCATTCATATTTTTACTTCTAAAATATCATGTTCTCCTTATTACATGTAATAATATGATGATTTATATTAATGAAATGGGTGATCTAAAAGTCTATTAATAGGGGAAATAAAGGACATGAATAAATGGAACATGGAGGAGCATAATCATCATCATCATCATATCAAAAGCATAGTTTAATTATAAAAATCAAAAGGGAAACATTTTATAATTTCATGTACTGTGGAATATGTATAAAAATGAAACATCATTTCGTAGTGGTCAAATTCCATACATAATTTCGAACAATGCTAGCTTCGTGTTCGCACATAAAATATTTTTATACATTATAACAATATCATTGTGAACAAAAATAACATCATGTTTGTGCATAATATATATTATCTCATGAGATATATCACATAACCTAATGAATTAAAGGTTTATATAATTCTTGGCCCACATCTCAAATCATAAATTCTCGTAATCATGCCTGCCACATAGAATGTATAAAAATCCTAGTCATGAAATAAGAAATTAAAATGAATGGGTTTCATAATATTTAATAAAGAGTACTTTAATTAATAAAATTTGGGGCTCCTAAATTAATAATGGAAAAAATTCATCAACATAATCATTCTTGAAAAAATAAAAAATAACTCAAAATGAGTCAATGATGTGTTTTGGAAAGACTTTTTTGAGAAATATTTTAATTTGGATTTGAAATTATTATAGAAATGAGGAAGACATGTATATCACTGAAAATAAAAGTGAAGAATAATTAATGTATATTTGAAAAACAATATGGTATTGTCCATAATTTAATTGATGTGAAATATGGATAAACTAAATAAAAGGTGTTGGGTTCAAGAATCTTCCTACCTTAAATCTCTATTTATCTCATCGCTTTTATGCCTTCTAGATAATAGACTTAGGTATATTAAAACATTGAAATAGAAGTTAATTAATTTCATTTTTTTACTATTTATCAATTGTAATCATTCATTTTTTTCTAAATTTCCTTTATTTATGTTGAATCTTTTTAATATCAAGTTCTCCCTAAAAATTTCCAATTATTTCGATTTTATTATTTTGTGTAGGTTGACTAGTTCATAAGTAATGTTAAATATATAACATTTAAATACATATATTTAAAAAAATTATAATATAAAAAAATTATTTTACCCATCCATAAGGGTTTTCATATAAAATATGGCAGAAACATCCTCATTAGTAGTTATCAGACAGTTACTGGGAAGATTTCCCAAAGGAGGAGAAATAGAGGTATAAGATATAAGTAATTAAAATATATGATTATTATAGGTGGTTAATATTATTAATATAATTTCAAATTAATATCTACTTAATATTATTATATATTTTGTGGTAAATTGTTAAAAAAATAAGAGTTAAGGAAATAATGGAAGAGTTGAAAAAGCATACTCTCTTATCAGTGTTGTTTCTCTTGTACTACAATATTATTCCTTAATGAATGGACTTAGTTTACTCTAGAAGATCTCAAAGGATTATAAGGTATTAATAGAGAGTATTTGGATAGATATATGGATTTGGTAAGTGTTGGGGGAGTGTTTTTCCAATGTTATGGCTACAGGTTATTTATACTTGAGGAGAGGTGTATTTTTGAGATAAAATATTCTATAAAATACTACATCCAAGATAAACCAAGTAATTGTGATATTTATGACCTAATAAATCATAAATAAATAAAATATAATTAATTTGGTACTATAAAACCTTTTATAATTCAAATTAAATATTTAGTAAAATTGATAGCAGAGAATTGAACATTTCTTTTTTAAATGGAAATATTTGGACATTGGACTTTATGGAAAGTAATTTCTACGTTTTGAAAAGATTTTTATTATTTTTTAAAAGAATAATTTATGAATTTAAATATGTTATTTTTTCTAGCCTCAATTTTTAAAAATTATTTGTTCATTATTACATTATAAATGATGTAATTTAAGGTACACCAGTTATGGAAAATTGTTTTCTCACTATTCACCTAAAAATTGATGTATGTCATGAAATTACCAAAAATCCAAACTCCAAAAAGATTGAACTGATTATTTAAAAAACTACATTCATTTTATCATAATAAGTTTCTAAAAAACTTTTATTTTAATTTTTTAGGTTAAAATTATGTTTTTTTATGAGATACCTTAAAATACATCATATTAAAAATGTGTTTATATTTTCATTAATTTTTTAATAATGATATATTTTTATGTAATTATAATAATTATATTAACAAAAAATATTTATTATTATTATTTAAATTAAATTTCATTATTTTAAGGTAATGTTACTATTTCAAGAGTCACATACCTCCTATAAATACAACAACATTCATTCAGTCACTATTCACCAAAATTTATCTCAACATTCTATAGTTCCATTTTATAAAATTTTTATGGGTTTACTAATAATTTATTTCATTTCTATAGTATTTTCATGGGATCAATTAATCTAGAATATAATGGGGATCATTATTTTCACATTATAATTTTCCCATTTCATTTTTCCCCTCTTAATATTTGGAATTTTATGGGGTTTAATTACAGAATAATATAAATATTTTCATTAAATTAAAAAAGTGTTTTCAGTTTATCTATGTTTTGTTTGTGATATATAACTATATAATATATTAAAATAAACAACTATTTAATGAAAAAATATATATTTTCTAAATATTGGCTTATTACATTAATGAGGCATTCTAAATTCATATTGGTTAATCGAATTTAAAAAAACAAAAAAAAAATAAATATAGAAAATTTCCATCGAAAATATCTTTTAAAAAACCTTAATTCATTCCAAAAATTTTTAATTCAATGAAAATATAAATTTTCCTATAAAAAATCAACACCATGTTCATACTCACAAACACTATAATATATATAATTATAGTAATCCGTATACAATATACATCTATTTTACATCATATTATAAAATTATAGATAAAAACTCAAGATTAAAACACCCACCCACAACCCATAGGTTTATTATTGTTTAAGATAATCAATATATCAAATCCAGTTACACAATCAACATACATTTCTTTAAAAAAATATTTAAATATGAATTCATCCATGTAATATATGTGGGGAATATTCACTAAATCCAATGGTTATGTATATAGTATATAGTATATAGTATATAGTATATCATAGTGTATGTTATATAATAATGGCATTGTTTAATCCATCTACTACAAAATGGAATTTAAAATATGGTTTGGATAATATTATATGATTATAAAAATAATGTAAAAACATATAAATCCATCCCATACATGTAATGGTTTTTCATGCAATCTCTATTTATGATTGATTGTCATATGGACACTATAATACATATAGTTATAATGTATGTGTTGATGAGTAATATGGAATATAATATGAAACTAATTATATGAGTTCATACAATCACCCATGTATGTTATCATTAAAAGAGTATTTTATTTGAAAAAATGAGAAATGGATCAAATTCATATGATATAGGCATTGAACAAGGCATTAACTCATGATATTAATCACATAATTTAATACACATAATGACCATAAGTTGTACTCATGATATATGTAATCCAAATTAATATATGATAAAATAATTTGTGAATGTTGTGTGGTGTGCCTAATATTTACTCTCTATTCTATAACTCTCATCATCCTCATTATTTTCATAGAGATGCTAGCACTCAATGTTGGAAGAGATTATTTTGTTTCTAGTGTCAAAAAAATCAATTTTCTAGTGTATACCAATAGAGGTGGAAGGATTATATATACCACTCCAGTGATCGATATCAAGAATATATGATGGCATGAAAAGGAGTTTTACTAGAAAGTACAGTGAAAAATATTTTCTTAAATGTGTTATTAATTTTATTTTAATCACATGTCTCATAATTATCTAAAGTTTTAATAGGCCCCAATCAATCCCAATAATTGTATCAAGGGCACCCATATTTTTATATTTATGAATTTTTTCACGGAATGAACACTGTGAAAAAAAGATCATCAATTTGATCTGTGTTTCAAATATTCTATTTTTTTCTTAGCTTTATGTAGGATTATCCACATAAGGAAAATTCAGGATACTTTTATGTTGTAGACAAGTGTAGCTGTATCTAATGTTTTACCTTTATATATGAGGTTTGCATAAAATAAACTTGTACATTATCTTTATGCAAGGTGACTAAGTTAAGGTAACTCTCATGTTTATTTTACAGAATGGAGTCTACATATAAAGTACCCAATGTGTTATGTCTTCTAAGGAGGCCTATGTAAAGGTAACTCTTGTGTTAACATTAACAAGGTAACCCTTCTTGTATAAGTATAAATTAAAAAAAATTAAATATATTTATATTTTTTATATTTTTCTTATTGTTTATAAAACGTTTGTTAATAATAATAATAAAATATTTTTAAAATATTAAAATTTATAAATATTTTATAATTTAATTAAATATAAATACTTTAAAATTAATTATATATATTTTAACGAAATATATGTTAATAAAATTTTAGAAATATTTATTGTTAATATTTTAAATACAATTTATAAAATTATATTGAATTCCTCCAAATACTAAATGAAGTGTTTGTTTTTAAATCATAATGTAAATTTATAAAAATATTATAAATTAAATAAATTATGTCAAAATATAAATTTTTTGTATTTATTGTTTTTAATTTTTTATATTTACCTAATTCGATCTTCATAAATTTATATTAAAATTGTGTAAAAATTTTACATAAAATAAAATGAATTAAATTTTTTTATAACTCATTACATATAATATATTTAAAATCTAGTACCATATAATTCATAAAGTAATTTGTTTATATTATGATTTGAATTTATAATGTTTGTACTCATTGTTATAAAATTTCCATTATTATTAAATATTTTTTATAATATTTTTATAATTAGATATTATTTATGAATACCTAATAAATGGGTTTCTTATGTTTAAATATTTGATATTTTCATTTATCGAAAAGTTTTTTAAATAATTTATTAATTTTTATCATGTTTTAATATTATTCATATGTGTATTCTTTAGTTTAAATTATTAAATTACTTCTTATAAAATTTTTAATCCCAAAATTATATTCTAGGAACATCAACTTAGAATTTAGTTTTCATCTACCTTGACCTCAGATTATTATTTTAGTTATTAGCATGGATTTTATTGATGATGGAAATTTCTTAAAATGTGGTATAAGAATTATTATTAATTGAATTATCTATTGTGTACTGTCTTACTAGGTAGATAATCTTGGGGTCAGACTACCCATCATCCTCGAGGAATATGTCTTATTCTATAAAGGTTGGTGGTTGGTTATCTATCACTATTTTCATACTGAAGTGCATATTATCAATCTCCTGTAATTATAATCCTTTATATGATGTTTTAAAGTAACTTATGCATATTATTCATTTAAATTAGTAATAATATATTTGGATTCTATATTTGGGATGGTAACATTGTCATTTTGGCCTAGTAAAGATTCACACAATAATATTGATTGAACATATTGATTTGGTGGAGTGAATATGATTCCAAAAGTAAATTGTTAAAAGCATACATACATAATGAAGTAAATATGGTACCATATGGTAATATTAAATCTCTTTAAAATACTTAGTGTTATATTCCTTATATTATGGTACTTGTTAAGACCATAATCATTCAACCAGGTCGTTCTACAAAATAGGGTTACCCTAGATTATCTTGTGTAATGAATGTATGTAATGGGTAACATTGGATCTACCTTGGGTAGGTTCTTCCAATGTAGGGTTCCTCGGGGTTGTATTTAAAAAGCCAATTCTTTTTATTTTCTTTGTGTTACTCTTAGTTGTAAAACCCCTGGGAAGGATTCTTGGGAAATATGTTTTGGTTTATCGATATGATAGATTTGTTTAAAGTTGTTATATATAATATCTAAGAGTCATATATAACATGATTGAGATTATTTCCTACCTAAATATCATTGTTGTGAGAGAAAAACTAAATAAATATCTTTTCTTTGTGACATATTCTACATGGCCCACTAATGGATATGATGTGATTCTATGGAGTTCATCATTTTAATTGGGTCTAATTTAGTAAAATTCCTTGTTAAATATGGTAATATAACATGGTACTCATCTAATAAAATATTATATTATAGATAATATAATAAGAATCATCAAAAAATAGTTTTAAATCAATCCATGATAATAAAATCCTAATGTAATAAACTCTAATGATTGTTAACTTATGAAAAGTTATTACGAAGAAATATTTTCTGTTAGAGCATATAGCAACTAGGTAACAATGTGTTGATGTTTTCAAAAAATGAATCTATATTCTTGAGAGAACAATATAATGATTCACTTATTGTTCATGAAAAAATAAATGAAAAAAATAGGTAACGAATTTTAGTCATTTATAATCAATATATTGGGTATTATAATCAATATAATTACGTTGGTAAATGTCTTGGTTATACTGGAGGTTCCTTATGGTTTTTTTCTAGATAAAAACCATTTTATATTATCATTGATGGATGTTTTCTGCCAATATAAATGAGTTCAAGAAAATTTTACATGCTATTATAAATGTGTTGCAAATATATTAACTAGGCATATACTGTCAGGGTTTTAGTGTTTAATATATTATAAAATTGGTAATGGATTAAATGAAAATAAAAAAATTTAATTGCAGATTCAAAATAAGTTTGTTTTAGTATCCATTCAAGGTCATTAAAACCTAAATAGAAATTCAAGAAGGAAGAGTTATAATTATTTTGATCGGGACACTTAAATGTTTTTTAAACAATGTGAAATGTAAATTTAATATATAAGTGTCATAGAATTTATTTATTTGGTTCTTGAGGTTATCTGATCTTGACTATACATCATACAACTATTATAAGCATGTTGTTGACCAAAATAAAGGCATGAATTGAAAGAGTTGTAATTTTAATTTATGTGATAAAATTAATTGTTGTTAAATCATATGTTTAGAAGTAAGGTAATATATAAATCATTGATGGTTCTTAAGATTACTTTTATATTTATAACATTTTGGTTCTTTTATAGATAATTTATTCCTTATCAAAAAAAATATAGACAAAATATGACAATTAATTGTACACACATTGATTATGACTCTTTTAACTTGATAATATATTATAGAAAGGTGAAAAAAATAAATATTATTTATCCAGTATAACATTTTATCCAATTGTTTTTTAAAATATGAAGTAAGATTTTCTCATCATCTAGAAATAATATATGTTAATAAAATCTGCATTTACATGGAAAATGATATGAACAAAAAAAATACCATATATGGTATGGAAACAATAGTTTAATTGATAAATATTTATACCATAAGTAAATAAGATTTATTTATATAATTTTTTTTGGTTCCTTGGCCTCATATTATGATACAATACATTTTTTAAGAGGATTGTGGGAGTAATTTTGAACTTATTGACATTAAAAGTCAATAACTAAATGTTCACAACATTCTAAAAATATTGTGATTTCCACATAATATCTTAAAAAGTTCAGGAAATTTAATTGTCTTGAAATGTTTAAAGAGTTACATTTATCCATCATTAAAAAGTTAATAACGCTACCTTCTAATATGATTATACAAACCCATTAACAAAGATTCATTTATTAAACTTCTTGAAAGAGTGATAGGCAATGTTAGAAAAATTGAAATGTAAATTGTTACCTTTATTTTACATATCAATGTAAATGTAAATTCATCCTAAGTCAGTTTCAAATGTGTTGGTCTTTGGTAATCTAAAATAGTGACATTTTTATTCAATAATAAATTTTTATTGAATAGGTTCCAAAGATTATTGTTATTAACTTAGAATTATTTTTCAGTAGAAAATAAAAACTGGCATCATAAAATATTATGTACTCATGTTAATGAGTTAGAATATATTAAAAGAGTATAGCATTAGGTATAGGATTTAAAAATATATCAACTATTCATAATTGATTTCTTTACAATGTTTCTCACTAAATAATATGCTAGGGAATTTTATTAGATGGTCACATATAGACGTGGTAGGAATTACATGAACATGTACTGAATTAATAGTATCTAGAAGTTTCCAAAAATGTATGGTTGATCTTACAGTCTGAAATATAAGATATGTTTGACAAACATTTATGTATGGTTTATTAATTGTCATTTTAAGGATTAATAATATAAAATATATCATGATAATTGAAAATATCCACTTTATCCTTATTTCATGTTGCATTAATATATATATATATATATCATGAAGTGAAATAATGATTGATCTCTCCAAGTGAGAACTTAGGTCTTAGCTAACCTATAAGGACCTAGCTTCAATCATTATATAATCTTGATTTTAATTCCAAAATTAAATATCTTAAAGTTTTATGATCATTATGGTGTAATTTTTTAGACAATAATTTCATCTCCATTACATAAATAGATGTTTTGTCTTAAGGTGTACCCTTCCACTCAATAATTATTTTTCCCTGGATAGAAAAACATCAAGATAAGTCAAGTTCTATTTTCTTGGTATATCATCAAAATATTAATCTTGATATCAACCTTCTCCCTACATATCCTTAAAACTCTATGAAAAGAATTTTAAAACATGGAATGATTACAAAAATATCAGTACAATATATATAAAAATATATAATGAAACATATTATTCCATTAATACTAAAAAATATATTTCCAAATTAAAATTGATCTCAAAATAAACATTTTCTTACATAACAAATAATCATCACAAAAAAATTATTTCATAAAACATTTCATAAGAGACCTTTATGGAAGAAAACTTATGAATGATTCATAATAATCAGGAAAAACTAATGAAACATTTTTCTAAAAGTGATTCATTTCATTCATAAGAAGTATCATAAACTTATCTTTAAACATAATCTCATTATCTTACCACATAAAATCAAAATATTTCTATAAAATCCACTAGATAGAAATAAAAAAATCATGTAGGTAACATGGGAAATTTTTTAAATATAACACTTATTGTCACTCTTACAAATGGAATATCCTTCCCATTAAATCCTATAACCACCTAAGAGAATCTGAAATAGTTATCTCCAACACTTTACCCAGTGAATTTGATAAAAATATTGGGATCACCCATTATTGTGAGCTATATTGAGATCAACTGTCATCATAAGATATATCAGGATTACCCACAATTAAAAAATTTCCATAAAACGAAACATAATCATAAATCATTTAATATTACATTTCTATCATCATACTTATAAAAATAATTCTACCATCTATATGAAAAATATTTCAGTATATTTAAATATCCATTTCATTTAAAAATCATTTTTTTAAATACCAATAACAAAGGAGAGCGTTTTTCTTTGAAAAAAACATTAAATCATCTAATGTAATACCAACATAAAATAATTATTATGGTAGTGGAAAAAACAATTGATATCGTATATGTTAAGACAGAACATTCTGTTTACCTTTTTTAAAAAACATTTTTTATAAAATATGTAGAAATTTTATTTTTCCAAAAATTTAAAAGAAAGTATAAATTAACATGAAATCCCATTTATATATAAATAATTTCCTTATAAATACATCCAAAAAATTATTTTATAATATTTAAATGGAAAAAATATTTAAAAAAAATTCATGTAAACATTTAAAATAAGGTTGTTAATGTAAAGTGTCGTGTACCTCGAGTTTGAGTCATCACATATGTTGTTTGTATTTCAAAATAATAAATTTATTTAAATTATTTACAGGATTACGAAACTATTTCAAGTGTATTGTTTATTTTATTATATTTATTAACATGTTATATACAATCACTAATCAATTATGTTCATGTCAAATGTTTTGATGATATTCAGACCATATGCCCAAAATAAATTTGGTGTATTAAAAATTGTAAAAGTGTTAATTATTAAATAGTATCCTTGATAATAATAATAATAAAATAATTATCATGTTTATATGTCAATCATATATACAGAACCAACCATGATGTATGATTATGAAAAATTAATTATCTTATATAAATATAGGTGGTAGGTCGTATGTACGCATGAGTAACATTTTCGATTTTCAATAAAAATTACTGAAATATGGTAAGTATTATTTTATTAATAATTATTATTATATGATAAATATTATATTATTTCTTATAATAATCTTATATATAGAATCCTTGTGTTGTGTTCAGAAAAAATTGATGACATTACTTCGTCTAGGTTGTAACCCATACATACACACAATTAACGTTATGAGTTTTCAATAGATCGAAATGTGTGTAATTAGATGATATATTTATATTTTAATAATGATAGTTATTTTCTTATTATAATAAATAAAAATTAAATATATCATAATAACCATACAAGAGAGGCTGTGATGGAAAACAACTTATATCAGTTCGCGAGACGGTGGTCTGTCGTAGACACAAACTATTCCAATTTGATGGAATAAAAGGATTTATATAGTTTATTCAATTAAAAATTAAAAAATAAAATTATATTTCTGTTATTATTTAAGTATTTTTTATAAATATTTATGGAGTAATATAAATAAATAAAATAAAAACACTTGGTTAATAATTATGACCATCCTTCATACAAAGTCTTTATGTTTATACCTAAAGACTTAGTATGTTGGTTTTATGATAAAAAATGGGAATATATGTGGTAATAAATATTATAAATGAATTTAGGTATGTATTGGATGAACCAAAAGTCTATTTATGTATGGGGAGGATATGATAGTGCGATCCTTTTATAAGTGGTGGAGAGGTCATTGTAACATCTGAGGTAAATAAAGAATATGACATTATTCATATTTATTAATATTTTTTAATGAAATATCAATTTTACTTTAAAAGGGATTATATGATCGATGGCATACCTGATACGCCAAAAAATGGGTTTCTTTGAAAACATACGTTGCACACTATGTGGAGTTATACCAAAAAATAATATAATGATATTATTGATTTAAATGGTTGTTAACGCAGAGTCTTTGTATTGGATGGAATAAATATTACTAACTAAAATATGAATATATATGTTTGTTAAATGTTTTTACTTGTATCCAATGAATTTTAGAGGCTAAAAATGTGAATGAATCCAATTTTATGCATAAACACTCTAATACTCTTTAAAAGGCCGATTTACATATTTCTAAAAGATAACCCCTTTTAAATTTAGTTTTTTTACTTTTATATGTTATATATGACAATATAAAATTATTAGTTAGAATCGGAACATCAAAACTTACTTTGGGTAAATTTTTCTTTTTTCTGATAAAGTTTATTTCATTAATTAATTATGAAAAATACTGTATTTTAATTCAAAATAGCCTTTTAATAAAATTTATTTATAAGGTTTTATTATCTTTATTAATTGTGTTTAAAGTTTAATTATATTATATTTTTACCATTTAATCCAATTTTGGTAATTGGAAATAATTTCACATAGAAATTATACATAAACAAGGGTCAATATTTTGATAGTTACTATTTCTTAAAAAATAATTTTTGTTTTGACGACGGTAATTAATTAGAAATTAATATCTGCCACCTCTGTGTTTTAAATTTGGAAAGATTGATTCCATATTCGGAATCAAGAGGTCCAAATTTTTTTAAATAGGTATCTTTTTATTTTTAGACATTATGAATATTTACTTCATTAAATATATTATTTACCATGGTTAAAGGGTAAATATGGTAAATAAGGGTAACAATGTATTATTATAATAATATTAAATTACCTCAACATGTGTCCTAATCTTATTAGATGTTAAATTTCTGACCCTGGTCATCATTGGGTCGATTTTGGAACCCCATGGAGGCACTTGGGAGTGATAATGACACTTTATATTAAATAATTTAAAGTAAAGACAAAAATGACACAACCATATAATTTTTAGGAAATCAGTTATTAAATGGGGTTATATAAGTTATCTATTAGACTATAAATATTTAATTGAAATATAAAAATTTCCCCTACATCATGATGTTATTTTTTATAATATTAGACATCATATAAATAAAATTATTTTTGACACAATAACGTTGCAGTATTTACCTCATTAATGAATGATTTAAATAAATGAGATTAAAAAGATTTAAAGAATATTCAAAACCTATGAAATTATTATTGTATGATTTTATTTTCAACATGAAACATCTTATATTCGACTTTAATAAGTTTTAGACATTTAGAAATTGAAAATCATTATATTATAAAATAATATGTTTAAACATTCTTAAAGAGTCACTCCTACACCTTATAAAAATACCTCACTTATAACCCATTACACACACATCTCAACCCCTAGGCTTGAAACAACTCTACCCAATTAATCTCCATACATCCCAATATTCCTCATATAATCCTTCCCTTAGGCAAAAGGCTACTCAATTAATCCATTTGATTCAAAAAAAAAGGGATATAACTGATTTAAAGGTAAAGTCTTCTCATAAGTTATTTTAGTTTATTTTACATCTCCATCCCGATAAACTCTTTTTATTCAATTATTTTCTAATAAAACTAGTATATATAATATAATAGTTTTTTTATGAGAATTATTATAACTACACTTACACAACCATCCATCTAATTGGTAAAGAACATACTGTTTCTGTTGATGGGGAACTATTGCCTCACGAAACGAGGATTTCTCAATCATCTCCTACCACATCTTATGGTGGCCATTAAGATAGAAATGTAATTATATTTGTGATATATATTATATTTATATTGTTTCCATGATTATATATTTATCATTTATATAAAACCATTATGGTTTACATAGTGGGTAAATACTATAATTTTATTTGAAGAAGTGCGGACTACCGCCCCCTCAAAGTGATATGACTCGTTCATGCCATACGTGGAATATATAAAGGATAGAGATAATTAAATTATATATGATATTAAATTGTAATAATAATATACCTATTTATCATTACATTTTCATGCCATTAAATGTGAAATATAAATGAATGTAGCGTTCATGCATACATACAGATTACCGTCTCCATGAATGGTGCATTTCATTTCTTATCTCCAAATGTTATGTAATATTATAAATACATATATATATATATATAATATATATGATATCTTTTACATATAAATAATGAATATAATTAGGGAGACAAAGGAATTTTGACCACTTAGACAATTTATAATTATTAAAAGTTCATTTTTAACTCATGTTCTCAACACAAAAAAAATGTATGATATAAACGCTAATAATTAACTAATTTTTATAGAAAGGTAAAAATAGATATAAATGGAAAAATAAACAAGAAAAAATATCTTAATCAAGTAAAAATTAACTTTAGTTTATTATTCATGAAATTAAATAACAATCGAGTCAAGTGGGATACGTGGTAAATGATTTCTTATCTCACTTTTAATTCTGTGAGATTTCAACTGTTCACCACTTATTTATTACATGTGGTGTATTGTGTAACTTTTTTTCATATGAATCGATTAATTACGATGTGGTAAGGGGTTTCTTATCTCATTCTTAATTATATGAGATTTTTATTGTTTACCACTTATTTATTGCATATGGTGTATTTTGTTCTTCGATTTGATATATATTATGATGATTCTATTTATATTTATGGTATAATGTGACCCATTTGGTGGTTATTAACTTTTTTTCTTACAACTCGATTGATAACAACATGGTAAGGGGTTTTCATCTCACTTTTTATTCTCGTGAAATTCAAGCTATATATTCCACTATTTCCTTCTGTCTGTTGTATGTACTTCCAATGATTGTATTGTTTATGTAATATACTATAATATATAGCTATTTAAATCTTCATTGTATGATCCTTCTTTCATGTGTTGTATTTTTCGTAAGTTACCAAATTTGTAAGGAAACTTTTTCACCCAATTTCTATTCCTTGGGTTATTCTTCAAATTCATAATTATGTAATGCAATGGTTATGTATTGAATCACTATGTATTTATTTATGTTTTAATTTACACTCTTTTTTTGGAGGATATACTTTGATAAATAAAATCACTTCATTGAGAAATTCACATGTCATCAATATGAACATGATAAGAGTAATTTTAACTAAATTTTCTTTGAATGAGATTAATATACAAGTCATTAGTTTTGTCATAGAAAACCTGTGTGAATGTCCTATGATTGATTTACACTGAATAATTAATCATATTGAGTGTATTTATATTTGTCACACATTATTATGTAATTTATTTATCCTTAATCTAATGATACAGTTTTATTAAGGGATTTCGATTCAATTTACATTCCATTGAGACTTTAATGTTGTTTTGCTCCAATTCACTCTTATATCAAGTATGTAATGTCCTTTGGAATATTATATCACGAAACCATTTTATAGTCATGATATTATAAAGTTCTGATTAATTTTTATTCCTCAATTATGTTTATTCAAGCATCTTTCATTTTGTTAAAATCTATCTAAATAAAATATCATTTTAAATATTTTGCAGATTTATTCTTCAAAATATTTCTCATTAATTTCCATGTTTTCAAAATGGTTTTTAGGATTTATTTATAGGGAAATTAATATTTTCAAATGATATTTTATTTAATATTTTCAAAGATGAATGGGGCACTTTGATTAAAAAATCTCTTTATTAAATGTTTTAAATGGTTTTTGAAAATGGTTTAATGAATAATTCATTATGTCAATATCTTGAAATAATATATTGTCATAGAAATGTGGAAATTTTATCTTTACTTTATTCTTGTTTTATATGATATGAAAATGTTATGGTTCTTCCTCATTGTTTATGAATACAGGTGGTTCTGTGATAAACCAAGGGAGGGTGAGCATGAGATAGCTCTCTAATGCATTGGGTAATGTGATAGAGGTAAAAATTAATGTTTCTCCTAATATATTTAGGGAATATACTATGATGGGTATTAAAATGTTACTCCCTATGCAGATGTGATATCTACAATGTATGTACGTTATGTATTCCAAAAGTTACCTTTTTATTTTTTTAATTATGTGTGTTATTCAAAAAACTTATGATTTCATGAGGTATGTTTTGATCGAAAAGTATGGATTCATTGATTTTTATTTTTTGAGGGGATAATGTATTCTATAGGACTTAAAGATAAATTGGGTCAAGGATGGGATCAAGGAAAAGACATGCAATCTAAAACATTGAACTATACATGTTTCCTTTTAAGAGTTTTTATTTTATAAAAAATGGATATTGAGTAGTAGTGTCTACATGTAATTTACATGTTGATATGTAATAGTTATGTCCTAATTCTCTAAAACTCTAATCCTAAAAAATCCTCAATGTGAATTATTCATTTAATTCAATAATTTTTAATCTTTTAGGATTGGGTCCTTATAGTTGGTTTCAGAGGTCGGTTTAGACAACTTTAGGGATTATGAGTTTTCGTTAAACACATTGTTAGTATTTATGTCTATCATTTCAGTTAAATCATTATTCTATAAATTTTTTAGGTCAAGGAATATTTGTTAAAAATTGAATAAGGGGGATCTCCAATGAAATTCATATCTATTCTTGATGACATGCTTATAAAATATTATTGAAAATTCACGATTAAATGATGGTGAAATGTTTTCTAGAATACAACTCACATGGAAGAAGTTGTTGGAGACATCAAACACCACCATTATACCTTGATATCATCATTGATCAAGGGTTGTATTTAATAAAATCTTATTTTCACAGTATTCTCATATTTTCAAGAATGTTTTATTTTATAAAGGAATTTTCAAATATTTTACATTATAATGAGATTTTGAATCATATTATAATTTTGAAAAAGGTGTTAAAGAAGTATACCCCTGTGTAACCTATTTATATTGGATTTTACAATACAGTATCTCATCATATACTTATGTAATTTTAAAAGGACCACTGATTGAATGTTTCAACTCAAACTCAGTCTAACTGTTTTATAAAAATCATGTTTTATGAGATTTTTTTAAATTATTTTTCATACATGATTATTTTCTAAAACTATTTTTCTATGAACACCCATATGACCCAAGTTGTACAATGTCTATATAGATCAAGGAAGAAAATTATTTTGATGGGTCTCTAAATCATTATTGCAATGCATGGACCTTCTATCCACATGAACTAGATTATGATGAAACCATATGGACATCATGATCAAGGTAAGATGTTCTTTCTATTTGGAATAGTTTTATTATGTCATATGAAGGTAAAAAATGACAATGTATAATATATTGATGTCTTAATGTGTTGGGATGAAAATTAAAAGTATAAGAAAACATTTGAGGTTAAAACATGTTAGGGTTTTTGTGTTTTATAAAAAGGAAAACATGTAGACCATGCGACAACCTGTCGTGTCTGACAAAGCTGTGGGAATTAAACCCACAGCCAAAGTGCAATTGGGATTTTTCAGCTACCACTGGACTACATGATGTCCCTGGTTAGTATTACTAATTATTTTTAGTAAAATTATTTTATGTATCATGAATAATTTTATTTGGGATCTTATGTTTTATTAAATGGACATCCTTAGTATAGAAAAATGATTTGGTGATTATGTGATAAAGTTTATTTCATAAGACATTCTCTCTTTTGGGACACTATATGCTTAAGGAAAATAAAATACTGTGGGATTTAATTTGTGGAGTAATGGTTGAAATATTAATTTGGAATAATACATGTTTATCTTAGAGACATAATGTGATTTGGGTTATTTATGGAAATGATAAATCTATCATAGAGAATATGTGTTTATGTTAATTACACTTCAGTATGATACTTTATGAGTAGTCGATGTTTTGGGGAGAAATGATAAAATTTACTGTGGAAGACTATGTGATTAAATCCTTTTGAGTTTTTGGTTTCAATCATAGTTTGAATTGTTTTCAATAAAATTAAGCATAATTTGGAACAACCCGTAAATTTCAAGGAATTTTTTTTTCATATATTATATGGGATTTTACGAGTACGCAGTTTTTGACGGCACCTGATTCTGAGCCACGGTGTGCCCGGAATCAGTTTCTGAAGATTAGCTCGGGTACGTTCAGTAAACGAATGATCGGGATATTCAATCTTTTGAACCAGTGCTCGGAATTGAAACCTAATGTCACTGATGAAACTACAGCGCCGGTAATTTCTTAAGGGGACCTTTACAGAGGTTGTGTTTTCACGGGAGGAGAAGTTAAAATTTTTGGATTAATAATGAATTGAATAAAAATTGTGGAACAATTTCTATTCTTTGTACCTGTGGTTATATCCTACATGGGGTAGTTGGGGTGGGACCCACAAGCCCCTAACTACCTATGTGAGGATATTTGTGAGGTGGGGCCCACATGAGCCCCACCCCTTTACATTCCTTAAAACTCCTCTAACCCCCCACTTAAAATTTGTTGCTCTCTTAACTTGTTAAACTTTCCCTTTAAGTGGATGACACCTCCTCTTCCCACTCTCTCAATTAAATTCTTGCCAAAACACAATTAATTAATTATTTGACCCTCAACAATTAATTGAATTAAGTGTTTGATTTTCAAAATTTGAAATACTTGGCATGAGTAAATAAAATAAGGAAGAGCCTTATTTTATTTTGGTTGGAAAGTGTGGTGTTAAGATAAATGGAAGGGAGCTCTGGAGTTTTGGGAAGATCGGTTTATCTCCTTGTTGAAGAATGCCAACTCTCCGACGAAGAACATTGACTCGGTGGCTCGGTTTCTCCATCCTCTTCTTCCTCCACGACAAGGGAGGAGACATCGACGACATTGGAAACGAAGCCATCGTTCGCGACGCTTGACAACCATGAACTTCCTTCGAGGTAGGGGTGTGTTTTGGATTGAGAAATATTGGTTTTCCTTCCATGTTTTTATTCCTCTTAAACCTCTTGTTATCATACTAATGCAGAAGGAACCGGACCAAACTAACACTGTCCTATTCCTCGATCGTTCTTGTGAATTTGTGGAGTACTTCAAGAATTACTGAGTGGTGAATCAAGTTAGGTTTTCAAAGCCGATCGGAGGCTCGAAAACATCGTAAATGGCCTCAGAGGGTCTGGGTGACCTAGAAGCTGATGTTTTGTAGAAATTGGATTATTGGTATGAAGAACGGACACCTCAGGAGGCGTGATGGTTAGAGGCATCATTTCTGGAAAATTACAGAATACACGACGTGTACACCAGAAGCACACGTCATGTAATACAAGCGCATTATAGCTTCCGTTTTAGACGTTAGAAAAGTAACACACTGCGTGTTACTCTAGACACACGGTGTGTACTCTCCACACTGTTTGTCAGAGGAGGATCCTATAGACATGGAATGTATTCAGGAAAAATACAAGGACACAGACAGTAATACACGGCCACGTAACACGGCGTGTATTCACTTCATAGTAAGACAGAAGCGGTTTCGCGAGGCTCAGAGTGTAATTTGGGAGATACACGGACATGGGAAGAACGACATGGACAAGAGGCACCGTGTGTACTACCTTCACCAGGGCAGAAGTGGCTTCGTGATTACTCGGCGTGTATTCCGAGAATACAGGAACACCTGGTGGAGTATACGAGAAAGTACTCCACCACACGGCTAGGCATGGCCAGCGTACACAGAGCCGACCCCAGAAGTTTGGACATGGCGTGTAACCATACCACATGCCATGTACATACATTCTACATGAATATCCCTTTGACATGGGTTGTGGTACATGATAGGTAAAGTTGGATTTAAGACACGATGTGTAACCATACCACACGATGTGTACTTACTTTTTACACGACCAGCCCCATGACATTGGCCGTTTCACATGGGCAGTACCCGGTGTTTGATGACACGACATGTATTGCTTACCTACATGTCATATACTTTAATAAAATAGCTTGGTTTTCTTGTTCTCTGTGACTTGGGCACATTCTGCTTGGTTTTTCCCCTATGATGTGGGACAGAACGTTGGGATACATCATCCCTAGTCTTCGTGATGGTTGATGTATCCACCCCTTTGACTCGAGGAGCGGACCCTCATGGAATCAAGTATGATGTGTACAGGAACCCTAGAGTCGGCTTCGAATGCGACGACTACCATGCTGGGATCCTCCATGGGTTTGACAACGATTATGACTGTACTTGGATCCTATGTGGGTTCGGCAGCGAGGACGATTGTACTTGGATCCTACATGGGTTCAGCAGCGATGGTTACTGTACTATGATCCTACATGTGTTCGGAAACGATGACTTCTGTACTTGGATCCTACATGGGTTCGGCAGGGGAGATGATTTAGAGGCTACATCTATCATCTCTACCCCTCTTAGTGAGTAGTATACCTGTGTGAGATGAGTCGTGAATTTCAATCAATATCATCAAATTTGATTGACTTGATTTCCTGTTTGGATGGGGTTGTGCTTTCCTGTGTGGACTGGGATGTTCTCGGACTCTTGTGTTGGAGTCAAACTCGAATTGATGACATAGGTATATGTATGTGAATATACCTAAGTAGAGTTGGTTGATACTGCGTGTTTGTAACTTTCCTTTGTGGTTTATCCTTTGTGGATTTTGGGAGACCTTCGGGGGTCTCGGGGTCCCTACTGAGTATCGTATACTCACCCCTGCACGAGCTATGCCCGCACTACGTTGTGTTGGTTGTAGAAGACGGACAGCGCTGATCATGGTTCAGGCTTGTGTAGTGGGACCGTACTTGGAGGTCGACTATCAGGCGGGCGTACACAGTACGGACGGATGGATTCGAGAAGCAGAAGAGACCATCTGTACCCACCCTTCATTTGGGGTTTCTATAGGACGACTTGGTGGTTTCTGCTTTAATTTACTGCTATTGTACTTTATTTTCAGTTGTACTCTACTTTCAATTGGGTTTGTATTCTGGCCCATTTACTTTTCAGCACTTACTTTTGTACTCATTTTACTTTGTGTTTACTTCATCTTGCATACTCTGTTGTGTTTTTTACTTTTATAAAGGCAATGCCTTCCCTTTTATCGAGATTTATGCCTTATGTGCTAGTCGCCAGCCCCTGTCCTATGGAAGGCGGGCTTGGGGTAGTCACGACACGGGCCCCGAGGATGGTTCAGGACAAATTGGTAGCAGAGGAGTCAGTTCTACCATAGAACATGGGACTCTGAGAATTTCTTTCTGTGTAGAAATAATGTCGAGAGTATTGAGTGTGGTTATCAGTCTAGGGAGTCCAGTGTTGGTGTGGTGGCTGATGGATCCGTACACCAGAACCCTGACTTTTGATTTCTGACTCAGGGCCCAAAAACATTGATTGCATGTGTGTTTCAAGAGTTTTCATTGTGGTTACTTTGTGTCAGCTCACTAGGTATATTTTATTAACCGTGGTGCACCTGTTTATTTTCAGGATGGCCCCACGATAGAAGCTGGATAGGGTTCCCAGTTACATGCGAGATGGAAGCCCACCGAGCGACAAGGCCTTTGTGTAGGGACCCATTACAGTGGAGGCACCAGCGGTACCTCTACCCGCTGGGCCACCGATACCACCAGCCCCAGTAGCGGAGAGTGCACGTCGCCTAAGTGCAAGGCACGATTTTCTACGTTAGAGGCCTCCCACATTCCGCGGAGAGACGTAACCTCAGGTAGCCGAGGATTGGATGGAATATATCATCTGAGTCTTCATATTAGTAGGGACACCAGCTGACCACATGGTGATCCTTGCGGCGAGTCTCCTGTACACAGCAGCACGTAGCTAGTGGAGCCTGATGCTCCAGGTGCACGACGAGGCATCACTACTATGGATGGACATCGAGAGTCTCTTCCACTCAGATTTTGTCCGAGGCACCCTCAGGGTGGTTCACATCCAAGAGTTACTAAAGCTGCGGCAGGCCAGCATGACAGTAGTCCAGTACTCGGCGAGATTTACTAATCTCTCGCACTACTCCACGGACATGGTACGGTCCGGGCCCAGACCTTCGAGCAGGGATTGAGGCATGAGATCAGGGAATTGATGGTCTCCCTCAGCATTCTGACGCAGGCAGGAGTACTGGATCAAGCCCTACTTGTGGAGAGCTTCCTTGCTGAGCCTACGCCAGCAGTAAGACATACCGCAGGGCGACACCTGGAGGAGTCTTCATCAGCCAGTAGTAGACATATGTCATAGAAGTCCAATATGATCAAACCATCAAGTTGGCAATCTCAGGATACTTGTTCTTATGTGAGAGGCATACGCAGTACAGCCAGTCATACGAGAGGAAGACAATTCTATGGATGCGGCGAGCAGGGACACATGGCTTGTGACTGCCCGAACCACCACGCAGAGGAGAAGGCAGCCAATCACACATCAGTTGGCTAGTCTTATCCTCGGAGCAGTTGATGTGTGGAGTCCGAGTTTCCCCGCTGTAGTGGATCAGTATGTGGGCGTTTTTTCTGACGATGTTGCAGGACTACCTCCTCATAGAGAGGTAGACTTCTATATTGACATGTACCCCGGGACAACCCCAATATCTACTCCAGGATATCGGATGGATACCGCTAAGATTCGTGAGCTACTGATAGAGCTGGAGGACTTGCAGGGCAAGGGATTCATTCGACCCAGTGTTTCACCTTGGGCTTCCCCGATTTCTGTTCGCTAAGAAGGCGGACGGGAGCTTGCGACTGTGTGTCGACTACCGTCACTTGAACCAGGTGACTGTGTAGAACAAGTATCCAAATTCTAGGATTGAAGACCTCTTCGATTAGCTCATGGGAGAATGATGGATCTCGAATATAGACCCCAGGTCAGGCTATCATCAGCTCAGAGTTCGAGACGAGGATGTGCAGGAGATGACCTTCAGGTGTCGGTATGGCCACTATGAGTTCTTGGTTATGCCTTTTGTCAAAACAAATGCTCCATCAGTGTTCATGAGTCTCATGAATATGTTCTTCTATCCTTACCTAAATAGGTTTGTCATAGTATTCATCAAAGACATTCTGATTTACTCGACTACTGAGGAGGAGCACGCCTACCACTTGCGGGTTGTACTTGACACACTCCGAGAGCACCAAATTTGTGGTAAGCTTTCGAAGTGTCAGTTCTGGATACAAGAGGTCCAATTCCTGGGGCACGTCATCTATGAGGTGGGATTTGTGGTGGATCCTGTGAATATTGAGGTAGTGCTAGCTTGGGAGCCACCCAGGAACGTGACAGAGGTGCGGAGTTTCCTAGGTCTGGCTGGGTAATATCAGAGATTTATGCCAGACTTTTCCAGAGTTGCAGCACCACTTTCATCTTTGTAGAAGAATAGGAAACCCTTCATGTGGTCAGATAGTTGTCAGTAGAGCTTCCAAGGGCTGAGACAGATATTGACCATTGAACCCATCTTGAGGCTATCAGATGAGGGAGTAGGGTACGTAGTTTACTACAATGCATCAGGGACCGGACTTGGGTGTGTCCTGATGTAGGAGCGGGCAGTGATCTCCTATGGATCACGAAAGTTAAGGCATCATGAGTAGAATTACGCTACCCATGACCTAGAGTTAGCAGCATTGGTCCTAGCCTTGATGATGTGGAAGCACTATCTGATGGGAAAGCGCTATAAAGTCTACTATGACCACTGGAGTCTCAGGTACATATTCTCGCCAAAGGACCTGAACCTGAGACAATGGTGATGGCTCTAGTTCCTCCAGGACTATGACTTTGAGATAGTCTATACTCGGGGGAAGGGAAACGTAGTGGCTGATGCTCTCAACAAGAGGTAAGGATTCAGCTACATGGGGAGGTGACAGAGTAGTTAGCCGCTTTGCAGATATCCTTCGTGGATAGATATGGGGAAGCCTTCCTAAAGTCATTCACAGTCACTCGCCCACTACTTCAACGGGTTAGGGAGGATCAGCGAGGTTATGTTGACTGTGAGACGCGATGTGCACAGATATGCACAGGACAGAAATCTGATGGATTTTCTATAGGAGGAGATAACTTCATCATTTTCAGAGGACGTACCATGGTACTAGTATCATTAAAGGAGGAGGTGATGAGAGAGTTTCACATTTCCACATTGGTGGTACATCCCGGAGTAGTGAAGATGTACCAGGATCTCAGACGACAGCACTGGTGGTTGGGTATGAAGAAGGTTGTGGGAGAGTTCATTTCACGATGCCTCGCCTTCTAGCAGGTGAAGATGGAGCACCATGTACCAGCATGATTAGTACAGCCCTTAGAGGTTCCAGAGTGGAAGTGGGATGGGATATCTATGGATTTCGTGACAGGGCTTCCATGTACTTCTAGAGGACATGACTCTATCAGTGGAGAGTTTGGACATATATACATTCAAGAGGTCATACGAATTCATGGTTTTCCATCATCTATCGTCTCCAATCGAGACGCTCACTTTAGTTCCTGGCTATGGAAGGGGTTGCAGGAGGCATTTGGGACACAGATACGCCTGAGCACCACCTTTCACCTTCAGACAGATGGACAGATAGAGAGGACCATTCAAACTCTCTAGGACATGCTCCGTGCATGTGTCCTTGACCTTGGTTGCAGCTGGGAGGATCACCAACCTGTGGTGGAGTTTTCATACAACAATAGATACCACTCCACCATCGGGATGGAACCATACGAGGCATTGTACGATCGACCTTGCAGATCACCTTTGTGTTGGACTAACCCTTGGGAGTCAACACTCGTAGGACCAGAGATGGTTCGGGCTATGACAGAGAATGTGCAGATCATCCAGGAGCAGATGAGGACTGTACAGAGCTGATAGAAGTCCTATGCTGATAGGAGGTGGAGACCACTAGAGTTCGAGGATGGAGACCACATTTTCTTACGGGTCTCACCTCAACGTGGATTACATTGTTTTGGTCGGGGTGACAAGTTATCTCCACACCTCATCGGACTATTATAGGTTCTCAACAAGATAGACGAGGTAGATTGTCGCCTAGCTCTTCCACCTCAGTTGCACTGGGTGCACGACATCTTCCATGTATCTCAACTGAGGAGATGCGTGCACGAACCGACGCATATCGTAGACCATGGGGAGATGGACATCGATGACAGGGTGACATTTGTGGAGGTTCCAGTGGAGATCGAGGATCGACAGAAGCGGGTCCTACATGGTTGGTCGATTCCTCTAGTGCGCATCAAGTGGCAGCACGAGAACCTCCAAGAGAGAACATGGGAGTGGAAGGCTCAGATGCGTGCACAGTACCCTCATTTGTTTCC
Source organism: Viscum album (assembly GCA_963277665.1). Classification (NCBI taxonomy): domain Eukaryota; kingdom Viridiplantae; phylum Streptophyta; class Magnoliopsida; order Santalales; family Viscaceae; genus Viscum; species Viscum album. The sequence continues at coordinate 182,643,075 of OY728120.1, forward strand.
CTAGTTCATGATGTAGATTTACGTGGACATAAATCCCTGAGGTGGGAGTAATGTAAAGACATGTAAATTTCAAAAAAAAATCTTAAATTATTTGGGATTTTATGAGTACGCAGTTTCTGACGAAACCTGATTCTGAGGCCCGGTGTTCCCGGAATCAGTTTCTGAAGTTTAGCACATGTACGTTCACTAAATGAATGAGTAGGTTTTTCTATCTTTTGAATCGGTGCTCGGAATTGAAATATGAGGGCACTGATGAAACCACAGTGCCGGTAATTTATTTAGGGGACCTTTACCATGGTTGCGTTTTCACGAGAGGAGAAGTTAAAATTTGTTGATTAATAATGAATGGAATAAAAATTGTGGAACACTTTTTATTCTTTGTCCAGGTGGTTATATCTTATATGGGGTAGTTGGGGTGGGACCCAAAATCCGCTAACTACCCATGTGAGGATAATTGTGAGGTGGGGCCCACACGATCCCCACCCCTTCACATTCCTTAAAACTCCTCTAACCCCCACTTAAAAATTGTAACTCTCTTAACTTGTTAAACTTCCCCTTTAGGTGGGTGACACTTCCACTCCCCACTATATTAATTAAATACTTTCCAACACAGAATTAATTAATTAATGGAACCTCAACTATTAATTGAATTATATGTTTGATTTTAAAATTTTGAAATTCTTTGAATGAGTAAATAAAATAAAGAAGAGCCTTATTTTATTTTGGTTGGAAATTGTGGTGTTAAGAGAAAGGGAAGGGAGATCTGGAGTTTTGGGAAGATCGGTTCATCTTCTTGTCGAAGAACACCAACTCTCCAACGAAGAACATCGACTTGGCGGCTCAGTTTCTCCATCCTCTTCTTTCTCCGTGACAAGTGAGGAGACACCGACGACGTTGGAAACGACTCCATCATTCATGGCACTTGACAACTACAAACTTTCTTCAAGGTAGGGGTGTGTTTTGGATTGAGAAATATTTTTTTTCTTCCATGTTGTCATTCCTCTTAAACCGCTTGTTATCGGACTAATGCGGAAGGGACCGAACCAAACTAACACGGTCGGATTCCTCCGACGTTCTTGCGAATTTGTGGAGTTCTTCAAGCGTTCTTGGGAGGTGAATCAAGTTAAGTTTTCGGAGCCTATCGGAGGCCCGAGGACATCGTAAATGGCCTCAGAGCGTTGGGGCTACCTTGAAGTGGAAGATTTATAGAAATCGGATTATCGGAATGAAGAACAGACACCTCGAGAGGCATGCTTGTCAGAGGCGTTGTTTCAGGAAAATTCCAAAATACACGGCGTGTACTCCAGAAGCACACGTTGTGTAGTGAAAGCGTATTGTAGCTTCCGTTTCGGATGTTAGAAAAGTAACACACATCGTGTGACTCTAGAAACACGTCGTGTAATCTCCACACTGTTTGTCAGATGAGGCTAAGATGGAAATGTCAAGTATTCATGGAAAATACACTGACATGGATAGCAATACACGGCCAAGTAACACGGCGTGTATTCACATCATAGTAAGGTAGAAGCGGCTTCACAAGGCTCAGCGTGTAATTTGGGAGATACACGGACACGGGCAGAACCACACGGCCAAGAGGCACGAAGTGTACTACCTTCACCGTGGCAGAAGCGTCTTCGTGATAACTCATTGTGTATTCCGGGAATACACGGACACGGGGTGGAGTACACTGGCATGAACTCCTCCACACGCCCAGGCATATCCAGCGTACATGGATCCAACCCCAGAAGTTTGGACATGGCATGTAACCATACCACATGTTTTATACTTACTTTCTACATGAACAACCCTTCGACACGGGCTGTGGTACACGGAAAGTATCCCTGGACTGAAGACACGACATGTAACCATACCACACATCATGTACTTACTTTTTACATGACCAGCCACATGACACGAGCTGCTTCACATGGGCAGTACCCGGTGTTTGATGACACGGCATGTATTTCTTACCTACACACCCTATAATTTAGAAAAATGGCTTGGTTTTCCTGTTCGTCGTGACATGGGCACGTTCTGCTTGGTTTTTAACCTATGACATGGGATGGAATTTTGGGATACATCATCCCTAGTCTTCGTCATGGTTGATGTATCCACACCTTTTACTCGAGTATAGGACCCTCCTGGAATCAAATATGCTATGTGCGGGAACCCTAGAGCTGGATGCGACTACGACGAATACCCTGCTGGGATCCTCCGTGGGTTCAATGACGATGATGACTGTACATGGATCCTACATGGGTTCAGCAGCGAGGATGACTGTACTTGGATCCTATGTGGGTTCGGTAGTGATGGTTACTATACTAGTATCCTACGTGGGTTTAGTAGCGACGACTTCTCTACTTGGATCCTATATGGGTTCGGTAGGGGAGATGTTTTAGAGGCAGCATCTATCATCTCCACCCCTCTTCGTGAGTAGTATACCTGTGTGAGATGAGTCTTAACTTTCAATCAATGTCATCGATATGATTGACTTGCTTTCCTGTGTGGATTAGGTTGTGCTTTCCTATGTGGACTGGGATGTTCTCAGACTCTTGAGTTGGAGTCAAACTGGAATTGATGACTTAGGTATATGTATGCCCATTTACCTATGTAGAGATGGTTGATACTACATATTTGTAACTTTCCTTTGTGTTTTATCATTTGTGGATCCTGGGAGACCTTCGGGAGTCTTGGGGTCTGTACTTAGTATCGTATACTCACCCCTGCATGGGCTATGCCAGTACTACATTGTGTTGGTTGCAGACGACTGATAGTGCTGATTGTGGTTGAGGCTTGTGGATCAGGATTGTGCCCAAAGGTGGACCATCATGCGGACATACACGGTGCGGACGGACGGATTCGAGGAGTAGAGGAGACCATCTGTACCCACCCTTCAGGTGGGGTTTCCAAATGATGACTTGGTGGTAACTACTTTACTTTACTGCTATTGTACATTCTTTTCAGTTGTACTATACTTTCAGTTAGGTTTGTATTCTAGCCCATTTACTTTTCAGCACTTACTTTTTTACTCAGTTTACTTAGTGTTTACTTCAGCTTGCGTACTCTATTGTGTTTCCTTACTTTTTTAAAGGCAATGCCTTCCCTTTTATCAGAATTTACACCTTAGGTTCTAGTCGCCAGCCCCTGGACTATGGAAGGTGGGCTTGGGGTAGTCACGACACGAGCCCCGAGGACGGGTAATGACATAATTGTATATTGAATTGTCTTTCTTAAACTTTGGGTTCATTTATTGAGTTTTATAGATTAAGAGTAGTATTTATTTTTATAAAGGATTGTCCTTTGGGGTATTATTTGACCTTGTACTAAACAATTTTGTTTTTTTATTTATAAAGATAGGGGAAATATATATTTCATCTTCTATAGATTATGTGATACTCAAAAATTTTATTATAGCACTTCAGGTGTGACCAAGTCATCTTAAATACTTACCATTTGGAGAAAATATGAGTTTTTGGTAGAATTTTATTAATGTATGCCACACTACATAACAAATAAGTATATTTACATATGTTCTTAGTATATTTATTAATAAAATTATTCAAATCTAATAAAAGTATCTTGAATCAAAAAATGTTATAAGAACTCTTTTATTTTCAGAATTTTACCCAGCCATAAATTTATGATATTGTGGTGGTTAACTTTCTGTGACCATGTTCTCTATCACTATCAATTAATATATAAGAGCTAGTTTCTATTTTATATACATTTTTTCACGGAAACCTAGTATTTTTTGTCTCGGGTGACCTTTTTACTTCTCTTCATTTATTTTTAAAGTGATATTTTTATTGACTATTTTTCTGATGTGGGACATTCAATGAAGTTTCCAATCCCAATTTTAAAATTGGGAGTACGCAATTTCCAATAGGAAGTAGGGATGTAACATCCCATAAAAATAAAGAATATGAAATTTTTCATTTTTATTAATATTTGTAAATTTAATATTAATTTTAGTTTAAATGGGATGTTATGATTGGTGGCATACCTGACACACAACAATGGGTTTCTTTGAAATCATATGTTTCACACAACATTCAGGTATGCTGAAAAATAATATAATAATATTATTAATTTAAGTGGTAGTTAATGCATAGCCGTTGTATTGGCAGGAATGAATAAAACTAAATAAAATAATATTATAAGTGTTTGTTAAATATTTTTACTTTAGTCCAATAAATTTTAGAGGCATAAAATGTGAATGAATCTAATTTTAGGCATAAATACTCTAATATTCATTAAAAAGGGCAATTTACCACTTTTTAATAGAGAACCATTTTTAAATCTTTTTTTGACACTTTTATATGTTATATTTGGAAAATGAAAATTCTTATTTAGAATAGGAACATCAAAATTTACTTTGGGAAAATTTTTTATATTTTTATAATAAAGTTCATTGTTTAATGAATAGTGACAATACTGTATTTTAATTCAAAACAACCATTTAATATAATTAATTTATAAGGATAAATTATCTTTTTAATTGTTTTTAAAGTTTATTTATATTATTGTTTTACCATTCAATCCAATTTTGATCATTGGAAGTAATTTTACTTTTAAAATGGACATAAATAAGTGTCAATCTTTTGATAGTTATTATTTCTTAAAAAACACTTTTTGTTTTGACAACGGATATTAATTTTTATTTAATTTCCACCACTTATTTGTTTTGAATGAGGAAAAATAAATTCAATATTTGGAATCAAGATTTAAATTTTTTTAAATAGTAATCTTTTATTTTTAGATAGTATGAATATTTACTTCAACAAATATTTTATTTACCAGGGTTAAAGGGTAAATCTAGTAAATAAGGGTATCAAAATATTATAATAATAATATTAAATTACCCAAAATGTTTTTTAATAATAGGGGATGATACATTTCTGACCATGGGCATCCTTGGGTCGATTTTTTCATCACATTGAGCCACATGGGAGTGATAATGACACTTTATATTAATTAATTTAAAGTAAATACAAAAATGAAACAAACATATATCTTTTAGTAAATCAATTATTACATGGGGTTATAAATTATCTATTCAAAAATAAATATTAATTTGAAATATAAAAATATTTCCTACAAATTTATATTTTTTTATAATTTTTAGACATCAAATAAATAATATTATTTATGACACAATAATGATGCAGTATTTACCTCATTAATGAATTATTTAAATAAATAATAATATAAATATTAAACAAAAATATTAAACCTATCCAATTATTGTTGGATAATGTTATTTATAAAATTTGGGATCTTATATTCGACATTAATATGTTTTTGACCTTTATAAACCTAAAATCATTATATTATTAAATAATATTTTTAAACTTTCTTAAAGAGCATATCCTCCCCCTTATAAAAATCCCTCACATCTAACCCATTCCTCACACTTATAAATCCAATTGTCTCATAAAAACTCAACCTAATTAAGATCCTTAAATCCCTATACTCCTACTAGAAGAATTCCCATAGGTAGGTGTCAACTCAAATAAACCTTTTTGTTTAAACGAATGGGAGATACCTCGTTTTAAGGAAACGTCTTATCTTAAGTTCTTTTGTTTTATTTTACTTATCTAACCCCATAAAATCTTTTTACTAAGTTATTTAATAACAAAACCAGTATCATAAGTATAGTAGGTTGTTTTTATGTGATGTGTATGAACTACACTTACACACACCTCTATCTAATGGGTATAGAACATACAGTTTCTGTGGACGACAAATTACAGCCTCACGAAAAGATGATTTTTCAAAATACTATTAACTGTTATTATGGTGTCCATTAAGATGGAACTATATTTATATGTGATATATATTATATTTACATTGTTTCTAATCATCTTTATTATTCATTTATATAATACCTTTAAGGTTTCTATAGTGGTTAAATATGATATTTTCATTTGAGGAAGTGAGGACTGTTGCCCCCTCAAAGTGATATGACTCGTTCATGCCATACATGGAACGTATAAATGATGGAGATAATTATATTATATATGATATTATAATGTAATTATAATATACCTATTTATAATTACATTTTTATTCCATTAAATATGAAATAGAAATGAATGTAGCGTTTACTTGTACGTACAGCATACCGTCTCCATGGACAGTGCATTTAATTTCATCTCTCCAAATGTTATGTGCAATTATCAATACATATATATAAATATATATACAGTATATTTATGATATATATGATATCTAAATCATTAATATCATTATGGAGATAATGGAAATTCGACCACATGGACAATTTATAATTATAACAAGTTCATTTTTAACTCAAGTCCCAAACATCGAAAAAATTTCCGAAATGAACTCAAATAATTAAATAATTGTTATAGAAAGGTAATAATTGATATAAAAGGATTAATAAACATGAAAAAGGTTCTTAATCAAGTCGAAATGAAATTTATTTTGTTATTCAAGAGATTAAAGAATGATCAAGTCATGTTGGACACGTTGTAAGGGATTTCTTATCTCACGTTTAATTTCATGAGATTTCCATTGTTCAACACTTATTTATTGCATATGGTGTTTTTTTACTACTATTTTAAATATATAATCATTATTATCTTATTATTAATGGTATTTTGTGATTCATTTGGTGGTTATGAAATTTTTTCATACGACTCAATTAATTACAATGTGTTAAGGGGTTTCTTATCTCACTTTTAATTTTGTGAGATTTACATAGTTCACTACTTATTTGTTGAATGTAGTGTATTTTGTACTGAAATTTGATATATATTATCATTATTATATTTATATTTATTATAAAATTTTATTCATTTGGTTTTTATTAACTTTTGGACTTATGAATCTATTGATTACAACATGGTAAGTGGTTTTTATCTCACTTTATATTCCAGTGAGAATCATGCTACATTTGCCACTATTTCCTTTTGTGTGGTGTATGTACTTCCCATGATTGTATTATTTGTGTAATATGAATTAATATATGGGTATTTACATACTCATTTTATGACCCTTATTTCATGTGGTGTATGTTTCCTATGTTTCCAAATCTGTAAGGGAACTTTTTAACCCTATTTCCATTCCTTGGGTTAATAATCTAATTCTTAATTATGTCATGTTATGATTATGTGTGGAATGACTATTTATTTATTTATGTGGTAATTTCCACTCCCCTTTATGTGGATATACTTTTGATATACATACTCACTCCATTGATAAATTCTCAAGTCATCGATATGAACTTGATAAGAGTAATTTTAATTCAATTTTCATTCATTTAGTTAAACATAAAAGTCATTGGTTTGAATTTAAAAGAACATGTGTGAATGCCCTAGGATTGAATTACACTAAATATCCAATAATATTAAACTTATTTATATTTTTCACACATTATTATGAAATTTATTTATCCTTAATCTAAGGATACTATTTTTATAAGGCATTTCCACTAAATATACATTCCATTGATACTTCGTTGTTGTTATGAACCTATTCACTCTTATATGGTGTATATACTATCCTTTGGCATGTTATATCATGAATCAATTTATTCTCATGAGATTATAATGTTCTAATTAAATGTTATTCCCCAATTATTTGTATTCAAGTGCCTCTCATTTTGTTAAAATATCTTTAACAAAAATATCATTTTAAATGTCTTAATGATTTATTCTTCTAAATATTTATCAATAATGTCCATGTTTTCAAAATGGTTTTTAGGATTTATTTATATGGACATTAATTTTTTCAAATTATAATTCATTTAATTGTTTCAAAGTGGTATGGGACACTTTGATTCAAAAATATATTTATTAAATCTTTTAAATGGTTTTTGAAAAAGGTTTGATAAAAAATTGATTGTGTCAATACCTTGAAATAATATATTGTGATAGAAATGTAGAAATTTTATAATTCCATTATTATTGTTTTATATGATATGACTGTATTATTGTCCTCTAGAATTGTTTACGAATACAAGTTGTTTTGTGATAAACCTAGGGTGGGTGAGCCCGAGATAGCTCTCCAATGCAATCGATAACATGACAAAGGTAAATGTTAATGTCTCTCCTAAGATATTTAGAGAATATACTATGTTGGGTATTCCAAAATAACTCCCTATATAGCTATGATACCTATAATGTATGTATGTTATGTATGGAACAAGTTACTTTTATGATTTATGAATTCTGTGTGTTACTCATAAAAATTATGACTTCATGAGATATTTTATTATTGAAAAGTATGATTAAAATGATTTGCATTTATTGATGGGATAATGCTTTATTTCATTATTTTATAACCCTTAATGAGAATTTTATGCTCATCCCATGTTTTTTAATGTTTTTCCACAGGACATAAAGATGAATAGGTTTAAGTATCGGATGAAAGGGAAATCATGATATCTAAAACTTGGAACTAGACGGGTTTTTTTAAGAGTATTTATATTATTAAAAAAATTAATACTGATTAGTAGTTTCTACATATAATTTTCAAGTTGATATGTAATAGTTATGGCCTAATTCTATAAAACTATAAACCTGAAAATATCCTCAATGAGAATTATTCATTTAATTCAATATTATATAACGTTTTAAGGCCGGGTCCTTATTGTAACAATTTTAATTTTTTAAAATATTAAAATATATTAATGTCTTACTCAAGAAAAATGACTCTAAAATAGAACAAATAATAATATAAGATGATATAGATTCTAAATATTGACATTTAATAGTAGTTAAACTATTTTATTTACCATTTTAAATGTTATCACTTATATTTGACCCCTGTATACTTGTTTTAACCTTAATTGTGGTAAAAAATTATACTGATTTTATTATTTATTATGAAAACATTATGTTTAATGTATTGCCGAATATTAATTATTATGGTTGGAAATATTGAATTAATTTTATAAAAATTAATTAAAATAATGGGTATAATTTAATTTCAATTTAAATCGGAAAAATGTGATGAAAGTGTTTTTCTCAGAAAAAATAACATTTTATGTATAAAGAAATTTTTATTCCTAATTCATTATTAAAATTAATTAAAAATACTATAGTATGATTATTAATAAAATAATTGAACTAATTTTAATTCTAAATCTTTTTAAAATAAATTTAAACTCTGTAAATTCTTGAATTTAACAGACAGTTTTCAATAAAAATTAGTACATTTCAATATTTATCAAAAAAATAAAAATTATAAAAAAATAATCTTAAGATAATTTTTACCTAATTATTTAAAAATTGAAGATATTTTTCTAATTTAAATTATTTAATTTGGAAATAAATATTTTAAATGAAATAATATATTTTATGAAAATCAAATTTGGTTAGAAATAATGAATTTTTTCTTTGGACCGAAAAATTAACTAATATTCTTATAATGAATATATCTCTATAAAATATAAATAATTAACATTAATATGAAATGAAAAAAAAATATTTTACAATTACCTAGGTTGTTATATTCATCCCAATTATGGAAATTTCATCTTTACCATTTTATTCACTACTTACAAAAGTGGGTATAATTTTCCATCATAAATTTTTTTGATTCCCATGTTATTACTTCAATCATGTGGTTTTTCCGCAAAACATTGACTTGGTAAATAAATTTATTCCAAAAAATACTCTATTTCTGGTCAAGAATCTATACTAGATATTCCTTACAAGAAAATTGATCATTCAACTGAACTACTTCAGGGCTCAAAACATGAGATGCATATGAACAATATTTTCATAATAATTAAACATGAAATACATCCTGTATATAAGATAAAATCCTAGGTAAGGCCACTAGATATGTAACTAATCCAAATTTATCTATTATTATATATGTTCCAATGCAGCGAAGACATACCTTTCACTTTCTTCCAAAATATATAACACCTTTCCATCGATATACTATAAAATACAAGATCTCCTACATCAAAAAATGAAATTTACTATGGTTATCTTGAAAAAAATTCTTCCTACTCTATGATTTTCTCCTATGATGTTGAATTATCTTCACCTTCTCACTCATTAATTTTACAAATTCTAATCCCAACAACTTCCTTTTACCAATATCATCCCAAAAACTTGTATTAAAACAACACTTTTTCATATAATGCTTCAAACTGTATCCTATGTACACTAGATTGCAAAATTTTATTATAAGAAAACTCAACCAAATTCAGATGTTGATCCCAACTTCACTAATAATCCATTTAATAATCTATAAGAATATTATTAAAATTATTTATTTCTCTCTCTGACTATCCATTAGATTTATAAAAAAATATATATATTGACATTTAATTCTGAACTGAATGAATTCTAAAGATATTTCCAAAAATTGGAGGTGAACCTGAGATCATAATTAGATGAAATATAGAGTGGTAATCCATGAAATCTATTTATCACTTCAACATAAACCAAAGGAATGTTGATCCAAAATACATATTATCTGTAATATAAAAAAATGCACAAATTTAGTTAAATGATCTATAATAATCCATCTCATTATTACCTCGAGAAGTATATGGTAATCTAACCATGAAATCCATATATATATATTTTGTAACTTCCACACCTAAAATAGAAATGGTTGAAGAGTGCCGTTTTTTAATTGTCATTCATATTTTAACAATTGATAAATCAAATATCTCATGGTAATTTAATAAATATCAATCATCATTCCTTCTCTAATGAAATGTTCCCAAAGGTTTCCATACTTTTATGTGCTTTAATGATAATTAGAAATTGGATACAAATGATCTTTCATAAATAGTTATTTCTAAAAATGGTGGTTATATGAATCAAAAAACATTTTTTTGAATCTCAAAAAAACATTATTTTCAACATTAAACCCTTGCAACTTACCCTTCTTGACATATTATATATTTTCTAATAAAAAATTGGGTTCTATATGAGATTACTTAATCTCTTATAACAATGATTATTATACTAAACCCATGAACAAACTAGAGGGATTTCCTACATATAAAATTTATAATACAATATTCATCAAATAATTGACCAAAAGACCTTGTTTTAGACATATCATAGTTAATTTAGTGTTATCCTTCTGACTCAAAGCATCCACCACTCTTCACATTACCTAGATTGTAATGAATTGTTCAATCCTAATCCATTATAAATTTAATTCTTCACCTATGTATCATGTTTTACTCTCTTTTAATGAACATATAATTTTAAATTTTTCAATCAGTATATATTTTACACATTAATATATATAAATGATGACTCTATGTTTTTAAAGAAAACACTATAGCTTCCATTTCAAGATCTTGTGTATAGTCATTTTTATATTTTGGTTTTAATTGATGTTAACTATAATTAGTTACCTGATCATTTTTCATTAAAATATGTCACAGTCCCTTGAATGAAGAATAACTATAGATTTAAGGTCACCATTTTTGGATAGAGGGACTAAAACTAGATCTTTCACTAATTTTCATTTAAATTTCTGAAAACATTCATCATATTCCTTTTTTTGGATGAACCTAACTCTTTTTCATGATAACATGTTTATTGGGGTAGATAGAATCCAATAGTTTTCAACGAACCACTAATAATATTATTTTATACCAAGAAAACTAACAATCTATGTACCTTTTATAGGTTTTTGTCATTCATCAACCACTTTATTTTTAGCCGGATCTACAGTTATTGCATATTAATTTTTGATATTTCCATGTAATTATATTTTATATAACCAAAAATAATATTTTTTATATTTTCCTTTTTAATTATTTCCTTTTAGGGGTTTCAGAATAATTCTTAAAAACATTTCTTGAACCCCAATTTTTTTTGAATAAACCAAAATATCATCAATAAACACAACCGAAAACATATCCAAGTATTCATGTAAATAACTATTCATAAGATACATGAATAGAACTAAATAATTGATCAACCAAATGGTCACAAACAGTAATAAATAATTCACATACCTAGTACCAAACATTGTTATAGGTATTTTATCCTCTTCTACCCTCAACTAATAATACTCTTACTAATGATCTACCTTAAAAAATATTGATGACCCTGGAGATTATCAAACAAATCATATTTATGAGGAAACAAATAATGTATATTAATAGTAATTTAATTAAATTATCTATATTAAATAAAAATCCTCATGGAACCTTTTTTTTTATTTTTAGAAAATAAATTAGTATCACCCAATGGTGAAGTGCTAGTATGAATGAAACATATATAAAGAAACACCTATAATTACTACATCAACTACTGAATGTTTACTTAATCTATTATATAAATATGATTTCAAATTGTATTATTATCAAAGTCTAATTCAAAAGTAATATCAACATCCCAATTTGGTATAATATCTGGTGAATTTTTAGAAAAAAAACATCCATAAATTCTATTACTACTGGAACATTAATAATATAGATAGTTCCTTTATTTAAAAAAATCTGATTAAGTTAACAGTAATTTATATATATTGTTAGTTTATTGAATTATTGATTTTCCATCAAAGATATGAATAGATTTTGATATACAAATTGAAACCCATTTCATAAAATAACTTCTTTGAATCTGCAGAAGATCATAGCATGAGAAATAAAAACTCAATCTATACAAAAAAATCAAATTCTATAATGGTAAAGGAAATAAGGTTTGTGAGGAAAACTATTCCATGAATAATAATAGGAAAATAATGGTAAATTCTTATTGATGTAATACAACTAGTATGTGTTTTTACCAGAATTCATGACTTAATTTAATGTGGTTAAATATTCATTTTATGAAAATATTAATTTGAAATTTAAATTTATTTAGATCCAGAATCAGACTAGATATTATCAAAATATGAGTAAACAAGTAATTTTTATATTAAAATTTCATTTAATGTCCCATAATTGACTGAAGTTGTTACAATGGATTTCAAGACACACTTCTTCTTAGAGTTTTCCATCTTCCTATCTTTTTTTCTATTCTTTGGACATGCGTCCACATAATGAACCATCTCATTAAATTTAAAACACCTTACTATATGGTTTTCAAAATTGTCCTCACAACCAATATATTATTATTTTAAATAATGATCTAAATTCCAAACATTACCACATAAGAAACACTTCCAATATTTAACTAGACATTCCCTAGGGTTCTTTTTACCACAACTTACACAAACTAAAAAATTTGTTTTTTTACATTAAAATTTATTTATGTATTCTTCCTATTTTATTTTCACATGGATCTCTCTTTCTCCTTCTAGTCATGGAATTCATAGTCATCAGAAAAACATAATTTCTACCTTATCAACATAGAAAACATGTTTCTCATCACATTTTAATTCCCAGGAGTCCAATTCTCTTCGGTATATAAAGTTAAATAGAGAGTAAAATTGATTAACTTTACTATCAAAATCCAAAATAAAATATGGTGTGTACCTTTAAAATCTAGTGATTTTTATATTATACATAGCCACTCTATATTTCTCCTTATACCTCAATTCCATAAATTGATTTTCTATCCTAAATTTAAAAATCATAATAATATACTTCTCAAGGAAAATATTCTTAAATGTATATAATTCCATGATGTAAATCTATTTTATTTATCTTGTATTATTCTCCATTGAGAGTCATTGATCATATTCACATTAAAAATGTTTAATAGGAAGATTTTAGTTTTTATGATTTTAATAATCCGTGACATTGAGTATATTTTCCACAAATTAAATCCATCCCTTATTTAGCTTTGATTATGAAAATCAATTTAATGTTGGAGGGTGTTGCCTCAAACAATTCTCAATTATAGACATATTCCAATATGGTAGATTTGTTTTCACTCTAGTATAGATTTATCCACCATTTATAGCATGTTTTAATTGATTTATCATCGTAAATAAATGCTCATATCCAATTCCAACCATTCTAGGATGCTGATTTGGATAGATATTGTCCTTTTGGTTCCTTTCTTCTTCTGCATCCATGTTTATTCAATAGAAAAACATTATAAATAGATACAGTTTATATGAAGAAATATGGTAATCATAAAATTCTATATAATTATAATAATAAATTATAATCTATTTAGGGTATTTACTTCCATTATCCTAACCTCTAAAGTTATTAAAAATTTTCTCAGATATCAACTATAAGTAAATGGCATTAAACATAACATATTAATTAGGTTTACGACAATAATTTGGTATCATACATTATAGGGATCAATGTGGTTGAGATATTTAGAGAATTAGGTCATCACCATTACATAAACAAATATTACATCGCATGCTGGACACATCCACTCATTATTATTTTTTCCAAAAATAAAAAACTTTTAAGATATAACATGTTTTCTTTTCAAGAAATATCTTCACATTTTTCATCATTACTTCATACTTTTACCAAATCACCCATCAAACCATAGAAAAATAATTTTAAAACATGATATGAGAAAAACAATTTCAATAAAGGATATATAAAATGAAATAAATAAACATTTTAGTCAGTGAGTAGTCATAAAAAATTCATGTTTCTAGATAAACATTTAGCTCAAAATAAACATTTTCATAACCATGAAATCAACTTCAATACAGAAATAATTTCAAAAAAACATTTCATAAGACACCTTAAAGAGATAAAACAAAAAAACATAATGGATTCTTCATAATGATGAATAAATCGTGAAAACTTTTTCAAAAATTTCTACATTTCATCCATAAGAATTAGAATAAATTCCATTAGACAAATTCTCATTATCATTACTTTTTCAATTATAATATTTCCATAAAACCATTGAAATAATAAATAAATAATATAGGTAACTTGGGAAAATAATTTTATATCACTCAAACAATCACTCATAAAAATATAATAACCTACCTAGTAAGTTCAAATTATCTATGAAGATAAACCTAACAGGTTAAATCCATCACTTTACCCAATTAATTGGAGATATATGCCAAGATAATTCATAAACATGTGATATATCTGGCTCACCCACCCATATAAAAAATTCCCAAGAAATATATTAGAATCATAAAACATGAAATCATACATTTATATTATATGGTTATAAAAATATTCCATTCACCCATATGAAGAAAAACATTGGACGTAAAAATATCCATTCAATTTAATAGTATTTTCAAAATTCACAAAACCAATGGAAGGTTGATTCTCATTTGAATAAAAAATTAAATAATATAAGGTATTCCCAAAAGAAAATAAAGGTTATCGTGGTGTTAAAACCCCATAATATCATATACATTAAAATATAACTTCCCTTTTTCCATTTTTCCAAACCATTATATATAAAATTTATAAAAAAATTCCTTTTGAAATTATTTTGAAAGAAAGTAAAAAAGTGAAGTAAAATTTTCTTTAAAATTCATTTATTTTCATATAAATATATTTAGAAAATAACCTTATTAATTTTGTAATAAGATAAAATTAATATGTAAATAAATATTGAAAATATTTAAAATGATTTTTTTAAGGTAAAGTGTACCTTACCTCGACTTTCAATCATCACATGAATTATTTATCTTTCTGAAGAATAAATAATTTTGAATTATTTACTTTATTAAGAACCTTAATAAATTTTATTATTCCCTTTATTTTATTTATAACAATTATATTTATAAATTCTTAATCAATTTTTTCATATTAGGTGTTTTGATGATATTCATCTCATATGTCCAAACTTACTTTGGTAAGTTTAGTATGGTTGAAGAGGTCATTATTACATTATCTCAAAAATAATATTCATGAATTAATTATAATTTTTATACAATAATTATAATTTTAAAACAATACATGAATGATTATTTGGAAAAATTAATTATATTACAATCAGGGAGATGGTATTTAATACATACACATCAGTAACATTTTCATTCTTCAAAGAACATGATGAAAATAACTTAATTATTATTTTATCACAAAAAAATTATGATTATGTAATAAATATCATATTATTTCAATAAATATTCTTATATATATCATCTACATGATGTGTCCAGGAAAAATGGATCACATCACTTCGTGGAGGTGGTAATCCAAACATACATATTAATGGTGTTATCATTTTTCAATGGTTAGAAAGATAAGAATGTATATGATATATTTTATTTAGGGAATTATATATAAGGAAACAGACTGAAAAGTTACATAATATTGAATTAAGTTAATAATTCACATTGAGGATATTTTCATGTTTATAGATTGATAAAATTAGGCCATATCATATACATAACAACTTTATTATTACAAAGTATACACTTATACTCACTATCCATAAAAACATTAAAAAAAGAACATGGTTTCATTTCATTCTTAAACATCACAACTTTTCCCTAATCCCATCCTTAACTCTATTCACCTTTACATCATGTGAAAAACATTTCAAAACATGGGATGAGCATAAAAATATTATTAATGGATTCAAAAATAAGGAAATCTGTTTGTTTCTCAAAAACAGCATGTAAACCCTAAATACATTAACATAAGTAATGCATTTAACCTTTATGAAGTAGTAAATACTATTTTCTAAATGAAATATCATTACATACACATTTATATCCAAAATAATACCCTAATCCCATATAAAGAAACATATAACATATAAAGGTAACTTGGGACATAAACATACTTAAGTACAATAATCATACAGTCATCTTCCACACATATCTCTAAATAGAATAACCATACGGATAACTTCCATACCTAATGCATTGGAATTTATAACATAACCATATGTCCTTGGATTATCATGGAACCACCAATTATTTGGTTTATCATATAACCACCCTTTATTGAATTATCAAGTAACCTCTCGTCAAATGTCTAAGTATAATTATAAAACCATAACACATATAATACTGGAAATATCAACATTTCACTAACAACATTTCATTTTCCATAACATGAAATAATTTCAACATATTCAAATAATAAATCCATTTGCAAATCCATTTTCAATACAAAAACACCCATAAATGAAATACGGGATTTATTTTCCTTTTCACAACATTATGGCTTCTAGAGGAATCCAAATAACGATTATGGTGGCGGGGAGGTCATTGTCGCTGCAAACATTAGAAAAATTCAATTTTTTTGTTGAGTAAAATGATTCATAGATAAAATATTCACTTTGAATTAATGTAAAATTAAAATAGGTTTATTATACATCGTGTAAAAAAAGGAGGTGTATCTTATCAAAATATGCCTCAATGAAAGGAGATTGAGATGAAATCCATCACATCATGTCTAACTTGACTAGTTTGTTCATTTCTTTACTGAATAATAAACTTGAGTTAATTTCTACATTCATTAGAACCTTTTTCAAGTTTATTATTCCTTTTATAGACCTTATTTCCACATTTTTAAAATTACAAAATTATTTATTTTTTTATTGGATGTTTGTTCGATATAAGGTACCTGAGTCAAAAATGAGCTTGTTATAATTTCAAATTATCTATGTTGTCCAAATTCCATTATCTCAAGAAAAATATTCTTGATTTAGATATCATATATATCATATATATCTAGTATATATTTATTTATAATAGTCCATAACATATCGGGATAAGAAATTAAATCCACCGTTTATGGAGACGGTAAGACGTACGTATGAAAGAATGCTACATTAATTTCTATTTATTATTTAATGGAATAAAAACATAATTATGCATACATATATTATAATTATATTATAATATCATTTTTTATATATGTTACATAATTTTATTAATTTTATCTTTTATGCATTCCATGTATAGCACTAACGAGTCATATCACTTTGAGGGGCGGTAATCCGCACTTTCTCGAATGAAATTATCATATTTATACAACAAGGAAAACATAATGTTATGTTATAAATTATAATTAATAACTAATAGAGATAAAATAAATATAATATATTTTGATATATAATTATATTTCCATCTTAATGTCCACCATGAGAGGTGGTAGGGAAAAATCTAACACTCATCGTTTTGTAAGGTAGTAGTTCACAGTACACAGAAACAGTATGTTTGTATCCATTAGATGGAGGTGTGTGTAACTTTAGTTCTAAAAAAACTCATAAATGAATCCTATTATATGTAATATACTTGTTTTTTTATAAAATAATATAATAAATAGAGGTTAGGGTTTTGGAGAAGTAATATAAATGAAAGAATCTTGAGAGAAGGACTTACCTCAAATCAGGTAACCCCTTATAATTTATGCTAATAGGCATTCATAAATAACCTTTATTCCCAAGGTAAGGCTTATATAAAGAAGAAATACATTTTTACACATTATTTATGTATATTTTGTATGATCCATGTGGATTGGGAGGTGTGATGAAGGGCTTAGATATGATGGTCTTCTATTAGAGGGAGGAGGGGTACTTTAGGAATGTATTGAAGATTCTTTTATTATAAACTGAATTTAGATTATAAAATGGTCAAAAACACATTTAATTATGAGATACAATGAGGATTGTTATAAATCCACTCAACAAATTGGTTTTAGACATGTTTTGGTTTCAAATGTAACCTTATCATTTAGCTTTAACCCTTACTTAACAAATTTTACTCTTACCATGTCTTCTTCTATATTCATTCTATATGGTTAATATAGTTACAATTAAGTGCCAATAGAACCTAAAAGTCGTTCATTAAATAAATTTCAAACATTATCTGATTCATTTGGCGGAATCTTATATTTTTATCATAATTAATATAAATTAATAATATAGTATTTGTTTTAAAAACTAATTTATGTCAATTTGTATACTATATATATCATGAATTTTTTAAAAACCCTAAGAATATGATTATTTAAAACAAATCATTAATTAAAAGATAAAATGTAATGTTAATACATAAAAATTGTGTATGACATAAAAATATTCAAAATAAGATTATTTTAATATTTATTACTCATTTATTTAAATCATTCATTAATAAGGTAATCAATACATCACCATTGTGTCATAAATACATTTATTTTTTTAATCTCTAAAAATTATAAATAAAATACCACGATTTAAGACATATTCTTAACTATATAATTAATATTTATAGTGAAAAATATAACTTATATAACCTCATATAATGTTTTTTACTACAATATACTTGTTTAGGTTATATTTTCCTTAACATTAAATTAAAATTAATTAAATGTCATTTTCAAACCCAAGTGGCTCTATGGGGTCCAAAAATAGACCCATGGATAACCATGGTCAGAAATATATCAAAATATAGGGTTAGGACATGTTTTTGGGTAATTTTATATTATTAAAATATATATTTATTAACTTTATTTAACATATTTATCCTTTAACCGTGGTAAATAAAATATTTACTGAAGTTACTATTCATAAATTCTAAAAATAAAAGGTTACTATTTACCAAATTTGGACCCCCCAAATTTCAAATATGGAATCCATTTTTCTCCAAATTCAAAACACAGAATTTTCAAAAAATAATATAAAGTTAATTCTCGTTGCCAAAACCAAAACGCGGGTTTTAAAGATGTAATAACTATCAAACGATTGACATGTATTTATGTCCAATTTCAAAGTAAAATTACTTCCAATGAACAAAATTAGATTAAATGATAAAATCATAACCCAATTAAATTTTAAAACCAATTAAAAGAAATATATATATATATATATATTAGATGAAATGAAAGTTTCGACATAAAATGGGGTATTATTACCTATTCATTAAAAAAATAACATTATTAGAAAAATACCAAAAATTTACCAAAATTAAATTTTGACTTCCAAATTCTAAAGAAGAGGATTATTTTGTAAAATGTTACATATAAAAGTGAAAAAAAAACTATTTTTTAAAAAAAATCCATCAAAATGTGGTAAAAATACCTTTTAAAAAATATTTTAGTATTTATGCATAAAATTGGATTCATTGTAATTTTAATCATCTAACATTTATTTGATAAATGTAAAAATAATCATTAAACAATTTTAATCATAATTTTGTTAGTTCTATTCATTCCCTCTAGTATAATGGCTAGGCATTAACTACCATTTAAAATAATAATATTATATTATTAATTTTCAGTTGGAATCGGCATCGTGTGCAATATAAGATTTCTAAAAAACCATTATTTTGTGTCTAGTATTCAATCAAACATATCTTCCACATTATATTTAAATTAACATTTAATTAAATAATATTAATAAATATCATAATTTCATATTGTTTATTTACCTAGGATGTTACACAATTCCACCTTTTTGGGAATTGCTTCCTCGCAATTTTATTCACTAATTAAATAAGTGGGGGGTTTTATCCCACATATCATTTTTGTATTACCATGTTGCCTCTTCAACTATATAATTTTTAAAAAAACATTTACCTTTTTAATTACATTATTCCTCAACACTTTCTCTCTTCGGCCAAGAATATAGACTGGTTGTTCTTCATAAGAAAGATCCTCTTCCAACTAAACTACTTATGGACTCAAGACATGAAATGGACCAGCAATATAATTTCTTAACATTGAAACATGAAAAACATTGTGTACCTAGGATTAATTCAGAGGTAAATCCACATGGTAAAAAACTGATAAAACTTTCCCCAGAATTTCATAAGGCTCAATGAACTGTGGTCTCAACATCCCTTTCTTACAAAAAAAACTTACACTTTTCCAAGGTGAAACTTTGAGAGAAAGAAAATATCACCTACCTCAAAAAAAGATCCTTCCTCCATTTATCCGCCTAACTTTTCTAACTTCTCTAATATGCCCTAATGTGTTTCTATATCAACTGAAATTTCTATTCCATATCTTATACCAATTCTATCCCATCAGTTTCCTTTCACCTATTTTATCCCAAAAAGATGAAATTCGTCATTGTTTCCCATATAATGCCTCAAATGGAGCCATCTTTATACTAGAATGAAAACTATTCTTATAAGAAAACATGACCAAAGAAAGATATTGGTACCAAAATCTCTAGTAATCCATTGAACAAGCATATATAATATCCTCCAATTTCTAATTTGTTTTTTTAACTTCCCATATGATTGAGGATGAAAAGATTTACTGAAATTTAATTCAGTACCAAATAACTTCTGATGGCCTTGCCAAAAGTTAGAAGTGAACCTCATATTAAGATCAGATACAATATAGAGGGTAACTCCATGTAACAATAATATCACATTAATATATAATTGAGAAAGTTGATATAGAGAAAGAGTTTCTCGAATAGGAAGAAAATGAGAACATTTAGTCAACTGGTCAACAACAACCCAGATTACTTTGTTACCTCAATAATTATTTTTTAATCCCACTTTGAAATCCATAGACACATTTTCCCATTTCCAATATATAATTAGAAAAATATGATTCATCCCTTTCGATAACATCCATTCTTCATTAACCTATTGACATGTCAAACACTTCCTAGTAAAGTTAGCAATAACTCTTTTCATTTCATCCCACCAGTAATACTCCTGAAGATCATTATACATCTTAGTACTGAAAGGATGAACTGAAAACAGAGAAATATGAGCTTCTTATAACAACTCTTTCTTTAAATATGAATCACAAGGCACACATAATCTCTTTCCAGACCTCAAAACACAATATTTATCAATATTAAATTCAGGTAACTTAACCTTCTAAACAAATTCTTCTTTTTCCTTCAACTAACTCTCTTCTTTATCCAATTGCTTTATTCGGTCTTCTAGAGATGATTTCACTACCACCTGAAAAAAAAAACTTATGAACTTATTTCTACAACAACTTCTAATTCAAAATTCATCAAATAAAAAACCAAAGGATCTTATTCCAAACGTCGCATGGTTAATGTTGCATTACTTTTTTGACTCAAAGTATTTGACACTTTATTTTCTTTTCCTTGAAGGAAATGAATCATGTAATCCTAATCCTTGGTTAATTCCAACTGTCTCCTCAGCCATATTTTCAATTATTTCTAAGTGAATATATACATGAAACTTCTGTGGTCAGTATATATTTCATATTTTCTTCTATAAAAATGATTCCTCTGTATTTTTAAAGAAAAAAAACAAAAAATAATTCCAAATCATGTGTAGGGTAATTTAACTCATGAGTTTTCAACTAACGTGAAGCATAAAAATTACATGATCATTTTATATTAATACACAACAGAGACTTTTTAATGAAGAAACACTATATATAAAAATTCACAATATCTGAAAGGGAACTCCAAAACTAGAGCATTCACCAATATTCCTTTCCATTCATAAAAACAATCATCGCAATCTTTTGTCCAGATGAACCTAACACCTTTTTCGGGTTAAATTGGTTAGTGGGCCTGATGACCATGCAACATTTTCAACAAAACTTTAGTAATATCCTGAAAAACCAAGAAAACTATGAATATCGATTATAGTTGTGGGTCTTGTCCATTCTTGAACAACTTTTGTTTTAGCAAGTTTAATAGTTTTACCATATTTAGAAACAATGTGACCATGAAATGAAATTTGTAGTAACCAAAACTCAAACATTCTAAATTTCCCATACATTTAATTTTCTTTTATGGTTTTCAAGACAACCCTTAAATAGAATTCTTATTCCTCTTTAATTTTGGAATATACCAAAATGTCCTCAATAAACACTACCACAAACGTATCCAAGAACTCACGGAAAATTTTATTCATAAGATCAATGAATACAAAACGTGCATTGGTTAACCAAAAATCCATAACTACAAATTAAAAATTTCCATATCTTTTACGAAATGTGGTCTTTGGAATGTCTACTACATTTTTATTCAACTGATGGTACCCCGAACTCAATTAAATCTTAAAAAAACTACTGAGATCCATGGAGCTGATCAAACAAATCATCGATATGAGGAAAATGATAGTTGTTCTTAATATTTATATTATTCAAGACTCTATAATCAATGAAATGTATTATTGAACCATATATCTTTTTTTGAAACTTGATCACCCCACATTGATGAGCGAGGTCGAATGAAACCATTATCTAACAACTCCTGCAATTTTTTAATGATCTCTGAAAGTTCAATTAGATCCATTCGATAAGGGTGTTTTTAAATTGGATTAGCATCTAAAACTAAGTCAACAAAAAATTTAAATTTCCAATCAGGTATAATAGCAGGAAATTAATCAAGAAACCATTAATAAACTCATTTACTACTAATAAAACATTAATCTGAACTGTTCCTTTTTTATACAAATGCGCACGGTAACATTTATTTCAATTTTTCACTAGTATCTTAGTTTATTGATATCTTATAAATGATAAGGTTCATTATTTTACAAAAACTAAAAGTATTTCAAAAAAGAAACCTTTTTATCTCAAAAATCAATCTTAGCATGGTAAACAAAAATCCAATCCATTCCCACGATAATATCAAACTCTTCAAGGGAAAAACAACAAGGTTT
This sequence comes from Viscum album, assembly GCA_963277665.1. NCBI lineage: Eukaryota > Viridiplantae > Streptophyta > Magnoliopsida > Santalales > Viscaceae > Viscum > Viscum album. Next base: position 182,666,490 of record OY728120.1, read on the forward strand.
TCAGGTAAATTCATTCCAAAAATATAGATATTAGGATTATTAAAATTTATTTTTGCCACAAACGTTCACCCATGTGTTTTGACGATAAGTTATAGATTCATTTCTTGAGTTGGAAGTCCAAATTTAACCAAACATTTATCAAGAAACATAAGAATGTGTCGACTATGAATCACAAAACACATTTGTATAATCAGAATAAACAAATATTGTACCTAATACTACTTCATTTTATGCTCCCACATCAATAGTAGTAGTATAAAAGTATTTTTCCACACCCTTCTGCTTTAGATATTTATTGTTTCCACCTTCGGTAATCAACTTTAGACACACATTAACATAATTTCCAAACTCATTGCAACTAAAACATCTTAGCAATGGTATTTTATTTTCCTTCTTGATCATATTTATTATAATTATAAGGAATATTATATGTCTTAACACACCGGTGCACTTCTCACACATTGATAACCTTTTTCTAGGATGCTATTTACCATGCTTCTCACAAAATGAAAATTTAATTTTCCTACCTCCATACTTCTTTGATGAATACTTTAAATTTTCCTTCCAACTATAAATCTTTTTTTCTTACTCTCATAGAACACCTGATCATTAGAGAACTCAATTTATACTTTCTCTGCACATCTGAAAATTTTCTCATTGATTTTGAATTCACTAGAGGCTATTTTCTTTTGAAATTTCGACTTCAATAATGGATAAAACCAATTTAACAAACTATCAATATATAGGATGATATTTGGAGCATACCTTTCCAGTCCAGTGAACTTTGCTTCATAAGAATCCACTAAATCATCCTCCTACCTCAAGTCTAAGAATAGTTTTTCCATTATAAGTCAAACCTCCTTAGGAAAATATTTCTCATAAAACATACCTTTGAATTCTTCCCAATGAAGAGAATCAATCTCTTCACTATACCTTATATTTTTAACCATAGACCACCACTGATCAGATTATTCTTCAAAACAATGAATATAAAGACAAACATTTTGATTTTCTATACACCCCATGAAATCAAAAATATTTTCTAGTGCTTTGATGCACAATTCAGCATGCTTAGGGTTAGATTATCCTATGAATGATGGGGGATGTTGCCTTATGAAATTCTCCACTACTGATATTTTTTTCTATGGTAGATCTGGCTGATCGCGTGGATGGATACCACCACAATTTATATCCAAATTCAACTATTCCATCATTACAACAAACTATATAGTTCTTATTCTGACCATATCAATTTGCAGATTTGGAAGGTTGTTTTCCTCTTGATGTTGTCCCAATATAGTTTCCATGTTTCCTCTAAGGAATGAGATTCTAATCATAGAAATGTCTTAGGAAAATCAACATGGAAATATTCAAATTCTATATCATTTCAGTCATACAATAAAGTAAAAAAATTAATGGATATTAATTTTATAATATCCTAACTTCTAATGTTTTCTAAACTGGCCTATGATACCAACTATAAGGAATCGACATTAAAAATTAAATAATATTAAATTAATTTAATAATTCAAATTAAGGATCTTTTCCGGTTTATATATTTATATAATTAGGTCGTAACATATATATAACAACATTATTATTAAAAATTATTCACTTTTACTCACTATCCATAATATAAAATCCTTAAAAATAGAATAAGGTTTCGTTTCATGCTAAAACATAACAACTTTTCCTTGATCCCATCCTTGAATCTTTTAACCAATAAATCCTATGAAAAACATTTCAAAACATTGAATGAGCATAAAAATATTAGTAAGGGATACACAAATAAAGAACATTGTTAGTTTTTCAAAACAACACATAAACCATGAATACTTTATCATAAGTAATACTTATCGCCTTGATGAAGTAGTAAATACCCTTAACTAAATAAAATCCCATTTCATAAACTTTGGTAACCAAAGGATTACCACTATCCCATAGAAATAAAAATATAACATATAAATTTAACTCGGGTCATAAACATACTTAAATGGAATATGGATACATTCTACTTCCACACATATCATCAAACGGAATATCCATGCGGCCGACTTCTATACCCAATGCTGTTGATGTTATAATGTAACCACCTATCCTAGGTTTATCACAGAACCACGTTTCATTTGGTTTATAATTTAACCACCTATCATTGGTTTATCATGTAACTACCTGTCAAATGTCCAAGTACCATTATAAAATCATAACACATAAAATATTGCATATATCAAAATTTCACAATGACATTTCATTTTCAATAAAAATAGATAATTTTAAAATATTGAAATAATAGATCCATTTAAAAAACCATTTTCAATACAGAAACACCCAAAAAATTGAATAAGGGATTTATTTTCCTTCAAAAAACATTAAGGCTTATAGAGGAAGCCAAATAACGATTACTGTGGCGGAGAGGTCATTGTTGTCATAAACATTAAAAACATCTGTGTTGTCATTTAGTAAAGCACTTCATAGATAAAATATTCCATTTGAATAAAAGTAATAGTCATGGGGGTTTATTCTACACCATGTAAAATATGGATGTGTAAATTTTAAAAATATTCATCTATAAAAGGAGATTTAGATGATGTCCTTTACAGCATGTCTGACATGACTCGTTTGTTCATTAATTTCCTAAATAATAAACATAATTTAATTTATACTTGCATTATATTAAATTTTCATGTTTATGATTCCTTTTATATCACTTAATTTTATGTTAAAATACATAATTATTTAGGTTCATATCTTGTGTTTTGTCGAAATTCGGTACCTGAGTCAAAAATTCACTTGTTATAATTACAAATTGTCCATTTGGTCAAAATTAAATTATCTCCAGAATGATATAAATGATTTAGATATCATATATATCATATATAGATACATTATCTATGTATTAATAATAGTCTATAACTTTTGGAGATAAAAAATTAAATGCACCGTTCATGGAGACGGTAAGTTGTTTATACGCATGAACGCCACTTTCAATTATTGTTCAATTTTAGGGGATGAAAACATAATGTTAAATATGTATATTATAATTACATTATAAAATAATTTTTTATATACATTACATGAGTTCATTAATTTGATTATTTATATGTTCAATGTATTGCATGAATGAGTCATATCACATTGATGGGGTGGTAGTCCGCACTTCCTCACATGAAATTATAATATTTATACAAAATGGAAAACACAAAGTTATGTTCTAAATAATTATTACAGAATAATAGAGATAAATTAATTATCATATATATCATATATAATTACAGTTCCATCATAATGGCCACCATGAGAGGTGTTACGTGAAAATAAAACAATCAACTTTTCGTGAGGCAGTAGTTCACCGTACATACAAATATTGTATTCATATCCATTAGATAAAGGTGTGTGTACGTGTAGTAAGAATAATTATCATATCAGCATCCTACTATATTTATGATACTGGTTTTGTTATAAAATATTTGAATAAATAGATTTTAGGGGGTTTGGAGAATGAAAATAAATGAAAGAAGTTTGAGAGAAGACTTTACCACAAATCGGGTATCTCCATTTGATTTATGATAAAAGTATTTCTTGAATTGCTTTCATCCCAAGGTAAGTATTTTAATAGAAATATAGGGATGTTGATAGATTATTTTTTCAGAGTTATGATGATCCAAGTGTCTTTAGAGGTGTGAATAAGGGGTTAGAGGTGGTGGCCCTTTATAAGTGAGAGGAGCGATACATTAGGAATGTCTTGAAATATTATTATATTATAAACTGAATCTTTATTTACAAAATGTAAAAAACTCCATTTATTTGAATATAATATGAGTATTGTTCGAAACAATCTAAAAAAAGTTTTTTTAGACAATTATTGGTATGAAATTTAACCTTATCATTTTGCATTAACCCTTAGTTAAACAATTTTACTCCTACCATGTCCTCTTCTGTATTCATACTATATGGTTAATATAGTTACCGTATGTAAAGACCTGAAAATTCCGTAGATTTTTTTTTTAAATTCAAGGGATTTTTATGAGTCCGCAAAAATTTATAGCGCTTAATTCTAAGGCCCGGTGTGCACGGAATCAATTTTTGACGTTTTTTTCGGGTACATTCAGTAATCAAACGAGTGGGATTTTATATCTTTTGAATCGGTGCATGGAATTGAAATATAAGGGCACTGTTGAGCGTGCAGCATCAATGATTTCATAGTGAGACCTTCACTATAGTTGTGTTCTGATGAGAATGGAAGTTAGATTTTGGAGTTTTTAATTAAAATTTAACAAAAATAATGTGTTAAATTTTTTTTATTTGTGGTGATTAAAAGATACAAGGGGAGGTTAGTGGTGGGGGCCACCACACCATAACCTCCCATGAGAGGATATGTAGGGGGGTCCCACCTACACATAACCTCCCTTTGGAGGATATTCCATGGTGGGGACCACTTGGGGGTTGTAACCCCTTGGAACCCCCAATTATGTAGAGAGCCTCTTCACCTTCCTCCACCATTTATTTGGGCCAAACCACTTAATTTTTTTGGTTAAGTTTCACCAAATAATTAAACTCCATCTTTTGAAATCTGTTTAATTCTTTCCAACAATTAAATAATAGGAAAAAATATTATTTTATTTTGGTTGGAAACTTCATTTTGGTGGGACTTTGAGAGAGGATTTGGAGAACTTCATCTTCTCAATGAAGAATGTGAAGAATGCCTCTTCATCATTCACTGAAGAACATCAAACTCTTCTTCAACCTTCAACCAAGACAAAAGAAAAGGATCTGATTGCGAAGAACTCCGATGACACTTCTTCCTCTGTCTCCTACCCCAGATGCTTCCCAACATCAATGGAACGACTTCTGCCTTTCTGCAACTTCTTCAACGATTATCGTCATACGATGTAAGGGATTTGAGTAGAATTTAGTCTCATCTTTCATCATTCAATTTATGGTCTGAGAATTTATTTTTGATATCACCATAACGAAGAGGGCTCGGACTGCACCAACATGGCCTGACCCTCCCCCTTGGTGTTCTCGTTTGTTGACGATGGAGGCAGAGCAACGACGGTCAGCATCGGGCCGACCGCAATGGAAATCGGCCATTGTCAGGCCGATCGCAAAGGAAACCGGCCGGCTCCAAGATGGTCGTGAAGGAAACCAGCAGCACGATGCCCGCCTGTTCACTGGAGGGGCGCAATGTCGTCGCACCGTGCAGAGAACCGGTCCATGGCTAGGTGGGTTGTGGCTCTGTCGGAGGGCCGCAGTGTTGTCGCATTGCGCCAAAAGAAGGTGTCACGACCACATAGATTATGGTGGTCAGATGGGCTGGGTGCGGTGCCATTACGCCCCTCCAGAGAAGAACCACGACCATAGGCCGCATCGGACAGAGGAGGGTGGCCGCCTAAGCTGGCTGACAGTGTGCGTTGCAGGCGGGACCCGAAGGGTCCCGCGGTGATCGGGCTGGTGCCACGCGTCGGCCATTGCAGAAGACAGGGGGTGTAACCCCCCCCCCCCCCCCCAAGCATGGCTGGCTGGGCCATGCATGCCGGAAATCCGAGCCACGTGGGCCACCAGCCAGTCAGGCTGGCCTGCCCTCGGGCCGAGCTGCCCCCTCTTGTCGGGCCGCCTTTGGGCCGGGCTACCCACTCGGGTTGGGCTGCCCTCTCAGGTCAGGCCGTCCACTCGGGCCAGGCTGCCCCCTTGGACTGGGACACCTCTCGGGTCGGGCCGCTTCCATCAGGGTCGGGTTGGAATCGTTGATCGGGTCAGACCCCAGTTTGGACCCGATTAGCCGAATACACCTTTTCACTCGTATCTTGGGCTACGGGTGTCTGATCAATGAAACACCTATGGTGAAGTAAAGCTTTGAGCGAGGAATTTTCTTTGTCATACACCACTTGTGGTTCGTATATAGTTCGGGTACGGTCGGGTTGGTTTGAACCTAAAAACCAACAGGGCCCCTAGAACAGAAATGTCAATAACTCACTAATCGTGCGTCTAATTGACGCACCGTCGGTTGCGTTGAGACCCATATGGAAAGGAGGACATTTGAGATACTTCTACATGTGACTTATAGATAGTTGGAGTATCGATCAGTAGCTCGTGGAGCGAATCCTCTCGAAGACAAGCGAGTGGAGTGTGGATACCTAGTAGGTGGCTAAGACTTGATGACTGCTGACCTTTTGACTCGGAGTGTTTCGACAAGCCCAGTGGGAAGCACCACTATGTGACATGGCAGGACCACAGTGGGGAGTGCCTTTGTGTGATGCAGCAGACCAATGTTACTCGACAGGAGGAGTACCTCCGCAGGCTATGAGTGGGAGCGCCTCTGTTTGAGTGCGGCAAACCCACATTGGGGAGCGCCTCTGAGTGACTTAGTATACCCATGGTACTCAACAGGAGGAGTACCATAGCAGTCCACGAAGGTCGGAAGTGCCTCTATGTTATGATAAAGTCCCAATGTACTCTATATAAGATGAGTACACCATTAGCTGAGGTTCCTATAGAGTGACTGGGGTTGTTACTTAATACTACCCCCTTGAAAAAAATCTAGGTTTGCACTGATTTAATGAATTTTATGTTTACCTCACTAATGAGATAGGCTTCTAAATAACTTAGGTATATGTATTGTCATATACCTAAGTGATGGTTATCTTTTTCTTTTATAATTTTGGTTAATCCTAGTTGGAATAAGTCCGACATTGAGGGTCTCGGGGTCACTACTGAGTATCATTATACTCACCCCTGCCAGGGTTATGCCCACACATCACTGTGTTAGATGCAGATGATGGACAACATTGACAATGGAAGAGAGTAGCAGGACTGTATGGTACCCAGAGGTGGACCACTCAGTGTGACGGTATACAGAGTGGACGCATGGACGTGTAGTGCCGAGGAGTCGATCTGTACCTACCCTCCAGGTAGGAACCCCAAAGGATGACACAGTAGCTGCATATTTTTTATTCAGTTGTAATTTCTTTTAGTTGTACTTGTATTTTTCTTTTGGTCTTGTATTTCTGGCCCCCTATACTTTTATAACTCTCTTTTGTTTAAAGTTTTTACTTGGTGTTTTAATTCCAGTTGTGTACTCTATTGTGTGTGTTCAGTTTATAAAGGCAATGCCTTCCCAAATTTGGGATTTACGCCATTGGTGCTAGTCGCCAACCCCTGGCCTATGGAAGGTGGGCATGGGGTAGTCACGATACAGGCCCCGGGGGATGGTTCATGACAAATTGGTATCATAGGAGTCGGTTCTACCACAGAACTTAGAACTCTGATCATTCTTTTCTACGAATCAATAGTATTAAGCGTACTAAGTGTGGTTTTCAGTCCAAGGAGTCCAGTGTTAGTACGGCGGCCGTCGTATCCATACACTAGGACCCTGACTACTGATTTCCAAATTAGTGAACGAAAACATTGATTGTGTATGTGTTTTAAAAAGTTTTTCTTTCTGTCAGCTCAACCAGGTCAGCTCACCAGGTATAATATTTTGACAGTGGTGCACCTGTATCTTTTCTGGATGCCTCCATGCAGACATCAAGTTAGAGTTCTAAGATAGTACATGATGGCGGCCCACCGAGCGATGAGGCTCTGGTGTAGGGCCCTCTAACTATTTTGGCACCTTCGAGTGGTGTACCGGCATCACCACCACTCATTGGCAACAGATTCCACTAGCTGCTCTGGCGAATGGTGCACGATGGCTGAGCATGTTTCACAAGTTCCAGTGGGAGAGGCCTCTGATGTTACGAGGAAAGAGTGATTCCCAGGAAGTAGAGGACTGGCTGGAGGCGATTCCTAGAGTTCTCTACCTAGTTGAGACACCTGTAGAGCATATAGTGATCTTAGCTGGTAGTGTTTTCCAGTGGGTGACCATGATGTTGGTTCGCATAATGATTAAGCATTGATATGTGGACCATTGCTCGAGATTGTACCTTCATGTAGTGTGTCAGCTATATCACTACATGTTGGTGACCAGTTACAACCGGTGGTACCGGTAGATGACACATGTAGGCTTAGTGGCTTACACGTGTTTCAGCATCAGATACCCGTCAGGTTCTGAGGCGAGCCCGACTCACAGGCAGCTGAGGACTAGCCTGAGGAGGTGGCTGAGAGTTCTCTAGAGCCTGTACATCTTTGTCAGGATGACATGTCAGTAACTGAGATGCTAGAGAGAACCTTTTCGGTTGAATGTTCTTTGGTTGAGCGGATACAGCCATTGAATGTTAGTAGTGGGGAAGGAGGAAATTAGCACCAGTCTCAAAGACTTGAGCATATAAAATGTTTTGAGAAGAGGAAGTGTTAAGGGTAGATACATATGTAGGGAAGCAGACGTGGATGTAGAACTCAGAGAGCAGCATGAGGTGGTGTATATTTCAACATGTTACAACCACCTGCCTTTGTAGTCCCTACTAGGCTCACAGAGCTGGAGGGAAGGGGAAGAGAGTAGCTGCATGCGGTCATAGAGTGTGACGAAAGGGCTCTAGGAACGATTCTAGGTACGGTCTGTGTCTACTACTAGCTGCCTTATCAATAGACATAGGTACCAGTCATTCCTTCCTTCCACGAATCTTGTCCCAGACCTACAGTTTCTGGTTAAGCCATTTACATGACCCTCATGTCTGGATATACCTTTGGGAAGAGACTCGATAATCACACATACCCTGACAGTGTGATCTAACCCTTGAGGTGAGAGTTTCGGTTGGAACCTCTTGGTGGAAGTGTCAAGGCCTTACGATATTATTTTTGGTATGGATTGGGCAACCAAATTTCATACCCAGATTGACTTTATTAGGAAAAGAGTTTGTGGTTTATCTACAATGTTGGGATGATGTTTTCTTTTGTTGGTGAAAAAGGAAACCTAAGAAGCACATGTTAACTCATGCGTACGATAGTGTAGTCGATCACTGTAGAATCGGCCAGCCTTACCCTCGTGGCAGTAGAAGTTCTGAGTTTTGAGTTCCAAACATGAGTGAAAGAACATGGGGACATATTTTCAAAAGTTGTTTCCAGGATTTCCCCCCCCCCCAAAGGGGGGAGGGATGTCTGCTTTGGCTGGATACTACTGAAAGTTCGTTCCAGACATCTCCATATTTGTAGCACCACTATCAGCCTTGAAAAGGAAGGGGTAACCCTTAGTGTGGTCAGAGAGATGCCAGTAGTGATTTTAGGAGCTGAGGCAGAGGTTGACTAGTTCCCCCAACTTGAGTCTTACAGAGGTAGGCATAGGGTATGTAGTTTACTACGAGGCATCGGGTACCGAACTCAGATGTGTACTGATGCAGGAGTGAGCGGTGATCGCATTTGCTTCTGGACACCTGAAACATCATGAGTAGAACTACACTACCCATGACCTGGAGTTAGCAGCACTGGTCTTCACCTTGAAGATGTGGAGGCACTATCTGATGGTTGAATGTTTTACCGTGTACTCTGATCACAAGTGTCTTAGGTATATCTTCTCTCAGAAGGACCTGAACCTGAGACATCGGTGTTGGCTTGAGTTCCTCTAGGACTATTACTTCGAGAAAGTATATACTCTTGGGAAGGGGAACATTGTTGCAAATGCGCTCAGTAGGAGGACTGGTATTCAGCTGCTATGAGAGGTGATAGAGCAGATGGCTGCCATGAATATATTTATTGTATATAGGGATGGAGCATAATATCAATAGTTTCATACAGTCACTCATCCACTACTTCAGCGATTCAAGGAGGTGCAGCATGGGGATGCTAAACGCGAGACGTGACATGCTCAGATATCCACAGGGCTGACACCAGATGAGTTTTCTGAAGGTGGGGAGAACTTCATCTTCTTCAAAGGACGTAACACGGTACTAGTTTCACTTTAGGAGGAATTCTTGAAGGAGTTCCACACGTCCCATCTAGTAGTATATCTAGGAGTGGAGAAGACATACCCGGACCTTCGATGATAGCACTGGTGGCTAGGAATGAATAAGGAAGTAGTGGAGTTTTTCTCTCAATGCCTCACTTGTCAGCAAGTAAAGGCGGAGCAGCATGTAACAGCAGGCTTGTTCTATCCCTTAGAGGTCCCAGAGTGGATGTGGGTTGGGATATCCATGGTCTTCATGAAGGTTATTCCACATAAAACCAGAAGTCATGATTCAATATGGGTGAGCGTAGACCGACTCACCAAGTCGGACCACTTCCTACTGATCAGAGGACAAGGCTCAGTTGAGAGATTGGGACACCTCTATGTGCATGATATAGTGCGTTTACTTGGAGTAATGTCTTCTATTATCTCCGACCGTGATGTACGGTTTCCTTCCTGGCTATGGAAGGGGTTTCAGGAGGCTTTCGGGACGTTGCTACGTCTAAGCACCACCTTCCATCCTCAAACGGATGGCTAGACTGAGAGGACCATTCCGAATCTCAAGGACATGATCTGTGCATGTGTCCTCGACTTCGATCACAACTTGGAGGACCACTTACCTTTGGTGAAGTTTTCCTACAACAACAGATATCACTCCACCATCAGTATGGAACCTTTTGAGGCCTTGTATGGTCGACCTTTCAGATCACAACTGTGCTGGACAGACCCAGGTGGGTCAGCACTAGTGGGACCAGAGATGGTACGGGCTACCATGGAGAAGGTGCAGATCATCCAGGAGTAGACAAAGACTATATAGAGCAGGCATAAGTAATATTCTAATAGGAGACATAGACCTTTGGAGATCAAGGATGACGACCGCGTCATTCTACGAGTCTCACCTCAAGGAGGTCTACAATGATTTGGCTGAGGCGGCAAGTGATATCCAAATTTCATCAGACCTTTCCAGGTCCTCAACATAGTAGGTGAGGTGGCTTACCGCCTGGACCTTCCACATCAATTGCACTGGGTGCACAACGTCTTCCATGTGTCTCAGCTGAGGAGATACGTGCATTACCCTTCCCACATCATCGACTATGGGGAGCTGGACATCGATGATGGGGCGACATTCACAGAGGTTCCAGTGGAGATTGAGGATTGACAGGAGCGGGTCCTACGTGGATGGTCTATACCTCAGGTGCATGTTGGCTGGTATCACAAGAACCACCATGAGAGAACATGGGAGAGGGATGCTCAGATGCGTGCTCAGTACCCCCATTTGTTCCCTTAGTTCGAGCTGTAGCTTATGGGGATGTAAATCCCTGAGGTGGGGAGAATGTAAAGACCCAAAAATTACGATGAATTTTTTTTAATAAATTCATGGGATTTTTATTAGTCAGCAAAACTTTACGGCACTTGATTCTGAGGCCCGGTGTGCCCGTAATCAATTTATGAAGTCCTGTTTGGGTGTGTTTAGTAAACATACGTGATGGATTTTATATCTTTTGAACCATTGCTCAAAATTGTAATCTGAGGGCACCATTGAGGTTACAAGGTCGGTGATTGCGTAGTGAGACCTTCACCATAGTTGCATTCTGATGAGAATGGAAGTTATATTTTTGGGTTTTTAATTAAATTTGAGTAAAAATAATGTGTTAAATTTATTTTTGTGGTGGCTAAAAGCTCCATGATAAGGTTAGTGGTGGGGGACACCACACCATAACCTCCCATGAGAGGTTATGGAGGTGGGGCCAACCCACACATAACCTCCCTTGGGAGGATATTCCATGGTGGGGACCACTTGGGAGTTGTAACCTCTTGGAACCCCCAATTAAGTAGAGATCCTCTTCACCTTCCTCCACCATTTATTTGAGCCTACCCACTTCATTTATTTGGTTATGTTTCACCAACTAATTAAACTCCACCTTCTGAAATCTTTTGAATTATTGCCATAAATTAAATAATATACAAACCTCTTAGTTTATTTTGGTTGGCAACTTTAATTTGGGTGGGACATTGATATAGGAATTAAAGAACTTCATCCTCTCAACGAATAATGTGAAGAACACCTATTCATGATTCACCAAAGAACGTCAAAATCTTCTTCGACCTTTGACTGATCCAAAAGAGAAGGAGTTGATCGTAAAGAATGCCAAAAACGCTTCTTCCTTTTTCTCCTACCCCGTATGCTTCCCGAAGTCATCGTAATGGCATCCGCCTTTCCATGACTTCATCAACAATTAACATCATACGAGGTAGGGGATTTGAGTAGAAATTATTCCTATCCTTCATCGTTCAATTTATGATTTCGGAATTTTCGTTTGATATCACCTAAAAAAGGAGGGCTCGGACCGCAAGAAAATGGACCAACCCTCCCCATTGTTGTTCTCATTTGTTGACGATGGAGGTGGAGCAACGGTGATCGGGGTCGGGCAGACTGAAAAGGAAACCGGCCGGCATTGGGCCGACTGCAAAGGAAACTGTCGGGGGTCAAGCTGGCCACGAAGGAAACCGGCGGCGCGAAGGCCGTCAAGACACCGGAGGGGCACAGTGCCTTCATGCCGCACAGAGAACCGGTCCGCGACCAGGCGGGTTGCGGCGGTGCCAGAGGGGTGCGGTGCCATCGCACCACACCGGAAGAAGGAGGCTCCACCATGTAGGCCGCAGCGGTCAGACAGCCTGGGCACAGCGTAGTTGCACTGCGCCAGAGAAGAACCGTAGCCATAGGCTGCAGCGTACAGAGGAGGGTGGCCAACTGAGTCGACCTCTGGTGTGCACTCAATGCGAGACCCAAAGGGTCCCACGGTGATCGGGTTCGTGCCACGCGTCAGCTGTTGCAGAGGACATGGGGGTGTAACCCTCCCCCCCCCTCCCATGCATGGCCAGCTGGGCCATATGGGCCAACCAGCCAAGCCACACGGGCTTCCAGACAGTGGGACCACGCGGGCTGCCAGCCAGCCGGGTCGGGCCACCCTCGGGCCAGGCCTCCCTCAGGCCGGGCCACCCCCTCGGGCCGGGCAGACCCTTCATCTCGGGCCTCCCACTCGAGCCGAGGTACCATCTTTGGTTGGGCCGCTTTCTTTAGGGCCGGGTCGGACTCGCGAACCGAGTCGGACCCACGAACCGGGTCAGACCCCAGTTCAGACCCGATTAACCGAATACACCTTTTCACCCGTATCTTGGGCTAAGGGTTTTTGATCGACGAAGTTCCTGTGGCGACAGAATTTTTGGAGCGAGTTGGTTCCTTTGGCATACCCCACTTGAGGTTTGGATACAGTTTGGGTATGGTAGGGTTGGTTTGATTCTAAAACCCAACCCGGCACCTGGAAAGGAAATGCCAATAACTCACAGACCGGGCATCCGATTGACGCGTTGTCTGTTGCGTTGAGACCCCTATGGTGAGGCAGACCATTGAGATACTTCTATATGGGACTTCGTGATAGTTGGAGTATTTATCAGTAGCTCGTGGAGCGGATCCTCCCAAACACAAGAAAGCGGAGTGCGATGACCTAGTAGCTGGATGAGACCTAACGACTGGTGACCTTTCGATTCAGAGTGTTTAGATTAGCCTAGTGGGAAGATTATCTATGTGACATGGCAGAACCACAGTCGATAGCACCTCTGTGTGACGTGGTAGACCCACGGTACTAAACAGGAGATGTACCTCAGCAGGCTACGAGGGGAGTACCTCTGTGTGACCACGACAGACCCACAGTGGGGATTGCCTCTATGTAACGCAGCAGACCCACGGTACTCAAGAGGAGGAGTGCCACAGTAGTGCAGGAATGTGGGAAGAGCATATTTGTGATGCGGTAGGCCCACTATACTTAATATAATGGAGTACAACATCAGCTGCAGTTCTGACAGAGTGGCTGGGGATGTTACTTGATACTACCCCCTTGAATAAAATCCTAGTTTGAGCTGAGTTAATGACTTTTATGTTTATCTCACGAATGATATAGGCAACTAGATAACTTAGGTATATGTATGGGAACATACTTAATTGAAGGTTATCTGTTGATTTAATACTTGTGGTTTATCCTGGTGGGATTTAATGAGACCTTGAGGGTCTCGGGGTCCCTACTGAGTATCGTTATACTCACCCCTGCATAGGCTATGCCTGCATCTCATTGTGTTGGTTGCAGATGTCGGATAGCGCTGAATGGGGCAGAGAGTAGAAGGATTGGACGGTACCCAGAGGTGGACCACTCGGCGTGACAGTACACAAAGCGGACGCATGGACGTGGAGTGCTGAGGAGGCCATCCGTACCTACCCTTCAGGTAGGAACCCTGGAGGACGCCCCAGTAGCTTCTTCTATATTCTTCAGTTGTACTTTCTTTCAGTTGTACTTGTATTTTCCTATTGGGCTTGTATTTCTAACCCCCTTTACTTTCAGTACTCTCTTCTGTATAGACTTTTTACTTGCTTGTTTACTTCCAGTTGCATACTCTGTTGTGTGTGTTCAGTTTATAAAGGCAATGCCTTCCACGATTAGGGATTTATGCCTTTGGTGCTAGTCGCTAGCCCCTGACCTATGGAAGGCGGGCTTGGGGTAGTCACAATATGGGCCCCAGGGGACATTTCGTGACACCATAAAATGGAAATCAATCCTAATGGGGTTAATTAATTAATTTTCAAAAATTATATAATTCATTTTTCTTAAGCATTGATTTTTAGGACTATTAGATAATTTAATAAAATAGTATTGGTTTTAAAAACTCATTTATGCCAATTTTTATACTATTATTATCATGAATTTTTAAAAATCCATAACAACTTGATTATTTCAAAAAAAAACATCAATAATTCAATGATAACAAGTAATAATCATCCAAAAAATTCTTTTATGGCCTGAAATGTTTTGAAATTACATTATTTTAATATTTATTATCTCATTTATATAAATCATTCATTAATATGGTAATCACTACATCATGATTGTGTCAAAAAAAAATTTATTTATTTAATCTCTAAAAATTATAAATAAAATACGCTGAAGTAAGAAATATTTTTATAATTATTATTAATATTTATTGTTGAAAAGAAAACTTGTATAACACCATATAATTTTTTTACTAAAATATATATGTTTAGGTTGTATTTTCCTTAACATTAAATTAAAAGTAATGAAATTTCCTTTTCACACACAAGTAGCTCCATGGGGTCCTAAAATCGACCAAAGGATTCCAATGGCCAAACATATCTCATCCAATTGGGTTAGAACATGTTTTAGGGTAATTTAATATTATTATAATATTATGTTTACCCTTATTTACCAGATTAACCCTTTAACCATGGTAAATAAAATATTTATGTAAGTTACTATTCATTCAGTATAAAAATAAAAGGTACCTTTTTACACAATTTGGACCTCTTGATTAAGAATATGGAATCCATTTCTCCAAATTCAAAACATAGAAGTTGCAGTAATTAATTTAAAATTAATTCTCATTGTCAAAACCATAAAATGGGTTTTTAAGAAGTAAAAATTATTAAAAAATTGACATGTGTTTATACCCAATTTCAAAGGGAAATTACTTCAAATAACCAACATTGGATTAAATGAAAAAATCATAAACCAATTTCAATTTAAAACTAGTTAAAAGGATAACCTAACTATATAAATAACTTAGATGAAAAGACATTTTGGACTTATAATGCATTATTTTTCACTATTCATTAAAAATGATGTTTTTCAAAAAAATACCAAAAATTTACCCAAAGAAAATTTTGATTTCCCACATATAAAAAAGGAGATTATTTTTTCATATGGAATATATAAGAGTGAAAAAAAACTATATTTAAATAGGGTTCACCATCAAAAGGTGGTTAATCTACCTTTTAATAAAATATTAGTGTATTTATGCTTAAAATTGGATTCATTCTCATTATAGGCCTCTAAATTTTATTGGATAATTTTAAAAACATTTAACTAAAATGTGTAATAATACTATTTTTAGTTCTGTTCATTCTACTAGTACAATGGCTAGGTAATAACCACCATTTAAATTAATAATAATATATTATTATTTTTTAGTACAACTCAGAATCGTGTGCAACATAAGATTTCGGAAAAACTCATTATATTTTATTGGGTATGTCATCAAACATAGCATCTGATTTAAATTAAAATTAATATTTAATTAATTAATATTAATAAATATGATAACTTCATATTCTTTATTTACCTCGGATGTTAAAATATTAATATATAATTAATATCATATATATATATATTATATAAATCATTATAACGAGTTGTGAGAAGGTGGTGATAGAAAATGAATTACATCAGTTTGTGAGGCGATTATCTATAATACAAATAAATGATTATTTTATTTCACATTTGATATTAGAAGGAGACAGATGTAAGTTATTAAATTAAAAAAGAAACATTTAATTATATGGAATATACTAGATTTATTATTTCATCATGGTTAGATAAGAATTCATGTTGGTATAAAAGGAAACAAAACAAAAATGATCAATTAATAATTACAGCTCTTCTTCAGACAACATCTTCTGGTAATTATCAAAATCCTTATGAGGATGGATTTTTGATAAAAAAAAATGCATCTACAAAGTATACAGTGGTGTTAGGAAGGTATTTGGGAATGTATTTTAAGAACCAAAATTTTCTTGAAGCGTGTATTGGATATGTGAGTGGGTGTTCTTTTATAAGAGGGGGAGAGGACGCTCTGGAAATTTATGAAAAGAAAAAAATATATTAAGGTCATTATAATAAAAAGTGGCTAAAAATTAACAACTAAAAATATAAATTTTATATGCTATAGATATGGACATAAAATATTATTTAGACAATTCTCTAGGTTATTTTAACCCTTAACACATAATCTTAACTCTTGATAAATCAATTTTAACATTTACTGTTGTAACAAATTTTTACTATTTCTATTATTCATTATGAACAAAAAATAAGTCTAAATTATAACATAATATTAATTATTCTAAATCAAAATATGGGATCAATATTATAAAATTAAATTCAAATAATTGTTAGAAAATAAATTAAAATTAAACCCACAAAATCAAATGATAATTTTTTTTCATAAAAATTCCTTTTTATTATAAATATGTTTTTATACGAAATTAAATTATAAAATAAATTAAAAAACCATAATAAGATTAAATATATAATTTTTTTGAACTAATTTTACTTTTATTCCACTTTAACACAAAATATAACTTTTTAAATTTATGAAACGTGAAATAGTTTTTAGTTAAAATGAGAATTTCTTACTATTAATCAAAATTTTAACATTTCCAAAATTTATCAGAAATTCATCAAAAGTTAAATTTTACGTGATGAATTTAAAAATGATGTTTACTTTGAAAATTTGAAATTCATTATTTTTTAATAAATATTTATTATAAAACCATATAATTCATAAAAACCAAATTTGGTTAGAAATAAATATGTTTCCTTTTGATTGAAAAATAACCTAATATTCTTATAATGAATATAAGTTTATAAAATATAATTAAATAATATTAATAATAAATTCAAATTATTTATCTTAAAATTAACATGTTTAGAACCTAACTAATACTCTTCATGAATTATAATAGGTTATAATTAAAATGTAATGAATAGTATTCGTAATATTTTAATATAGAGATATATAAGATGATCATTAGGCACAAAAAAAGTTTTTTACATTTGATATCCCACTATGTTTATCACATAGAGTGTCATACATGAAGTCTTTGGTATAAAATCGGTGAACATATCATATTTTTATCCCCACTACTTAGGGTTGGTGAGATACATAGCATGATAACCTTAATACTTTGATATATTCATTATAAAAGTAAAAAAAGTAACTTAGTTAATCAGGGTGTCGTTGGGTATGTTCTTGATCATATCATCAATTTATGTAAAACTAAAATGGGTTTTTTCTCATGTATGATGATTCTACTATATAGACCCCTCTATTCATATAGATCGAGGAGCGTATGGCCACACCTAGATAATATATGTAATGTCCTTATCTACTCGGATAAGGGGCATGTGATGTGCTCATATATGAAGATGAATGAAATGTGAAATATTTATAAACCAGATCAGTTTATACATAAATAATCATTAAGGTATAATTTTATGATTTTGGGTTGATATACTTCATGTCCCATTGTCACTCAAATTATTAGACAAAGGGAAAATATAATAGTTCACACTTGGTTATAATGAAAACTAGAAGAAACATGTATCAAGATGTCAGTGTTTGATTGAGATTATGGTAGATACCATTATATATTGAGTTGTATTGATTATATTCTAGAGTATTCTCATTATTAACTTTTATAGATATTATATTTCATATTTTTTCAATTCTATAAAGTAATGTGGGATCACACGTTGTATTCAACTGAAAGGGAATTTAATTTAACATATAAAGATGATCTAAAAGGGTTTTGTACATAAATAGAAATTATTTTTGGAGGGTTATTCATGGGGTATTACATATGATGCATTATGAGGTGGACTTAATTATATATTTACAAAAAATCATTGATTTTTAAAAGTTTATTGGATATAATTTCACAAGCCATCATATATGATATGATATAAGTTAAAAAGGCTCAAACTAATTTTGGAATTAGTGTAAGTTGGATATTAAAGGGATTATACCCTAAAACCTAGGTTTATATGTATATATATGAAATATAAGTTGTATATGGTGTTTTATGATATACATGAATCAATGAATATGATCTATATGATATAAATTTTTTTCATATATGATTTCGACTATATAATATGATTACAAAGAAATCATTAAAAAATAAAAAGTTATCCTAAGAGTGACCTGATATTTCAGGAAATCATTATTTCAGATTCACTATCTTGTGGTCCTTACAGTGCATACATTCTTTAATTATGAATAGATTAGTTGTATTGCGTATTGTATTTCACTATTTTTGGAGAGTTGAAACACTCTCTTGAGTAGGATATCATTAAAATAAAAATTTTTACTATAAAATATAAAAGGTATAATAAGTATATGATGTATTCATTAACCAAGGTATTAACTCTTGTGATCAGTTTCATGAGTTAGTACACATAATGAACAAGTAGATTCCACAAGATCCATATAATCCCGACTACCATATTATTATAATAAGGATTCTTTTTTGGGTGTGATCAATTGATACTACTAGATCCAATGATCTCACTTTCTTCTTCATTTTCTTTAAGAGATGATGGAAAATCCTAGTATAAGAGACAAATCATTTTCAAGCATTGGACTGATTATGTTTTCATGTGGATACCTATGGAGATTGTATGATTACACCTTCCACTATAGTGATTGAAATAAAGATTAAATAAATCCATTCAAATATGGTTCAATGGAGTCTATTTTGAAAGGTATGTTCTTACAGGTGTTATTAATTCTATGTTTATTGTATGCTTCACTTTTCTATAGTTGGGTTCTCTGGGGATGGGATTTAATCGCATTCATTTCGTACATAAATGTTTTATAGGCCCCTATCAATCAAAAAAATATTATCATATAGAATATCTAAAACACATGTATAATTAATGGAAAGGATAATATAATATCTTAGTGACTCTTAAAAAAAGGTCGTGCCAATATGTGTTACATGAATCATCATGAAGTATAATATAAAAAACTGTGATTGTCAAAACCATGTATATATAAAACCATGAACATATTATATGACACAAAAGATTGAAAATCATAGTAAAATGATCATTATGAATAGAACCATAAAAAACATAGGAGTATCGAATAAAAAATCATAGGATATCATAAATATAAGTCAATTCTAACTACCATGATAATATTTAAAATATGGGATGGAACCATTACCAAATTATCCGACATAATTCTCAATTAACACCTAATAATTACCCCATACATGGGAAGTATATAAAATTATTTTCCAATCAACATCATTATAATACCGATATGTGTTCCATATAAAAATTAATACTAATTATAAAATATATCATGACTAACCTCAGAAAAAAAAATCAACATTAAAATATTTTCATAAGATATATAAATCATATGTAGATAGAGTGAGGATAATTATAAGAATGTAAATAGATAAATAATTAGATAAATATAGCATAATGGATTTTTAAAAGGTTTAATATAAAATTGTATTGATATTGTTGAAAAATAATTTCAGAGGAAGTGAAAAAATATAAAATACATAAGAAAATAATTCCTTGGTTTTTACAAAAATTAAGATATATTAATAAAAATAGTGGATTGAAAACCATTCTCATGAAATTATATAAAAATAATAATATTAAGATAAGAAAATTATTGTTTATTAATGAAAAATGGTTAAAATATATAAAAGTAATAGTTTTATTAAAGATTAATCATGAGTATAAATAGAAAAAAATATAAGAAAATTTTAAAGAGTTGTTTTTATAATTTACTTAATACATTGAATATATATGAGTGAATAATAATGTATTGTAAATTAAAGAGAAATAATTGAGATATGTAATAGAATGTGTGATCGAAAGAGTGACTAGTATGTGTGCTCCTTTTATATTAACTCATGAATTTCTTGAAAAATATATAATCCCTTGTATAATCATGCTTTGATTATTCTTTATCTATTTAATAAACATTAATTAATTAATTTATTATAATATTAATAATTAATATCCATTAATTAACTATTTTTTTAAAATTCATATTCTCTATTTTCATTAAATTTTAATCATCCAAAATACTCTATAAAATCTTTGGTACATAGGTCTTGATCGTTATTTCTTGTTAACGAGTTTTACATCACCACAATAATATAATTAAATAAATAAAAATGGTATAATGATTTATGGATTCTTATGTTCAATATATGCTATGTATGATTATGTTTTTCTAAATAAGCACTCAATCATTAAATCTTTAATGTCATTTTTGTAAACATATGTGTTGGTTTTTAACAATAATTTTTTAATTTTTTATTACCATTAAATAATTATAAAGACATAAATTTATTAATGAATCTATTCATAGCCATTATTTGGTCTTATTCACCAATCATGTTGATAATTGTTATTAGAAATTGGATTCATTTATATTTGACGTCAAACCATCCCAAACCTGATAATGTTAAATGGGGAAATACACATATTATTTGATTATAATACCTTTTTCTAGAATTGTAATATAATTATTATTATATAATTACAGTGAATAATTATGTTTAATAATAGTGGGTAATATAGGATTAGGGGATCTTTTTTACTTATAATACATTGAAATATATTAAGAATCACTATCAGAGCTAGGTGTTGAGATGACATGTGATTCTGAGGCCTAGTGATCCTGAAATTAATTTTATAAAAATAGTAAATATAAATTATTTCGCAAATGCACAATTTTTCATAAATAATGGAATATATTCTGAATGATTCCCTAGTTAGAATATATATTACCACTATTGAATTTAGAGTGAAGTATTTACCCTAGGTGTGGCCTAATATTGGTCAGTGCAAGATGTTTGGATGAGGCAGCCATTGGGGGGTATGTTAAGTGAATTAATTTATAATTATTTAATTTAATAAATTTACTACCCAAGACCATTTTTTTGGTATTAGTAGTATGTTATGGAAAATCACCATGGTTAGTTTCCTAATCCTAGGATCATTGAGAGGAAATTTTATTTCTCTTCATTGGTGGATCAAGATCTGATGACTACCAGTGACTGGATCGAGATGGATTGAAAAAAAATGATCACAACGAATCTTCCCCATAATTGTTGAATGCATTATTCTCCAAAAACTGATCCAATATTGTTGTTGGTATCATTAATTCTTATTTTTTTCTAGATTTTTATAAAATATTTATAATCATTTATTTTAATATTCTTTTTATTTTTTTCATCCATCTCATGAGCCCAATTGATGAATAATTTATTTATTCTTCTTTTATATTTCAATTTCATAGTTTCATACAAATTATCCTATTTTATTAAATTATTATTAATGAATGACTGGCCAATGATTGCTACACATTCATTACAATTATTTTCATCCATCGTTCTTTTCCTTCTTCACCATTGGCTTATGGGGCCACGGTTCGACATTGCCATGTGGTTCCAAGTGCGATCGGACACCCATGTTCATGGTAGTTGGGAGAAAAAATATTGGTATATAAACTCAAGGATGTACCATGGTTCATCATAGGATACATGTTATTATTTATATGGATATGAGATTTAGTACCAATAAGAGGAATTTGAGAGGTGTTACAGCCTTGTTCGTGCATTTTGGATTCTTAGTTTCAATTAACCAAATCCAGAAAAATGATTTTTAGTGATGGTTCCTTAATTTTTTGTGGATTTCATGTGCTCAATGGGTAGATTTAGTTATGGAAGAGATAGATATATAATCTCTATGTATAATCATTCATTCTGTGAAAATCCTGACTACACAAGGTGTATTGGGATGAACATGTGTCATGTATTTTCTTAGCTACAATGTACAAGGTTTTTAGATGAAGATAAATATCACATATCATGTAGAACACCCACATTCCATGTGATTTGGTGTAAGTGTCCCATCATGTACTCTAGTAGTACATGGTAATGGACACATCCATACACACAGACATAGACAGGTACATGGGAATGACCTAAAGGACCCAAGCATGTCCAGTAGAGCATGGGTACCCCCCAAGCTGCCAACAACACTGTGTGATAGCACTACCCACCATGTGACTACACTACCATAATTTGATGCTAAATGGATAGCTAATATATTGGTTTGAAAGGACACAATCATGAGATAGGTGATTTCACAAGTCATGTGACACCCCTTACCCACAATGTACTTCTTCCTTAAACATATAACTATTGTATCCTCTATGTTTTGACTCTGATTTTGGTGGTTTAGTATCCTATATTGAGTGGTTTTCATGTATAATGTGACGGTTCCATTCATATTGGATTTCATGATATTTTATGATATGTATTAAGTATAAAAATTATTTAGGTGGAACTCGATTACGGTAGTGATCAGGTGAGAAAATTAGAGAGAGGTCAGTGTTTCCAATCCCCCATACACCACAACCTACTGAGTGGAACACCCATATAGATAGGGGTGTAGGTCCTCTACCTAGAGTGTTATTCCCTTTATGAACTAGGGTGTGGTTTCTCTACCTAAAAATTGGTACTCGCTTATGGACATGAGTGTGGGTCCTCCACCTATAGATTGGTGCACCCTCAACGAACTAGGGAATTTATCCTCTACATATTGAGTGGTACCCCCTTACGAGCTGAGGTGTGGGTCCTCTACCAACTATGTGGTAACCCCATTATGGACTTGGTCATTGGTCGTCTACCTACTGAGTGATAACCCATAATATACTTGGGCTTGAGTTCAATTATGGTTGGTTGTTTCATCCTCAACTATTCATCACAAAGGTGAGGTGTGTGTCCTCCAAATTATTACTTCTTCAAATAGACACATGAGATGATGGGAATAAATGATGGTCCTTTGGAACTATTGGGAGATTCCTTCCAAAGCTAGGATATGATATGGATGTCCCCTTCTTCTCATTATTGGGTTTATTATCTATTAAGAAATATATATCGATGTTTTTTTCATCATCTGTCCCTTTATTTGGGATGAGCTGAATAATTTTATCTTGTCTTATATTTCTCCCATTCATCACTCGTGCATGGGAGTTTCCCATACATGTCATTTATTATGTAGATGAAATATAGGTCAGTAATGATTTTCAAAGATTATATACATACTAAAGTGCATTTTCAGTGTATGTTGTTCGAGGCATGGAAATATGGATCCAATATCTCTCATCATTTTTAATAGTTATTTTTATTTTGGGACATCTTTTCTGGTTGGGTGTTTATTTTCCCAATTTACTTTTCATATTTCACTATAGCACTCTTTGTATTTCATAAAGGTTATTAAATGCATGGTTTATACTCTAGATGTTAATATATTTTATTATTATTCCTCTCCATTTATGTATATATATATGGTTGGGTTTTGTGTATAGTTACATTAGGAAAAGACCTAGCCTTTTAGTTATTTCTTTCAGCACTTGTCGCATTCCCCTGGAATATAGATCTTGGCTTCAGGTAGTTGTGTATTTTTCTTCCACCAACTAGGAATTCCATGGGGGTAGGGTCATGAATCCATGTTATAAAAGGCGGTTCAACCTCATAAAAGTGTTTAATTTTCTATCCCATTATGATGTTTGGTTTAAAATTTAGGGAAGTGGTATCAATGTTTCTTGAGTATGCCTTTCATTCCAGAAAGACCAATGTTTTTGAGGTGACCAATGCATCCATTCACCAGGATCCTGACTACCTTTTATTCAACACAGTATACCAACACACAACTTTTAGGGTAAATTGGTTCATGAATCATATATGATTGATTCCTCTAACTATCCTTATTTAGTTATCTCCCAATATAAATATATATATATATATGCTCCTCTAACCATGGAAAATCTTGATAAATGTTTAGGATGCCTCTATGAAGACAACCAACTAGTTTACCGATTCAGGATGTTGATAAAGATTCGCTGACTGATGAGGCCTTAGTTCAAGGGACATGTCATGATATAATTCTTTCAGTTGGTTGGGTAACAATAACCCTTCCCGTCGAGCATTATGTTACACCAACAGAGATGAATGAGCATGCATGCATTCTTATATTACTCTATGAGTTCTATTTCTAGAGGCCATTGAGGTTCTAGAGTGAGCATGATCCCTAGGTATAATAGGATTTGATATAGTTTGCGATATGATTTTTAAGGCCTTTTCATACCCTAAAAAATCATATGGTTTCAATAGAATCAATTATTTTCCATAGAGTAGCTAGGAGTTGGTGGAGATTTTTCACATAGACACATGATGAGTTATCACTATCATGGTATGACTTCTGATAGTTATTTAATGATGATTAATACCCCTATTTATTGTATTTAGTTTATATTCTAGAGTTTTTAGAGTTGTAACACGGAGATAAGTAAGATTATAAGTACATTGTGAGGTTCATTTAATTTATATGATACTGCCTCGACATGAGTTAGGATGGTTTCTTCTAGTTGAAAAAGTTTGAGCAAGGTCTCCACTGAGGCATTTTTTTCAGTGTGGTACCACTATGAATTCCAACATATGCTATATTTGAATTGTGGTTGATTGTGATGGATATATTATTATATAAGGTATTCTGTGCATCTTGTGATTTCCTTTGAAGTCGTGGGGATGATTCCTCTATAGCAGCTAAAGGTTCTAGGTGGTTGGTTCTTGGCATAGGAGATCTCCCCACAAATAGAATTAGGCACATGGAAATGTGGTACCGGGACTGTGTAGAGGTCCAAGGCATCCTATAGAGGGTAGATACTATTAATGTGATGGGAGAGGACACATGGAAGTGATTTCTTGAACTGACACACTAAGGAGGGTTGGAAGATTGTGAATAGACCACCATGGGAGAGGTAGAACCATGATCATGGTTCTACTAGGTGTGGCCTCGATGGCACCTAGGGAGGTAGAGATGGTTTAGGATTAGGTGTATCGTCTGGAGGAGGATATATTATTGGTGGATGATGTTATGGGCTAATTCCACCACCACCACGAGGAGACCAATAGCAGTCTCAAGGAGACGGTAGTCAGGGTCATGGGTAGATGCGGGCTATAGAGGCTTATGATTGGGTAGCTCGTGAGTTTATTAGAGGTAAGATATATGTTAGTTTTACTATTAATTCATTACTTGTAGACATAGGTGTAATTAATTCATTTATATCTATACAAATGGTGTGACATATGGAGATACCATTATAGACTTTATCACAAAAGCTATGCGTTGAGGTTCCTATAGGGTAAGGTTTTTAAATATCACATATTTACAGAAAGTGTGAGAAATTGGTTGGTGGAGTGATTTTCTCATCTGACCTATTTTTAATCATGATGATACGATATGATTCCATTATGGTTATAGACTGGTTATCTATTCTCCAATCATAGGTCAACTATAATCCTAGGCAAGTCAGATACCTTCAGACAGATGGGACAAGATTCTCTATTATGGGTGAGGGAGATCTCATGGTAGATCAAGTGGGTCTTTTGAGAATTAAGATACAACACATCACCCATTATTTTGATATTTTATCCTTTCTCACAATGGGATCATTAGGAATCTATTTTTCTTCAGTCGTGGATAATTATATGGTAGTCTTCTCCAATTATGTTATAGGGATTCATGTAAGGTGAGAGAAGGATTCTGTTAGGGCCAATAGGGGACTATATACCCTGAGAGGGGGGGTGAATCAGGGTATGGATATTCTTTTCACACTTCTTCCTGCCCCACTGGATCTTGACCTCTTTATTACAAGGGCCACTTTGTTTGCACTTGTGTGGTTATTATGATCACCTATTTTCTTCTTTGCCTGATGATGATGCTTCAAATGCAATGCAGGGAAGTAAGCATGCAGACACAAATATTTTTACTTGGTTCACCCTCACTGGGCAACGTCCAAGGAGCATACGCCGACAAGTTGTCATGCGTACCAAATCCCACTAATCATCATAATATGTGGATACAAAATTCGGGATAGAGAAGTTCTATTCCCAGACTCACTGCCTTCACAAGGTTTAGGGTCAGCTCACTGCTTTCCCAAGGGTCACTCCTTATTTCTCTCTCTCTAGCTCACTTCCGGTGGAGATGACCGCCTTCTTCCTCTTCCTAAGATCCCTGCTCTAGAAGGGAATCCATTCACAATTTATAGACCTATAGGTATCTTCATTTTCATGAAATAATGCATCTTCAACTATTGATAGATTCTCTGTTGAAGTCCAACATTCATCCACTAATGAATACCTCTTTGCCTCTGAACACTGGACAACTCTTTTTGGAAACACCTTCGCAAAGCACCCTACTTCGCGAAGCTCCCAATTTCGTGAAGCTCAAACAAGCCTTCGTGAAGCTCCTTCCTTTTCGTGAAGCTCTATCGTGAAGCACTCTCACGATGCACTGACATTCGCAATGCTTAGGCCGTCACGGAGCTCATGCCTCTCCGCGAAGCTCACTGAGCCAATGCAGGGCACATGCCTTTCGCGGAGTTAGAATAGCCGCCGCGAAGCTCCCCTTTCGTGAAGCACACTGCCTTCGCGAACCACCTCTACGAACTGAGAGAAATTGATTTTCTCTGAAAATTCTCTCTACTTATATCGAGGGGGTCGGCCTCTATTTATAGGCGATTCCACCGACCCTCGTCCCTTCCGCGCGAAGTCAACACCACATCATCTCAAATCGCGAATCTCCAAAGTTTCCGCCGGAATTCTGTCCAAATCGTGAAGCACCACGGCAATTTGCCATTCGAGAAGCTTGACGTAGTCATGAAGAATCACCATCAACAGACCTTCATGACTTCGCCACGAAGCTCCCTCGCGAAGCCCTTCTCCGCTGCAATGCGCTTCAGCCTCTGCTGTTCGCGAAGCTTGACGTAATCGCGAAGAGTCACCGCCTCCATTCTTCTGGTCTTCGCGATTTCCAGACCATGAATCCTATCTTCGCGAAATTCATGCCTTTGCCATATTAAATTATGATCTTCATGGAAATCCACTTTTCACGATGCTCACCAAACTCCAAATTTTGGACCCCAAAAAATTTGGCAAACAATGGGAAATGGCGCCACCTTGTACTGCTCTTTTGTACCGCCTTCAGATCGTCATTTCCTTTGTCATCATTCTTTGTCAACAAGGATTGTCAATAAATTCTTGGGAACTCGACAAATATCCATAGAAACCTGCTTTGTCAACAAACACAACCAACCCAAAAATACTTCAATGTTACATTGAGGGATTTTTGCCCAACAGATTCTGGTATCAACATGCACCATAGTACTAAAGTGATATGTTCTATGGTATATTAGATGTCCCATATTGATAATTTGGGATAAGGGTGTGGTTGAAGGACCTTTTAAGGAAGGTTTTAAACAGACCTCATGTGTCCCCCTAGGTACCTCCATTTTTTTTAAAATTGGAGATTGGGAGCTTACATATTTTTATTGATTATTGACACCTAATCCCAGAAAATATAAATAAACAGAAAACATTTCAGATGATTTATGACATCTTTGATCATTTCTGAGGTGCGATGTGGTTCTTGAAGTTCAATCCTTGGACTGTCTATAACCGATTGAGATTTCATGATGTTGATATTCCTAAAATAGATCTAAAGACACTATGATTTCTTGGGGATTTTTTTAATGTGAGAAAGTCCCCACATTGTTAACGTTTATGATGAACTATATCTTCCATCAATACATGGACCAATATTTGAGTTTTTTCATTGATAACATACTCATCTACTATATGTTATAGGAGGATTATGAATATAACTTGAATATAGTCCTTAGCATTCTTTGGGTGCACTAATTTTATGGTAATCTCTAAAAGTGCCAGTTTTGGATCCATTAGTTTCACATTCTTGGGCATGTGTTTTTTAGCATGGATTAGCTATGGACCTGGTGAAGATTGATTTAGTGCTTTCTCCAGAACCACCCAAGTGTGTGTTTGTAGTGTGGAGTTTTATTTCATATAGGTGTAATACAAGTGGTTTATAGTAGACTTCTTCATGTTTACATACCCGTTAACTAATCTGATATGGAAAGGTCATCTGATTACCAAGATTGAATAGTGTAAAAGGGCCTTTAAAGAGTTGAGTCTGAGGTTAATGTGTACTCCAATATTCAGACTACAAAAGGATGGTCTAGAGTATGTGTTATATTTTTCTTCCTCTAAAGCTGGGATCGGCAGTGTGATGATGAATAGGTAGGTAGTGATCATATATGGGTTGAGGCAATTGAGACCCCATGAAAATTACTACATGGCCCACGACCTAGAGAAAAAAATGGTGGTATTTTCTCTGAGTATGTAGGGGAGTACACCATCATTTTCACCTCATAGCAACACCAGAAGACATTGTCAAACAGAGAATAATGCCACCATCGAGAGACACCATCTAATTATGTATAGATAATACATCATCATCATTGTCATGGCTATAGGATCATTTACATCGACTTCATCCATTCCATAGAAAACTCCTAGAGAAATGACCAGAACAAAACACTGAGAAAACAACATCAACAACCAACATGAGTACAAAAAACAATAAATAAAAGATGAAGAAAGCATGAAAAAAACCAAATAGAGATTTGGGATTGAAAACCTAGGGAGAAACCTGAATGAAATGAAATAATGAAGGAAATCCAGTACCAGAGGGAACCAGAACAAGAAAACAGAAAGCTGGAAAAAATCCAAAGATGACATGGGATTGAAACCCTAGGAAGAAGGTCCAACTCTAGTAACACCTGGAGAGATTTCGTCCACCAAACTGTTATCCCAAACCCTTCGTGTATCATGTGATCCATGAATGAAAAAGATAGGATATAAGGAACTGGATATCATAGTGAAAAGAGGAGGAAGAAAAGAAAACTAGAGAACCATCATAGACCTTGGAGAGTCAATTGAGAGATATATAAAAACTGAGAGACAACAATGTTAAAGAAGCATCAATGTCGGATAAAGCTAAGAAAAGAATTGTGGAGAAAACATAATTTCCAGAGAAATTTGAATCCCTAAGAGACATGATGAGGGATCAGGAGCAGCTTGATGAGTGAGGCAACATGCCCTCACCAGATATCCTTTAATACTATGACTTTAAGATATTCTATAATCATGGGAAGGGAAGCATCATTGGATATTTCCTCACTAATATGTCTTTTTCATGTTTGGAGGATGAGGTGTTTGAGCATTTGGAATCCCTGTAAATTAACCTGTCGGAGGAAAGAGGTGGAGATTATCATTAGTATATGGTGTTGAATCCCTTACTTCTCCTATGTGTGAGAGAGCCTCAGTTGGAATAAATTTACTGTGATGTCCTATGTGTCTAAATATCCTCAATAGATTCACTCTATGTATTCATTGAAGGAGTTGATCAGGTTATCGTTTTACAGGGATGGATATCATTTCCAATTGTGATGTGAGAGGATGTGATGATGGAGTATCACACTTCATATTTATTATAAATCCTGGTGTAGTGAATATATAAAGGGACTTTAATAACAGTTTTGGTGGGTTGTCATGAGGTGTAGTATGGATAAGTTTATCTCTCAGGGTCTCACATGTTTGCAGGTAAAGGATGAAAACTAGATTCTAACTGGCTAGCTGCATCCTCTGGAGATCCTAGAGTGGATAAGAGATGGAATATCCATCGACATTGTGACAAATCTTCTATGTATAGTGAGAATCTAGGATTCCATCTATGTTATAGTTTACCAAGTTATGAAGTAGGCGCACATCTTTGATATCAGGGAGTATAGTTAAATGTAGAGTTTGAGGTAGTTGTATTCATGGGATATCGCATTCCTTTATGATTTTCCATTGAAAATATTCTCAGAATATTATTTTCATTTCACATCACGATTTTAGAGATGATTTCAAGAGGAATTCGAGACCCAAATGAGGATGAGTACAACTTTTCACCCACAAATTAATGGGAAGATTGAGTGAACTATCTTGGTCTTGTAGGATACGTTGAGGTATTGCATGTTAAGATTAATCTAGAGCTTGAAGGATGGATTACCTTTGGAATAATTTACTTTTAGAAATAGTTATCTCTCTATTATCTACATAGAACCTTTCAAGGACATATACGAGATACCATGCAGGTCACCCTTATATTTTAATGAGATGGGTGAAGAATCTCTTGTTGGGATATAGATGGTGAAAGAAATGATAAAGAAGTTCCATGGGATCCATGAGTTGATGGGGGAAACCCAGAACATGAATAATTCTTATATATATCAACATCATAATCCCTTGGAGTTCGAGAAGGGAGACCATGTTTTCCTGATTGTCTCCCAATAATCTGGTTATTGAGATTTAGTATAGGATACATGTTATCCCAAAGGTTAATTAAGATGCTGGAGATCCTGTATAGGTTGGGTGAGGTTTTTTACTACCCAACACTACCCCCATAGTTATTTTAGGTGCATGATGCCTTCCATGTGTCATTGATGATGAGATACATGCATGATCCAACACATTTTATAGACTAGGGTGAGTCTGACATTGATGATAGATACACCTTTAAAGAGTAACTAGTTTCGATCAATGATTGACAAGAGGGTAACCTGTGTGGATGGAAAATTCCCTTGGATTGTTTGTTTTGGAATAATGGGATTAGAGAGGAGACCTCCTGGGAGTGATAGATCCATATTTGGAATCATTATCACCATAATTTTTTTATTTTGTGTTTCATAGGGAAGGAAATATTAGAAGGAATAATTTAGAGACTCAATTTTTTCATTGTATGAGATTAAGATATATTAAGAAATATTTTTTAAGATAGGTGATGGGAGGGTGAACAATTTTCTGTCCTGTTGATCTTAGAATTAATTTTATAAAAATATTAAATATACTTTATATTACACATGAACAGTTTTTCATAAAAAATTTAATATATCATGAATGGAGTTCTAGAAGAGTTTTTAGAGACCACGATTTAATTCTAAGTTCATGGTTTACACTATTTGCAACCTAAAGTTGGTTAGCTCTAGACCTTTGGATGAGGCATCCATTGGTAGGTACATAAAGTGAATTAATTAATTAATTTAATTCATTTAATTAAGAAAAACATTTTCCTTCTATATGCATCCTTATATAGATAATTTCTAGGTTTATCCATCTAACCCTAGAATTTTTTAGAGGATATTCCATTGCTCCTCGTTAGATAATCAAGATTGGATGATTACTGACGACCGAATCAAGGTGGTTTTATTAATAGTGAATTAACTAGATCTTACCCATCACGAGAGAATGCGTTATTCAACAAATAATAATAAAATATTAAGGTAGGTCTCATAAATTTTGGTTTTCAAACCCTTTTAAATAAATATTTAAGCAATGGATTTTAATATTTTTTTATTCTTTTTTTTCTCACCCATCGCATGATCCCCATTGATAAATAATTTGATTATTCCATTTTAATGTTTTATACCATAGATTCACCCTCATTATCCTCTATTTTGATTTTTTTATAAGAAATATTTTCCAATGATTTTTTCATCTTGGTTATCATGCTTTTCTCCCACCATTCTTCGCATACTTCTTTGTTGGGATACAGTGACACAATTCGTCACTACCGAGTGGGTCCAAGCTTGATCAGACTAATATATTCATAGAGGTTGGGAAAAATAAATAATGTGAAGTATATTTATTAATGAATGGATGGTCATTTCTAGATACAATAGATGATTTCTATGGATTTGGGATATAAGATAGATCTATAGCATGCGGAAGGTGCAATAACCTCACACAAGTGTTTTAGATTATGATTTCTAGCCACTAGTGCTTGAAAATTGATTTTCAGTAGTTTTTCATTCATTTTGAGTAGATTACATATGTTTAATGGGTTTATTAGAAAATGTGATAGCTAGATCTAGAAGCTTCAAAGAGAACTGGTCATTTTTTAAAAATCTCAACTATGTGGCATGTACTAAGATGAACACACAATGTGTAGTCCCCAAGCATTAGCGGGAAGGTTTCTTCGGTGAAGATAAATATCACTAACCATATGGGACCCTCACATGCCTAATGATCTATTTCCATAAACTTCACATATACTTCAAGAGTACACATGCACTAACACAACCATACGCATGTATATAGACATGTACACGGTCACAACCTAAAGGACATGGACATGGCCAGGAGAAAACAAGAATGTCCCGGGCGTCCTAGATATACCATATGATAACAATACCCACCATGATATACTATATTGATAAAAAACCATGTTCTAGTGAGGGCATGGGAAGGAGTCCAGGTGAGGTCACATGACTTGTGACAACCCTAACACACCATGTACTTATTTATTATACATATTCCTCTCATATCTGCTTCATTTTAGCTCATATTTTGGATTGTGAATAGCCTATCCTCTATGTTTTTTCAGTTATAAAATGATTTTTTATTTTTTTGTGGGTTTTGATATATTAATTAATATGTTCTAATCATGATTCTCTTTAGGTGGTTCTTGACGATAGAAGTGATGAAGATGGATCATTAGAGAGAGGAAGGGGTTTGAAATCCCCCACACACCTATACCTACTAAGTGGTACGCCCTTAATAACTATGGAATGGGTCCTCTGTCTAATGATTGGAACCCTTATTATAGACATGGGTGTGGGTCCTCTGCCTACTAAGTGGTACCCCCCTTACAGACATAGGCATGGGTTCTATACCTATTGTATGGTACCCCCTTAAGGACTAGGGAATCAGTACCCTACCTACTGAGCGGTACCCCCTGACGCACTAAAGAATGGTTCCTCAACATAGCGATTGTTCCCCCTCGACTTTGTGGCGTATAGGTGAGGTGTGTATCCTCCAAAAAGTTACTTATTCATAGGGACACACAATTTGTTGGGAATCGATGATAATTCTTTTGAATAATTGGAAGACTCTTTCCCGGGTCGGGATATGATATATAGATTGCCTTCCTCTCCAGTCTGGGTTTATTAAATGACCATATATATATACACATGTTATTGGGTTTCATTTATCTTTTGATTAGGGATAATTTGACTACTTCTATAATATCTTACATTCCCCCCCCCCTTAGGTTTTTGGTGCATCCTATTGGGTATGTATATACTCACCCCTATATGGTATTTTCCTTCAAGTGTCATGTATTATGCAAATGAAGAATATGTCAGTAGTGATTTTAGAGTAATATAGGGATACTCATGTTAATTTTACCATGTATGGTTGTTGAGGCTTGGAGATATAGAGTGAGCCCTTATGAGCATTCATTCTCTAGTTATTGTCAGGATGGGACATATGTTTTTGTTGTGCTAGTATTTTTTTACTCTAATTTTCATATTTCACTATCAAAATATTTTTATTCCCTAGAGGTTATTACAAGAATAGTTTTTTACTCAAGATATTAAAATCGTTTATTATTATTCATTCTCAGTTTAAAATGATGATTATTGGGTGTGTGAATACAAGTACTTTAGAGAAAGGCCTCTAATTTTAGTTATGGTAATCGATGCTTGTTTCCTGCCCTTGTCCTCTAGAGTTGACCTTGGAATAGTAATGGCTCCATAATTTCCCATATAGCTAGGCCCCATGGGGGGTCAATTCATGGAAATAAGATAAGGGAATTATATTAATAAAATTGTATTACTTTCATTGATGTTTAAGAACATCCTTTATGCACTTTCATAGTTTTGAATCCCTTGGGACTTTTTATTGAAACAAAACATAAAAAAATTGTCTAAATAGTGTATGGAGTGAAATTTTCTAATATTAATCATAAAAAAACAAACAGGAGATTTGGTTTATAATAGTTGTGGGAATAAACCAATTATAAATTGAATTTGAGTGGCACTTTTGAAAATAAATATTCCTAAATGGATAAGGAATGCAATTCTATATGGAAAGTGACTCAAAAGTGAAAAAAATAATGATGATGAATTTCTCATCAAAAAAATTCTCAATAAAAGTTTTAATTATAGTTAATAATCTTATAAATCATTTTTATAATATATATCATATTTATCATATTTACTGGAGTATTTTAACTATTCACCATGGTAACTTATTTTTCACTAAAGAATATACTTTCATTTATAATGAATTTAGAAAACTGATTATTAATATAGAATAAATTTTATGAAATTAAAATAATAAATATTATATATTTAACTTTTCAAGAAAAATTTATAATATGTAGATAAAAAAATTTGAGTTAAAACTATGGAAACTCGTGTTCTTATTACACAATAAATCAGGATTTATTACATAAGTGTACAAATAATATAAATGAGAAGATTTATAAGTCTACTGTATTTGGGAATTAGAATGTTATACACCATCTTAAAAAATAGGTTACATATACATTTTTGAAAACATACTTAACATGCTCATATTATTCCCACTTTCTTAAAACTGCATGGGGTAACCTAGGGACATACATAAGAATCTGGTGAGATATAAAGCCTAGTAATGGAATAATAATAAAACAATAACATGAATAAGGTATTACATATTAGACAATAGGAATTTATATGGGACATAAAAGGGGATAGAATCACAAACAAGAACAATGAGGCTTGATATAGAATGCTAACATAAAAGAAACATGGGAATGTGGAAACGACATTAAACATGTCATCATAAACATAATTCAAGGATATACACTAAGAAACCATAAAATAATGTTCTTATTATAACCTCCCATATTACATACATGGAATATCATGACACAAAATCATTACCCAATCCATTGGATAACTCTCTAGGCACACCCATCATTATCATATCATGTACACGCATCAATGTGCCACATAAATCATATTACATAAGAACATATTTCATCATATTTAATTCTATGATCAAGTAATGTGGAATAAAGACATGTAATTCTATAATAAAATAATTACTGCTATGATTAGGTGAATATACTAGATTTTAAATAGTTATGGTATTCACAACAAAAATTATTTGCATGGAAAAAAACCACATTGAAATTTTGACAGCATAATGACAGAACATAAGGGTTCATAAAATGGTTTCATGAGACTGAAATGGGTCTCGAATCAATTTTTAACCAAATGAAAAGTAATTAGTCTGTATAAAACTATATCCTAAAATTAGAAATTGTAAATAAAATGGCTTAAAATGAAGAATATTCATGAATAAAGAGGAGAATGAAAGGATCCCATACAAAATTTCAACATAGTAATGGCTAAGGTAAATTATATAATTAGAAAGGATAAATGATATATAATTATTGGGAAATCAATTGGAAAGTAGGTGTATCTTTATAAAGTCATGAAAATGTAACCAATTAAGATTCAAAAGTCCTGATACAAAGAAGGCTCTTATATTTAAAGGAAGAGAGAGAGGTTCATTACCATGACGGGGTGATTCCAAAAGCATGATAAGAGCTTCTTGAGATCTTGATGGTACCTTGGGAGGACTCTAGAGAGATAACAGTTGACTACGGACATGATAAATGTTTTATAGTGGATAAGAATGAGATATTGGGTGTTTTTATATAGGAAAATATATGGGAGTTCATTATTGTTTTTCAAAATTTGGTTTCATATTGTAATATTTTGTATTTTCCAAGTATTTTTTAGATATTATATGGATTATTCTCAAGACTAGGGGATTAGACGGTGTGCGATTTTGAGGCTCGATGTGCCCAGAAAAAATGTTTGAGAAATATTAAAATATTTAGTAGCACGCATGTTTGGTTTTCTTGAAAAATGGAGTAACCAATGAACAGCTTCCCAAATCTATGATATGAGGTCATCGTTGAGTTCAGAATATCAACTTTTACCTAGTCATGTCCTATCATTGGTTGATGTGGGTTGTTTTTGAAAAACATGTCATGGGCCTAAAATAAATAAAATAATTTTAATTCATTATTTTGATGCAACAATTTTTTTCATTAAAGGTATCCTTATATTATAAATTTAGGGTTAGCTGATTAAGCCAAGAACTTTTAGAGGAATGTTGAAGAGAGCTCTGTTAATCCTTTACGAAGAATGAAAAATGGATTGGGGATCGATGATCGATGCACATTGATTTTGAATGATCTCATCGAAGAATACAATGTAACTTCATTATCTATTAGTAATCGATCCAAATCAAGGTAGGGTGTGTAATTTAATAGTTTCCTTCATGTTATTTATTTCTAAAATTATTGTGAATCAATCTATGACCAAATTGAATCATGGGTTGTGTGTAATGTGATATAATATTTATTCCATAGGATTTACTTGATCTGGATCTCTAATAAAAAATCCCACAACCTTGATCATTGGAAAAAGAACACTTGTAAAATGATGATAAACCATTTATCATGTGCCTTTGTCCCTCTTTACTTGCGTTCTTTGCTGGTTGGATCCCTGTGGTCCATGATCGACATTTCTAAGTCGTTCTAAACTCAATCGTACCCCCAAAGTTGATGAAAATCAAAAACTGAGGCTGGATCAGTGTAGATTAGGA
This sequence comes from Viscum album, assembly GCA_963277665.1. Lineage (NCBI taxonomy): Eukaryota > Viridiplantae > Streptophyta > Magnoliopsida > Santalales > Viscaceae > Viscum > Viscum album. Next base: position 182,703,383 of record OY728120.1, read on the forward strand.
CCCACGAAGCTTGGATCTATGAAATTTTTTTCTTTTGGGAATCGAAGAAGGCATGGAGGTTTGTGGATGGGACCATTGATATACTAGATTGGCAGACTGTAGTTGGCGGAAGCGCGCATCCATAGTTTTCATGTAGGCGGCAAAGTCACATGCGGCTGGGATCGGCAGTGGTGGATGTTGGGTGCAACCAAGATCAGTGGATTTAGATTTGGGGTGTGTCCAATATCTGCAATGATAGACATGGGGGAGGTGGTGGAAAACAAGGGAGAAATGTAAAATATAGAGCGGTTTGTCCTAGGGGGGGCACGTGAGAGCGGTTCGGGCCAGGTTGGTGGGCCAGGCTAGATTTTTGGGCCCGGTAGGATGAGATTAACCTAGGTCGGATCTTGGGAAACCAAGGTGGAGCCCTATTCGGGTCGACTCTGGAGATTGAGTTCTGTGTTCGGTCCACATGTGGACAGTCAGTGTGGAAGGTGGGCTAACCATAACAGTCGGTCCCCAGGCCCGAGGGACTCTGCGGGAAGCTTCTCTAGTGTCAGGTTCAAATCAATAGTGCTTGAGGCTCATGTTTTCCATGTTTGAACCATTATATGTGGGGTCTGTTCCCTCGGTCCTTTACTCGATGGTACAGTGTGACATTACATCCTCATCAATAGACTGTAATCTCTAATAAAGGCTGAGACTCAGATATAGTTGTGGTGTACCTCCATGATACTCGAGTGCGCTCCTCTATCATTACTACTGAAGTTTTTAAAATCAGTGTGACCTCCTTGAGTAGGTTTTTTATTCTAAATATGGGAGGCTGCATTATTAGGGTTTTTGGAATCGTTTTCATACGATCCCCTAGGTAGCATATTGGTCCATATTGGTTTTGATGTGTCCCCCAAAAGTTCTATGAATGCCCCCCTCTATGTGTATCATAGTCTTCTCAAACTAGTGTGATATTTTCATGCAGGGCCAAAATTATCTATACCTCTTCTTTCAGAGTATTCGAAAATGTCATGGATCATGGAGTGGGATCTCCTAGAATGATAATTTCATCTAATAGAATACAGTGTCTCGCGGTTGGTTATGTCTTTCTAATGGCATGGAGTCTCTCCTAAGTACATCTGGGTTTTCATTTCTTCTTGTATATACTTTATAGTTTCACATATTATATTGACCTAACTATACATGGTTCTTTGTGTATATTATTTTTGAGGTGTCCTACTAAGCATTGTTATACTCACCCCTACACAGGATTCACCAACATGTGACGTTTCTTATGTCGACAGACGCCCTTGCTATGGTTTTCACATAGGTTCTGGAGCGGGCAGAGCATAACTAGAAATATAAAGACCAAGGTGTTTATTGAGAGAATACCTTTGACATAGTCCACTCCCTTGGTGTAGGTTATACTTGTACAGTTTCAATTAGACTTATGTTATAGACTCTTTGTGATGGTATTTTTTCAACCTATTTAATTTTCCTTTACTTACTGTTCTACTATGTTTATGGGATCTTAGTTGTATGCATGCATTCTATCAGTTGATTTAAATTTCATCATTGTGTGGCTTGGATATGTGTGCATGTGTATAATTAATTTAGGCTAATTCCACCCATTTGTGGGAAATTCCTACTCTGTACTAGTCACCAACCCATGTCTTATCAGAGGTGGGATAGGGATAGTCACGACATGGGACCCTCTAGGATGGGTTGTGAATGATTCGTATCATAGTAGGGTCATTTCTACTTTAGGAATAGAAGTCTATGATATTGGTTTGGGGAAATTGTCTTAACTATTTCAGGTTTGGTTTTCAAGTTAGGTACTCCATTGATGGTGTGGTGACCAATGTATCTATACACTAGGACTTTGAGAACCTTCTTTTCGACTCGAAACATGAAAAAACTAGTTGTAGGAAAAAAAAGGGTACATGCATCATATTGGAATGGATGTTTCTTCCATGTCCTTCTTTTGTCAGCTACCCAGATATACTCTACTGACTATGGTACATCTTATTTTATTTCACGACACCTCCATATGAACATCCTGTCTCGATTCCACTATGTGATCAATATGATGATACTCTTAGTGACAATACATCGGTATAGGGGCCTATACCAGAGATAGAACCTCCCTGTGGTTTACTAGCTATACCACCACCCATCAAGAAGTAGCTACTACCAGCACTACTAGATGAAGATGAATGTAGGATGAGTGCATTGCATGAGCTTTAGAGCCAGTGACCTCCCAAGTTATGGGGTGAGCCAGACCCCTAGATGGGCGAGTACTTCCTAGATGTAGTCACCTATGTTTTATTAATGGGAGGGAGCTTTCCAACTAGATGATAGTACTTACCACGAGTCTTCTTCAGGGCTCTGTGGGTCGATGGTGGAGCTTGGTGACTCAGTCACACAACAAGATAACTCTCTACTGGATAGACTTTGAGTGTCTATTTAGTTAGGAGTTCTATCAGAACATTTTGAGATTAGTATTCATATAGGAGCTTCTGTATTAGTAGTATGGCAGAATGAATGTGATGGTGTAATCATTGAAGTTTTCTAATTTTTCATTATACTCTATGGATATGGTACGAGACCAGTTATTCAAGGATGAGACCTTCAAGAAGAGCTTACACCAGTACATTAGTGAATCAATCAACTCCCTCAGCTTTTCTACAAATGCATTGGTACATGAGTGATCCATGTAAGAGGAAGTTTATATAGAAGATAAGACACCAGTATTGGAAGAAAAAAATGGGCACCTAATAGAGAATACCTCAACAATAGCTAGTCGATGATATTTATAGGGATCAATTCAGTTCAGGTTCTCCAGGAGGAGATCATAGAACATAGGGTCAGTGTTTTAGGGATCCCATGGGGGCTAAAATCATCCAAGGAATAAGAGATGTTTCTCTTGTGATGGTTGGGGGCATTTGGATTCTTATTTCTTGAACTGTCGTACACCTGATCGATACATGGTCAAGGGAATGCCTTGGAAAAGACAAATATAAAATCAGAGTGGTCTTTAGGGTGTCAGAAATGGAATATGGGTTGAAAGAGTTTTAAGAGGTTGTTTAAGAATTGCCTTATTACCACCCCCACCCCTAGGTGGTCCATGTCAGGATCAAGGTGCTCGTGGACATGGGAGAGGCCAATTGTAATCTTTATAGGCTTATGAACTTAAGACTTCAGTGATGATACAAGGTACAATCTATATATTTTATACCTTAGCTATAGTATTGATAGGCATAATTTCTAGTAATTTTTTCTTTCCATTAATCCTGTTCAATACTCAGAGATTCTAGTTGAACCATTGACTCAACCTTTATGCTTGGAGACTCATACTGGATAAGACTTGATGATCACACATAGGTGCCGATAGCGTGACTTGACTCTTGGAGGTTTTAGTTTCAGTTGTGATCTCTTGGTTGAAACATTGAGGCCTTACGATATAATTATTGGTATGGACTCGGTATCCATAGTTCATAATCATATTGACTATTTTAGATGAATATTGTTGTGTATCCATAGTGATGGAAACAATATATTTTTATTATTGAAATGGAAATCTAGGCAGTGTAGGGTGGACTGACACATAGCAGGGTGCAACTGATTACTCATCAGTTTGCTAGACCAACCCTTAGTGCTGTGGATTTTATGTGTCCTCAGTTCCCAATTGTGGTGGTGGAGTATGAGGAAGTCTTTCTTGAATATGTTATTGGGTTACCTCCTCACCATTAGATATAAATCTATATTGATTTACACACAATAATGAAACTGATATCTTCAGTTTCATATTAGATGGATTTCTTAGTACTTCATGAGATGAGGGTGCGGTTGGAGGAAACACAAATGAATGGATTTGTAAGACCTGTTGTTACACCCTGGGCAGCCCTAGTTTTTTTTTACAAGAAAGAATATAGGAGCTTGAGGTTTCTTTTGGATTACCGAAACCTGATCTAAGTGTCCATGAAGAACAAGTATCCACTTCTGAGTATCAATGACCTTTTTTATCATTTAAAATGGGCATTATTGTTCTCAATGATTTACCTTCAATCAAGATATCTCTTGTTTAGATTACAAGATGATGATATACCAAAGATAGAATTTAGATGTTGTTACACTCACTATGAGTGCATGGTGATGTCATTTGGCTTGAAATACTCCCCAAAATCACTCATGGGACTCATGAACTAGTTCTTTAATCCTTACATAAATAGGTTTTGTGTGGTATTCATTAATGAAATCCAAGGGTATTTGATGTTTTTGGAGGATCACATGGTCCACCAAAGGATAGTATTAGAAACTCATTGAGAGAACCATCTCTATGTAAAGTTTACAAAGTGTCAGTTCTAGATTCTATTGGTCCATTTTCAAGGAAACGTCATTTGAGAGGCTGTAGTTGTAGTGGATCTAGCTAAGGTTGATGCAGTTATTTCTTGGGAAACACTCAAGAGTGTTATCTAAGTGATGAGTTTCCTTAGATTGGTAGGGTACTATCAGAGGCTTATACCTGACTTATCTAGAGTGGCAACACCCCTGAAAGCTTTGAATCGAAATGGATAGCCTTTCATGTTAAAAAATGTGTGCTATTGGGATTTTAAGTAGTTAATGCAGATATTGAAAAGACCTCCCATGTTAAGATTTCCAAAGGATGGTGCTGAGTAAGTAGTGTTCTATGATTAATTACGAACTGGGATTAGTTGTTTCCAGATTCATATCCAAGTGTTGATTTCATATGGTTCACTCAAGTTGAGGGAACATGAGTATAACTATATGACTCATGATTTTGAATTATCAATAGTAGTATTTTCATTGAAGATGTGGTGAAACTACCTAATAGACGAGAGGATTATCATCTACTCTGTCCATAAGAGTCTAAAATATATCTTCTCTTAGAAGGATATCCACATTCAGCAGAGGTGATGGATAGAGTTCCTCCATGGTCATGACTTTGAATTTTTCTGTACTCCTAATAAGGGGAACATGGTAGAATATTCTCTCAGTAAGAGATCCAGCTTCCAATTTATGAATGATGCGTCAGATAATTTGTCCTCATTGTAGTTATCATTTGTGGATGGAAAAAGAGAAGCTTACCTCTAGTTGATGGTTGTCACCACTCTACTCTTACAGCAATTCAGTGAGGTATAACATGGGGATACTAATAGTGAGACCCAACATGATCAAATGTCCAGATGGCTTCCTCATGATGGATATTCAAATGGATGGGAGCTCATTGTTATATTTTTAGGATGCACAATGTTATTAGAGATGTTGTAAGAGTATATTTTGAGTGATTTTCATACATCTCCTTTGGTGGTACATCTAGGTGTGGAAAATATGTACTAGGTCCTTCGATGTCTATTTTTTTGGCTAGTGATGAAGAAATAAGATGAAATTTATTTTTCTTGATACCTTACATGTCATATTCTAATGGATGAGGACCAAGTTTCAGTAGGTTTATCTCAACCCCATGAGGTACCTGAATAAAATTGTTATGGGATATAAGTAGAATTCATGATGGGTTTACCACATGCATCCAAGGGATGGGATTCTATATGGGTGATCATTGAATGACTCACGAAGTCATCCCACCTCCTAGCTATCTAAGGGGAGAATTCATTAGAGATATTGGGATGCCTCTATATTAAGGATATAGTTTGACTACATGGATTTCTTTCGATGATTGTTAATGATTGTGATTCCCCCTTTACATCTCTGTTGTAGAAGGTATTAAAGGAGGTGTTTGAGACACATTTATACTTGAGAACAACATTTCACCCGCAAATAGATGACCATACTAAGAGGACCATTCAGGTTCTAAAGGAAATGTTGCGAACTTTCATGTTAAAGTTTGGCTGTAGTTGGGATGATCGCCTACCATTACTGGAGTTTGCATAAAATAATAGTTACTAGTATTTCATCAATATGGAACCATTTGATGTATTTTTCGGGCGACAATTCTTGTAACCATATTACTAGACTGGCCTAAGAGAGTTAGTACTCATGGGACTCAAGTTGGTACAAGATACTATGGAAAAGGGGTAGGTAATCCAGGAGTGAATAAAGACTACATAGATCCATTATAAGTCTTATGTTAATAGGTGATAGTGGCCTTTGGAGTTCGGGGAAGGAGTCCATCTGTTCCATAAGGTTTAACCTTGATGGGGACTAAAGAGGTTTGGTCAAGGCTACAATCTATTTATGAGGTTCATTATTCATTTCCATATACTATGTAGAGTTGGAGAGGTGACATACCACTTGGATCTAACTATGTAGTTAGACTGAGAACATGACGTCTTCCGAATGTCACAACAGAAAAGGTACATGCATGACCCATCACTTGTTATCAATTGTGGTAAGCTGGAAATCGAGTATGGAAAGACCTTTGCTGAGTACCAAATTGAGATGAAGGATCTACTGTAGAGGATAAATCGTGGGTGATCTATTTATTTGGTGTTCGTTTAGTGGCAGCATAAGAATATCCAAGAGATCACATGGGAGGGAGAGAGGCTCAGATTCATGTTCAATATGCCCATCTATTTGGGTATCCCTTGTTTTTTTATTTTTAGGGATTTAAACGCCCAAGGTGGGGAGAAAATAATGTCTCAAATTTTATATGTATTATTTTTAGATATTATATGCATTATCATTGAGATCAGGTGCTGAGACGACATGCAATTATGAGGCTCGGTGTGGTAGGAACAAATGTTTGAAAAATATTAAAATATTTAACAGCACACATGAACGTTTTTCCGAAAAAAAGTGGAATAAAATATAAATGGATGTCCATATCATAAATCTAAGGGTATCATTGAGTTCAGAATAGAAACTTTACCCTATGTGTATCCTAACATAGGTCTGTGCTTATCATTTGTGAGAAACAACCACAAGAGTAAAATGAATAAAATTATTTAATGAAATTATTTTAATTCATTCTATTAATTCAATGAATTGATTATATTTAAATGTACCTTTATTTAGAAATTATAGGGTTATCCACATAACCCTAGAACTTATAGAGGATTTTTGGAGAGAAATATTGGAATTCTTTCTGATGAATGACAATAGATCAAGGATCAATGATCGACGAACATCTATTTTGAATGATCTCATCAAAGAACGCAATGCATCTTCCTTATTCATTATTAATCAATCCAAATTGACACAGGGTGTGTGAATTAATTGTTTTATTCCCCATTCTTTATTTCTATGATGAATTTGAGTCAATATATGAACAGATTGATTCAATGATCATGTTTTTTGCGAGATAATATTTATTCCATGGGATTTAGTTGATCTAAATTTATAACCCAAATCCATTTTTCTTGATCACTATCCAATAATTCATGGACAATGATGAAAAACCATTGATCTTGTTCCTTTATCCCTATTTTATTGAATTCTTCGTCAATTCGATCCCCGTGGTCCCTGCTCGATGTTGTCAGGTGGTTCTGAACTTGATAAAACCCTTGAAATTGAGGAAAATAAAAAATTTAGGCTTGGTCAGTGTAGATCGGAACCCAAGGATCTCAGATCTATGATTTTTTCTTCTTTAAGGCATTCGAGGAGTCATGGTGGTCTGAAGAAAGGATCATCGGTTTGATACAGTGGCGGCACCTAGCGGCGGTTCACATGCGGGTGGTTGAACCATGTGAGGCCTGAATACGCAGTGGCAGGAACATGGCTTGTCCAGGATCGGTGGAAATAGATGCAAGGTGTGCTTAGGATTTGTGGTGGTGGATGTAGGAGTGATGACGGATGTGGAGCAAGCAGGTTCAGGCTGACCGTGTATGTGCGGACCAGGCTAGGTAGGTGGGTTAGGCCAAGTCGGAGGGCTAGGCTAGGTCAGTGGGTCGGGAAAGTTCAGTGGGCAGGGTCCAGCTGGTCAGTTGGTTTGGACAAGATAGACCCAGGTCAGACTCATGTTAGATCTGTGGAAACGGGGGCAGATCCCTATTACGGTCGACCGTGGGGGTCAATCACAGTGACTGGTTGCTACGAGAAGTGTACTGACCATTGTTCTTGGTCCACGGGTAGCCATTCGACATGGTAGTTAGACTGACTATGGTGGTAGGTGGATCGACCACGGTGGTTTGTCCATAGGACCGAGCGATTCAACAGGCAACATCTAAAGTGGAAAGTTCAAATAAAGTGTGATTTAAGATCTTCTTTTTCCTATTGTTGACTAATATAGGTTGAGTACTCTATGATCCTCTACGTAGTGGGTTGAACCATATTGGGTTCTTCTTTCCCTCGATCAGTTCTAGGCAGGACTCCCTCTATTTGTATCATAGTCTTCTTAGACTATTGGGTTCTCATTGGGTAGGGACCAAATGATCTAGACCTCTTCATTGAGTGTCTTCAATGATATCATTGATCATTGAGTGGGATCTCTAAGAACAAGTATTTATTCAAAACAAAATCAAATGGTTAGAGGTTGGTTATGACAGCATGATGGTGTGCAGTCTCTCCTGAGTATATGTGGTTTTTATTTTCTTCTTGTACCTTTTATGTTGTGTTACATCTAGTATAGAGTTTACTATACATGGTGATTCATGTTTATTAGTTTCAGTGTTTCCTAATGATTTTTTTTATACTCACCCATGCATGGTCTTTTCCTGAACATGTTGTGTCTTATGTAGACGGCATCCCTTTTTATGGCTTCAATAGTAGTCTGGGAGCGGGCGGAGCATAGATGGAGCTAGGAAGACCAAGGTGGTTATAGGAAGTGTAACTTTTATGTATTCCATTCACATTGAGTAGGTTAGACTTATATCATTTTAGTTACACTTTTGTTACAAACACTTTATGGTGGCATTGTATTTGTCCATGTTTACCTTTTATTTAATTACAGTTGTACTATGGTTGTGGGATCATAGTTTTATGCATGAATTTTATCAGTTGTTTTACATTTCATCATTGTGTGTCTTAGAGATGTGTGTGTGTGTGTGTGTGTGTGTGTAGGAACATTAGTCTAATGACTTCTATTTGTGGGAAATACCTTCTTGGAGCTAGTAAACAACCCCCGACCTATCAGAGGCGGGCTTGAGGTTGTCACAACATGGTCCCCTCTGGGATGGGTCCTGACACATACTCTATACAAAAAAAAATCACAACCACAAACCATCCAATAGATTTTTACAATGGTTTCTGAAAAAGAGGAATGGTTATAATTATTTTTTAATTACAAGGGCTAAACTAATTAAATTATTACCCTTGGTGTTTTGAAAGTGAGTCATGTTCCTAATGAATTGATTTTAAAACCATAAAAAATAATATAGGTTTTTGAGGACTCATAAAGGATTTATAAAATTAATAAAATCACATAAAAATAACATTATTATAAATGGGTATCATATATTTGGAATTATATACCCTAAATATCATTTATTACAATACTTTTGGATCATTATGATATCATAATACACACCGTATATTTATACAGTATTTATTTTTTACTCGAAAATTAGTCTGTCTATGAAAATTATAGAAATATTAACCATTAGATAATTTTGACACTATTATTCCATAAATAATATCTATTTTATCCAAATATTATCCTATATATGGTTTTTTTTACTTTTAAAATTAGAATAAATAATTATTGAGAAATGATGGGTTTTTACAATAACGGTTTTGGAACCATTATAAAAATTATTTTTGAATTCATAAAATTATATTATTTAATATACTTAATAAATATTATTTAAAACTAAGATTTTATTAAAATATCATTTATTTAAAAAATTTATTAATTTATTAAAAGTAATTTCTTAATTGAAATTACATATAACCCAGAAATACTTTTTTTGTTTTATCAATTCAAAATCCAAAATGTTTACAAAGTAATAATAATAAGATGTAAATATAAAAATTATTATATTAAAAAATACATAATAAAAATTCATATTATTAGGTTCATCACACATATCCATTTATTACACTATAAAACTCCATAAGGCTAAGGTGTATAATGGTGAAATTTTCATGGGGTGGTTTGGTATACATGGTTTGGGTCGTGATCTCGATGACCTTGAACTTCTCCAATAAATAGATTCATTTATTCTTGTGTGGTTGGATCACTGATTGGGATTAATACAGGTTAAATCCTAGTGATTATATCTACCTTTGAAGCTCTTGTAAATGGGCATCATCGGTTATGATCCTACTGGTTGAGGCCATCACTTCCTTTATCTGTGTCAATTGGATTTTTCATAATGGTATATCAATATTAATCTTGTGATCACTATTCAATTGATTTATTATCTGTGGATATGATTCATAATGTTATTTTAAATTGTATTGTAATATAATAAAACAAATTACGTTCATGTGTTTTCTATAACTATAATAAATAATCTAAATCGATCACAAAACTAATTTTATTTATAATAGTTTGAGTTCTTTCAATATCCCCCCATTCAGAAATTTTTCTCACAATATTTTTATTTCACACACTATATTAGATGAGGGTGATTTTGTTTCATCACTTTTCTGATTCCCACATACATCATCACACTTGTGGTTTCACTGTGTCACTTTGACCGAGTGAATTGTCCTATTTAATAGAACTTTTTCTCTATGATCAAAGATCTTCACCATAATCTCCCCATATGAGAGATCATTATCCAATGGTACCACCTATGGATCTACTAAATGAAAGGGTTTTGTTATGCAGTTCTTTAAGAGGGATACATGGAACACATCATGTACATGAGATATGTTAGGTGGGAGTACTTTTCCATAGGCCACCACTCTGATTCAATCAAGTATCTCAAATGGAAAATTTTAACATATAATAATACTTACCTATTCCCATGTATAATGACTTTATTCCATGGAGATATGTGTAAGAATACCTTATCTCTAACCTCAAACTCTAGGTATCATCTATGATTGTCATCATAGCTCATCTGTTGACTATGAGAATCCCTGATGTGCTGCTTAATTTTATTAACCTTTTCTACTGTTTCCTTGATCATTTTAGGACCTAGGTGTTTTCATTCACCAAATTCATCCTATTTTGTATGTGTTATGTAGTTCTTCGAAAAAAGGGATTCCTAGTGATCCATTTGGATGCATGAGTGAAAAACATTATTGAATGGGAAGTATACATGATGAATATGTTAGTCCCATCCACCGTAGGAGTTCATCAAGAAAGCTCTCAAAACAATCTTGAGTGTGTGGATGGTCTGCTTAGATTGGGCATCATTTTGAGAGTGATAATCCTTCTTAAAGTTCAACTCTAATTTTATATCATGTTTGATACTCTTCCATAAATTTAAGGTAAATTTTAAATATTTATATGATACATTTGATAGTGGTCTTACATCCATCCTCACCACTTCACAAATGTATATCCTAACAAGATGATCTAGTGAAAAGTCCTCCTGATTTTAAATGAAGTGAGAATTATTTTTAAGAGGATACACCATAACCTATATTTCATTATTTTTTATTTAGGTCTTCATAAAACTACTGACAAATCTAGAGATATTTTATTCTTTTTCCATGTTGGTATAGGTAATGGTTTCATCATCCCCTTATACGTTTTCCCTTTCATCATTCAATTACTAAAATACAAGACACCTTTATGTATATTGCACAATATCATCATTTATATTATCCCACCAATAGTTCACTCAGATATCTTGATATATTTTTGTGCTCCATTGATATACAGATAAGATTGAGCAATATGAATAATCCAATAGCTCCTTATTTAACCAATTATTTAAAAAAAACTTAGTCTTGACCGAAATCATACAAATACTTCTTCATTAATTTTAAACTATGAGGATTTCCTTTTTCTTATAGACTTCACCTTATTTTAAATTACCATATAATATCTTTGAGTATCCCCTTTTTCACTAGAATGAATGATTGAGCCATCATTTTTTAATAGATTGATTATGTTCCTTCATTTATGATTTCCATATCAATCCTTCTAAACTCTATAAAGAACAGACCCTTATCAATTATCATCAGTTATGAAATTATTGGATTCTATCTACCTATATCATCTTCTACTTTATTATCATTACTAGGTTGGTAGTGGATTGATAATTTATAGTCCTTAATATTATACAAACATCTTTATCAGAGTATATTCATCTCTTTCAATGTGAATATATAATTGAGGATATAATGATCTGTATATATTTCATACCTATCCCTAAACAGATAATTATTTTATATTTTAAATAAAAATATTATTGCAACTAAATAGAAATCATGAGTTGGGAAGGTCTATTCATGAAATTTAAATGTCCTTGAGGAATAGGCTATCACTTTTTCATTTTTCATTAGTAAACATAAAAATCCCTTCTTCTAGAAGTCTATATATACCATGAAAAGTTCCACGCTTGGGGGTAGTATAAGTAAAGGTGTTGTGATAAGCCTCTTTTTCAACTCTGTAAAGATCTCTTCACATTAATTATTCAAAAATTACATGAATTCTATCTGAGTCATATTGGTTAGAGGGTTCAAAAATAGTGTGATGTTTCTCAAAATTTCATAATAGTACCCTATAATCTAAGGAAGCAACATATTTATATCAGATATTTTGGCCTCTTCTATCCTTCAATTACCTTTTAATTTGAAGGGTCTAGAGATATCTGATTACCTATGATAATATTCCCCATGATTGATACTCTATTTATCCAAAACACACATTTTATGTACCTTTCAAAAATATTATCCTTTTTTAAGATATTTAGAATTTTTCTCAAATGTTCCTCATGATTAACCTTTATTTTGTAGTATACAAGAATATTGCCTATAAAGACCACCACAAGTTTTTTGAGGTAATCTATAAAGACTCTTTTAGTCAACTCCATGAATATTATTGAGAAATTGTTAGTCTAAATTGAATTAATATCAACTCATAATTCGTATACAATATATGGAAAGAATAATTTGGGATATCCTCCTTCTTCACCCTTACTTGGTAAAACCCCAACTGTAGATCCACCTTAGTGAATTATTGGGCTTCCTATAGCAGATCGAACAATTCATTAGTATGTGGTAGAGGATACTGGTTCTTTTATTGTGATCCTATATAGTTCACAATAATCAATGAAAAGGCATGATGACCCTCCATTTTTCATAAAAAATAGGACAAGTGCACCCCATGGTGAAGCACTTGTGCATATGAACCCTTTATCCAGATTCTACTATTGTTGTTTTTTAGATTCTTAGGTTCCACAAAATCCATTTTATATAGAGTCTTGGATGTTGGTTAATACTCAGGTATAATCATGAAGGAAAATTCAACATATCCACTTGGAGGAAGAAGAGAAAATTATTCAAGAAACACTTCAACATATTCCCTCATAATAGAAATTTTATCAAGGGTGATCCTTACCATTGACACAATCATTTTAGAACAATATGCTTTCTCATAGTGAAATAATATATATTTTTGAGATTTTGGTTCTAAAGAAGATCTATCCTCCTCCTTTCACTTTTATAGAATCATGGTATCATTCGCAATGTGCGGAGTGATTTCATTCTTGAACAATTTTTCTGTCTCTTAATAAAGAAATCCAATCCAAACCCAAAATTGTATCAAATCCCACAAAATATATTATCATAAGGAAAACTATGAATTTAATCCCACAAATGATGAAAGGGGAGGATTAATATACTTGGGATGCAATAATTTCCCCAATTTCAATTCTTACCAACATATCTACTTCCATGATTTGTGGTGGTTTTTAAATAGTCTTACAAAATTTTCCTGATATAAATGAATTCGTATAAATATAGATTTGTAACCAAATATTTCCCTATTGGATTCTGGTTCTAACCATTTACTTCATCCAAAATTGAATTAGGGAAGATAATTTTAAAACTATTAAACACATAAACTATAATCCAATAACATTAAATCGATAACTTATAAATGACATGAATTAATTAACTTTTGAATTTATAGGCTTTAATATTTGTTATCAATGACCAATTTCCTAACATAGAATATTATGGTAATTTTTTCTCTTAGTAATGGTTTGAAATGTGATTTTGAATTTACCAAATCATATCCCATGGGTCTGTTAAATTATGTGTACAGTAAGGACCATTTTCATAAACAAATTTTCGATCGAGTCTAGCTGAATGTGGGAGTTGCATGTGTTACATGTAGGTACATCTATTCTAGAACCACATCCAATTTTAGTATCTTGATATGGATATATTTTCTTGGAAAACACAATATAATTTACCAAAATATAGAGTTTGTTTTCTTTTTTTAGTCTTATCCCTAATGATTCTACTAGAATTTTCTAATCCTAACCCCAAAAATTACTAAACCTACCTTTGATATAAAACCTGAAGAACTTTATTTTTATTATACATTAATACATGATTTATTAAATAATATTACACATAATTAAACCAAATAGATTGGGAAGTCAAGGGTATTAATAAAATTGGTTCATTACATAACATCTTAAAAAATGGTGTACATCAATATTATTGAAAACTTCCTAAACATGGTCATATTATTCCATTGTTCTTAAAATTTCATGGTATAACCTTTGGAAAAACATAAGAAAGGTATGTGAAATAAAGTAAAATAAAGGAATAAGAAGATAATAACATGAAAATGGTTTTATATTTTATAAAATAGGTATATAAATGCATCATAAAAGGGGTTAGAATCATAAACATGAACAATGAGTCATGATATAGCATGATAACATAAAAAACATGGGAATGTGGTAAAAACATTAATCATGAAATCATAAACATAAATATAGGATAAACACCAAGATATCACAACATAATTTTTTTAGGATAACCTCCCATTCACAATAAATTGTGTCTCAGGAGACTGGAACATTAACCAATGCATGGGAGAGCTATCTGGGTGCACCTATCATAAGGATATCACATACATGCCTAAATTTTCCACATATATCATATAGAATTAAAATAATATTTCATCAAATTTAATTCCAAATTCAAGGAATATTGAATAAATACAAGTAATTACACAATAAAATATGCATAGTTATGTCTAGTTGAATACCCTTGATTTTAAATTGTGAAGATATTCACAGTAAAATGTGTTGGAATGGGAAAAAAATTGTTTAATTTTGACATCATAACGAAAATACATAAAGGATTGTAAAATTATTTAATGAGAGAAAAAGTGGTTTCTTGTCATTTGGAAATCAAATGAGTTGTAATATGGAAATATAAAATTATATCTCAACACCAAGAATTATAAATAAAGGGGCTTAAAATGAAGAATATGCTTGAATAAAAAGGGTAAGGCGAGGAACTCTTACTAAATTTTGGTATAGTAGTGGCTTAAGTGACTGATATAACGATAGTGTAAAATAAAATATCATTATTAGGAAATAAATTTTATATTATAGGGATCATTAAAAAATCATGAAATTATAACCATTTGATATTCAAAATGATTAATACAAATAAGGTGCTTGTATTGAAATGGAGAGAGAGATAAAGAGAGGTTACTTACCTTGAAAGGGTGATTCAAAAATATTGGGAGGAACTTCTTGATAGCATGGGGTAACCATGGGAGGACTCTAGATTTCATCGAGTAGAGTAGAGACATGATCAAAAGTTTTTTAGTAAAGAGGAATGCGATATTTTATGATTTTATATAGGAAAAGAGAGTGGAGTTCGTTATTCTTTCTCAACATTGGTTTTGGACACTATACAATAAAATAATCAAAACCACAAACCATACCATGGATTCTATAAAATAGTATAATTTTCCATTATTTAATAATTACATGGGAATAAATCATTAATATATTACTCTTGGAGATATGGAAATCATTCATGTTCATAAATAAATTATTTTAAACCCTTAAAATATTAAATAGGTTTTAGAGGATTAATAAAGACTCTATAAAATTAATAAAATTACATCCAAATCACATTATTTTAAAGTTGAGATATATATTTGGTCATGGATACTTTTAATATCATTTATTACAACACCTTTGATTCATTATGGTGCCATAATACAAACTAGATATTTATACCATATTTAATTTTTAAAAAGAAATTCGATGAGATTGAACCTATCCACTAAACAATTTTACTTGTGATTTAGTTTTTGGATCTTGGATTAATATTTGTTAAGTGAAAATAATATTGAAATTATCACCCTCATAATATTCACTAATTGTGATTCATATTGTACAATCCTACTGTTCGAGGTCATCACTTCCTTTTTCTATGTTAATTGGATTAATCAGAACCCAATATTTATAATAATAATGTGATCCCTATTAAATATCTATATTATCAATAGTTATGATTCATAATGGTCATTTGAAATATGATGGGTTATAATAAAAAAATTAAGTTCAGTTTTTTCTATAACCATACTAGGGAAACTAATTCAATCACAAAGGTAAATTTTTTAATGGTTCAAGTCTTTAAAAACTATCTCTTTGACCATGAATGTTTATATTTTTATTTACTATCATTCTTCATTTATTACTTTGATGAAAAGTAATTAATTAATTATTTTCGAATACTTGATTTCGATTTTTATTAATAATAAAAATTATGTTCATAATTATAATTATTATTAAATATATTTTAAAAAAATTATAGCATTAATAATTACTTATTGCTAATATCTGAACCACTTCTTAAATAACCTATCAAGAAATCCACATAATACCTATTGGAGGTATATGGTGGTATTTTTAGGTGGTGATTCATCAATTATGGATGTCATAATTATCTCTACAATCTTTAAATTGTTTTCCAATGATGATTCTATTCAAACCCCACATGTTAATGTTCACCTTGGGAATAATCTCGGGAAAACCCTAGTTTTACTACCACCTTTTCAATATCATAAAACAATACCATATAAAGAAAATGTTTCTACTTGATATCATAGCTTCCAACTTTTTATTTAAATTTTTTTAGATTTGGTGTTCTAGAACAAACTATTTGTGCTTTGGATTACATGTATATTCGAAGAAGTGAATATTAATTAAACATATTGTTACATATTTTTTATTGTTTTACATGTCATAATTTAATATTGTCAAAAAGTATCTTCCATGTTAATAAGGTCAATGGAAGTTACCCTAGATGATGAGAAACATGAAATACCATGATGATATTCTTAAAAACATTTCTATGGTCAGATAACTTTTTATGAAGGGATATAGAGAATATTGATGATCAGGTACAAGTACTCATTAGGAGATGATTATTCTTCTCATGAATTTCACAGTCGATAATTTCTATGATGGGATATTATGATAATAGATATCCATGTATGAATTATACTTGTTTATGTTTCATCAGATATTCCTACCTGTGAGGTTGTTTAATAGTTCTTCAACATTGATATTATTATTAATGAACTTCATGACTCACTCAATTTTATGTATTTAGTAATCCATGAAGATAATGTTCATTTTGAATATGGATATATTGGTTGCATCATGTGTGATGTGTTATTAGTTAATAAGTTGAGGAAATATTTTTACATTTAATCTTTATTGATGTTTATTTCCTAACCCATTGACTGAAATGGAATCATTGTATTAAATTCCATGGCCATGGTGTAATGATGAGTATATTTAAAATAGTCAAATAAATATGTATCAATCACATAGGTCGATAACACATTTGAAAAAAATAATTGATGTTATATTGTAACAAATAGATTTTATTACATATTAGTCATTTGTGTGTGGTTTTCAGTATTACGACATTTACTTCTTTCTCGCTGGTTCCATGACCAATTTCTGGAAAGTAATATTGAACTTTAGGCATGATCACCTAATTCCAATCATAAATAATCATAGAGGGTCACATACCAAGTGATTTCGTTGATCTTAATTAAATTTTATTTGAATTAAATTATTGGAAGAAATATTATTCTTAGAACTGGGGAATAATTTTTTTAATTTGTATTGAGCACAAATAATAAAAAATGTTTATTTATAGGGCGGTTATTTAATTATGTAAATACATAATATATATTTTTTTATTTTTAGTCTCAAGGTAATAAATACTTACTTTTTCATCAATAAATAATTTATATAATAATGTTCATATTTAATAATTATTTATTTATTAGACTGTAAATAAAATATTTGTGTTAGTTGTTGAATTTTTATTTATGAATAAATATTTAATTATTTAATTATTTGGGAATGTGATAAATGTTGAGGATATAGAGAGTACTAAGATTCTGTCTATTTATAATTATTAATTTTCAAACTATTATATTAGTAATATTAATTGTGACAGTTAGAGAACAACAAAAAATATATTTTTTGTTATTATTATTATAGAGCATGGCGTTATATAAGGTTTATTATATTATTTAAAGGTTTTTGTGAAATTAAATAATATTTTTACCAGAACTTTAACATTATAAATAAATTTCTATGTATATTTTGTATGGTTAATTAAGAAATGAGAATTGTCGTTATTGGCACCCATAATTGTGAATTTCACACTTTTCCATCATAGATTTTAGATGTTGGGTGATTATATTACAACACAAATATAGTTTTAATGGAATCCTTGAATAATGGAATTGGGTATGGAGGAGATAATCTTTGGACCCCTAAATTATACTTATAATTTAATTCATAGTAGATAATACTTCTATTACCTTCCACTTCCAAAAAAAATATGACCAGCCACTATCCAGCTAGACCAACTTGACTGTAGGCCCATGTGTGAACCAGGTGTCTATAACGCCTAGTGGGAGTCATCCTGGGATAGCCAATAGATTGATGTTGGAGGGTAGATCCCTCAAAAAGTGGTTGGGCATGTGTATAGGGCATGTGGTGTGTGAGGCCAAATTTACGAATAACGTGGGTGAAAATCCTGCAGGACTGAAGCCTAGGTGGAGGTGATGTAGGTGGTATGGGTGTCAAACATTGTTTCCAGCTCACCAAATAGTGGTCATGTGATTTCTTATAAACCAATAAGAGTCACAATGGAGGGTTCGATGTGGGATGGAATTTTCATGTATATTGTTTACGCGATTGATTTCTGGTTTCTTGATCATTTTCTCAAATGATCTCAGTCAACCTCTTTAGTTCGGCACATTGAGAATTCAAAATTGAGCTCATCTCACGCAATAATATTTTGAAAAAAACCAGTGCCACATAGTGCAAGACCTCATTTCCACCACCCGATATTCTAGTTCATTTTTTTGTGGAATGCTCTACAATGATTAAACATCACCACCATATATATAATCCTTTGAAGATAGTCACATGATTCTCAGGAAACTCGCACAAGCTGCTATGAGATCCAATCACGAATGCCAGTGGCCCAAAGTGAGAGATCCCAAGAATGCTCAAATTTGTCGTATGACCATCCTTTTATCATGTGATCTAAGTGGATATAATCATTTTTGTCATCGTGATCTATTTATGACATCAAACCCTTATACCTCTTAAATGATTACTCCCGTAATAAATTTGGATTTGTACGGTATTATCACATGTCAGTGATGAATAAAACTAAATCATCACGAGACACCAATCACGTTATCATGATAGGTCCTTTGTATAATGGGATGACAATCACACAAATACTCCCTATTATTGTATGATGTCAATCTAGAAAATATATACCACCTCAGTTAGAATATGTGACGACCTCCCTGTGAAGAGTGCCATCAAAATCAGCCTCACACGGCATATAAAAACCATTCTCTCATCAATAAAAACACACATAGAGGGAAGATAAGAGTGTTTCAAAAAAGAATAAAAGTAGAGGAACATGGTGTGTAACCCACACCCCACAAAATAACATCCCCTAGTGATCATGAAAATCAACTGCATTCTATTTTTAAGTATAGGATATCACTTGGTGAATTGAACATCATGTCATCCCTAGTCCATACATGGTATTCATGCTATCATGTGACCCCCTCCCCTTTGATAATGGTTTTGTGACTTAACCAATAAGGGCCTTCATCTATATGTATTGTCTCGGTGTGTACCCTCTTCAGTATCCAAAGACATGCCCTAAAGGACCTTAACCAGGATCACATGATCAGATGTGTGACATAACATCATGTGAAGTGATAATATAGGATCCTCGGCTGTACAGAGAACCCATACTAGTGCCCATGATCATGTTGACATCCCTTGATCAGACTCCTTTTATCAAGAAAATCCCATGGTGGTGTCTGCAAACATACCATGCCCTCATTCATTCAGTGTCGTTTTTCCTTGTCCATGCAACCCAAACATAAGTGGACATATATCTTGTTACATCATGAATCATCAGTCTTTCAATGCTGGAACATAGACTAGGATGTAATGTCTTTAGTAATAAATGATTTGTGAGTTACTAGTCATGTTGGGAAAAAACAAAGTACCTGAATCCCATAACTTATGGGGGGTGTATTGTCCTCGACCAAGAACTCTCATCTTTATATGGATCACCAGTAGGAATCCTTGGTACACATCTATATAATCTCTCACATGATCCCTTAGATATCATGTTCTCACATGGTGATCATGGAACTTTGTAGTGCATAGCTGAAATTTGGAAAACATCACCTTATCATAAAAGAGTTAGGAAGCCACCACCTGAGTCTTGTAACATAACCCTTTCTCATCATCACAAGGTCGTATTTAGGATTCTCACCCCTCCTCTTCAACATGAAGTGTCTACTATTACCCATGCATGTGAAGGATTTGGTACATAGTACCCATGTGTGACCAAAACACCCCTCTTGGGACCCCATTAAGTCCATTAGAATAGAATGAATGATATAAATTCATGTGCCTCCATAGTAAAGACATTCCCCATCCTGTACATGGCCACAACCCACAGGATAACTCATGGGTAGATCCTTTCAGCACCATTGATCCCAATGCCTTGGTGAACAATATCCTCTATAGACCTAGGTTTTGATCACTATGGATGTGATCTTAGGGAACTCGAACAAAGAGAATACCCTAAACACATCAGCAAGACCCCTCTACATGAATTATTTAAGTAAAAATGATCTCAAGACACTTCATTGGTCTCACGATGTCCTTGGATGTCCTTGGATGAGTCATGTTGGTCACAAGACAAGAATTGGATGATTCAGGTTGATCTCACTAAATCTATTTGACATGTCACTATTTTAATGTGGTAGCTTTAGGAAAATTCAATTTATCATGTGACGCCCCATTGGTATGTCAGCATTAATAGGAAAGAATAATTGGATAGGTCATTTCGATCAAGAAAATCACCTTGGAGTTTTTTTCCTTGGTCATGAAAAAATATCCTACGCAACACACATTGATCATGTGAAGGATCCATTGACATATCTGCATGATCATTTTATTTACATAGAAATTTCCTCAATAAAATGTGGTTGTCCAATGATAGTTCTGATTGATCATGTGAATGATTGTTCCCATGCCTACTTTGATGTTGTGCAGGACCCTGGACATGTCCTCTTCGATTATGTGGAGACATCCAAGGTGTGTCAGCTGATCAAGCATACAACCTTGAATGTGTTTTTCTTTATGTGCCAACATTTCAAAGATACAATCAATAAATGTCTATTTTAGAGTTAATATAGGTTTGTAAAATCCTCTAGGACATTTCATCCTCATCCAACAGATTTTCCTAGACTCATGCCATGTGGACCCCGATCACGAACCATCAACTGTATCCCCATTATATAAGGGGAGTGTCTTTGATGAGCTAAGGTTATGTAATAATGCGACCCTTCCAATGTCAGGCTCTCAGATTGTGCTTTTATGGGTACCACATCTCTTTAATATATCAAAACATTAATCGCTGTTTTATAGGGTTTCCTCGGTGTGTAAACCCTAGTTACCGACATAATATAATGGTCCTTCGTTTTGTCTTAGTGCATATGCACCAATTAAAGGGAATAATATATGTAATCCCTCAAAAAAAGTAATCCATAATTGAATAATTCCCTACCATTCTTGAAACCCCAAGAAAAATGTTAATTTCACCAATCATGGGCAGTCACCTTATCCCATTAGCATGTTAAAGATAAGTGAGCTATGATAACATTGATTCCCACCACAACCGAGATATATAGGAATCCTTCCTAAGGACTAAGATCCAACAGGCATCCAATTCAGTGTAAGTACCTTACTATCCCAAGTATTTTTGGATTATGAGATTAAATTCCCCCCTAGGTATGGTTTCCCGCATTGTTCCTCAACGGATGAGAAGAGGACTCATGCACGGGCATTATTTAAGCATAAGACTCGATCATTACCTCAAGTACTTAAAACAAATAATAATGTCTGGGGATTAAATAAACATCAATTAATCTAATTAATGTTATAAAATAGGAGTATTATGACTACTTATTAAACTCTGGTCTCCATACCACATCCTCCATGATATGGGTAATCATTCCACTCAAAGGGAATCTTTATTTTGTAAGCACCATATGAATATTCCCTCAGGAAATGTGTCCAATATACCATTATCCATTGATTCAAATTGAGCATGGATCATGTGGGATAATTTTAAAAAAAATATTTTATTAAAAACATGTTCATAATTCCCCTTGGGTGTCCGAAACACTGGGATTTAATTATGATGACATCTCATCTCCAATCATTTATCCATGTTCCCACACAAGCAATCCAGGGTAGTCTCATATGCATAAGTCTTGCCCATGGACACTTTTGGATTATCTCTTATGAAAAAAACATGTAATAAGAACTAAGAAGACTATGATTCCTCACTTAGAGAAGATTTGTAGGATTCCTCCCCAAAGTAAGAGCCTGAAATTTACATCCCTACCGTATTACGTTAAACTACATAGTTTGATCCAGTGACATGACCTTAAACCATGACAAATGAACTATGTGGTTTTTCATTATTGTTTTCAAAAAATATGTAGGATTATTCATAGAGGTTGAATTCCATCTCCAAGACACCATAATCCAACCTAGATAACAATAGATTCCAAAGTTCTTGAACATTTCTAGAACCCAAAGCATCATAAATAAATAAGAGATAAACAGAGAGCCTCTAAAATTCAAGCCATTGATCCAATAAAGACATGTTCATAATCAAGTCATTGACATAGGGATATACAATCCCATATTTGGGTATTGGTGATGATTTTAGTAACATATCTTAAATCTATAATGGAGTACAATAATAGTAAACAATTCCGCTCAAATGTTTTTGATGAGCCCAACCTCCCACCCACTCAACTAATTTGTGTTCCTAAGAAACGTTGGGTGTGAAATCCCAAAATAACACCTAACTTTAGAAAGAAGGTCTATACCAATTTATGGATATTGGTACTATTGGTAGTATCTAGGGAAGAAAAAGCAAATGGAAACCCCGATGTGAGAAATTGAGTGAATCCTAAAATCAAACCGTCTAGCATAATCTAATCAACATATAAAATCCCAATGAATCAAAATGGTAAACCCAATGTGAATTATTTTAAATATTTCATCACTTTCATGGATCAAAAAGGATAGATTTTAAATTTCTTATTAGTACATTTTATATTCTATACATATTTCAGAAAAAATGGTGAACCTGACATGTGTCTTTTAACTATTCTAAACATTGTGTAAAAAGAAGGGAGATCCTCTTTATCCTTTAACAGTGAATGTTTATTATTGAACTTGAACTCTTATATATGACGGTGCACTGATAATGTGTATTGTTTTATTCTTAAGGATTTATCATAATTCCTTATAATAAAAATGATATCATTGAATGAGCCAATAGATTCCAAGATCACTGGACAAGCTTCTTTGGCACTAAGGCCCTGAAATATGTTTTCACCAAGACACCACATCAAGTATCAGTTAGTGAACATATTGGTCTAGAAATATGACATCAAGAGATATATCAGGAATCTATAACTGGCCCATGAAATATTTCTAAGGATGAGTTCACATTGGCCTTCTTTTCCATGATAGGTGGAAAGAGATAAATTGGCCATTGTTTCCACATTCAACCACTTTGGGAGCCTATACCTAGAGTAAAAAAACACATAACGTCCCTACCACAAGAAATTAGATAAGGTTATTCATCATGATATTTCAATCACTCATGATCTTATAAGGAATGATCTGGTATTTTATGATCATCATCCTCGACATCAGACCATGATTCCACAAGGTGTTGTTTAGGAGGTTGTGCCTACACCAACTATCCATGTTGGGGAACCCAGTATGAGAGGCCTCCAGGGGTATCTAAATGATGAAGCTCCAGATTAGGTTTATATCCTTTCTAAATCCTATCTATTTGTGGCCCACCAGAATATACTGAAAGTTTCATGCATTCAATCTCATATCATCACCATCCAGGAGCCTCAAACATCCTCACATCTACCCTTTTTTACTGTGGAATCCCTGGGAGCACCACAGCCCATTGGTCTAGGTGAAATTTTACCATATATTACCTTGGGATCATCTTAAATATGGTAAAAACCCCAAAAATTGTACTATGGGCACAAACCCTCAAACAATACAATGGGCGTTGAACCCTAAAATGATACCAGAAGCAGCAACCCACTAAAAGAGATATTATGTTGATGTAGAGCACTATCCCACCTGGGTCTCAATAAATATTATATCAATTAGAAATGAAGACTCCTAATCATATCTATATAGGAACATTACTATAGAGTATGATAATAAACTCATGGATTCATCTGAGTCACAATAGGTCTTCCTTCTTTCTTCCACTAACACGAGAAAATAAAGGCTCAATGGTACCTTTTAGGCATCTACAAATGGTGATTCTGACCGTGTTGGTATTTTAGAGGTTAATAAAAATAGATCATATGGATTGTGGAAGTAGTTGATATGATATCTAGGGTCCACATGTGGGCTCCAATAATCATCCACTCTCCCTACCATCAATAGTGGAAAGGGTGTTTTCACAGATACTATTAGCCAGTACCATGAGGATAACAATGAAATTTCTTTAGAACAATGGGTCACTCAACTCCAAAAAGAGAATAGGGATATGCAAGAGAAATATATGCAATCAATCCAAAGATATCTACCTAGGGTTGATGTACCCATGTCTTATTATAGATCCCCTCCTTGCTGTGAAGTTCCCCAGTCCACGGGGATTGGGGAATTTTTATATATGTTACCCCCTCATCAAGAAAAATCCCAAAATTATTCCACCTCATCCATCCCACAGAGGTGGGGGAATTTTCATATTTCTAAGACTCCTGACCCATAGGGATGGTTGAATTTCTAAATTTCAACCTCCTCATTGAGGATATCCGAAAAAATATCAACCCTCAGATATTTCAACAAATTCTCTAGGATAGTTTGGATCTTTTAATCAATGGGAAGCATATACATCATCCAAGACCCCAAATGCTTTTTCACATTCCCCCTCTCCAATAAATAATTGGTGTATGTACCTCACTCTCCAAAATAAACCATGCACCTACATTAATGGAGGTATAGATTACATGTGGGAGAAGCATATTTCTCTTCCATCTTATGAAGATAGAAAACAAAAAGTGTATTCCTTCTAATCAAGAAATGTTCCTATGGATTTCAAATATTCCATGGAAAATTATCTAATAAATCACTAATTGATGATAAATCCAAGGGATGAACATATGGTAGTCCATGAAAATAGTTTCCCCTACAATTGATGTCTTGGGAACATGATAAAAGGCCGATTTTACTTTAAAGACTGGCATCAAGTATAGATAGACATGGGGTTATTGGAACCATTGACATCGGAATCCCCACTTCGATCATTTGAGAAATATGAACAGGACACACTAACTGTGCACCAAAGCATGAGACTCATAACTCCCATGGATAAGAGACAATTTTTCAAACCAGGAATGAAAATTTTTATTTCTTCCAAACAAAACACGTTCCTAGTATTTTGATTGTGAAATGGAAATATGTTTGGTGGAACTTTCGACAATGAGGAGGCCGACTGAGGCAAGGATGACAGATCATGAAAACTATTTCCCCTACCATTAACATATTGAACACACAATAAAGATATTATTTGTATTAAATGATTGGTCTGGAATATATGTAATTTTAGTCTTGATAATGTTGAAGGATCCAGAAACCCATGTGATATTTATAAGTGTAATCTAATCTCCATCGGAAGAGATACTCTGCTAGTAGGTTATTGTATGGCTATTGTCCATACCGGAAGATGTCAAAATACATGTCCACTATCCTTACCACAAGATGTTAAACTATATGGCCATTGTCCTTACCAAAACATGTTAAATAGAACATCCATTTTCCTTACTACAAGATGTTAAATTTCACGACCATTTTCTTTACCATAATATGTTAGACTTCATGGCTATTTTCCTTACCACATGACATTAAACTACACGAATTATATGATCACCAAAATATGTTAAAATAAATAGATCATGTCCATACCACATGATGTTAAACTACATAGCACATGTCATTTCTACATTACATTAAACTACATGGGTTTTCTTAACTCTATGTATGACTTGATTATCATTTTCAATGACATACATTGGGATGAATCAATCCTGTATCATTTTTTATCCAAAAAATGATGAAAATTAATCTTATATTATCCTTAATTTACTCTTAATATTTAATGAAACCCTTTTCATTATTTGTTTCTCACAATGATCAAAACACATGTGAGATTAGGAATGTGAGTAATGGTTTCCCCATACAAAACATGGCATGAAATTTTGTGAAATTCCCTTCATGGTCATGAATTCAATACCATAAAAGATATATGATGATTCCTCACTACATTATTTTAAAATACATAGTTGGAATCTCTTACACAGCATAAAATTTTACATTCCTATGGACCTCACCTGAGAAGAACACCATTACTGGTGTTGGTCTTCTACCACACCTGAATTTCAGAACTACGTACGGATTGATTCCCATCCAAATGAGATATGTAGGGATGCATGGATCCCATATCCTATCCCAGCTACCCATATTCATATCCTTACAGTAATATATTAAACTACACAGTTGGTTTCATTTCTGCATGACATTAAACTACATGGATTTTCTAGAACTATGTACGGCTTGATTCTCATCCTAAGGAGATATGTAGGGATTATTGGATCTTGTATCCCAAAACAACCACTGAAATTCATGTCCAGTCTACATAAAATTAAATAGAATAGATTTTATAGAACTATATATGGCTTATTTCACATCCTAATTAGAAATGTAGGGATGCCTGGATCATATATTTGGTCCCTACCATGCACATACACATCCTTACTGCAATAAGTTATACTACACAACTGATGTCCTTTTCACATGACATTAAACATCAAGGATTTTATAAGAACAATGTATGGATTGATTCCCATCCTAATGAGATACGTATGGATGCCTAGATCCTATACCCTATCCCAAAAACCCATATTCACATCCTTACAAAAAGACCTTAAACTACACAACTGATGTTCCATCCATATGATATTAAATTTTATGAGTTTTCTAGAACTATATATGACTTGATTCTCACCCTAATGAGCTACATAGGGATACGTATATACAATATCCTAGAACGTCCACTAATATTCACATCCATACCACATGAAGATAAACTATACAGAACACGTTCTGGTCATAAGACAATAAATAGTTTGGAATTTCAATCTCTAAAATACATCATCGTCATTAGGTGGAAATTGCAGTTTCTAGGAGAACCTTTGGTGTATTATAGTATCGATCCCAACAATATCAAAAAAAACTACCAATTAGCCTTAGTCTCCTGCTAAGGGTGTTCTCTAATACATCACCTCACCAGTCACTTATATCGTGGAATCAAGTAAACCTTGTCTAAATGTGGAAATCTATAGGGTAGAGAGAGTAGGATAATATCTTTTCTCACTTGGTTCAAGTCTGTAGGCATATTATTACAGATGGAATGGGGGAGGTGCATCTCCCTACCCCCATGAATAAAGTCCATTTTAATATTCCAATGGAATAAGGATGACAAGAGAGAGAATATATCCCCACTTCAATCAAAGTAATTGAGTAACATATCCAAAAATCAAAGACCATACATGCATATATTCCTATACATATCCTATTGAAGTGTCGGTGCTTTGTGAAAACAACAGAGGAGCTCTTCCAGTATATTCTGGTTAAGATGTAGGAATAGATATATATTCTTATCCCTATAGGTAGGGCATCTGAACACTATAATCATTGTGAGCATGTGGTTTCTCTGGAGCAAGAGCATATTCATTCCCTTGTTTAGGAGTATTATCTGTATATCTCAGTAAATGATGAGGTGTGGTACTATGCTAATATTCTTGTTCCAAAAAGGACAAACTTACAGAGAGAGGAACATGTCGTGGTAAATTCTCATATCCCAATCACAAAAGTCCAATGGAATATTCCAATGGATAGGGATAGGGTTCATATCCGTATACTGGTAAGGGCTCACCATGTTAGAGGGGACCAAGAATTGGAAAAGGATTATATTCATGTCGAAGAAATCCAACGGCATACTATAATGGCCCTTGATTAGGTTTATATCCTTGTTCTGGAAAATGATAATCAAGTGGAAATGGAAAAATCCTTGGGATAGGGTCATATTCATGTTATTGAATCAACCTAGAATATTCCAGTATGTCACGGAATCTATTCACATATTCCTAATTCTGCCAAGAAACAGCTACACCAACATCCTTCCGAGGAAATACAAGAGGAGGCTCATATACCTTATCCTATTCTAGAGTACCATCAGTATATTTTGATAGGGAATTCATATCCATATCGGGCTCATATTGCTGCTCTAACCATGGCTCACCATGTGAGAGTAGATCATGCCTCGAGACAAGTGCATACTCCTATAAAAAATACCAGTGATATATTCCAATAGCCTAGTATTGGGATTATATCCCCCATTTAGGATAAGGTACACTATGTGAGAGTATCATGCGCCTCATGAAATGATAATATACC
The DNA here is from genome assembly GCA_963277665.1 of Viscum album. Lineage (NCBI taxonomy): Eukaryota > Viridiplantae > Streptophyta > Magnoliopsida > Santalales > Viscaceae > Viscum > Viscum album. Next base: position 182,732,320 of record OY728120.1, read on the forward strand.
TACCATAGAATCCCATTGGAATAATCTAGCATCTTCCCAGAAGTGGGAACATATTCTCACAACACCAGACAGTTATAAATGGATTCAAGAAACTATCATACAGAAGTCTCGTATGCTTGTACAATTTAAAATGGTAGGTTGACATATTTTGACCATGATTCTTCCCCATATTCCCATTATTCTCAATAATAATTTCTTTGAGGTTATTCAAGAAAAATTCCAAACAACATAAAGGTCCTCCAACTCTTCCACTAAAGCAGAAGATGTTAATTAATGTGATAGTCCTCTGCATGGTAGTGTGTAGATGGATTACATGAAACTCTACTCCAGAAATACACCATGGTCAAACTCTCCATGGTTATATTTACCAAAGAGCAAGAAGTCCTACCCTTTCCCAAACACCTTCATATAGATAGGTTCTCAAAAATATTTGGCTACATAATATTGAAATATGATCACAATACTGGGGTTAACCGTTTATAGTGTCATACCAACCATCAGTAGCACTTCACCACGATCAGTAAGAGACCCATAGAGGTAGCCTCCATGGAATGACATGAAAAAAACACATAATTATTTTATGAAGAAGAGTATAATGTGGAGATTTTGATCATGTTATCCAGAAGAGGACACCAAAATTTTCTCAGACCTATTTCTATATCCAATCACAAGATCCTAGATGGGTCAAAAAAGAAATTCAATATTTCTTCCTAACCACATGATAATAAACTATATGAAGTTAATCCTAACCACATGATGATAAATTTTATGTAGTTAATCCTAACCACATTAGGATAAAATTTATAGATTTCATCCTAATAACATGATGATAACTTGTACGAAGTTCATTCTAATTACATAAAGATAAATGGTATGGATTTTGAACAATCCAAATGATGTTAAACTATAAGGATATTTCTTGGTATCAATTTGTTAAAATAAAAGGAATCACTCATCCTAACTGCATGATGATAAACTACATAGGCCCATTATGGTCATATTCATTCACATTAAGAGACCCACAACCTTTCTACAGAACATAAAAATACACGGTCCCTCAAGAACTATGTAAGGCTTCATTCCTTCCATAACAGGATACATACTGAACCTAACCGTTAGTTTTTGGCCCATCCTAAATTACATTTCATGTCAGGTGACTCTCATCCTTACCGCATGACATAAAACTACAATGATCCCTAATTTTTATTTTCATTCATGTATGGTGATCCATTTACTTACTGGATGACCTTAAATTGTATGGCTAATTTCCTTACCTCATTAGGTTAAAACACATGGATAACATCCTCAACACATGATGTTAACCTTCACTAACCATCTATAATAATGTGTGGATTGATTCTCACTTTTCAGTTGGATACGTAGGGATGCCTCAGTCATATTTCATTGTCCAACCACTATATGATAAAAAATGCCTCTTACTTTCCCACAACTGCCTATGTATTGTGAGAGAAAACCCTTTTTATTCCTTGTTTATCACACCAATCGTAGCTTATAAGATCTTAGGAAGTGTAGTAATGGATTCCCCAAATTAACAAGGAATGAAAATACATTACAGGTCCATCACAGTCCTAAATTTATGATCGTAAAAGGAACACCATGAGTCCTTACCGTATGACATTAAACTATAGGGTCAATTTCCTTTTTGCATGACATAAAACTACATGGTACCTCAAGAAAAATGTATGGATTGATTCTTATCATAACAGGTTACATAGTGACACTTGGATCACTAATACTAGGACCGACATCAATAATTAATGTAAATAATGCCCACCTCTCCATACCGGATAGTCTGGAAAAGAGAGAGTTTCTAATTCAAAAAATATATCTGACTTGATTCCAATCCTCACTAGATATATGGTGATGCCTAGATTTCTAACTTCAGGCCCTTATACACTAGATAAGTATAAAAACTCCCCCTCCTTTCATATGGTTCAGACATGCATATAGAAATTCATTAAGAACAATGTATGGTGGGATTCCCATCACCACAAGAAATGTAGTGACACCCATCATTCCATTCTTTGGCCAACTACAACACCACCATTTCACGTTGAGGGAACTATGTCCTCATTGCAATATATTAAACTATATGACCGTTTTGAACAAAGTGTGTTTTGATTCTCATTTTTATGAGATACATAGTGACTCCTGGACTTCCACCCTCAATCCCAACCACAATATTTATGTTTTCTCATGTCGGTTCACATGTTCTTACCGCATGAAATTAAAATTTTAGGGAGTACGTCCTTTCTGGATGATGATTTTAATCATGGGATAATGTTCTCAACACATGATGTTTAACGGCAAGGATAACATCTTGGGCGCATGAAATTAAAACTACACAACATGAATGTTATCACCACATGATGATAATATGTACAGTGAATGTCCTTACCCCATGATGTTACAATACATGGACCATTTTTATCCCCTATCAGGGTACCACATTAGCCTTATCTGATCCATCCATAGTATTAGGTCCTTTAACCATATTTTAGAAGAACCTCAATCCATTTACTACACTTCATTTCATGAGTACCCCAGCTGGCCACAATCCTTTCATATCCCTTGAAAAAGAAAATTGATCTCTCTGTTCAGACATGATATTGATGGAGAAGGGCTTATGACCCATGAACTTGTGACATATTGTCCCAATATAATATACTTTCTAATTCTTTTGAGCATGAAGTCATTGTGGTATAACCCTACACCTCATTATGTTTTGGTTAATCACATGTATAATTTTCCCATATCGTTACTCATGGCCTGAGGACCTCGAGCCATGAATTACAAAATTTAAATATCCAGTTAAGAATGATGTTGGAGTGATCATGACCCTGGGTATCCTAATTAGGCTCTTGTATAACACTACCCATATTAGGTCCATCTGTGTTATGACTTTGATATTCCCACAACTCATTCAAAGTTTTTCATCCTTAAACTCTATCCTATGATGGTCCAAATCACATGACATTAAATTCATTGATAAAGGAAAAAACATATGAGGTTGAATACCCACAAAGGGAATCCTAACAAACTTTCAAGATTATGCTCACTAAACTATTTATCTATAGAGTTTAGGAAAAATTTAGGGTGAAAATAAAAAGTTATAAAGATTTTATGGACTGAATTATATCCATAATAAGAGTCATGTTATGCTTGCTAGTCTCCCTAGTCTAGAAAAAAGTTAGAGCGATGATTTTTCTTGCCTCCACAAAAGCCCAACTATGCTTGCTGGACCCCCTAGTCGAGGGAAAAGTTAGTGGAATTATTTTTCAAAACTCCTCATTAAGAGAATATGTTAACTAGGAAATGAAACATATTTTTGGGTTCTCAAACCCTTCCCAAATATTACATTATCTATAAAATACTTATCATTATTTGAGTGCTTCGGATTATAAAAAACCCCCCTCCCCATTGCCCTTGGAAGGGAAAATAGATCTCTCAGTTCAACCATTATATTGTTATAAAAGTTCTTAGACCCACCAGCATGATACATCTTGGCCCAATATAAAAGGTATTGAAAATACCAATGATATTGACTTTAGTGAGGTATAACTCAACACCTAAGTGTGGACTGAACCTCTCCCTTCATGACTATCCCATTTCATTCTGATGACCTCAACACATTGGACAGTTATTTACAATCCTCTTACCAAAATATACAAGTAGTTCTATAATTCTCAATGTTATTTCACTGTGTTCCATACCATTTCTCAAATAAGGAATGAAACATTTTTCTCTTAAACCTTTGATGTCTCACACATCATGATTCAAACCAAAGGGAATAGAGTTCTAGCTTCAAATTTGGAGACAGATTACATAAGGGTGTCATATCCCTTCTTGTATATCTTTCTTTACATACCCAACATCATTGGTCAGTTATGTTAGTCTTAAAAAATCTTTCATATCACTTGGAAAGAAAAATAAATTTATCACTTAGACCATTCTATTGAGGCAAAAGGGATTATACCCACCAAATTGTAATATCTTGTCCCAATATAAAAGGCTTTCTGATACTTATGATCCCTCAACAACATCATGGAAGAACCTAAAATTTTAGAGTGTTAAGGGAAATACCCTTTATGTTTTCCCCATCCTATATTCACAAACTCAATATTTTGGGTTATAACTTATATTACACATATTCCAACAAAACAGACATACATATTATCTCTAGTATTTCTCCCTCAACCCATATTACTTCCAGAAATCATCCATGACCCTTGGAAACTAGTGGAGATTAATTTTTCTTGTTCATACTATTGATGCATAAGGTATTTAAACCACCAACTAAATGAATCTCCTACTTGAAATAAAGGAACTTCAATCCCCATGAACCCCTGAAACACCACTATAAAACATAGCACCCTAGTGTTTTTTGAGTCATATCTGGTCTAGCTACACTATATTCCCTGTACATCAATGGTTCGAGCTAGAAGACTTAAAAATATATCATACCAAAATTATCAGCTAGAGTACTTTAAAATAAAACACACAATGGTATGATCTAGAGGAGTTTAAACTAAATCACATAAAAGGATCTAGCTAAAAGACCCTAAACTATAACACAATGATGATAGAGCTTTAAATACCATAAAACATAAAAATAAACAATACTCAATGGGATGAAAACAAGATAAGTGAATCCTGGTAAAAATTTGATTCTTCACTCACTAGACATAGGCTTTGTGTGACCCAGGGAGTATTGACAGTTTAAAAGACGGAAGTGTCATATAAAATTATCAGGATGAAAACCACTAAGAATGATACTTGATAAAAATCCACGTTTATTCCCACTAATTCATCCTCCATATGAACCTTAAGAAAAATTTAGGTCAAAAGAAATAAAAAGATACAAATCTTCTGAGGCTCACCATATAGCCTATATTAGAAATGAATCCATGGTCTCTAAGTCTGTTGGCATAGGTATAAGATAGATTATACTAGATTTTTGGAGGATACCATTCCCAAATTATCCTTATAAAATTAGATAATCTCAATACTACTAGAGCATGTGCATCAATGAAAAATTTCATGTTAGAGGGTATTCATGAACATTTCTCAAAGATTAACTTATTGTATGTCATGTATGAAAATCAAGGAAATTTCTTTTATTTGGTATTATGCACAAAGTATGGGTATGATGGATGATATGAGCAACATATCAACCTAAACATGGATCTATACCTAGGATTTCATCACAAAACCGTGATATTCCCCTTACTACGTAGAATCTAGATCTACCTAAGGAAATTCATCATCGATTTCTTCATCATTGAAGCTATGTTTTCTGTGTGATCTTGATCATCATAGTGGTATATTTCATAACTATGAAATGATTGATTACTATTCTCATGGGATACAATTTGACATCCAAGTTCCTTACTTTGGATCTAGCCAAAAATTCCATTCCACCCATTTTCTAATCCATTCTTGAATTGATACACATTCTGATATCATTGTGCATGTGCCCCAAGATAAATCCATTTCCTATCTCAGGCTTAGCCTAATATTTATTGTTATAATACTCCTATACATATCACATAAAATTTCTTAGTGAAATACTCTAGGAAAACCCTCTTATGTGACTTAGTATCATGGATTTTCATATATTCAGATATGTAGAAATGTGATGTACATTTACCATAGAATTAAATTCTTTTCATTCCAAATGAATCTCATTCTATGGGGACATTTTTTTGGGACCACTAATTGGTAATTTTCAGATTTTCCATTGAATATTTTCACATCTTGATGACTGTATGATAATAAAAATATAACTCTCATAGAATACATGAAGAATGTTCATGGATATGGAGGTGACACACTTTGGACCCTTAAATTATACATAGAATTTAATTCTTAGTAATTGAGAGTATTATTAATTTACTCTTATAAAAATTTATAATCAACCACTAACTAGATAGACCAATGCAACCACGTGCCCATTTAAGAACTAGTGGTTTACAATGCCCAGTGGGAGTCAGCCTAGGTCAACCAATAGATGGATGAGGTAGTTTAGTTCCTTTAAATGGTGGTTGGGCCCATTTATAGTGTATATGGTGCTTGAGACTGAATCAACACAAAGTGTGGGCACAAATCTCATAGGGACATAGCCCAGGTGGAGGAGATATAGGTGGTATGGGTACCAAATCCCAATATAGGTTTGACTGAATAAACATCACGACTTTTCATATATACCGAATTGAGGCACAATGGGTGATTCTTTGGGGGATTGTATTTTCATGTATTTTGTTCACACAATAAAATATCGGACACTCAATCATTCACTTGGCTGATCTTAGTAATATTTTTTAGTTTAATGCATCATGATTTTGAAATTGAGCTTGTCTTTCATTCTAAGGTTTTGAAAAACAATTGGTCTCACTCTGTAAGAGACCTCGTCTTCCACCTCCTGATATTCTGGTTCAATGTCATGAGGAATGCATGACACCTGTTCAACATCTCATATGTATCACCATTATTTTGTTTGTAGTTATTAAATTATGATATAAATAACATGAGTCATTGAGAGATCAACAACAAATGAATGTGGAATGACACAAGATCCCCACCAATGCTCAAATTCATTGCATTATCATCCTTTGATCATGCAATCAAAGAGTATACAATCATCAGGGTAATCATGAGTAGTTTATGACTTCAAACCCTTCCACCTATTTAATTATTTTCATTCCAATTAAATCAGTTTTATTAGGTTTTATCGTGAGAAAGTGATGAAGAAAACCAAAGAACCCTAAGGCATTGTTCATGAAAAGTCTCCTCGTGGCCACATGGGGTCGATCTAGAAAATCTCCACTTCCCCAGTTGGAATGTGTAGTGACCACCCCATGAAGAGAGGAATCAAACCCATCCTCCAATGACCTATAAAAACCCTACTATCATCACGAAAAACCCACATGGGCGGAATAGAATAGTGCTCTGGAAAGGAATGAAATTTGAGGAACAAGGTGCCCCGACCACCACCCACCAGAGAACATCCTCAGGTGCTCAAGAAAATACACCACATGATCTTTTGAAGAATAGGTGATCAGAAGATGAAATAATATTCATTAGAAACCTGGTTAATGCAGGTTATTTATGATATCATGTTATCCCCTCCCCATTTTCTATGGTTTTGTGACTTCAGTAAGAATAGCATTTCTCCATGAGGATAGTCCCAATGTGCACCATATGCACCCTCCAGTAAGACATCATGATAGACCTTCACCTGGATCACATGATCACATGAGTGATGGAACCACATGACACATGATAATATAGGTCCTTGGATTCACATTGAACACATACTTAAGTCCGTGAGAATGTTCCAATATACATGATAACCTTCAATCATGCGATATTGAGAACCTCTTTTTCCGGTGATACATGTAGACAGCCCTAACATGAAAACCATGACATAGTTTGAATAATTCACCACAAAAACCCATGTAGGTCACAAGATTGTAGATTGGTAATTGAGGTTCGGATGGTTTTATCACGTTGACATCCCTTAATCATACTCCTTTAATTAAGAGAATCCCATGATGGTTCTCCAAACATACTAGGACCCTGGTCATGCAACATTGTGAGTCCTTGTCCATAAAACCCAAACATTAGTGGACATTCATATTATGAAAACGAAGAAACCTCAGTCTCATGCTGCTATAACACAATCTCATAAGTAATTTCTTTGAAATAAATGGATCATGAGTCCTTGGTTAGGTGGAAGAGTACAAAGGATATGAATCCCACGACTAATGGTGTGTTGACAATCCTCAACCAAGAACTCTCATTTGTGTGTATGGCACCAGATGACACACCCAGTACAAATATACAAAATCTATCAAATGATACCTTAGATATTAAGTGATCACTTGTTGATCATGAGACCATGAATTTCATAGGATATTTTTCGGAATGCAGATAATTTTCATAAATGAGTTAAGAATACAGACCCTAAGTCTCAGGATGGAACCCCTGTGAAACCTCATGGTGAATTATTTAGGATTATCATCCCTCCTAATATCCACTATGTGTCTAATGTTAACCATTTAGGAGGAGGATTTGATGCATAGTCCCTACACATGGCCACAACACCCCTCACAATACCTCTTTAAGGTCATTTGAATTTCATGAAACATGGAACTTCATGCGTCTCCCATGTCTAGGCATTCCTAATCATGTACATGACCTCAAAAAACTATAGATCTCATAGGTAGACTATTTCATGTCAATGAATCCATCATTACAGGTGAAAAATTATCCATATGGACTTAGAGAATGATCCCTTTGGACATGCACTTGTGGCACTTGAACAAATGTAAGACCTAAACACATCTGTAAGGCCCCTCCAAGTGAATAGTTTAGGGACATGTGGTCGAGATAATATTTGGTGGTCTCTCTAAATAATTGGATGACCTTTTATTCATCATGTTGGACACATGAAAAGACTTGTATTATTCAGTTTGATCTCTTAACAGATAATTGACATGTCACCATTGTAATGTGGTGGCACAAGGAAAGAAAATTAATCAGGATACACACCTTTAACTTGTCTAAATTAATATGTGAAAAACCAAATACAAGTCATTTCAATCATGAAACGCATCATGGAGTTTTCCACCATGTTCATGTGAAAATATCCTACACAGTTCACTTTGATCTTGAGAAGGATTTGTTAACATGTTGGCATGATCATGTGATTATCCCTAGAAATGTCTGTATAAACATGTGATAGTCTAAAGGTAGGTATGGTTGATCATTCAACAAAATATGATCATTCCTGGTTTCATCAAGTGCAAGAGCCTGTACATGTCCTCTTTGATTGTATAGAGGCATCCAAGGCATGTTAACTGATCAAGAAGACACCCATGAATGTGTCTGTCTTGATGCCCCCATCATTTTTGGGTAGAAAATCAAGATATATCCACTAAATAGTTAATAATTTTAGGAAATTCATCTTGGAAGTGTCCACATCATCCAACATATCCATATAGACTCATTCTATGTGGACCATAATAAATAACCTTCAATTGCATCCCCATATTAAAAGGCAAGTGTCCTTGATGAGATATGGTTATACACTAATGTGATCCTACCTATGTTATACTCTCTGAAAGTACATTTATGGTTACCACATATCGTAATATTTTATGTGATAAATAATGAGTGTCTCATAAGGCTTCCTCAGTGCTTAATCTCTGATTATCGACATAATATAACATGTCTCCAATGACTGGGTTGTTTAAATGTGTTTTCCCTAATAAAAGGGAAGCCTCAGACTATAAACCCTGACCAAAAGGGAATCCTTCCTCGATTAAGTCCATGAAATTCCTAAAACCATTGGGATAATTATAATTTCCCCAATATTTATCATCCATTATATCCCATTAGATGTTTAAAGGATAAATTAACTAAAAGAACTCTGATTCCCCTCATTTCCAAGATACGCGTGACACCTTCCTAAGGCCCGACCACTAATAGGAATCCACTTTGGGTTAAATCCATTCCTATCCCATGTATTCATGAATTAAATGATTAAATTCTCCTCAAGGTCATCCATCCATCCATTTCTATCAGCGGATGAGTAGTGGACTCATACATGGGTGTTCTTTTAAGTATAATCCATTATCATACCCTCAAGTACATCAAACCCATCAAATGGTTGGGGATGGACTGAAATAAGATGAATATGATTCCTGTTATAAGACATAATATTTAGGATGCCTTACTACAGTTCAAGCCCCATACTATATCATCCATGATATTGGTAATCATGACCCTCGAAGGGAAACTTTATTTTGTAATTCTCATATAGATATTCCCTCATGAAATTTGTTCAATCTACCATGATCTCTTATTTCAAACACTGAGTATGGATCGCATGGGATTAGAGAACAATGATGATTCTATAAAAATCATGTTGAAAATTACCCTTGTATGGACCCATCATTAGGATTCATGTATTATTACTTCTCATCTCCGCTCAAAGGTCCATATTACCAATGAATAAATCTTGGTAAGTATCATATGAAAAAGTCCCACCCAAGGACACTATTGTTGTGTCTCTTACAACCCAGACATCCATTATAAGAACTAAGTATACTATGATTCCTATCTCAAATAGGATATGTAGGATGCCTCACAAAGGTCTATGCATAATATTCATTGCCTTACTACATGACCTTAAACTACATGGATGGGTCCAGCCCCACAAATCTGAACAACTCCAAAAGAACTATTCTGGCATCGAATCATGTTTTCACAAGATACCTAGGATTCCTTATAGAGTTTCCATCCCATTTCCATGACCCCAACCTCCACCCTTGATGGAAATAGAATCATGAGTTCTTAAACATGTACAAAACCAAAAGAATCATAAATAAATAATAGAGTGATATATAGACCATGTTTTTCATGACATTATTCCAATTAATAGATGTTCGTAATCAAGTAATTGACAAAAGGGTAACCAGTACCATATCAAGTGCTTGGAAGGATTTCACAAACATAGATTAAATCTATCAGAGGGTAAAAGAATAGGAAACAATTCCCCTCAAAATGGTGTGATGATCCCAACCTCCCATCCTCTTGAAAAATGTGTGTTCCTCGGCATCGTTGTGTTTGAAAACTCAAAATAAAACCTACCTTTGGGAAGATGGTTCATAACACGTTTTGGATGTGGTATCCATTGGTTGTTTCTGGGGAAGACTAAATAAATGAAAAAACTTATGTGAGTAGTTGAAAAAATCCTTAAATCAAACTCTTGGTAATAATCCCATCTATGTCTTAAATACCAATGAAATAATTGTTTACAATAGATCTCTCTCTAGAATAATCTTTCTTTAATCCCCCCAAAAATGGGAAGTACTATTATGATTACTTCAACCTTTAAGTATTTTGATGAAATCAAGAAAAATTATTTAAGATGATCAATATGTTTTGAAAACACTTGGAAATCCATCAGTTTTGTTCAGAGATGAATAGAGCATGTTTAGATCACCAATAGAGTGAATATATTTTGGTACCACCCTATGAAATGATGGTAATAAAAAAAGGGATTTCGTTCAATCAATATCTTTATCAATGAAATTTCCTAAGACAAAGTAACATTTTATTTCATATATTGAAATTAATTATAAATTTAAATTGAAAAATATAATCTCTTGGTTATGGAATTTCATTATCAATTTTTGATGAAAGAACTTTAATTGGTCATTGGTCTCTCCCAAATATACCTATATTTATTTGGGTTTAAGTGGACTCTTGTAGTGTATCGTGGGTAGTCAAATCCTCATATACGAAAGAATAAACCTACAGAAATATAAATTTTATGGATTTTTTATATATTTAGTGTCAAAATTTATTTTATTTTTGGATGGTTTAAATTAACAGTAACATAACTAGTTAAACTCAATTTGGGAGAATGATTTGATCCTAGGTTATCAGTTCATGTGGTTTATGTGAATTCCTTTTTAAATTATTTCAAATTCATTAAATTGGGAAAGATCTATTCAACAAAATAAATATAAACTCATCACTTATTATTTTAACACCTTCACATACACATGATAATTACTTATAAACTTATAGGATCATTTTCTTGAGCACTCCAAGGTAAATTATCTTATTAACTCATAAAAATAACAACAAAAAATCATTAAGGGAGAGGAAAGGAGAAAATCATTAAATGAAAAACTATAATAAAAGAAATTATTATCCATTTATAGTGTGAAAAATAACTTCCCATATAGCGCATTTCTACTCCCCTATATAACCCCATAAGGTTCTTATCCCTCCATATATGTTATTCTCTCAATGTATGTGGGAAGTATACTCATGAGGGTGGAATTCAAGAAGAAAAAATTTGAAATAAAAATCACTCCACCAATATGTTAATAATTTCCAAAATATTTGTGAATAACATAACTATCTGAGGAAATGGTATCAATGTGATATGTAAAGAACAAAATAAGATAAAATTAAAACTTTTACTAAAAAATAAGTGTATTTTAACCAATTACCAGAGAATGAAACGCAATTATAATGACAAATTGGAAACATAAGATTACATTGAAATGAACAACAATAATCATCAACAACACCACCACCACTACCTTAAAATGGAACTTTTAAAGCCATGGGTTGGTCCTAAATCAGGTAAATTCACTATAATTAAATAGAGTAAGACTAGTTTGGTGAAATTTTAATAGAGAGAATACTTTAACCCATTGAAAAAAAATTGATTTAGCTTGAATACACAAATCAGAGGTCCTAAAAAGATATTATATATGGGAAACGTTTTCTGTTACATAGATGAATAAATTAAAGATTATGATTTAACCTAATATGATTTAAAATTTCATCCCAATTAGATTTTTGGTTTTGGATATATGATTGAAATGGTGGAGTGTTTTAATGGGCCACAGAATCTGGAAAATAATTTTATCTTCATCTTAGACCACATAAAAAACCATAAAAATTCATAATTATATCTGTTAAATTATGAATTTAATTATACAATTTATTTCATATATCTAAAATTCAATTTTAATCTTCATTGGGAATTAATAATGTCAAATAATGAAATATTACTATGTTGTGGTAGAGTTCACTTTTCCTAGAATTTTCTGGGTTGAATGTCCAAAATGTTGGTCTTCCAATGTGAATGTACAAGTTATAAAAAATAATGAATTGTTCCTAATGGAATTAGAAACCATAAAATTAAATAATATTATAAAATAAATACCATTTTTTATTTTTGGAGGCTTCCAAAAATGTACCAAGTAAAAGTGAACCTTAATAAAGAATTATAATCATAATGTGAAATAATGTTCAAATTGAAAAATTCACTAAAATGGTGTTTATTTATAATGAATAACATGAAAATTGTATAATAAAACAATTAATGTTATCCTATTTCATTGGATAATCAATTATGATAATTTTTATAGGTACTATTTTTGAATTATCCATTTAATTTGAAAATAAATTATAACAAATTTATACTGAAAAATAGTTTCCACTAGATCCAAACCCATCAAGTGGTGTCAAAGTGTTAATGTTTAAATTTATAATTATTTATTGAATTTTTTATCATATATATGAAATTATGGTTAGTTGTTTATTTCCAGATTATTCTCTCATTAATAAGAATTTTAATTAACATACTTTTGACTTTTTAATATTCTTCATTCATGAATCGTATTTTCTTAAGGTCTGAGAAAATAAAGCAGAATTATTAGAGATTAAATCAGGAATTTCCAATTATTATGGATGGTATATTAGTTTACATGTTATGTATCATGACTACATGGAATGTAGATGGCATAAAAGCCATGTTCTCAACATGGTTTAGCGGTGAAATTTGTGTTAACAGTGTATTAAAATACAATATTTATATATCATGATGCTAACTTGCTAGAAAATTAATAAAACACACACCATGAAACTAGTGTACATGTCATTTGAATCACTAATATCCATATATGAAGATCATTTCGGGTCAATAAATGGGTTATACATAAACATGGATGGTGGAACACATGACAAGTAGTTTGTTAGTAAACATTGTGTAATCTGGTCAAGAAACATTCTCAACCCCAAGGAATTTATCATGAATACAATGTAAAAAATCACATTATGTTTGTCTTATTAGTGCAAGTCGTTTAATCTCCCAATAAATTAATTTTTATTTTTACACAAAAAAAATAACTAATTTCAGTATTGATACCCATATACACTAGTGTCACCATATCTGTTTGACTATGTAATTAAAGTTTTGATGAATTAATAAATGATCAATTAACTCTTTTTAATTATATATAATTATTGGCCATTCCATTTATTCTACCAAAAAAAATTATGATGGGTACCACCATGAGACTTTATATGGTAATCAAAATAAAAAATAATTTATCAATCAATCATTTAATTAATTAATTAATACAAGCATGTTTATCTTAATAATAAATAATTTATTTAATTGAATTTTATCTAGTATACTTTTTTGTATTCATTGCATGTGTATTAACATTTATGGGATTTGAGAATTCATGAGTATGTGTTGGATTTATTCAATTTAATTTTATTGTATCTGTTTGAAATTATTTATTATTAAATTAAATAATATGGTGTTGGTGCCATCCCTCCCTCTTTTATTATGAATGAAATATATTTACAAGGATTTTAATGTAATTCCACATAACCAATACTTTATTTCTACTCACCTATGTGTGAGTAATAATGATGTGTAATAAATTGAGTATACCAAGGATCATGGAGGATGTTCAAGAAGGAATGAAGGTGAATCCAACCTAGGTGATACACGGGAGGATATGTGGAATGATAAATATTGTTCCAAGGCCAAACAAATTGTTTTCCCCATTGTTTATAGGTTGGTTTATTGTCCGATCAATAAATAAACCATTATATAATCTCATGATTGGGACATTTTTTTATGTATGATTTATTTTATGGATGCAATATTGTTGTCTTATAAATAAATATACTAATATACAAAGAGAAAATTTATATAAATGAATTATGACTAAATTTTTTATAAAAACATGGTTAATAACTTAAAAAAAATCCCATTAAAAATAACAATGCATGTAAAAGATAAAACTATTAAAAAGTTCATGCATAAAAAATTACCTCAATTTTATATTATGTCATTACACCATCAATCATCTAAATTAATATGAAATCATAGTTAAATTGTTAGTTCATGAAATTGTATGGGGAATTTTTATGTATCAAGGTACCATAACTAAGATGATGGGTGGAACTAAATATAATTGTATTGAATTTAATGGAAATAGTATTTTCAATAAAAATATAGAGGCTTGTACCAAGGAAATTGAAGTTAGGATTTCTTGATTGGGGATTCTACTCAACGGTTCAAGGAGTTTCTAGTTTTCATTTGGCAAGATCACCTAGTTAAATAAATTCTTATGGTTTTCAATGCCATAGTATGGATCATAAATATGGGTAATGTGGATCATTTTCACAATAATTTCTTCAGTTATGGGACATCATAAGTTCAATTTTGATTGTTTTGGTGACTTAATAAAATATAGGGAGTATTAATAAAAGAAAATTTGTTATTATGTATCACATAATGTGTAATAATAAAAAGTACTAATAGTATGCACATTTAATATTTTATTATAATAGAAATTGTTTCAACTGCATTATCCCTATAATCAATTTTGGAGGTAAACCATCTCCTTTCTCAAAATACCTTCTGAGAATGGTTTATATTATTATTGATAGTGATTCACAATAAATGAAAATAATATGTTTGAAAACCCTCAATTTCTAACTGAACTAGTATGAAGGAATGTGATTAAAAGTTCACTGTCTGTAATAATCGTATCTGTGATGTGGTTGGTGTTCAGTGTTTACTGCCTTCAACTAAGTATAGTGAACTCTTGAAGTCACATGATGTCATGGATGCTTATTACATACTCTAGCATCTTTATAGTCTTTATCATGAGATATCTTGATAGGAATAGTTTGAGATATCCAAGGAATTATTTTAGATTAGTCTTAGAGAAGGTTTGTTGGGTGGGAGTAGCATAGTCAAACTCATTGGTGACATTAAGTTCCTTGAGGTTCTTGGGTTTACGCTTCCATGTGTACTATGAACTGATCTCATTATTCCATCACTCCCTTAGATATTATCTAATTTTAATTCAAATTATTATATAAAAAACATATATAAGTCTCTTCTATATCGTATCACACTTATTTTCAACATTAATAACTAGAGAAAGCAAGAAAATACTTTTATTATTAAGGTGATGAAAAGGAAAATTTAGGTGAATAGCTCTAAATTTAATGCCCCTTTCCAATTACCTTATTTAAAGAGAAGATACAAGAAGGGAGACACAAATTTATCTATTCCACATATGGAACGAAGTTTCACATGAAGAAAAACTGTACAAGGGAAAAGAATAAAGGGGAATCTTAAGGTACATTTTTTAACAATTTCAATTTATTTGTTTCTATAAATTTTGTACTAGATACATCATGTTGTGCTCACATATGTATTGAAATATAGGGGTAAATTATATAATGAAAGATTTACTATGGTTAGGTAGAATTACAAGTAGCCAATGGATCCACACTTGATATTCCTGATATAGGGTAGTACCCACCTCATGTTTATAATGGGAATAATATTGGTTTTAAAAAACTATTATTATGTGACATAGGTTACTAAAACAATATTTCTATATCCAAAATTATATTGATGCATTTATTTTATAATTTGGGAATAAATTTGACTTCTTTTATAATGAAGTCATATGTTATGGTAAAGTTCATTTAATTAATGGAATTTATATGATAGATTACTGTAACATCACGATATTTTTTTAAAGGAAACAATATTTTATTAGTTGAAAAACAAAATACAATGTGAACTTTATAAAATCACCATTAAACATAATTTTTCCACTTCTATGATATCAATTTTGAAAATTGAAAATACAAGGTTCCGATCAGAATGTTTTTTGGAGTCGAATTAAACAAACATAATTTTTTCTTAAATAGTTACCGACCCTTATGAATAATAACATACTATTATGAATAGTAAAATGAACATTATTAATAGTAACATACCCTTATGAATAGTAACATTTCCCTTAAGAATAATAATATACCCTTATGAATTGTAACATGACCCTTATGAATAGTATTGTGCCCTTATGAATAGTTACCCGACGCTAATGAATAATAATGCACCCTTGTGAATAGTAAATTCACCAAATGAAATTATAAATTATTTTTTTCCATCTTATATGTGTCAATATGAAATAATTATTGTAATTCCCCAGTTTCGGAAGCCGCCCAAAGGCACCCCGTACCCAGTTGGTCACATAGCCTCAAGCGTATTTCCCCGAATGGAAGAGGTTACGACTAGCAGCGAGGCCCTTGGGTATGATAGTGGGGAAACTATTCCCTCATTGGCAGAGTACACCGTGGAAGAGAAAAACAATAAACAACAATATAAGCAGTAAACAATCCATACAAAAGTGAACATCAGAAGACTAAATGTGATAAAAAACAGGAGCATATATATATATGATGCATGATACATATGTCTAGGAAAATAGCCAAACATGTCACAATGCAGAAAAAAACAGTACTAAAAACAAGTACCAAATAATATAAATACCTCCTCAGCATCACAAGCCTAAGCTTGGTCCCATGCAGTCCAGCTCCACAATAGTAAAGTAGCTAAAGTCAAAGGGTGCTTTCCCTTGCCTATACCTGCAACAATATAGTCTGTTTGGGCCCAAAATCCTGACCCAAAAATGGTGTGAGACTAAATCATAGTAGGCAACCACTCGAAGATCTGTGCCTAACAGTCAGTGAATATATGGAAGGTAAAAGTACACAAAACATTAAACAATAACTTAAAAAATAGTAAACAAAGTACACTTCCTAATCCAAGCAATAGGTAACCCTCTTGTGCTACCTAGAAAACACCAACAACCCTCTGGGTAGTTCACTCATCCTAAACCCTCTGGTTTGGTCATATGGAATTATAAATACTCTCTGAGGAAGAACACGCAGTCAATTCCCTTTATAGTCTATGGTTGTCAGGAACTCTCGGAGGAATCTTGCACAGTCAATTCCCCTTATAGCCCCAAGGTCATGGACTCTTCGAGGAATCATGCTCAGTCAATTCACCTTATAGCCCAGGTCATTCATAGACTCTCTAATGAAGCTCACACAGTCAATCCCTCCTATAGCCTATGGTAATCAGGTGATTCAAACAAACAACACAGAGACTCTCTGAGGAAGCTCAGACGATCTATCCCTGTATAGTCTAAAAGAGTAAGGGACTCTCTAAGGAAGCTCTCACGGACTATCCATTTATAGCACAGAGTAATCCAAGGATATCTTAGAATGCTCACTCAGTCAATACCCATATATCATAATGCTCAAATACTCTCTTAGGAAGCTCAATCAGTCTGTCCCCTAATAGTCTACTACAGTCCAAAGACTATCTGAGGAAGATCACTCAATCTATCCTCTTTTAGTCTATAGCAACAGGTTCTCACAGCCCCAGGTAGGTCAATGCATAATAATGATATATGGACAAAGTAACCTAATGGAACTACTTGTCTAACCAATCTATATAATCTCAAGCATGTCATAAAAACAACACTCCACCCTACGATTACAAGTCATGGAAAACAGGTAAATGGCCAAATAGGCTAAACAGGAACAAACCGTCGTATACAGAACGAAGCATGAGCAGAGAAACCATGTTATAACAATCAACCCAAAACATGTCCAATTTACCTCTACACCAGAATACAAGCATGACAGGCATACAAAAGGGGTAAAATGGTAAATACACAATTCCCCATTCAAGGGAATTGGTGGAAATTTCACATAATAACTGAAAGGAACAAACCACCTACCTTGGTGCTATGATATCAACATTCTTAAACCACGAGGCTTGAATCTATTTGGAATGTCGTAGATCTAGGAAAACACACAAAATGCTCAAAACATGATAAATTGAAAAAGAGCAGGAATTGGAAAATGATGCTCTAGAAGAATGGAGAGCTTACCACTATAGTTCCAACACAATTGACGGAGGTCAATCCAGAGAACAAACAGAGGCTTAGGGGCTCGAAGAAGATCAACGGACATACCATATCTCTTGGATGAACCAAAGCTAAAAGGAGGGTGTTATGTCTGTCAAACGTGACCCCGGTGCGTTTAATGAAAAAACAAAATACAAAACCTGTACTTTTTTAGTACATGGCATGTACATACTGTTTCCATACTCCGCTTTAGGTGGCCTCCACGTCACACCACATGACCATGTTTTTGTCCCTTACACAGCCAGCACATGACCATGCGTGGCAACGAAGTACACGACATGTATTCATAAAGTACATGGCGTGTACTTCAAAATTTTCCAAAATATCCTATTTTCTCAAAAACTCTAGAAAAAGGAAAACATACCTAAAAATAATGTCCGGGTTCTTACAAACTTCCCCCCTTTAAGAAATTCATCCTTGAATTTCCCTAGAGAGGTGTAGAAAAAGAAACCCGGACAGCTCTGACCATTGTGATCGTACATCAGCCTCCCTCTCCCAAGTCTAGTCCAATACTCGCTCGTGCTACCATAGCACCGGTACTAGAGGAACAAAACTACCATAGATAAACCTCATACTGAGATCGAAAATCTGGATAGGATTCTCCTCAAATGATGTTTCTGATTCAAGCTCAACTTCCTCAGGTTGAAATACATGAGATGGTTCGGAAAATTAACATCGGAGCTGAGAAACATAGAAGACGTCATGCATAGCCACGTACCTCTGAGGTAACCACAACCGATAGGCAACCAGACCAACTCTCTCCAACACCTCAAACAGCCTGACGTACCTCAGTGAAAGCCTACCCTATCTCTGAATCCTCTTTTGTCCCAACCTATGTGTGACACGTAGGAAAACGTGATCCTCGACCTCGATCTCCCGAGGTCGTCTTCGCAGATCAACACAAGACCTCTGTCGAGATTTTACAGTAGCCATCCTCTTTTGAATCAACTCTATCGGATCTGTGGTCTTATGAACAAGATGACGTCCTAGCAAAGCTGTCTCTCCTGCCTCCAGCCAATATATGGGTGATCGGTATGGCCTACCATAAAATTCCACATATAGTGCCATCTGAATAGTTTCTTGAAAACTATTATTTTAGGAAAACTCTACAAGAGGTATATTGTTCTCCCAATAACCTCCAAAATATAGAATGGAAGCTCGGAGCATATCCTCAAACACTTAAATTGGATGCTCGGACTGGACATTTGTCTTGGGATGGTAAGTTGTACACAAAAGTACCTATGTACCCAAAGCCTTCTAAAGCCCCTGCCAGAATCAAGAAGTAAAATGGTCTTCCCTATCTGAAACAATGGAGTACAGAACTCCATGCAGACGTACAACCTCTCAGATGTACAACCATCCCAGCTCATCAACATTGAAGCTCTCCTTGATCGGCAAGAAGTGAGCAACCTTCATAAGTCTGTCGATGACAACCCAAACACCGTCATTCCCTTGAGGTGACCTCTGCTAACCAGTCCCAAAGTCCATCGCGACATTGTTCCAAAAACACTACGGAATGGGTAACTTCTATAAAATACCTCTTGGTCGATGATGCTCCGCTTTCACCTACTGAAAAGTGGAACACCTCATGAAAAAACCAGCAACATCTCTTTTCATACCTGGCCACCAATACTGGTGGTGTAGTTCACGATACATACTGTTGATTCCAGGATGAACATCCCAAATTGAGGAATCAAAATCCCACATCAGCTCCTCGCATATGTCTGTTGGAACCCATAAACATCCCAGAAAACACAAGATCTCATCCTCTCCTACTGAATATCTAGTAAAAGGTTCCTCCCCTGACACACTCTCCTACAGGACTAGGCCTTCTGAGTCTAATAGCTACCTCATCTGTACCCGATCAAGAAGAATAGAGGTAACAACTAAAGAAGATAGATAAGTCTACCCCTGTCAGTCGTGCACCTCCAAATGCATCTCAAAGAACAGATCCACAATCCTCCACTCACTTTTGGACTCCTGACCTGCCTGTATCTGAGTTATCCTACTCAAAGTGTCATCCACTGTGTTGCCCTTCCCATGTGTATAAGAAAGCTCAAAGTCAAAGGACTGATGTTACTCGATGCACCTGCGCTGTCTCGGATTCAGATCACGCTGAGTGAAGATGCACTTGAGACTTTTGTGGTCAGGTAAAACAACAAATATCTCTCCCAGGAGATAATTTATCCAACAACATGAGGCATGAACAATAGCTGTCAACTCCAGATCGTGCTTTGGGTAATTCCTCTCATGTGGCCTCAACAGCCGAGACCCGTATGCAACAACTCCATCCCCCAGCATCATCACATCTCCCATCCCGATACCTGAAGCATCATAGTAAATATTATAGCTCTTTCCTATCTCTGGTAATACTTGTATCAGTGCTAACGTCAACCTTTATTTCAGCTCTTGATAGGCAGACTCACATGAACCTGACCACAAGAACATCGCACCATTCTTTTTCAGACCTTCAGCAGTGCTTCTAAGCGTGAAAAGACCTATATAAGCCTCAGTATTATCCAGACATCCCTAGAAAACTCCACACCTCAAAGACATTCTTCGAATTCTTTTAGGAAACTAATGCTCTCAATTTCTCTTCGGTCTACTGATACTCTTGTCTCTGAGATAACATGACCCAAAAATTGAATCTGATCCATCCAAAAGTATCATTTCGAGAGCATAGCATATAACTGATACTCTATCAGTGTACTCAGAATGATCTCAAGATGGGTAGTATGTTCATGTCAAATTTGAGAGTGTACCAAGATATCATCAATGAAAACAACCATGAAAAAATCCAAGTAAGTATGGAAAACTCAATTCATCAATGCCAGGAAAACTGCTGGTGCATTCGTGAGACTGAATGGCATAACCGTATACTCATATAGAACATACCTACTCCTGAAGGCCATAAGAGGTTTATCTGATGGTCTAACATGAAAATAATGATAACCGGATCTCAAGTAAATCGTTGAGAACACTCGGGCTCCTCGAAGCTGATCAAAGAGATCATAAATCCTCTATAAGGGGTATCGGTTCTTGACCGTCAACTGGTTGACCTTTTGTTAATCCATATAAATCCTGAGTTTTTCGTCTGATTTCATCGCAAACAGGATATCTGAACCCCAAGAATAAGTACTAGGTTGGATAAAACCCTTTTCTTGCATCTCCTCCAACTGCTTCTTGAGCTCCTGCAACTCAGGTGTATCCATCCTATAAAGAGTAATGGACACCGGTGCCACTCCTGGAAAAAGCTCAATTGAGAAGTCTACCTCATGCTCTGGAGGCCAACCTGAAAATTTCTCTGGAAAGACATCTCCAAAACGATCCAACACTAGAGGAAAGTCTAACTATGAAGTCCCCTGATCATCCAGATATAGACTAGAAATTTTCATTGTAACTCCTCATAGCCCATGATGCTTGGGTCTTGGTCGACTCTCCTGGACATCCCACTCACCCCGATAATGAAATGATCCACACTCTAGTAATATAAAACTCACCCTTCGACGGTAGAAGTCGACAATTGCCGGTAAGGGGACTAATCATTCCATTCTAAGAATTACATCATAGTTCGTCTTCTCTAGGACATAGAGGTCCCATAAGAAGTGACACCTCGCAACCTCAAGAGGGATCTCTCTGCACTGACGTACAATAGATTTCCTCGTTCCCAATGGTGTGTCTTCTGTCAACATGTCGGTAGAAGAAAAGATACAGAGCCCAAGGCTCTCCAAAATAGAAATAGAGATAAAGATTTGGGATGCCCCTATGCCAAAAAGAGAATATGATAAAACTGAGGCTACTAAGATCGTACCTCAAACTATGGAAGGTTCGGGATCCTTATCCTACTGGGTCTGCTCCATCATAAAAGTATGGCCTGCTCCACAGCCCTGTGACCCTACCTAAGCACTCTGAGCTGATCCTCCCTACTATCACTGATAAACCGGCAACTGACCACCCCATCCACGACCTCCACCTCATCCTGAACAGCTGGTAGAACTCCAGTTCCCAACCTGGTGAGAAACTAGTGGTGATGCTCCTGAATGCAGAGTCATAGAAGAACCTTTATCTCCAACTATTGGAGGGAAAAATTAACAGAAACGCTAGAGATGGCCCATCCTGCCATAATATCGGCACACCAATGGGTCTCTCGGGGAATGTGGCCTCGTATTCCTGCTCTTTCCACAATGATATCACACCACATGGCTACCATAAGGTGCATCCCGCCTACCCTGATCTTCTCGAGAAAGCTCCATGCAGCGCTTGCTGCTATCAGTAGGAGGAACACTAGCTCAGGAGGTTGAATCGCCATGGCTCACTGATCCAGAATCCCTCAGATTACACTTTTTGACTATCACCTTGTTGACGATAGAGGATATAGAAGTCAACCTAAAGTTGTTCACCTGGGAACATATCTCCTTCCTAAGACTGTTCTCAAACTTCCTAGCCATGAACAACTCATCACCTATTGATATCAGTGTGAAATGTTGCAACTCCGTGAAACAAGAGGAATAATCCATCACAGAAAGAGTACCCTTCTCTTATCTCATGAAATCCTGGGCTCAGTCATCCCTCACGGTATATGGGTAGAATAATCATAAATGATACGCTGAAACTCCTCCCAATCTATGTTCTGGTGGTGTCCCACCTGAGAGATGACATCCCACCACCTCTTGGTAGAGTCTCAGAGCATGTAGGTCACAATCTTCACCCTCCTCTCCTGTGGTACCTCGAGTTGCTCGAAGATCATCAGTGTGGATTCGAGCCATGACATTATACCCTGAGGTCTTCCTTACCCTAAGAAGGTGGGAGGATGATGCTACTAGAAAACCCGCATCAAATCAGCCATCAATGGGGTAAGATTCTGCGCTCCTTGAAAGGTATGCATCATCCTCATAAAACCCTCCCTAAACTTCACATCGACTCCTACAACTGGTATAACCACTGGTTCCAAGGCTGGCAAAATAGGAGGATATACAGGAAGTCCCAGATCAGCCATATCGGGTGTCTGATCACTCCCCTACGACTGGAGGTCAACCAGAGGACGTCTAGTTGGCATGATTCTGCAAGGTCAAATGCACACCATAGATTCAAGATTAAAAAGGGAGGAAAAACTGATGGCACAAGAAGGAGTATGGAAAATAAGGCATTCATGTTATGCAAAACATGACTACACAACATGTTCTTTCCCTGCACGGTGTGTACCCTTAAGTCATTCACATGGGCATACACTTCCATTTAAACAGGTCATGTAACACCCCAAACACATGGTGTGTTCTCAAACCACATGGCTTGTACTTTAACTCTATTCCCTTTCTCGAGTCTCCTTAAATGACCAACCCACACGGTCCTCTTAATCCTAGACTACACAGCGTGTTGACTAAGTACACGACGTGTACTAGACAAGATTCAACGACCTATGTTGTTAGTTACATGGTCGGATACACGGCTTACACCACATGGCATGTTCCAGGAGGACACGACATGTACAAGAAGAGGAAACATCGACCCATGTTGTTCGCGACACAGACGGGCACCCATGTCATACTACACAGTGTGTCAAATTCCAACACGGTGTGTATTTGAAAATATAACACGAACCGTGTTGTCCATGACATGGCCTAGGTACCTATTTCATATTACATGGTGTCCTATACTAGTACACGGTGTGTTCCTAAAAGATTTCTCCCAACCCCATGTCCCTACTCGCACATTCAGTGACATGACTATAGACTACACAGCATGTATTCATAAATTACACGCCGTGTATTCTGGTTTTTGTGAACAGTAGCCTCAGAAACTGCTCAAGAGCCTAGAAAACACAGAAAACCAGCGTTAAGGTTCCAAATTCTGATCTGTGAGGGCCCATACTCCCCGCAATTCAATGCTTGGCATCTTATACAAGTTATTACAAGGCAACCAGGAAATGATCCACCAAATTCCTATCCATGAGGGCCCATAACACCTCAATAACAAAATTTTGGCATCCATCTATCCAAATTACTATACAAATAAATTCTCTACCAAACAGCAATGATTCTATC
Organism: Viscum album; assembly: GCA_963277665.1. Lineage (NCBI taxonomy): Eukaryota > Viridiplantae > Streptophyta > Magnoliopsida > Santalales > Viscaceae > Viscum > Viscum album. Next base: position 182,757,023 of record OY728120.1, read on the forward strand.
AAATAATTTATCATAACAGCATGCATAATCTACACAACGTCTATCACAACCATATGAAATTACTAAGCCATCCTAGATGGAATGGATAGAATGCATGGAATGCGATTTATAACATGTGCCTATATGATGCATGAGATGTAATACCCTAATCTCACCAGGTTGTGAAAGAAATAGAACAACAATAATAACAATGGTAACAGCACAAACATGTGAATCACCCAACGGTGAAATCAAATCAACTATAAAATAGAAAACCAATAAATTTTAGATAAATGAGGAAGTATGGTGCTTTTCCATGTACACAGGTTAGATACTCCTGGGCACATCTTATTACCAAGTACCTATTCTGTCGTATCCCAGGATATAGGCTCCAAACAGTAAGTCAAGAGAAAAGAATCCCTTTGATACCACTTTGTAACTCCCCTGTTTCGGAAGCTGCCTAAAGGCACCCCATACCGGATTGGTCACATGGCCTCAAATGCATTTCTCTGAATGCTAGAGGCTACCGAAAAGTAGATAGGGCCTTGGGTGTGATAGTGTAGAAACTATGTTCTCATTGGAAGAGTATACAATAGAAGAGAAAAACAATAGCAGAAGCAGTAAATAATCCATACATAAGTGAACAACGGACGACTAAATATGATAAATAGTAGGAGCACATATATATATATAATTCATGATATATATGTCCAGGAAAACATCCAAACAAGTCACAATGCTGGAAATAAAACAATACTAAAAATATTACAAAATATGATAATTAGCTCCTCAGCATCGAAAGCCTATGCTTGGTCCCATGCACTCCAGCTCCATAGTAGTCAAGTACTTAATGTCGAAGGGAACTTGCCATTGGCTATACCTGCAACAATATAGTCTGTTTGGGACCAAAAGCATGATCAAAATAGGGCGTGAGACTAAATCCTAGTAGGCAACCCCCCAAAGATCGGTGCCTAACAGTTAGTGAATATATGGCATGTAAAAGTACAAAAAATAGTAAATAGGAACATACTAAACTGTAAACAATCCACAGTTCCAAAGACAAGCAATTGCTAAGAAGCATAAAAGCACAATAGGTAACCCTATGGTCCTACCTAGAAAAATGAAACAACCCTCTGGGCAGTGAACTCAGCCTAACCCCTCTGGTTTGGTCATACAAAATTATAAAGACTCTCTGAGGAAGCACATGCATCCAATTCTCCTTATATTCTAAGGTAGTCAGGAACTCTCTGTGGAAGCTTTCATAGTCAATTCCCCTTATAGCCCCAAATTCAAGGAATCTCTGGGGAAGCATGCTCGGTCAATTCTCCTTATAGCCCAGGTCGTTCATAGACTCTCTAAGGAATCTCACATAGTCAATCCCTCCTATAGACTATGGTAATCAGGTGATTCAAACCAACAAAATAGAGACTCCCTGAGTAATCTCTCACGGTCTATCCCCGTATAGTCTAAAACAGTCAAGGACACTCTGAGGAAGCTCTCACGATCTATACCATTATGGCCCAAAGTAATCCTAGGCTCTCTGAGGATGCTCACATGGTCAATACCCTTTTAGCCTAAGGCTCAAAGACTCTCTGAGGAAGCTCGCTCAATCTGTCCCATTATAGTCTACTACTGTCCAAAGACACTATGAGGATGCTCACTAGGTATATCCTCTTTTAGTCTATAGCACTAGGTTCTCAGGGCCCCTGGTAGGTTAATGCATAAAAATGCTATATGGCCTAAGTAACCCTACGAAACTACTTGGCTAACCAATCTAAATCATCTTAAACATGTCAGAAAAACAACACTCCACCCTACGATCACAAGACATGGAAAATGGATAAACGACCAAATAGGATAATAGTGCCCAACAGTCGTAAATAGAATGAAGAATGAGCAGAGCAACCAAGGTATAACAATCAACCCAAAACATGTCCAATTTACCTCTACACATGCAAACAAGAATGACAGGAATACAATTGGGGTAAAACGATAAACACATAATACCCTGTTCAAGGTTATTGGTGGAAATTGCACATAATATTCAAGGAATTTCAATGGAAAGGCACAAACCACCTACCTTGGTTCTAGGAGATCAATATACTTAAACCACAAGGCTTGAATCTCCTTAGAACGTTGTAGATCTATGAAAATGCACACAACGTTCAACCCACGATAACTTGCAAAAGAGGAGGAATTGGAAAACTATTCTCTAGAAGAAGGGAGAGCATACTGCTATAGTTCCAATCTAATTGAAAGCAATCGATTCAGAGAACAGACGGAGGCTCGGGGGATTGAAGAAGTTCTCTGGCCTTACCCTCTCTCTCAAACAAACCAAAGCTAAAAGGAGGGTTTTCTGCCCATCAGACGCGACCCCGGTTCGTTTATTGAAAAAAACAAAGTACACGGCATGTAATTTTGGAGTACACAACATGTACTTACTATTTCTTTACTCCACTTTAGGCGGCCTCCACGTCACCCCACACGACAATGTGTGTGACCATTACACGGCCAGCTTAAGACCTCGCGCAACAATGAGGTACACAACGTGTACTCATAATGTACATGGTGTGTACATCAAAAATTTCTAGAAACTCTTCTTTTATCAAAAACTCCAGAAAAAGGAAAACATACCTTAAAAGAAGGTTCAGGTTCTATCAATTATGTCTTAATATATGTAAGTAAATATTTTAAAAATTATTGATTATGTGTTGGTATTTTTCTATGTCATATATTTTTAATAACAAATTTATGATTAATTTAATATTTTAAATAATAATTTATTTCCATAAAATGTATTCATAAAAATTTATTTTTATTATTTATTATTTTCAGATAATTTTAAGAGACCTTAAGTAATTTTTCAATCTGTTAGAAAACCAGATTTCATTTTAAAATTGTATTTTTCTAGTAAATAGTGATTTTATTTAAAAATTAAATTAATCATGTTTAGAAAATTATTTTCAAAAAAAAAGGAGATAATTTTTTTATTCTACATGTATAAAAAATGGTTATGGTTATTTTTTTGGTATTTTTCTAAAATTCTTGAATTTTTAATGAATAGTAAAATATGATAAAATATGATAAATGAAAAATAGTTGATTTACAGCATCATAAGAGATGCAAGGATGATGTAAGCACACTTGGTTCAAAGTCACATTAACTTATTACTATTTTGGATCACATTAGTGCTGACTATTCATAGTCTTGATAAAAAATAATAAACTAATGATTAAAATAATGTAACCCCCCCCCCTTCCCCTCCATTATAAATACCACCCTTATTCCTCTCTTCCTCTCACACCTCTCAAGCCTTGAAAATTGTTTATGTTCTAAAAAATCCCCTCCACAAGGCTCTTCCCAACGTCCAGGACTTTATGGTCTCAATAAAAGTCCAAAACAAAAGGCCTCAAGGTGGATCTCAAGGGGAAGACAACAAGTGGTATGAATCCTCTTTCATTTTCATGTGTTTTCTTTTCAATTCCTTTCTTTTCTTATACTATCATTCCCTAAAATTATCCAAGAGGAATGAAATATAAATATTATTATTTATTATTTATGTTTTCAATTTCATGTAAAATATTCATCACCTTTATTCCTCTCAAATTCCTCTTATTATAAAATAAAATATAAAAACATCGTTCATGATGTGTTGCTTACCAAAATTGTGGACATTGTTCTTTCAATATCAATTGAATCCTTCATATCTGATCATAAAAAACATTTAATGGTTGAAAAATAATTTAAATTGTTTTATATAACCTATTTTATGTTATTGGATGAACTTATATATATGAAATTAAATTATATAATGAAACAAGTTCAGGATTATCGAGGAACCGCCAAAAATGATCTAAAAAATATCCGTAATGATTCATCTAATGACTAATAATAATATATGATAAAAAAATGAATTGTGGTATAATTTAATATTATATAAACTTATTAATACAATTTCATACCACTTTTAGAATTTCATTTTCATACAATAGGAAAATCAAATGAAAACTGGCCCCAGAAATCATGTAACGAATGCACCCAAAACAATCGAATGAACAAAATACTAATAGTTAAAGGGTGGAATGATGTTATGAAATGATAATATAAGGTGTTATAAACATTAATAGGTTTAATTAATATATTAATAACTCTATTTTAACCATTATATATGAGTTTTAATCACATTTGATGTTAGAAAAACCCCTAGTAAGGGAATTATTAACCTAATTACCATTCTTTGGGTTAAATTTCAACTTCATTAGATATGTGTTATTTAAATGGTATGTGTGGTTATTTTTTATATTATGTTGAATAATGTCTATTTATAGTGTATATTTATATTCCATGAACTCTATTAAGTATCTCTTCAATTATATGATATTTTTAAGTGGATTTTCTTTTAAAATCATCATTTAAAATTCTGTTTTACAAAATTAAAAAGAAATATTTTTATGAAATTATTCATGTTGTATGACTATTTAATGGTTCGTAGGAATTATATATGATTAAGTGTGGGACCTATATCTACCTAAAATGCATTGGATATTATTATGTGGATGTTCAGTCATACGGTTACTCTATGTGTAACTATGATGGTTGCACTATAAGGTAGCCATGAGGGTTGTATTGTAAGGCAGCTGTGAGGGTTATATTGTAAGGTAGTTGTGAGGGTTACAAATAATTTGCTAGTTATAATGGTTAAAATTGTATGTAAATAGTTCCCCAAGTTACTTACATGTTTTATTTATGTTCTCTATGTTTTCAGAATGTATTTATATGATTCTTTATGGGTAAGAAGTATGACTTTTGAAAATATTTCCATATGTTTAAAAGTATTAATGGACTAACGGTTCCTTTCATTATTTGTATATAACTTAATGAGATATTTTCCTCAGGAAAAGTTTTTAAATTTTCTTTCACATGAATCCTTACAATTTAAAATAATAGTTAAGTTGATAATGCAAATGAAACCAGTTATATATACTACATATTAATATTTGTAAACTCTGAATCAATATATGTAAGTTGTTGTTGAATTCTCAAAAACAAAGACTTTAAAATATCCTCATTTTTATAATGTACTATTTATTTTTTAGTTATCTATTATATATAAAAAATACACAACATCTTTTAGTACTAAATCTGAAAGTTCAATTTTAGGGCTTTAGAGTTGGTATCAAAAGAATGGTCTAGACAAATTTGTAGATAAGACGTTATCATTTTTTAGAAAACATTTAGCGATATTATTTACTTTTTAACATCTAGTTACTTAATTATGCATAATAAATTTTTTTCCTTAATTATCAATATTTGAATTTAGAAATTATATGTACAATGAACGAATTGTGAGGGAGAAATTTTTTAAGGTGGGGAGAATGTAACACCTAGATATTTTTAAAAGGAAACACTATGTGCCTAAATGAACTACAAAATACTATGAGACATTTATAAACTAACCATTAAAAATATTTTTTCCAATTTTTTGTTTTGAATTTTGATAAACATATGTAACACCCAGACCTCAGAAGCCTAGAGCAAGTGTATTATTTTAACACATTGGCATGATTACAAGGAATCAAGTCCTGAAGTAACGATCAGTTTAACAGTCTTGGAAAGTAGATTTCATACATGAAATTTACATTAAAATTTCTAACAAAAACCACTAAATAAATAATCCTCCAAGAAATCCATTATTCCATTCAGCTTAACCCTACATATCAATAATAATAAACTTCTTGGAATCCTGGGAAAATAATACATAAGAAAGGGGTGAGCTCAGATGCTCAGTGAGGGTAAATAATTTAGCATAGGCTATAAGCTTTTAAGGAAATATGTGTAATAAAAATAATAGCCTTTTTAAACATAATGATGAACATAAGATGTCAAAAATAAATCAAACATTACTATATAATCATGCCCATTGATATTCTACTAGTCAAATTATCACAGGTAATAACTGATTTCGTTAAAAGGGAATGCCTAATGCCGGACATCATAACCACATAGTCAAAGACTCGTGCCAAGACTAAAGATAAAATTTTTGTCAAGGACTTTTTCCAAGACACTAGTTTTTCTCATGATACCTACTGATTCATAGAGGGGCTATAGTGGACCCCACCTAAAACTTACTATGTTCAATGCATTCCTCATATGAAAAACAGGGTGAAGCATAACATAAACATTCGTACTAAAACTAGCATATGAAATGTCAATACTTTAACCATAAACCATGAATGGTATAAAAATAGAACATCCATATTCAAACAAATCATAATTCATTCAATATAATATGTAATATTGTATTATAGTAAATCAACCTCAACCAAGAATAATATCCAGTAAATAATGTTGACATAGTTGAAAATAATCAGTAAAACCCTTTGGGAGAAATATCTTTTTTCATGAAATCATTTAAAAGTCTAATAATTTATAATGAAATAAGTTTAAAAGATATTTATTAATAAAATTATCTCATACAACTTTGAAACTTTATATATTAATTAACATTTTAAAACATTCATGTCCATATAAATAAATCCTTAAAAACATTTTGAAAACATGGACATTAATGAAAAAGATTTAGAAGAATAAATATTTAAAACAATTAAAATGATGTTTTAGTTAAATAGTACTTTAAAGAAATCATTTTGAATGTTATTTTATAAAACATTTACATTGATAATAAATATTTCCTAGAAAATACTTACACATAAACAATCTCAGATAATAATGAGATTGAGGAATTAACCCTTACCTTGCACTTTCCATTGGTTGAGGGTACATTTAACCTCCTGTATAATGACCATAGTATGTTATTAAATTATAACATAACCATATTCTTATTTATTATAACACACATGATTCATTTAGGACTTTATACTACATATTTAATAATAATTTCCATGTTAAATTAATATTTTGGGTAATAATATCTTTCTTTATCGTACATGTTTTAACTTTTTATTCTTGATCGTATCACTTGTAACATGATTTAATTGCTTCCAGGATATAAAACATTATCTATATATCATATATATTCATAATATTAATATGTATAATTGATAGATATATGAAATGGAAACCACCATTTATGGAGATGGTAGGTCATACGTACTCATAAACGATGTTTTGGTTTTCATGTCATATTGAATGGAAGTAAGTAAAGGAGATAAATGTAAATACATACATTTATTTATTTATTTAATTATTTATTTTCCAGTAGCTTTATTTTGTAATATATCACATACTTATTAATAATATGTATTTTTATAATCATTGTTGAATGATGAACGTGGAAATTAATCTCATCATGTCGTGGAGATGGTAAGTCGTACGTACACACGAGCGACGAAATCATTTAATTAATGATTAAAAAGTGTGAAATTGGATGGTATATTAATTATACAGAAACAATATTATGTTATTTTCATTATTTATATACATATTACTCATCATTATATCCATCCAAATAATATAGTCTTGAATAACAAATTACACCACATCGTGGAGATGGTAAACCGTACGTACGCAGGCATGATGACTTTATCATTAATCGGATGGATAGAATAATGAATATGGTTGTAACATACTTATAATAACATTATAGTAACTATAAGGTACTATATGTATTATTTTTTTATGTAAATAACAATTAATTATAAGGTGGACGAAGAAAAGAACATTGATAGAGGTGATAAAATAATTACCTCTTCTATGGGTGTTTCCTTTTGATTTGAACAAAAGGGATTATTAGGTTAGATTTTTTGTCAATGGGAGGCCTCTAGGATAATTTTAGGGAATCTGGGATGAGATTTGGGTAGGCTTTGGCCGAGCCAAATGGATTTTCAGGTGTGATTTTAAGATAATGGGAAGTACCCTTTTGAATGGAGGTGAGGTTCACTTTATGAAAAGCATGAAAAATTATTTTATTAGAAAATCATTTTCGATTGATAAGGGATAAAAATGAATTTATTTCTAGAATTAGGTGATTATAGTTCAAAATCCTCTCAAACAATAGGTTTTAGACATGTTTAGGTGACCATTTTAACCTTATCTTTTAGATATTACTCTTAGTTAAATTGTTTGACTTTTACAATGTCTTCTTGTATTTTTATATTAAATGATTAATAAGAATATTATTAAATTCCAAGAGAACCCCAAGTGATTTATTAATGGCATATATATCATTATAAGAGTCCTTTGGATGAACCTTATGTTTATAGTACTATTATATAATTTAATAATATAATATTTGTTTTAAAAACTCATTTTTGTCAATTTTGACACTATTTGGTATTTTTGTTTATGTGAAAACTCTTAACAACATGATTACATTGAAAACAATTCAATTAATATTCCCGAAAATTTCATATTAACCTATAAAATTAGTGTAATGCATAAAAATTCTCAATTTACATTTATTTGGATATTTATTATATCAATTATTTTAATCTTCCATTAATAAGGTAATTACTACATCATCATTGTGTCATAAAAAAATTATTTAATGTATAAAAATTATAAATAAAATACCATTATTTATGAAATTTTGTTATATTTATAATTACTATTTATTGTTGAATTTATCTTATGTATAATTCTATATTAAAAAGGTTTTAGTTATGAAATTTTGAATTTAACACTTTTTACTCTTCTTTAAATTAAATAATATTAAATGTCCAAATCTAATCCATGTGGACAAAATAAGATGATATTTTATTCATAAGGTTGATTTTGGTCGATATACATTTATCCAATAGAATCAGTACATGTGTTAGGGTAATTATTAAATCATTTTTTACGTTAATTACCCTATTTATTTTTAACTATGGTAAATAAATGTCAAAAGTTACTATTCACTAAAAATTATTTTCATCTTATTGAAGGAAATTATACATACTGATATCAAACATGTATCTTGTATTTTTGAAATTTAATTCACAGAAGTGGTAAAATTACGTTTTATGCAAATTTGCAAATGTGCATAGAAGGTGGGTAAAATACGTTAAAAAGTTCAATAAAATTTTATATAACTAATATTATTATAAAATAACTCCAATGAATTAAATTGAAATAATATAGGTATTATGTATCTATTTTGACATTAAAATAAAATTAAAATAAAATAAAAAATTATTTAAATAAAAATTCGGTTTTAAACAAAAACGCAGTGTATTTCACTATTCATCAAAAAATGAAAGTTTTCAAAAAAATACCATAAATTCACTCTAAGCTAATTTTTATTTTCTGAATTCAAAAATTAATTCTATTTTACCAATTTAAAAACATAAAAGTTTCATTGATTAATTTAAAATTAATTCCCGTTGTGAAACCCAAATAGTTGGTTTTTAAGAAGTGAAAACTATCTAAAGATTGACATGGGTTTATGTAAAATTTAAATGTGAAATTACTTATAATGACCTAAATTGTATTAAATGATAAAAATATAATCTAATTATTCTTCCAAACCAATCAAATTCATAATTTAGGACAATAAATTATTTTTATTAAAAAAGTGGCTTTCAATTAAAATTTAGTATTTCTCACTATTCATCAAAATATGAAAGTTATTAGAAAAGTACCAAAATTTTATCCAAAATAAATTTTTATGTCCTTCTTATAAAGAATAATTTAATATCATTAAATTAAATATATAAAAGTTTCAAATATTGTTTTTAATAAATGTTCTCCATTGAATGGTGGTGAAACAGTATTTTTGTAAAAATACTTCTTTTATCTAAAAAAATGAATTTGTTCTTATATTATGTCTAAGAAACACATAATATGGATTCTAAAATTATATGACTTATATTAAATTCAAAATTCAAATAATACTATTCATTACCACTCTTTCAAGGGCTAGTTTGGTAAGTGTTGGTGTGCTTGAACTCAATGTTGTGTGTAACACAAATTATTGAATTAATTTGAAGAGAAAATGTACTATGAAATCTTGGGGTGTTACAACAGACATACACAGTTGAGATCAGTTTTTTTTGTACTCTGATAGAACAAACATAATTTTTGGTGAATAGTAAACTACTATTATGAATAGTAACATGCCCTTATGAATAGTAACATGACCCTTAAAAATAATAATATACCCTTATGAATTGTAGCATGACCCTTATGATTGTAATGTACCCTTTTTAATAGTAACTTCATCCAAATGAATAGCAATGTACCCATAAGAATCGTACCTTGACTGTAATGAAGAGTATTGTACCCTTATGAACAGTACATTAAACAATAAAATTATAAATAAAATTTATCGATCTTATATGTTTCAATATTACATAAGTATGCATTAATATAAGTAAATAAATATTTTTTTAAATTATTCATTATGTTTTTGTATTTTTGTATGTAATATAAATTAAATTACTAAATTATGATTAGTTTAACATTTAAAAAAAATTATTTTCATAAAATTTATTCATAAAAAATATTTTTTTGACTTATGATTATAAGATAATTATAAGAAACATTATGTAATTTTTCAATGTGTTGGAAAACCAGTTTAAATTTTAAAATTATATTTTTCAAGTAAATTATGACATTATTTAAAAATTAAACTAATAATTTTTAGAAAATTATTTTCAAAAAATTGAGTTCATTTATTTAATTATACACTTTGAAAAATATTTAGGGTGGATTTTTGGTATTTTTATGAAATTATTTAATTTTTGATGAATAGTAAAATATGATAAATTACGATGAATGTTAAATACTTGATTTATTGCATCATAGGCGATGAAAGGCTGATGTAAGCATACTTGGTTTGAACTCACATGGACTTATTACTGTTTTCGGTCACATGAATCAATAATATTCATATTATTGATCAAAAATATTAAACTAATTAATAAAATAATGTAAAACCCCTCCTCTCCACTATAAATACCACCATCATTCCCCTCTTCCTCTCACACCTCTCAAGCCTTTATAATTGAATAATTTCTTCCAAATCCCCTCCCCAAGGCTCTTCACCGTTTTCAAGACCTATTGGCCTCACCAAAATTCCAAAACCAATGGACTTAAGGAGGATATCAAGGAGAAAAGATCCAGAGGTAAGAATCATCTTTCATTTTCATATGTTTTCTTTTCAATCCCTTTATTTGCTTATACTCTCTTCCCCTTACCATATCCAGGAGGTATGAAATCTCAATAATATTATTTATTATGTATTTTTTCATGTTCATGTAAAAAAATCATCACCTTTATCCCTCTTATCTTCCTCTTATGCTAGAATAAACAAAATTATCGTTCATGCTATTTCGTTTACCAAAATTGTAGAAGATGTGATTTAAATTTCCATTAAATCCTTAAAATCTGATCATAAAATCCTTTTAATGGTTGAAATACAATTTAAATTGTTTTATTTATCCTATTTTCTGTTTTGTAATGAACTTCTATGCTATAAATTAAATTATATAATGAATCAAGGTCATGATTATCAGGGAACCGTAAATAATGATCTAAACAAATATCATTAATGTTTTATCTAATGAATCATCATAAAATATGGTAACAAAATGATTTATGGTATCATAAAATATTATGGAAACATATGAATACTATAACACCCCGACCCCAGTTACCCAGAGTCGGTGCATTATTTTAAGACATTGGTATGATTACAAGTAATCAAGTCCCAAATGACCAATCAGTTTAGAAATCTTGGAAAATATATTACATACATTAATGTTACATTACACTTTATAACAGACAAAACAACATAAAAAATCCTTTATGAATTCCATTATTTACTTGGCTTAACCCTACATATCAATCACAATACACCACTTGGAATCCTGGGAAAATTAAAACATAGAAAGGGGTAAGCTCAAACGCTCAGTAAGGGTAATAAATACATCGTAAAATGACATAAATATTAAGCATGGTTAATAATTGATACCACATTCTTTTACCAATAATAAACATGAATAATTTTATGGAAAGAATATGAACTGAGTAAATAATGGAATAATAAAACATAATCATGGGTATTATACTAGTAGAATAACCACATGAACCATCAATATTATTTCCATAGTGAGGGAATGTATAATGACATACATTCTGAAACATTTTTTCAAGGCCTCAACCAAGACGTCTAAAATGATTAAGTCCTCGGCCAAAACCATATATCAAATTGGGAAAGGGCCTCGGACAATTACACGTCTACTTGTCTCATGAGACCTACCGATGCATCGAGGAGCTATAACGGGCTCCACCCATCACTTACTAAGTCCAATACATTCCTCATATGAAAAAGTTTAAACATATCATAAACATTCATATTAAAACTAGCATACGAAATGTCAATAATTTAACCATAAACCATGAATGGTATAAAAATAGCACATCTAGAGTCAAACATATCAAAAATCCTTCAATACAATATGGATGTTTTGTATCATAATAAATCAAATTCAAATAAACATAAAATCCATCAAAGGATGTTGACATAGATGATATCAAAATCCTTTTTAGAGAAATATCGCTTTCTATTTTGAAATTATTTAAGAGTCACATAATTATAAAGAAAAAATTTATTTTGAAAATATTCTTATAAGATTGTAAGGGAATCATTGATGATTTTATAATGGAATAAAATAGCTGCACCCTCCGTATAAATTAAAAAAAATCATTCTTACCTTAATTTTGTCAAAAAGGTTAAAAAAGACCTTGTTTGGAAAAGACAGAAAGATTCCTTTAAAACCATTTTATAAAAATTCCAACAAGGGTATAAATGACTTTAACCCATAGTATAGTAAATAGTAAAAATGTTTTGGAATAAATTTTTAAGAAAAATGGATGTGGATGATAAAGAGGTCTTAGTAGATAATTACGTATAAACAACCTCAGATAATGAAGATATTGTGAAATAAACATTTACCTTGTACATTTCCTTGGTAAATGGTAGGTTAAACTCCTATATAATGGTGAAATAATTGTTATTAAATTTTACAAGAATCAAATAAATTAATATGATATCATATATGATCTTTTAACATTGCCCTGTTAATAATATCTTAGTATTATCGTCATTTAGGGTGTTAACTTAATCATTTTCTTTTATATGTTTTATTACATAAGCCATGTTTGTTATGGATAGGTTGTATATTATTCATTTCCAGAATGATATAATGTCCTTAAACAATATTTTTAATCATAAAATGAGAATTAGTCTTGAATTATTACGATGGAGAATGAATCTCATCGCGTTTGTGGAGACGGTAGTCCATACGTACGCACGAATGATAATATCATTATTTTGATATTAAAATAATATATAATTGGGTATTATATCATATATACAGAATCATTATTATGTTATACTCATTATTTAAATCAATTACACATCATTATTATACCCATCCAAATAATAATGTATTGAATAACAATTACACCACGATGTGGAGATGGTAAGTCGTATGTACGCACGTATGGTGACATGTAATTAAAAGGATTGATAGAATAATTAATATGGATGTACCATATTCATAATAACAACATAGTATATAGAAGATACTGGAGTTATTATTTTAGAATGGTAATAAAAAAAGAAGAAGTGGAAGTAGAAAAGAACATGAAAGATGGTGGTGAAATTATTAGCTCTTCTTCGGGTTCTTCATTTTGATTTGTTCAAAAGGTATCTTTAAGATGGATTTATGACTAAACTAAGGCCATTAATATGGATTGTGGTAAGTTGAAATGATGTTTGGATAGGGTTTGGCCAATCCAAAAGGCTTTGAAGTTATGACCATGAGAGAAGGGGGAGTTCCCTTTAATAAGAGGGGTGAGGGGAACCATAGGAAAAACTTAAGATATTATTTTATAATAAATTCATATTCGGTTTATAATGGCTCCAAACTGGTTTATTTAGAGGATAAGGTTGGTATGGGTTGAAATATACTCATTCAATAGGGTTTAGACAGGTTTTGGTCACTATATTGACCTTATCTTTTAGATTTTACTCTTAGTTAATTATTTTGACATTTACCATGTCTCTCTATATTTTTATATTATTTGGTTAATAAAATTACTATAAACTATCAAGCGAACCCCAAGTGGTTCATTAATGACATACATATCATCATATAATTTCTTTGGCCGAATCTTATATTTTTTGAAATAGTGTATCAAATAATAATATAATAATTTTTTTAAAAACTCTTTTATGTCAATTTTGAAACTATTTAATAACTGATTTTTTTTAAAAGTATTATCAACTTTATTAATTTGAAAAAAATTTATTTAAGAAATACTAACATGTCATATTAAACAAAAAAATTTTGGATGTCCTCAAAACTTTCAAATTATATTTATTTTGACATTTATAATAACAATTTCTTGATTCTTTCATTAATAAGGAAAATATTGTATCATTATTGTGTAATAAATAAATTTAATTATTCAATATATAAAAATTATAAGTAAAATACCATTATGTAGTAATTTTTTTAGCTTTCTAATTAATATTCATAATAGAATTTATCTTATGTATAACCCTATATTAAAAATGTTTTATTTATTAAACATTGATTTTAACTTTTTTAACTCTTCTTTGAATAAAATAATAATAAATGTCCTAAACTAATCCATGTGGACCAAAAAGGTTAATATTTTATTCCAAAGGTAGTTTTTGGTCAAACTATACATAGAAAATAGAATTATGAAATGTGTTAGGGTAGTAATAGTATCATTTTTACCCTTAATTACCATATTTACTTTTTGCTCTGGTAAATAAAAGTAAAAAGTTACTATTCACGAAAAAATTATTTTTATCTTATTGAACCACATTTTACTCCTTAATATTAACCATGTATCTTGGATTTTTGAAATTCCATTCATAGAAGCGGTAAAGATAAGTTTTATGTGAATTCGTAAATTATCTTAGGAGGTGGGTAAAAGACTGTGAAAAGTTCAATAAAATTTTAATATATCTAAAATTTTTATAAACTCACTCCAATAAATTACATTGAACTTATATAGGTATTATGTATCTATTTTGACCTAAAATAAATTTAAATTAAATAAATAATTATTTAAATACAATTTCGGTTTTAAACTATAACTCAGTGTTTTTCACTATTCATCAAAAATTGAATGTTTTCAGAAAAATACAAAAAAAATCACCCTAAGATAATTTCAATATTCCGAATCCAAAAATGAAGTCCATTTTACCAAATTAAAAACATAGAAGTTGCATTAATTAATTTAAAATTAATTCCCGTTGAAAAACCAAAAGGCATATTTTTAAGAAACATTATCTATCAAAAGATTGACACTTTTTTATGTCTTATCTCAAAGTGAAATTACATAAAATTACCAGAATTGGATAAAATGGTAAAAATATAATCTATGTATACATTCAATCCATTAAAAAGTATAATTTATCACTATAAATTATTTTTATTAAAAAAGTTTTTTTCAGTTAAAATATAGTATTTTTCACTATTCACCCAAATATGAAAGTTTTTAGAAAAATGACAAAAATTTATTGAAACTCAATTCATACATCCCTATTTTAAAGAATATGTTTATTATGACAAATAGAATATATAAAAGTTTCAAATATTGGATTTAAAAAGTGTTCACTATTAAATGGCGGTAAAAGTGCATTTTTTGAAAAATACTTCTTTTATCTGAAAAAATTGAATTATGTCTATGAAATTCATAATATGGATTCAAAAATTATAAGGATTATATATAGTTCAAAATTCAGTTAATAATATTCATAACTGCTTTTGAACGGATAGTTTGGTAAGTTATGGTTCGCTTGAACTCTGTGTTGCGTGTAGTGCGTGTAGTGCATGTTATTGAATTACATTGATTAAATGACATACTATGAAATCTTGGGGTGTTACATTCTTCCCTCATTCAATAAATTGCATCCTCACAATTTTAAATTGTTCTTAAAAAATAAAAGGTTCAAAATATAAAATATCTTTGTGGGAAAACACACATCAAAATTTGGGTTAATAAAATTTAGTCTTAATAAGAGGAAAAGGGGAATGAAAAAGTCACTGCCAAATTATGATCTCGATTAGGAGAACATTGATGGAAATTAGAGACACATAATTATAGGAAAAATTTAAATATTTATAGGGTGTGACTGAGGTCATCAGTCACAAACAATTATAGAATTGAGGGCCTCAAAGCCATCTATCTATGATGATTTATAATATCATTGGTCCCACAAAACATAAGGTATTTGGATAATATATTTTTAGTTTTAAGATCCCTTACCAAATGTTTATGAATTTATAGAATAAGAGAAGAAAAAAATATATACTGGACAAGTTGAGTTCCATCATTTAACTAATTTCTACCACAAACTCATCTTTCACTCTATAAGATAAAATAACTAAAAAAATATTCTATTTATCATATTCATATAGGGTTCCAAAAAATTGAATTTATAATTCATCTATCAGTCCCTTAAAAACTACATTATTCAATCTAATACATCATGTGGGTCAGTGGTAGGTGTTACACCCTTTTCGCCCTTCTGTTGCAGGTTGAAGTCTCACGGCCTTGCCGGACGCGACGAGATGTCACCCAAACTCTGAGTTGTACTTTTTATGGAAATACAAAAATAATCTCAAACTAGACTTATCCAAAATACTTCTTTCCAAAATCACAGTCCAAAATTTATAGGAAAGTTAAACACAATGAATATCATTTTTGCCACATAATAACATTGAACACCTTTATCATGTATTCTTTTAAACATTGCAACATCCTGAATTACCATAAAACCTTGTAGATTACATTCATGCTCCCTTATTCATTATAGAATAATGGATATACTCCTTCTATCCAAAAATGTTGTAAACTCAAACAATAATGGAATATACAAATCATTAATCAGTTTCACGGTAGTCAAGAATATCCAATATAATTTATCTAAATCAAACATGTATTATTCCAAAATCACTATCTCAATATCAGATCCATATTATGGTTTATCATTCTCTCAACCATATATTTTCAAAAATTTAACCTGCTCTTGAGTCACCTTTCTTGGTTCCACACAATCTCAAGTCCTTAATGTAAAAGTACTACAGTACAATCCTTATATACTCCATAATTATTATAACATGTACATCATTGATACAACACTCAAATGATATTATTCTTTGATAAAAACAAAATAAATCAAATCATTCCTCTCATATGTGGTAGTATCATAACTTGATCATTATCCAATAGAATCATTTGGGGTATACTCTGATGATTTGAACATTAGTCTTTGTAGAGTCCCAACTCCCTGCAAATAAAGAATTGTACATTTAAAACCTTTTTATTACCCTTGGAGTCACGTACGTGGTGTCCTTTTTCTCCACACTTATAAAAAACTCCCATTCCCTTCAGGAAAGTTCCAGGTTGTTTCTTCCCATAGTTATCACATATGGGAAAATTATTCTTTTCCCTCTTGCCTTTATCCATCCTTCTCTCTTACAGCCTTTTCTTCTCTTTCTTCCCTTCAATTCCATAGGACTCAGACAATTATTTACTTATCTTATTAACACATGATATTATTTCTTCATATGTTGAGAATACATGGGAGACTATTTCCCTTCTTAGTTTTGGTTTAATACTATGAAAGATATGATACTTCTTACTCTTTGGATCATACGTATTGTTGGAGTTCACATTCCTTCTTTTGGGCGCCATTTCTATAAAACCGCATATAATGGGTGAGTTTATGAATTACAATGAATAATTCCAAACTTTTAAAATACCTAACATAAATTGAACAGTTTATAGATATAATCCATAAAAATAATTTCTTTGAGGAGGTATATACTCATAGATCCATCATCATGATTTGTAAAGAAAATGAGAATTATCCTAAGCATATCCCCTGAGAGTGTCTTAACCAAGAGTGAAGTAAGTCCCTTTGTTGTGTACCAGTTCCCGTTCGAGCCTAGCTCAAAGTGGTGTTTTCAGGTTTTACCCCTAGGTACATCTGTGCGAGATCTGCCTCTACCTTCTTGTATACAGATAGGGATGTATTTTCATGGAAAACTCAAAAAATATCTACATTACCAAAATTCGAGGAAGTTATTCTATACTAATCCTTAATTTCCATCTTAGGGTAATGTGTTCTAATCACAGTTTATCTAAATCTTGTTTCCATGGATATTGCTAAACTTCCTCTTATAACAACTGTAATGATCCAACCCCAGTTACCCAGAGTCGGTGAATTATTTTAATACATTGTTATGATTACAAGGAATCAAGTCTCGAAGGACCGATCAGTTTAGTAGTCTTGGAAAATAGATTACATACATGAATGTTACATTACACTTTATAACATACAAAACAACATAAAAAATCCTTTATGAATTTCATTCTTCCCTTGGCTTAACCCGGAATATCAATCACAATACACTTCTTGGAATCCTGGGAAAAATAGAACATAGAAAGGGGTGAGCACAAATGCTCAGTAAGGGTAATAAATACAGCAGAAAGTGACCTAAATATTAAGCATGGTGAATAATTGATACCACATGCCTTTACCAATAATAAACATGAATAATTTTATGGAAAGAATATGAACTGAGTAAATAATGGCATAATAAAACATAATCATTGGTATTATACTAGTCGAATAACCACATGAACCATCAATATTATTACCATAGTGAGGGAATGTATAATTCCGGACATTCTGAAACATTTTTTCAAGGCCTTGACCAAGACGTCTAAAAATAATTAAGGCATAGACCAAAACCATATATCAAATTGGGAAAGGGCCTCGGCCAATTCCACGTCTAGTTGTCTCATGAGACCTACCGATGCATCGAGGAGCTATAACGGGCTCTACCCGTCACTTACTAAGTCCAATACATTCCTCATATAAAAAGGACTAAATATATCATAAACATTCGTATTAAAACTGGCATACAAAATGTCAATACTTTAACCATAAACCATGAATGGTACAAAATAGCACATCTAGAGTCAATCATATCACAAAACCTTCAATACAATATGTATGTTTTGTATCATAATAAATCAACTTCAAATAAACTTAAAATCCATCAAAGGATTTTGACATAGATGAAATCAAAATACTTTTTAGATAAATATCGCTTTCTATTTTGAAATTATTTAAGAGTAACATAATTATAAAGAAACAATTTATTTTGAAAATATTCTTATAAGATTGTAAGGGAAGCTTTAATGATTTTATAACACCATAAAATACTGCACCCTCCGTATAAGTTAAAAAATGTCATTCTTGCCTTAATTTTGTCGAAAAGTTTAAAAATGACCTTATTTGGAAAACGAAAGAAAGATTCCTTTCAAACCATTTTATAAAAATTCAAACAATGGTATAAATGACTTTAGCCCATAGTCTAGTAAATAGAAAAAAAATTTGGAATACATTTTTAAGAAACATGGATGTGGATGATAAAGAGGTCCTAGTAAATAATTACGTATAAACAATCTCGGATAATAAAGAGATTGTGAAATAAACCCTTACCTTGTACTTTTCCTTGGTCGAGGATAGGTTAACCTCTTGTATAATGGTGAAATAATTTTTATTAAATTATAAAAGAATAAAATAAATTAATATGATATCATATATGATCTTTTAACATTTCTCGATTAAGAATATCTTAATATTATCGTCGTTTCGGGTGTTAACTTACGCATTTTCTTTTATATGTTTTATTATATAAGCTATGTTTGTTATGGATAGGTTGTATATTATTCGTATCCAGAATGATATCACATTCTTAAACATTATTTTTAATCATCAAATGAGAATTAGTCTTGAATTTTTACGATGGAGAATGATTCTCATCGCGTTTGTGGAGACGGTAGTCCGTACGTACACACGAAAGATAATATCATTATTTTGATATTAAAATAATATATAATTGGATAGTATATCATATATAAAGAATCATTATTATGTTATACTCATTATTTAAATCAATTACACATCATTATTATACCCATCCAAATAATAATGTATGGAATAACAATTACACCACGATGTTGAGACGGTAAGCCGTACATACGCACATATGGTGACATGTCATTCAAAGGATGGATAGAATAATTAATATGGTTGTACCAAATTCATAATAAAAACAAATTATATAGAATATACTAGAGTTATTATTTTATAATGGTGATAACAAAGAAAGAATAAGTGGAAGAAGAAAAGAACTTGAAAGATGGTGGTGAAATTATTACCTCTACTTCAAGTTCTTCCTATTTATTTGATCAAAAGGGATCCTTAAGTTGGATTTATAACTAAAATAAGGAATTTAGGATGGATTGAGGGAATTTTAGAGGATATTGGAGTAGGGTTTGGCCAAACCAAAGGCTTTGAAGGTATGAACATGAGAGAAGGTGGAGTTCCCTTTTATAAGAGTGGTGAGGGGAACCTTAGGGAAAACTTAAAATATTATTTTATAATAAATTTATATTCTGTTTATAATGGCTCTAAACTGATTTATTTCTACGATAAGGTGGGTATGGTTCTAAATCCACTCAACCAACATGTTTTTGACAGATTTGGGTCACTATATTAACCTTATCTATTAGATTTAACTCTTAGTTAGTTAGTTTGACATTTACCATGTCTCTTAGTATTTTTATATTATTTGGTTAATAAACTTACTATAAATTGTCAATAGAACCCCATGTGGTTCATTAATAACACACCTATCATCATATAAGTCCTTTGGCTGAACCTTATATTTTTAAGAATATTATATCAATTAATAATATAATATTTTTTTAAAAAAACTCCTTTATGTCAATTTTGACACAATTTAATAATTTATTTTTGTTCAAGTCTAAAAAACTTTATTAATTAAAACCAAATTCATTTAAGTAATCCTGACATGTCATATTAACCAATTAAATTTTTGGATATCATCAAAACGTTCAAATTATATTTATTTCAACATTTATAATACCAATTATTTTATTCTTTCAGTAATAAAGAAAATGCACCATCATTATTGTGTCATAAATAAATTTAATTATTAAATATCTAAAAATTATAAATAAAATACCATTATGTAAGAAATATATTTATATTGTTAATAAATATTTACAATTGAATTTGTCTTATGTATATCCCTATATTAAAAAAATTTAGTTATTAAACATTGATTTTAACATTTTTAACTCTTCTTTGAATTAAATAATAATAAATGTCCCAATCTAATCCAAGTGGACCAAAGAGGTTCATATTTTATTCCTAAGGTTTTTCTGGTAGAAATATAATTAGCGAATAGAATTGGGACATATTTTAGGGTAATAATAATATCATACTTACCCTTAAATACCCTATTTGCTTTTAACCGTGGTAAATAAAAGTAAAAAAGTTACTATTCACGAAAAATTATTTTTATCTTATTGAACCACATTTTACTCCTTGATATTAACCGTGTCTCTCGAATTTTAGAAATTCCACTCACATAAGGGGTAAAATTATGTTTTCTGTGAATTCGCAAATTCTCCTAGGAGGTGGGTAAGAGACGGTGAAAAGTTCAATAAAATTTTTATATATCTAAAATTTCTATAAACTCACTCCAATGAATTACATTGAACTTATATAGGTATTATGTATCTATTTTTACCTAAAATAAATTTAAATTAAATAAATAATTATTTAAATAAAATTTCTATTTTAAACTATAACTTAGTGTTTTCACTATTCATCAAAAATTGAATGTTTTCAGAAAAATACCAAAAATTCACCCTAAGATAATTTCAATATTCCAAATCCAAAAACAATGTCCATTTTAACAATTTCAAAACATAGAAGTTGCATTAATTAATTTAAAATTAATTCCCGTTGTCAAAACCAAAAGGCGTATTTTTAAGAAATATTATCTATCAAAATATTGACACTTGTTTATATCTTATCTCAAAGTGAAATTACATAAAATGACCAGCAATGGATCAAACAGTAAAAATATAATCTATTTATAATTTCAAACCATTAAAAAGTATAATTTATCACTATAAATTATTTTTATTAAAAAAGTTGTTTTCAGGTAAAATATAGTATTTTTCACTCTTCACCCAAATATGAAAGTTATCAGAAAAATGAAAAAAAAATATTGAAACTAAATTCTTATGTCCCGATTCTAAAGAAGAAGTTTATTATGAGAAATAGAATATATAAAAGTTTCAAATATTGGATTTAAAATCGGTTCACCATTAAAAGGTGGTAAAAGTGAAATTTTTTAAAAATATTTCTTTTATCTGAAAAAATGAATTATGTCTAAGAAACTCTTAATATGGATTCTAAAATTATAAGGATTATATATAGTTCGAAATTCAGTTAATACTATTCATAACCTCTTTTGAACGGCTAGTTTGGTAAGTTGTGGTGTGCTTGAACTCAATGTTGCGTGTAGTGCATGTTATTGAATTACATTGATGAAATGACATACTATGAAATCTTGTGGTGTTAAATTCTTCCATCCTTAAATAAATTGTGTCCTCGCAATTTGAAATTGTTCTTCGAAAATAAAAGGTTGAAAATAGAAAATATCTTTGTGGGAAAACCCACATCAGAATTTGGGTTAATAAAATTTAGTCTTAATAAGAGGAAAAGGGGAATGAAAAAGTCACCACAAAATTATGATCTTGATTAGGATAACATTGGTGGACATTAGAGACACATAATTAGAGGAAAAACGTAAATATTTATAGGGAGTGGTTAAGGTCATCAGTCACAAATAATTATAGAATTGATGGCCTCAATGCCATCAATCTATGATGATTTAAAATATCATTGGTCCCACAAAACATAATGTATTGGGATAACATATTTTTAGTTTTAAGATCCCTCACCTAATTTTTATGAATTTATAGAATAAGAGAAGAAAAAAATATATACTTGAAAAGTTGAGTTCCATCCTTTAACTAATTTCTACCACAAACTCATCTTTCACTCTAAAAGATAATATAACTAAAAAAATATTCTATTTATCCTATTCATATAGGGTGCCAAAAAATTGAATTTATAATTCATCTACCAGACCCTTAAAAACTACATTATTAAATCCAAGACATTAGGTGGGTCAGTGGTAGGTGTTACAGCTGTGTCGCCCTTCTGTTGCGGGTTGAAGTCTCACGGCCTTTCCAGACGCGATGGGATGTCACCCGAACTCCGAGTTGTACTTTTTATGGAAATCCAAAAATAATCTCAAACTAGGTGTATCCAAAATAATTCTGTCCAAACTCATAGTACAAAATTTATAGGGAAGTTAAACACAGTGAAGATCCTTTTTTCCACGTAATAACATTGAACACCTTTATCATGTTTTCTTTTAAATATTGCAACATCCTGAATTACCATAAAACCTTATTGATTACATTCATGATCCCTTATTCATTATATAATAATGGATATACTCCTTATATCCAAAAATGTTGTAAACTCAAAAAATAATGGAATATACAAATCATTAATCAGTTTCAAGGTAGTCAAGAATATCCAATATAATTTATCCTAATCAAACATGTATTATTCCAAAATCACTCTCTCAATATCAGAACCATATTGTGGTTTATCATTCTCTCAACCATATATTTTCCAGACATTTAACCTTCTATTGAGTAACTTTTCTTGGTTCCAAACAATCTCAAGTCCTTAATGTAATAGTACTACAGTACAATCCTTATATACTCCATAATTCTTATAACATGTACAAAGTTGATACAACACTCAAATGATATAATTATTTGATAACAAAAAAAGGAAATTTAATCATTCCTCCTCATATGTGTTAGTATCATAACTGGATCATTATCCAATAGAATAATTCGGGGTATACTCTGATGAATTGAAAATTGGTTTGCGTAGTGTCCCCAATCCTTGCAAATGAAGCATTGTACATTTGAAACCTTTTTCTTACCCTTCCAGTCACGTAGATGGTTTCCTTTTTCTCCACACTTATAAAAAACTCCCATTCCCTTTAGGAAATTTCCACGGTGTTTCTTCCCACAGTTATCACATATGGGAAAATTCTACTTTTCCCTCTTCCCTTTATCCATCTTTCTATCTTCCATCCTTTTCATCTCTTTCTTCCCTTCAAATCCATAGGACTCAGAGAATTGTTTACTTATCTTATTAACACATGATATTATTTCTACATATGTTGAGAATACATGGGAGACTATTTCCCTTCATAATGTTGTCTTAATACCGTGAAAGATATTGCCTTCTTACTCTTTGGATCATACGTTTTACTAGAGTTCACGTTCCTTCTACCGGGTGCCATTTCTATACAACGGCATACACTAGGTCAGTTTATGAATTACAATGAATAATTCAAAACATGTAAAATACCTAACATAAATTGAAATTTTTATAGATATAATCCATAAAAATATTTTCCTTGAGGAGGTATATACTCATAAATCCATCATAATGATTTGTAAAGAAAATGAGAATTATCCTAAGCATATCCCCTGGGAGTGTCATAACCAAGAGTGCAGTAAGGCCCGTTGTCGTGCACCAGTTCCCGTTCGAGTATTGCTCAAAGAGATGTTTTCACGTTTTACCCCTAGGTACATCTGTGCTAGATCTTCCTCTACCTGCTTGTTTCCAGACAGGGATGTATTTTCTTGGAAAACTCACAAAATCTCTACATTACCAAAATTCAAGGAAGTTATTCTATAATAATCCTTAATGTCTATCTTAGGGTAATGTGCTCTAATCAGATTTTATCTAAATCTTGTTTCCAAGGTTATTCCTAAACTTTATCTTATAACAACTGTAACGCCCCAACCCCAGTTACCCAGAATTGGTGCATTATTTTAATACATTTTCATGATTTCAAGGAATCAAATCCCGAAGGACTTGTCGGTTTAGCAGTCTTGGAAAATATATTACATAATGAATGTTACATTATATTTTATAATATATAAAAAAACATAAAAAATCATTTATGATCGCCATTATTCCCTGGTATTAACCTTGCATATCAATCAAAATAAACTTCTTGGAAACCCTGGAAAAATAGAACATAGAAAGGGGTGAGCTCAAACTCTCAGTAAGGGTAACAAATACAGTGTAAAGTGACATAAATATTAAGCATGGTGAATAATTGATACCACATAACTTTACCAATAATAATCATGAATAATTTTATGGAAACAATATGAACTGAGTAAATAATTCCATAATAAAACATAATCATGGGTATTATACTAGTTGAATAACCACATGAAAGATAAATATTATTTCTATAATGAGGGAATGTACAATTCCATACATTCGCAAACATTTTTTCAAGGCCTAAACCAAGACGTCTAAAAATGATTAATGCCTCGGCCAAAACCATATATCAAATTGGGAAAGTTCCTTAGCCAATTCTACATCTAGTTGTCTCTTGAGACCTAACGATGCATCGAGGAGATATAGTGGGCTCCACCTGTTAATTACTAAGACCAATACATTCCTCATATGTAAAGTTTTAAACATATCATAAACATTCGTATTAAAAAAACCATAAGAAATGTCAATACTATAACCATAAACAATGAATGGTATAAAAATTGCACATCCACAGTCAAACATATCACAAAACCTTCAATACAATATGGATGTTTTTTATCAAAATAAATCAACTTCAAATAAACATAAAATCGATAAAAGGTTGTTGACATAGATGAAATAAAAATCCTTTTTATAGAAACATCCCTTTCCAATTTGAAATTATTTTAGAGTCACGTAATTATAAAGAAAATATTTATTTTGAAAATATTCTGATAATATTGTATGGGAAGCTTTGATGATTTTATAATGGCGTAAAATATCTGCACCCTCCATATAAGTTAAAAAAAGAAATTCTTACCTTAATTTTTTCAAAAAGGTTAAAAAGGACCTTGTTTGGAAAACAACGGAAAGATTCCTTTCATACCATTTTATAAAAAGTAAAACAAGGGTATAAATGAATTTAAGCCATAGTCTAGTAAATATTAAAAATGTTTTGGAATACATTTTTAAGAAACATGGATGTGGATGATAAAGAGGTCTTAGTAGATAATTATGTATAAACAACCTCGGATAATGAAGAGATTGTGAAATAAACCATTAACTTGAACTTTTCCTTGGTCTAGGGTAGGTAAACCTCTTGTATAATTGTAAAATAATTATTATTAAATTATACAACAATAATATAAATTAATATGATATCATATATGTTCTTTTAACATTTATTTGTTAATAATATCTTTGTATTATCGTCGTTTCAGGTGTTAACTTACTCATTTTCTGTTATACGTTTTATTGCATAAGCCATGTTCGTTATGGATAGGTTGTATATTATTCATAACCAGAATGATATCAAGTCCTTAAACATTATTTTTAATAATCAAATGAGAATTAGTCTTGAATGATTAAGATGTGAAAATGAATCTCATCGCGTTCTTGGAGACAGTAGTCCGTATGTACGCACGAATGATAATATCATTCTTTTGATATTAAAATAACATATAATTGAGTATTATATCATATATAAAGAATCATTATTATGTTACACTCATTATTTACATCAATTACACATCATTATTATACCCATTCAAATAATAATGTATTGAATAACAATTACACCACGATGTGGAGACGGTAAGCCGTACGTACGAATGTATGGTGACATGTCATTCAAAGGATGGATAAAATAATTAATATGGTTGTAAAAAATTAATAATAACAACAAATTATATATAATATACTGGATTTATTATTTTATAATGGTAATAACAAAGAAAGAAGAAGTGGAATAAGAAAAGAACATGGAAGATGGTGGTGAAATTATTACCTCTTCTTCAGGTTCTTCCTTTTGATTTGATCAAAAGGGCTCTTTAAGTTGTATTTCTAACTAAAATAAGGCCTTTAAGATGGATTTAGGGACGTTTAGAGGATATTTGGGCAGGGGTTGGCCGAACCAAAAGGCTTTTAAGGTATGAACTTGATAGAAGGTGGAGTGCCCTTTTATAAGAGGGGTGAGGGGAACCTTAGAAAAAACGTAAAATATTATGTTATAGTAAATTTATATTCGGTTTCTAATGGCTCTGAACTGATTTATTTCTAGGATAAGGTTGGGATGGGTTGAAATCCACTCAACCAATATGTTTTAGACAAGTTTGGGTCACTATATTAACCTTATCTTTTAGAGTTAACTCTTAGTTAATTAGTTTGACATTTACCATGTCTCATTGTATTTTTATATTATTTGGTTAATAAACATATGATAAACTGTCAATAGAACTGCAAGTGGTTGATTAATAACATACCTATCATCATATAAGTCCTTTTACCGAACGTTAGATTTTTAGGAATACTATATCAATTAATAAAATAATATTTTTTTAAAACTCCTTTAGTTCAATTTTGACACTATTTAATAATTGATTTTTGTTAAAGTCTAAAAAACATTATTAATTAAAACCTAATTCATTTAAGTAATACTAACATATCATAGTAACCAATAAAATTTGTGGATGTCATCAAAACTTTCAAATTATATTTATTTCAACATTTATAAAACCAATTATTTTATTCTTTCATTAATAAGGAAAATGCGGCATCATTATTGTGTCATAAATAAATTTAATTATTAAATATCTAAAAATTATAAATAAAATACCATTATGTAGGAAATATTTTTATCGTTCTAATGTACATTTAAAATGGAATTTATCTTATCTATAACCCTATATTAAAAATGTTTTAGTTATTAAACTTTGATTTTAACATTTTTAACTCTTCTTTGAATTAAATAATAATAAATGTCCTAATCTAATCCAAGTGGAAAAAAGAGGTTCATATTTTATTCCTAAGGTTGTTTGTGTTAGAACAATAATTAGCGAATAGAATTATGTCATAAGTTAGGGTAATAATAAAATCATTTTTACCCTTAATTACCTGATTTACTTTTAACCGTGGTAAATAAAAGTAAAAAGTTACTATTCACCAAAAATTATTTTTATCTTATTGAACCAAAATTTACTCCCTGATATTAACTGTGTCTCTAGAATTTTCGAAATTCCACTCAAAGAAGGGGTAAAATTATGTTTTCTATGAATTCACAAATTCTCCTAGGATGTGGGTAAAAGACAGTGAAAAGTTCAATAAAATTTTTATATATCTAAAATTATTATAAACTAACTCCAATGAATTAAATTGGACTCATATGGGTATTATGTATCGATTTTGACCTAAAATAAATTTAAATTAAATAAATAATTATTTAAATAAAATTTTGGTTTTAATTTATAACTTAGTGTTTTCATTATTCATCAAAAATTGAATGTTTTCAGAAAAATACCAAAAATTAACCCTAATCTAATTTCTATATTCCAAATCCAAAAACAAATTCCATTTTACCAAATTAAAAAATATAAATTTAATTTATTAATTTTAAATTAATTCTCATTATAAAAACGAAAAGGCATTTTTTAAGAAACATTATCTATCAAAAGATTGACACTTATTTATGTCCAATCTCAAAGTGAAATTACTTAAAATTACCAGCATTGGATTAAATGGTAATAATATAATTTATTTATACTTTCAAATCTTTAAAATTAATAATTTAACACTATAAATTATTTTTATTGAAAAATTTGTTTTCAGATAAAATATTGTATTTTTCACTGTTCACCCAAATATGAGAGTTATCCGAAAAACGCCAAAAATTTTTTGAAACTAAATACTTATTTCCTGATTCTAAAGAATAAGTTTGTTATGTCAAATATAATATATATAAAAGTTTCAAATATTGGATTTCAAAATGCTTCACCATTAAAAGGCGGCAAAAGTGCATTTTTTGAAAAATACTTCTTTTATCTGGAAAAAAATTAATTATGTCTAAGAAACTCATAATATGGATTCTAAAATTATAAGGATTATATATAGTTCAAAATTCAACTAATACTATTCATAATCGCTTTTGAGCGGCTAGTTTAGTAAGTTGTAGGGCGCTTGAACTCGGTGTTGCGTGTAGTGAAAGTTATTGAATTACATTGAAAAATAATGTACTATGAAATCTTGGGGTGTTACAAATACCATATCATACCACTTCTTGAATTTAAATTCCATATGAATAGAGAATCAAATACAAACCGATCGTGGAAATCATGTAAAGAACACACCCAAAATAATGGAAGGAACAAAATACTAATAAATAAAGGGAGAAATGATGTTTAGAAATGACCTTATAAGGTGTTATAAACATTAAAAAAATTCTATAATATATTAATAAATCTATTTTATCCATTATACATGAGGTTTTATTACATTTGAATTAAGACAAACCTTAGACAAGGGAATTCATAACCCAATTTCCATTCTTTGGGTTACCCTTCTACTTCATTAATTATATGGTATTAAATTTTTTGGGTGATGAATTTTGTTTATATTAGGTTTAATTGTGTGTATTTATATTGTATTTACATATTCCATCCCCTCTATTAAGTCTCACTTCAGTTATATTATATTTTTAAGGGGATTTTCTTTTAAAATCCTCTTTTAAAGTTCTATTTTACAAAATTCAAAAGAAATGTTTTTATGAAATTATTCATGTTGTATGATTATGTCACAGTTCTTGGGAATTGTTTATGATGAATAGTTGTACCTATATATAGCTCTAATGAATTGGTTATTATTATGTTGTAGGTCGAATGTATGGTTACTCCATGTGTAACTACGATGGTTACACCATAAGGTAGCCGTGGGAGTCATATTGTAAGGTAATCATGATGGATACATTATAAGGTAGCCGTGAGGGTTAGAAATAATATGGTATCCATGAAGTATTCAATTTTATTTAATTAATTCCCAAAGTTGCCTACATGTTTTCTTTATGTTCTCTATATTTTCCCAAAGCATGTATATTATACTTTATGGGTAAGAAGTTTGTCTTGGGAAAATGTTTTGATATGTTGAAAAGTATTTATAGACTAATGGTTCATTTCCTCAGTTTTATATCCCATACTATGATATTTTTAAAATCTCATGTTTTTTTTAAATAAAAATAATTATTATAATTTAAAAGGACAGTTAATGTGATAATGTAGATGAAACTAGTTATTTATATAAGATATTAATTTTTTTAAACTCTGATTCAATATATGTTAGTTATTTTATAATTATCCAAAACTGATACTGGAAAAGATCCTCATATTTATAATGTACTGTGTATTTTTTAGTTATCTATTATATAAAAAAAATACTTATCATGTTTTAGTACTGAATCTAGAATTTCTTGTTCAGGGCATTACAATTACACAAACCAAGTAATGGGAATCGATAAGGATTGTATTTTACAATACTCATACCACACCAGAATATGACATCAATAGATATGTAATGTAAATGAAAAGGATTGGAAAAAATTACGAAGATATGGATATTTGGATTATTTTTACTAAAACTATTTACTGTATATTACTCGTATTTACAAGTAAATGTGACCAAATCCTTTTTTAGTGGAAAAGGTGAAATGGAAGAGGATATTATTGAGTTAATTCATAAAAATGTGTGTTGAACATTTACAGTTGAAGTAAGGGGTTAATAATCATACATCATAACATTTATAGATGATTTAAGTATATGCGGATATGTTTACTTAATGATTTATAAATCATATTCCATTGACACATTCAAGGAATATTTGAATGAATTTTTGAACCATATTGATTAAAATATTAAGAAACTATGCTCAAACAATGGTATAGGATATCATAATTAAGACTTGACAGATTATTTGTAGGATTTTGGGATTATATCCCAACTCACTCCCCCTTATACACCTTAATGGAATGGTGTAACATAATGGAGGAACCACAACTTACTAGACATGGTGATATCAATGATGATTCTATTGATCTGTCCATTTTCTTTTTGAAGATACATGTTAGAAAGAGTAGCATACATACAATATCAAGTGCTATCAAATGTAGTATGTTATATTTCATATCATTTTCGGTATAGAAGTAGACCCATGTTGTATTATATATGATTCTTCAGTCATGAAGTGTTTCTTAATGCCATTAATGGGAAAACATCATACACCTCAAGGCACTAATCATAATTTTATATGGTATCCTAAGGAATCTAAATGATATTATCAATATGATCTTACATATAAGAAATTTTTGTGTAGAAAATGTCCCACATTTCATGAAGGGTATCATATATCTGAAGGAGATAGTGGGATTTAGATAAACATCGACGATTTCCATGATCTAGATACACAAGAGTTGGCATAAGAAAAAATTCCATAAATCCTCATGAGAGATAACAATCCAGATACACAACTACTATATACAAGTATAAGAGAGGTTTGGAAACAAGAAATATATTATTTTCTATTCCCTAGGGATTATGACATGTTATTAGTTGATAATAATGATCCATTAACCTAAAAGTAATTAGTAAGTGTAATATATGTTTCCAAGTGGAAAAAATCAATGAATTATGAAATGGATTCCATATATCAAAAAAAGTATAGACTTTGGTACACCCTTCTGTACATATAAATTGCATTGGTTTTGAATGGGTACTAAAGAAGAAACTTGAAATAGAAAGACAATTAAATACTTATAAGTAATAATTGGTAGCAAATGGGTCTAAAAAATCTCAAGTCATAGACTACGATGAAATTCTATCACCAGTTTCAATAAAGAAATACATCTAAA
The DNA here is from genome assembly GCA_963277665.1 of Viscum album. Lineage (NCBI taxonomy): Eukaryota > Viridiplantae > Streptophyta > Magnoliopsida > Santalales > Viscaceae > Viscum > Viscum album. The sequence continues at coordinate 182,788,712 of OY728120.1, forward strand.
TTAAACTTCTCCTAGTGGCTTACCCAAACAATGAGATTTTTAAAAATAAATCTTAAAACATCATTCATTAATGGTAACCATCAATAAGATGTCTATATGACACCGTTTGACTGGTTTGTGACTCCAAAGAATGCCAATAAGTTATTAATGTCCCAAAGATCAATTAATGAATTAAATAAATAATTCATGTCATGGATCATTATGTATGATGAATACCTAATGGAATTCGGTTTCATAAAGAATTAATGTCATCCTTGAGTCTATATATAGTTTAGTGGGAGTGCAGACATTTTCCAAATAGTTTACATTGATGACATTCTACTAATTGAAATCAAAATACCCATATTATATCCATTAATTCCTATTTAAACATAGGATTCTCAATAAAAGTCTTTAGTTAAGAAGTATGTATTTTTGGGAAAGAGATATATCATAATAGATCCAATAAACTTATTAGAAAATGTCAAAGTATATATATTGAAAGGATACAAAAGATATTTAGTTAGGAAAAATCCATGAGGTGATTGTTTCTAGTGACACATGGAATACATCTTTCTAAGAAAAAGTTTCCTCAGGTACACAGGGAAAGATATAGGATGGTAAGGACTCCATACGCATTTTTGACTGGGTCAGTCATGTATATTATTATATGTACTGTGATTGATGTAATATATACAATATTTGTGGTAAGAAAATATACACATGAACCTCAGCCCAGTTGGTGAGGACTTAATAAGGGCATCCAGGTGGCCCAGGATCAAATCCATGTAGAGGCATAATTTATGGGGTACTATAGTAGTATGGTAGTAGGTATTGTATCATGTACTATTTGCAACTGTACCAGCCGGGACTGTTCCCCCGTTTGGACATCCAGGCCACCAATTGAATCCCTAAGTCATTTAAGGCCTTCGGGCCACTAAGGCCTTCAGGCCACTTCAGGGCCTTCGAGCCACCTTAGGGCCTTCGGGCCACCTTATGTGAAGATGAAAAATAGACAACCTACAAGGAAAAAGATCCAGAATGAGGATGATCAAGGAGATTTCACCATATCCAAAGCTAAAAAAATTTCAAGAATGAAAGGGTGTGGAAATGGCTATCAGAACAATCCTGTTCATGCCTAGGAAATCCTAGCTAAACAACAATGGAAAGGTAGAGAGATGATATCACGATCAAGATACTGGGGAGGAGCAGTTCGTAGTAGTTATTCTAGGTTGTATCTAATGTTTGAATCCTATGGGTAATGAATTCCTCTAAGGGCTACATGTCATGTAATCTTACGTCTCTGAACCTTGTAAGGGTTCCACCTCACACCTTGAAAAAAATAATCATTAAAAAATGTAGTCCTTTGGTCCATTGGATGGATGGTAAGAAAATATCAAGCTTACCCATATGACCATCATTGGATGGAACTGAAGACTATAATTAAGTATCTAATACATAATATAGATATTTTCTTATTAGATAGAGGAGATGAGGAACTAGTCATCAAAGGATACGCATATGCTAGTTTTAAAAAATAACACGTTTTTCAAAAATGGCATTAGTAGTACATATTCACTCTCGATAGAGGTGTTATGAGATGGAAGATCTAAAATAAATTTTTGGTCATAGATTCTACAATAGAATCTAAGTATATTGTGGAATTTAATGATGTTAAATATTAATTTTGGATACACAACATCATCTAATATATTGAAGCGGTTCTTAGCAATATTGACCCCATTACACTTTATTATGACAATAATATAGGGGTGAATATTACGAAGGATCCATGGTTACATCAGTAAAGGAAGCACATACTCTGGAAGTATCATCTCTTCAAATATTTTTCTTAATGATATTATGTCATAGTGAGTAGATTATCCTTATAAGAAAATTCCGCAGACCCCTTGACTAAAGACTTCACTATGTAGAAATGTGATCATTATGTTAGGTCTAGTAGAATGAAAGTCATTGGCAGTTGACTCAAATCCAAGTTGGATTCTTTAGGAGTTGGTTTTATAGAATAAAGTATTCTTTATTTTTATTAAATTTATATTAAAATAAGTATATTTTAATTAAATATATTATTACATATTTTTCATTACTCTATATGACTTTATTATAATAAATTTGTATGTATTCTTCATATTAATTAGTTCATATTTGTTCCCCTCTATGATGATAACCTTAAAATACAATGAATATATTCTTAAATATAATAATACAATAAGATAATATTCAATAATTGGACACATAGAATGATAACTGTCAGGTGAAAGTACCCAAAAGTATATGAGACTACTTCTCATAATGTTTTCAGTTGGTAGTTTCCAAGAGAAATAATTAAAAGAACGGACTCACCTATAGAAATTATGTATGACTATGTGTCATCAGATATTTCTATATTTGAGTGTGAGTAATGGTCCTTATACTTTATGATTATTATTAATTAATTTCATGGATCATGATATTTAATGGATTTTCTAATCCATGGTCATGCAACTCATGATGTCATTGGATACATTGGGTATATCATGAGTGATGTGTTATTAATTTATAAATAAAGGAAAGAGTTGTCCATTACATATTTATAGAATTTGGTATGTAAATCCATTGATTAAAATGGAATCATCAAATTAAATTTCATGGATATGGTGTAATGATGAGTTTACTTCACATTGTTAAAGAAACATGTATCATTAAAAAAGGTTTATGTCATGTGGATGAAACATAATTAATAAGATATTGTCACAAAAGGAATGTATTACATTGTAAGAATTCATGTGTGGCTATTGAAATTGCAAAATTTACTTATTTATCTTGGGTACCTTAACCCATTTCAAGATATTAATCTTTGAATTTATTCCAAACCCCCTAATTCCAAAAAAACAAGATAAGATGTCCACACACTATGTTTTCCCTTTGATTTTGATTAAATTTTATTTGAATTTAATTTTTGAAATAAAATTATTCTCATGAAAAATGAATAGTTATTTCAGGTTTTATTGATCAAAAAATTTAAATACATATTTATTCACATGGTAATTGTTTAACTTCAAGAATATATAATATTTATTTATTTCTTCATATTTGTAATGTAATAAATATTTCTTTATTCATTAATAAATAATTTTTTAATTTCAAGAATATTTAAAAAATAATTATATTCCAAACTGTGAATAGAATATTTATTTTATTTATTGAATATTTATTTATGAATATATATTTAATTAATCATTTACTTAGGAATTTGATAAATACCAAAGAGGAGATAACAAAGATTGTGTTCGGTGATAACTAATAATTTACAAGTTGGTAAAATAATATTTATCTTTTTCCCAGTTATCACATGCCATGAAATATTGTTGTTGTTGTTATTATATGGTATGGGGGGAAATAGGGTTTATTATATTATTTATGGTATATTGTGCTATTAAATAATATTTTATTCTTAACCCTAACTCTATAAATATATATCTTCATATATTGTTTGGGGTTAATCAATAATTCAAAATTGTTGTCCACAATGGATTTCACTCTAGATTACTCATTCTCCAATCATGTCAAAAACAATATGAACAACACCTATTACTTTAAGTCATAAGAAACTTGAAGTGATCAAGATGAACAATTTAATAAAGTTAATTTGTTATACTAACAATCTAAAATCCATTGTTTTTGTTTTAAGATCAAAAGGGAACTTTTGGATTAACACTAGAGGTGCTCTATTTTGGTACCTCCCTACGTAATAATAGTAATATGGAATAATTTTTTTAGAATGATCAAAATATTCATAAATGTAAGATCCTAAGCTGAGGTAATTTACCATGTCAACTATTTAAATTAATTATAAATTTAATAAGAAAAATATCACATCTTGGTCCCTTTATTTCATTTTCAATATTCAATGTAAAATTCTCATTGGTCATGAAATTTACGTCTTCTAAAATTTATGAATGATTTAATGAATATGACGAAAACCAAAATAGATTTATTCCTAAAAGTTTATTCTACTATATTAGAAAACATAATGTTTCAAAATTTTATTAATATTATTTTTAATCACAATATCAATGACTATATTATAATGATAATATCTCATGGTAACTTCATTTGATGATATGAAACTCTTCGACACACCAAAAAATAAAATACATTATCTAATTAATCAATTTAAACTAATAACTTTAAATATATTCAATTAATATATATGCTCATTAACTATAAATACTATTTGGATTTATATACCAATATAATCTCAAATAACTCTACAAAAATACCTATGAAACATTTATTTCTTCCTCAAATTATCTATCATAATTAAATATTTTACATTCTTTATATTTGTATACCCAATTGTTTTTTTCCTCTAGGATTAAAAGAATATTTCAAGATTGAATTATTTTTATTTACTTTTATATATCCCTTAAATTATTTTCAAAATTATGTTCTAAATATTTTTATTATAATAATAGGGGTTATTACATTGTATATTATAGCATTCCACCTAAATGAAATGGGGAATTTTTCATCTTAGTTCAATATTATTTTCATGCCATGTTATTCAATTGCGTTACACATGGAATTATATAAGTAAAATAAATTATATAATATGTGGTGTTATAATAATTATATATGTATTCGTGACCATATCATATAAAAATGGTTTTATATTCTTTATTGGCATAAAAAAATATCCTTAAAGAGATCAATAAATCTCTTGTACTACCTGAACTCTATGTTATCTAAAACATTCCATTTTGTGGTTAGTTATTCCATTATATGGGTACATTTTGTGTTCTAAAAATATTATTATCCACCCCTAATATATAATGTAAATGCATTATTATAACATTTTTAACAACACAATACATACCCAAATTTTAAAACAAATATGGGGTTCCACACTTGCTATGGAACATTCCCCAGTCTCCTAAGGCCGATAACTAGTTTTGATGAATGATATCATGAATGGAGAAGGATTTTTTATTTGATAAACTCTCTATATATACATGATATGAAGTTTTAAATAATTATTTTAGTTTTATACATTTAATTTAATAGAATAAAATCATTATAAGAAATGAAACATGAAAATTGTCAAAATGGTCAAACTACTGTCAAAATAAAATCCTCAACTTTGACGTAATGGATCTCCATCCCTAGATCTATCACCATGTATCTAATATGTATATATAACTATCTAATAAGGATAAATAAATTTGTTATCTTATATGTATCCTAACAAACAAGATCAGCATTTACACTAAAGTGCATATGTAGGGGTGAGTGCAGACCTACTTGTATTTCACAAGACACACATAAAACAACCCACACATGATCAATAAATTATATTTAAAACAATGATAATATTTTATTTTAAAGTAAATTTTAATAGTTTCAAATTCAATTATTTTTTTAAATTCCAATTTTTATGACATAATAAATTAAAATAAAAACGTTTTTTAAAAAATAACTATAAGAATGAGAAAACTATACCTGATTATCCCATATAATTAAAAATAGTTTATCAAATATATTTATATTTTTATATACCATAACACATAATAATTTAAAATGAAATCTCATTATTTTATACTTAATGCAAAATTATTGATTCCATAATAAATAATCCAACCAAGGATAAACATATAAACTAGATATGATCAAATTTTATCCACTATTAATCATCTTCCACATAGATGTATCTGTAAGAATACCTCTATCCTGGCCATGGTTACTTCCAAACCCCACGGCATGGTGCTTCTTCCATGAATACATAATTAAATATGACATATGTAATTCTAGTTCTAAATCTGTAAATCATTTATTAACAAACCATTTAATTCATTAAATAGTTTCTTTCCCAGTCCATGATTCTATATGTCAAAATCTATTATTCATATCAGAAAAAATATTTTTAATTCATCCAAATTAAAAATAAAACTATGTTTTTTAAGTAAAATCTATTATAGAAGTCTTCCAAATTCTGAACAAATACAAACTTTTCAAAAACATATTTTATCAAAAATATTATTTTCCAAAAAAATATATCATAAAAAAACCCACATAATTGATCCACCTGTTTTCATGATAATTATCACATGGTTAACCATATAATTAATCTTATTCATATCAATATAAAAAAATATTAATAGATCAACACATTCATGGGACAGAATCACTAAAAGGATAGATATAAGTCACATATCTAGATGTAAATTTTTAGAATTTCTATAATATTATAAAATTATGATCATAACATAATAATTAACCAAGACCTCAACTATATTGTAAAATTTTAAACATTCGATCACAATTCATCAATGTATCCACCAACAAAGATAAAGCTAAAGAGAGGTCAAAGAGGGTAATAATATGATGAACTTCTCCCTGTATTTATAAATCATGAAAACATTCATATCATAAATACATATTTTTATCCCATATAAAATGGTTCTGCATCCCCCGCCCTATTTATTATAATTTAATGGTGTACTAATGTGATAATTATCTATGTTATCACTTATTTTATTGAATTCAACAATGATGTATTTAATTTGCTAATTAAACTCTTCTATTGAAATTCCATAATTAAATTCAACATATTTCACATAACCAATTTAATTTCACTATAATATAATATGAAATTGATTATCCATTTCTATTAAATTAAAATTTCTTAAAAATAAATAATTTTATATAATGTCATTTTATAATATCATGTTTATGGTAATCACAGATAAATAAATGAAAATATTTCATTCACTAAATTAATTAAATATACTAAAATATTTTTATTTTATATATACATTTGTAACTATAGGAGATTTATGGTTCAACACATCATAATGTTTTAAAGACCTTATTGGTGTGACACCCAACTTTTATTAGTAAGTGATTTTTTTATGTTTAGAGAGATTGAAATTTGAATACATGAAAAATATAGAGGTTGTGTAAGAGGTACCTTTAGAACAAAATTTGTGATATAGATGAATCCCAAATATGCCTAGGGGTCAAATAGAGTTTTTAGTCATATACATGATTAGTGCACAATTTCTCTAACCACATGACCAAATTTTGTATTTTTACCTATCTATTCCAGAATCAATCACATTATTTATATATTCACTCTAAAATTTTATGACCAAACAAAGATATTATTTCAAAATATAAACCATGAATTATAAAGAAGATCATACTCAATTTTTACTATTATTTGGCCTCTACCCAGTCCATTCAATCTTATAGGGGGGGGTCTCCAAGTTGAGTCTCTCTCTTTTCTAATCCTCCATGGTTTTCCCATTCAATTAAAGTGTATTTCTATATGAAACTATCTATGTTCTCATTCATTTAAACTTATTCCCCTCTCTTATCTTCTTTTTCTTCCATGTTCCTCTCATTCTGTTTCCCTGGTTGGTCATATAGGGCCACGTTCAATTCCATGGCTGAGATAATAAAATATTTATTTGTTTACATAGTTTTTAAATATACCCTCTTTCCCTAATATTTTGGTATTTTTATATGTTAATTTGTTTCCAATGGATTTGGGTAGGTATCTCTCTATAACCTCCTTTTATTTTTCACACTTTTAGTGCAGTGGTTTTTATAAGGATTTATTTATTATATTTGGACCTAAATAATATTATTTATTGGATTATAATATCTCTTCATATTATATTGATTTTTTTTATAAAAGAAGGGTTTAAATGATTTTAATGTGTGGGTAAACTAAAATTGATTGTTTATCCCTAAAAGTTATTTAATAAATTAGCTATTAGATTTTATTCCTTCAAATGGGTTTTGAAATGATATTTTTAATGGTGAATTATTATATATGGGTTGTTTCATTTTTTTCATATTATTTTACATATTTAAAAGGATTTATGGAATTGTAATTTTTAGTGGATATTTTTTATACTTTGTGATGCACTTGCCTTTGTTATATTAATTTGATTATTAATGTTAACATATTTTTGGTTATGTTCTGAGTTTTTATTTTTGATTGGTTATACATGAGATCTTTGGGTAGATATTTGGGTAATTTTGATGAGTGCTACAAAAGATATTATTTTTCTTTATATCATACCCCTCGTCATGGTTTTACTCTCACTATGGGGTTATCTTCTGTTGAGTCTATGGGGAATGTGAGGAATGGGTCCATCTGGTTCATCATAGGCCAACAAGTGTTCCATTAGAAAGGTATTAGGTTACAACTTTATTAGAAATAATTATAGAATCTAATGATGTGCTATATTTATGGAATGATTCTATTTCTTGATATGATTACTTTTTATTTCATTTTATATATGTTTCCTTATAATTATCTCTGGGTTGTTTGATTTGATTTATTTATTGTGAGTTGGATTTTACTAAAAAAGATAAATTTTTATGTCTTTTTTTAATGTAAAACTATAAAGTAAAATTACTTTTCAATTATATTTGAAACTAGTTATAAAGTTTTTCCTTATGAAATGGATTGTGTACATTCATGGTGGTATCCTATTGGGTGATTTCTCACACTTAGCATCCACCCTTGGAATGTATGTAGACATTATTTTATCGGAAGCAGGTTAAAGAAAATGAGATACCTACAATGGTGGTATTAATTAGAATTATTCACCCACTTTGAATATGGGATAATCCATTGGTAAACTTGGGGCATGAAGAGGTTAATTTTGTTGTATCCTTTTAGGAAACTCTGTTATTTGGGGGATGAGTATATATTTTCCTTCATAAAATTTCCTTTCTTTAATTCATTGTAAATGATATTACATATACCACTTTACATTTTAAATAATTTTTTTGGATGTTTGATTGTTATCATTTACTAATACCCTATTTGTTTGTTTTATTAATTGGAAGCTACTTATTTATGTGGCATGTTTATCCAATGTATGGTTACCTCTTATTAGATACCCAATTGGGGCATGTAATGTGATTCACTTTATTTAGACGGTGAAACCATTCCCAATGGTTTTTTAGGTATTGATGTTTTTTTAATAATCATGTGGTGATCAAGAATATGATTTATGTGTAACAACATATGTTTTTAAAAGAGCACTATCCTCGATGGCTTATACAACACACACCATCAATCTTAATTGAACCATGAAATAATATTCTCATTTTAACCTAGTAATTTAAATTCTAAGTATTGGTAGGGATAAACTAATTTTGAAGATATTTATAAGGTTTATAAATAATCAATTTTTTAATAATAAATAAGTACATTGTTTTCAAAAAATAAATTTTATTATTCAAAAATATCTTTCCTCAAAATGTGGATTTATTTTTTATTTTTTTGTGTGGGGATTATAATTAATTTCTACTAATTTAACAAATTAGATTATATAAAATTACCATTTTTTTTCAAAAAAACATATCAAAATTAAATTAGCATGAAATTTTGTGATTTTTTAAAAAGAACAACTTTCCAATGAATAGTGAAAATACTGATTTTTATCAGAAATTGTATTTTTATTTCAAGAATTTACAAAATTATATTTTGTTTTAAAATGGATTAAATTAATAATTAGTTATATTATGTTATGAATAATATAATTATATTATCTAGAATCATTTTTTTGTATAATTTAGTAATAAATCATTTTTTACTCAAAAATTAATTTATAATTAAAAAAAATTGTTGCGTTTTTCATTTTAGTCATTAATTAATTTATAAAAATTATAAAAATTAAAAAATAAAAATGGATAAAATAAATTGAATCGTGATTTAAAAATTTGGTATATATAATCCTTTTATTTTTAGCCATTATTAATATTAATCGCCATATAGAATATTCACCATGGTTATGGTAAATCAGTTAATTATGGTAAAAATAAAATAATAAAGACTAAAAATTAATATAACACTTTTATTAAACAAATTAGATGATTTTAGTGCCTTAATCTCAATCCAGGTTTTGAAAATTTGGCATCTTTGTGCCATTTTTTATATTTATAATATTTAAGCAATAGGTAAAGCTAAAAACTTCACTTTATTATTTTAATATATATAATACTTTTTGATATAGATAAATAAAATGTATGATCCATTATAAATGGATATTTGAAATATGAATGAATTTTTTAAAATTTTAATTTTTTTTGAATTATTATTGATTGAAAAAATCACTTAAATTCTTATGTAACAACGACAAAGAACTTATTCAATAAAGAGAAAAATAAAATATATGGTTTTAAAAATACTAAAAGTAATAATAATTATATAAGTATCATATGGTCCACGAATATCATATATATATATATATATATGATATAATATGGATGTTTTATGGTCTAATATTCAAATTACCTATTTTACTTGATTTATTTAAAGTCAAATTAAATAAATAGTGTTAAAAATAATAGTAATGATATTTTATAATAAAAATATTATTTTTTTAATTGATTTATAATTCATAAAAATTTGATCTTCAGAAAAATGAATGATATGTGGTCGAATATATCTATCATGGGGAATTTATGAGTCATTTTCCCCTTTTTTGGTAACATACTCGACCCTCAAATTGTAGAGAATTTTAATATTTGTTTTAGTTGTTAAAAGGGTTATGGGGAGGTTAAAACTGAATAATAAATGGGAAAACATAACCAAAAAATTCCAAAATTTAATTTTTTGAGAGTTTTTATAATTTTCCTCATATTATATTATAAATATATCATTTTTTACCCATTTTTAATAAAAATATAAATAATATTAATTAAATACGTTATGAAATTCCTAAAATACCTCTCCTCTCACATATAAAAGGTCACCCCTTATTTTTTTTGGTTTAAACCACATTGAGAAACCTATATCAACAAAAATATAACTAATTCAATTCTAGGCATCCTTATACAAGTTATAGGGGATATATCCCGTACAAAAATACCAATCCTTGGCCCCTTAAGAGGAAATCTAAAGGAAGTCTATAGAAGATGAGGTAATTGTTTTTATCGACTCGTTCATGTTTATTTCTTCTTCAACTTCCTATTAATGTGTTTTACCCATAATAAAATAATTAATATTTTAAATTTATTGAGATGTTTATTTGATTAATGTAAAACATTATTACATATCTTTTTCATCCTATAGAAAGCAAAGACTTCACTAATGCATACATACATACTATCATCTCCAGATAGCGGTCTAATTCGTTTTTCATCACCAATTTACTTGGATGTTGATCAATATGGAACTAATGAATATATAGTATATTTATGAAATAAATATTCTTTTTGAATTATATTATCATATATAACTTCTTACCTTCTGATCTGTTGAAAAAAGATAGTGGGGCTTGTGTGTATGTGTGGACTACCACCTCCACGAAGTGATGTGACTCATTTTTCATTTCTGTTTTGAATGGATGGTAATAATTATGTATTTAATGAATATATATGATATATAAATGATCTTATGAAGTTAAATTTTAATTTAACCTTTATTTCATTCCATTTTTTAAAAATTCTAAACAAATTTTATGCGTACATACAGACTGACATCTCCATTAATGGTGCAATCCATTTTTTGATACGTACATTTTATAAAGGATTCTATATAAATACATTATGAATTTATGTGATCTTTATATATTTATTAACACTATAGAAATTATGTAACTATTATCAAATTATAAGGACTAAAACTAATGAATCAAAAAGAATAAACGAAGTAGTTACCATATAGAACAACGATTTTAATAAATAATTGATATTAAATTAGTGATAAAAGGATATAAGTAAAACATATATTTTAGGGTTCTACAAGAAATTTATAATATATATATTTTTTATATAGTATTTTTGAACACATACTTATGAAGACACACCTGAGTTATGGGTTCTTTTCCTAAAATTGTCTTCATTGGGATATATTTTATGTTATACACCTATCTTCATTTCGGAGCTTTATCTAATTCCCCATTGATATGTTATATATTTAATATATTTACATTAATAGATTTTAATGATTCTTTTAATTTTATTTCTTTCATAGGTTAAAGATCTAAATGATACCAAAGTGGTAAATGTATGTTTCATAATCTCATTATTTTTTTGCGATTGTCAAACTCTTCGTAATAGAGTTTATTTTATATCTCCATATTAAATGAAATATATTTTATTATCCACTAGTTATTTATTATAATTACAATATTTCCATTAATTTCTCACTCTTTAAGTACTCAAGATACAAAAATATTATCTTTATAGAAAAATAATATTATTTTGATACTCGATTGGGAATATTTTTCTTTCATATCAATATTTTCCATAAAATTTCTTAAAGAATATTTTCATGACTATACAATGATATATTAAAAAAATACCCATTTTTTACTTTTCCAAAAATTTTTAAAATGAATCTTCTTGTCATTTTCCAAACAATGTACTTTTTAAATTTTCTTTCAAATGTGTTAAAGGAAAGATTTTTTGAATTATATGGAATGAACTAAATTTCCCACCATCATGACCGGTCAATGTATTCATGATATCTTTATAATTTTAAAATGTAATTTTAATATAAAAGTTTTTCCATTAATATTTGGTAATTTTATATATTTTAAATCATTAATTCCATAATAAAAATTAGTATTTCTCCCCTAAATTTCTCCAGTGATATTTTTAAATTATTCTCATCTATATCAACATTATTTATTTAATATTATAATTTACTAAGGGTATAGACCAAATTTATCATCAAACATATTTTATGGATGGTTTATTTTCAATTTTTTGGGGAAATTATTGACATTCTATATGCCAGTTTTTCGAATATGGGAAGTTAGTGATTTTTATTTTCTATTATTAAGATCTATTGCTAATTAATATGATAAATGCCTTAGACATATTAGGTGATGGGTGGGTTATATAATTACAAAGCCCCTATAAACATTAATAGGTCTAATGATACAAACCAATTGGATAGAACTATTAATTTGTTTTTTGGTGTCTACATAGACATATTTTAAATTGTCATGGCATAAGGAATTAATGGTAAGTTTCTGATGTCTGACATTATACATTTAATCATTATGAAATTATTTATACAATTTTATATGATTATTTTGTATAATATACCTAGATAATTTTCATGATCATGTTATTATTTATATATAATTATTTTATCTTCATTTACTTCTATTATATTATTATTTATTCTCAAGTTGTTGATTAAATGGAATGTGCATTAAATTATTTAAATTCAATATTTATTATACTTTATTTAATCCTGCTAGCTTCCATTATATATAACCCATTACAAGATTCTACACTCACTCTTTTTTCTTCCCTTTCACCAAGATTTGAAGAATCAGTATTTGAATATATTCAATGAAATATAATAATTACTTTTTTTATTCAGTGTTGTCAAATTTAATTTGATATTCAAGTATGTATATATTTTCCGAATACTACTAAACTATTAATTCCTTCAGGGTAGAAAATACATAAAGGTATCTTAAGAAATAATTATACATGTCACTTTTATAAATGAAATAACTATGCAGTCAACCTTTGTTCATGTCACTCTTACAAAAGGAATATCCATACGACTGACTTCCATACCCAATGCATTGGAATTCTATCATGGAACCACCAGTCGTTGGATTATCATGGAACCACCCATCATTGTTTTATCATAGAACAAAATTTCAAATGTCCAGGTACTATTATATTATCATAATACATTAAATATATCAATTTTAAACATTTAAATCCTAAAAATTCATTTTCAATCGTAAGAAAACAACTAAAAATATTTAAATTATCAAATCATTTTCAAAACTCATTTTCAATTACAACGAACCCAAAAATGGGGAGGAGTTTATTTTTATTTTAAAAAATGAAGGCATTTTGAGTAATCAAACAACCAAAATATAAATAGAATTTAATTTATTATCCTTTTATATCTATATAAATAAATAAGTAAAATAACATCAAAAATATTGAAATGATGGAAAGGATTAAATCATTCAATATTAGAAGCGTTTCATACCACTTTGAACATTAATATCATAATAAAAATGAAATAATAACATATAAAAAACATTAAATAGCATTATAATAGATAAAATATGGATATTTAATGTATAATGGGTAGTATATACACTTTACAAAATAATTAAGGTGCATATCATCATGAAATGTCTCAATAAAAAGAGATTGAGTTGAAATCCATTACCTTGAGTTCGACTTGTCCCATGTATCTTAATATAATTTAATAATAAAATTATATTATTTATATAATTTCTTATAAAACATTTTCATGGTTAACGTTAATTTTATTTTATTTATTACAATGTTATAAATAACTACTAAAAAAATTAAATTTACATCAGGTGTATTGGTCATATTCAGTTTATGTGTCACAAAATGGATTTGGTAAGCCAGATATGGATGAAGGAGAAATTATATAAAAATATAAATAATAATAATAATTAAATAATTACTATATTTATACATAAATTATACTTTTGAAACCAATCATTAAAGAAAATTATGAAAAATGAACCAATGTTACAATCTTGGAGATGGTAGGTCATACGTTCGAATGAGTAACATTCCCATTTTTCAACGATCATTATAAAAAGAAGGTAAGTAAAATTTATCTTTACCAAATTATATTTATATCATAAAAACCATTTTATAAAATTATATATACTAATATGTATAATTATTCTGATGTAAATGGAATCACACTGCGTTGAGGAGGAGGTAGTCCACAATTCCACGAACGACGTTATATCTTTTTCAGTGTGTCAAGGGGTAATACATAAAAGAATATAATATATGTACATAATGATAATTATTTAATTAATATCATATATTTATAATGGATTTAACATTTTTTAAATTAAACTCATCTTTAATAGATTCCATTCAATGTGTGAACGTATCAAATCTCTTGGAAGAGGCAGTAGTTCACATGTCTACAAATGTTGTTATGGTATTTACACAAAATGGAAATCATTAAGGTTTGTGTTATATAAAAATTAAAGAAGTATGAAGAAAAAATAATTATCATATATATCATATAAAAATAGTCTATAAATCATAATTCCCAACTATGAGAAGTGGTAAAGTAAAAAAAAGTGACTTCATTTCATGAGGCAGCAGTTCAACGTACAAACGGTTGGTAATTCTGTTACCCATTTGATGGAAGTCTATGTAGGTGTTGGTATGATAATTAAATAAAAAATAATTATCATATATATAATAATTATTTTAAAATATAATCATGTAATAATTATAAATTAAGGGCTGGATAAAGAAATAAAACCCAAATTCACATTGAAGAATGTTACCACTTTTTCAGGTATGTTCTTTTGGTATTCACCAATGTGCTTCCTTGGCTATATTTATTACCAAATTGAGGAATCTGGGGTTAGTAAATAGATTTTGGGATTTTATTTTTTCATGCTTTGGAATAAAAAAATGAGAATGAGATGTGTGAACAAATGGGAGGTGTGAATGCTTTTTTATAGCGAAGGGAGAGTGGCATTCTATTAAATATAAAAAGGATAACACAACTGAGAGGTCTCTATTACATCATGTGACACCAATAATGATGAAAATTAGATAAAGCATATTATATTATCAAATAATGTCTTTAAATTTTTTTTACATGTTTATAGGCCATTTGGACTCTTAAGAGCAATGTTTTATCACTAAGTAAACATAATTTTACATTAATCTTTGTAATTAATTTTAATCACAGACACTAATATTTCTGGTAAAAAATAATTTTGAACATATTATAAATTATGATTATTATCGATATTTAATCCATTTCTTCAAATTAAAATCACATAATTGGTAAAATCAATTTAAAATTAATCTCACAGATGGGACGACAAAGAAGGTTTTTTCAAGAATTTTGTTTAACATTTTGGTATGTTCTTAAATATATATAAATATTCATTGTGAAATTATATCCCTTTAGCTAAATTATTTAAAAGGATATAAAATCGATTTATTTATACTTTAAAACAAGTTAAAATCATTATTTTACTATATAAATAAATTGGATGAAAATGTAGTTTTGATCTAAAATTCAGTATTATTCAATATTCATCAAAATAAGTAAGTTCTCAGAAAAAAAATATCCATAAAGTAAATTTTTATATTTATATTTAAAAATGAAGTTTAGTTTTTCATATAGATATTATAAAAGTTTAAAAAAATATTTTTAAAATAGTTTTTCCATTAAAATGTGATAAATTTTATTTTTAGGAAAAATAGATATTTTAAGCGTTAACTAGATTTATTCTTATCTTATGCCTATAAAAACTATTTGATAAATTTTTAAACAAAAATTACAAACATGTGTAAAAATAATATAGTTAGTTATTTTCACACCCACATATATAATATCTTTGAGATAACTACCTTTTAAAATAATAGTTTTAACAATATATTATTTTTCGGTATAACTCAATCTTGCAAGAAATGCACGATTTTAAAGAAACTCATTATCATGTGTCAGGTATGCTACTGGATTAATAATATATTTTAAGATAAAATTAATATCTAATACATATATATTAATAAATATGAAAATAATTATTTTATCAATATTGTGGATGTTGGAGGTTCAGTATATCATGGTCATCAATTTGGTGCATGATGAGTGTACCCTTATTGTGCAAATATTTTTACACTCCATGGGGATATTCTGAGTTTAATTAGAAATTTATTTATTAATAATTATTAATTATATTAATAAATTCTAATATAGGATAAATTATGTTAAACCCAAATTATCATATAGTGAAAAGAAGGTTCCATAATTTAGACATCCTATAAATTATATATCATGATTTTCTATTATGATTATTGTAAAGAATAAGGCATAAACAACACATATTCTCGCATCTTTGTATAAGAATTGATTTTATCAAATTCCTAAATATATTTTTTGTTCAATTTATTATATAATTTGGTAATAACCTTTACATAAATAATTATTACCTTAAAATATTTAAAATTCCACTTAGTATCCATTTTTTGAACAAAACAAATCATTTATGATATAAAAAGTTTTATATTCCTGATAAATCTTCACAATTTTTATCTTGACTTCATCATTGTACCTAATATTCCATTAAACCATAATAAAAACATTTTACAACATAGGATGTGTAAAAAATTTCATTAATGGATAAAAAACCATTATTCCATGGATACTCATAAAAACTTCCTTTTTACAAAATCATATTTTGAAATAAAATAAACATTTTCATGCCCAAAAATCACATTCTCTACCCAAATATATTAATAAAATATTTAATTATAAATATTAATGGAAAAAATAAAACTCATAAATGTTTCCTTGTACCCATGAAAAATTCATGAAATTGTTTTCCCATAGTTATACTTGTCACACATAAGAAGTAGAAAATAATTTTCCTTAAACATAAATCTTTATCTTACCATGTAAAATCATTATATTTCATTAAAAAACATAGAAATAATAAACCGGTTATGTTGGAAACATGAGGAAGCATTTTCATATCACTATTATATATAGATTATCCTTCATAATAAATAGTGTAATAACATGGGAGATTAAACATATAACAACCATCATAGTTTTACTTGGAATAACCATCACATTCAACATCCAAAAATAAATCTTACCTAGAAAATTTGAGGGATATAATATATCCATACATCCTTGGAATATAACTAGACCACCCATCATTATAATCAATTCCCATGTAACATAACGTAATAATAACACATATATATTGTTATATAGAAATATAATTTACACCCATAAGAAATAATTTTTGGATATTGATATATACATTTTTTTAAAAATATAATTATTAAAAAAAAAAATTCCTAGAATAAAGGGGATGATGTTTTTATTTTGAATAAAACATGGAATCTTTTAGGGAATTCAACTATCAAATAATGGATACATAGTTAAGAAAAGTTATTGTCACTATATACATTGAAATATATCCTTCCTTTATTCTTTTGTAAAGAATGTAAAAACACACTTTATAAAATACATTAAAAGAACCATTTTAAAATCATTGAATAAAATAAAATATTAAATTTAAACTTTCTGTTGTAATTCATTTATGTATAGATAAAAATATTAAAAAAATAATTTTAAAAATATGGACATTAAAGAAAAATAGTTGGAAGGGAAACTGTACAAGATGGATTTTTTAAATAATGACCCTTACCTTGAGTACGACTCATCATGCTTTTGGATCAGGTCATAATAAATATACACAAGAGGGGTGAATTGTGTCTTTAAAAACTTATTGAGAAATCCTGATGGTAATTAATTCTGCCCTTTTATCTTTATCATATTGTTTATGTAGTAGAAATAAACTAATATCCAGAGGTAAAGATATATAGTGGTTCAGGGAAAAAAGAACCCCTACTCCACTCTACCAACTCACTTATCGATGAGCATGGTTATTTTTACTAGTCAGTACTCTTTTCATGAGATCATCCACAATTGAGTGCAGGCAGTTGACACCTTTACAAATTAAGGCTAAAACAAATCCATCTGGTTCTAAACACATAACTGATCAAATAGCCTAGTATAAGAACTCGGTACTCAAAATATACGATTATTGTTTAGATAAATACTTTTCAATTGAACATCACAGTTGTAGTAGTGCGCAACTGACAATAAATATATTGTCATCTTCAGAAAGGTTGTTCTTCATGTAAGAGTAGTTCTGAATCTACTCGGTTGTAATTTTATCTTGAAATATATTCTGAAAAAAATCATCGGTATATTCATGATAGATTTCTAATGTATAATAAATAAATCTTCAACATTTCTATTCTTGATAAAAGACACAATCTGGTCATTCTTTATATAAACAAATCTATAAAAGTTCTTTTTAATGAATAAACGAATCTCTATTTTTGTGAAACTCATATATATCCAGATTTGAATTTTTTAATCATTGTGAATTCAAGAGATATCATGTCACCTATGTAATCAATAGAATTTAGATACAAAGAATATATAGAATAAATATGAGCACCTTAGTCATAAATCCATATACACAAATGTCGCCTGACATATTAAGATATTTAAATATTTGAAAAACAGAGAAGATGCAACTTCCCATAATAATAAACATGAAATCATCCTCCTAAATAGATACATTGTATTACATATAAATGACTTTAAATCATTCAAATGTTCTCTTTAAAATTGGTCTTCAAATATGGCTTGAAATTACCCTGATATTCCACAAAATATAGTTGTGTGATAGAGTCGCATATTTAAATCTACGACACATGAAGAAGTGAAATGTAGGGTACCAAATGTAACAATGATTACAAACGAAATTTTGATTATCCATAATTTTATCATCAACATTCCAATGTATGGTATATGATCCATAATTTTCTTTGATTCTGAACTTAAGGTATATGATCCATACTTTTTTCATTGACTTTCAAATGTATGGTATATGATCCATACTTTTTGTAAAAATATAAGTTTCATTCCAAAATTAGGGTTGATGATCCATACTTTTCTGAAACAACTGTAAGGTTCCATACTTACATAAGGTTCTTAATCTATAATTTTCTCAAATAACAAATGTTTGGTTCCTTCAAAACGTAAGGTTGATGAACCATACTTTTCTAAACTCCCGTAAAATAAACATAAGATACAATCCTTAAGCTACGCTCTCCAACATATGATATGAACAGTGTTTCTGGGAGACACTGAATTGCTTCCCAAAAATTTTGACAAATATTTCACGCAAATCATTTACTTTAATAATATTCCAAAATTGGTAATATAAAGAATATTAATTTCCTGAAATATAATTAAAGTAAAATCATTAGAATGAGAAATAAGTGTATTTTTCAGCATCAGAATCATAAAAAAGTATAGATTATTGTTGAAAAAACACATTCTCAACAATCTCCCCCTTTTTTATGATCAAAAAATCCATAAAATTATTTAAATATAATTTATAAATTTTCAATGATAAAAAAGATATTTAATTTTTACTTCCAAATACCTCTTTGAAAATATAAAATACTGGTTTATTCAAAAAAATTCAAAGGTTCATAATCAACTTTATCTTCCTTTATAAAATTTTGTGTTTATCTTATGTTTATCCAAAGTTCTCCCCCTTCTGTGTTATCAAAAATAATGATATAACAAAAAATATAACACATTTAATGTAGTACTGAAATATTAAGAAAATTTTATGATAAACTGTTTATTAATAATGGAATCTGTTTTTTTAAAGTCTAACATAAAAAAATTTAAAAAACATAATATATGATTAATAATAAATTTAATTTATAAAAAATATTCTAGTACATGAATGATAAGGAATAAATGTTTTTGGGATAAAGTTTGTAAGAAATGGTATCTCAGTGATCCTAAATAACATCCTTTAACTCAGCCAACTATAACCTTAATCTATTCATAACACCATCTCCTAGTTGAATTATCAGATCTTTTCCTTTTTGAGTAAAATGAATATCTTCAATGAGGTTCAATCTAAAAAACTCATGCAATATTTCTTCCTTTTTCATAAACCGATTGATTTTCTATGTAAATATGATAAATAATTCTCTAAAACCCAGTGCACCTGAGGTAAGATGATCAAAAAGATGTTTCTGATTGTTCAACAGAACAGACAATGGGGATATATTACACTGTAAATCCTACAAACTGTCATTCATGTTTCTCATTATAGTTGTAATAGCTTGAAATCTTTTGATTAAATTAGTTGAAGTACCTGATGTACTTTCTTGACATCATGTGACAGTTGCAATCTATTTCTCTATTCAACTTCACAGTTTTCTCAAATCTTATTTCAATACGTCCTCAGATTTTAATTTTACAACTTCTTCTAGAAATTCCTTTTTAAAAACATCAACTTCTTACTTTGAAACATAACTATCTATTAAGTATTGAAATATTTATTTCTATTTCTCCATTTATCTTCTTAAAGTATAATTCTCTATTTGGATTTTTAAAATTTCTTGACCAGCTCCACAACATGATCGAAGAGACAACCAGAGGAATCCAATGATTTATTCACAACTATATTTACCATGATCAGTGGTAAAGATTGATCATCTGATTTCTATTCTTCATCCTTATCCACTGGTTGCTCAACTGATTTTCACCAGAAATTTCAACTAAGAAATATTCATCTATAACTTTTTTATGAATTTCGTAGAAATGTTCTTAAATAGGTTGATCTTCAATCTCAACATTGAAAGATAAGTTATTTTCCTGAGTGGTTTATTTTGGAATCGTTTCTTGAATCTGATTACAGAGTCAATCTGATCAACATATTGATCTATAATTTCCATTTCCCAAGCTTTTTTAATATAGGGTATCTATTCAGTTCTTTTCTCTACCTCAGCCTATGGAAAAACTTCCACTTCTTCTTGAGAAGAATATTCCTCTTGTATCTATTCTTGAACAGATTCTTGCACAAACTTATAACATAAAATATCTTTTGTTTTAAGAATTTTCTCTATAGTAGGTTCCTGACCAACTATTCTTTTCCTTGAAGTATGAATTTCTCCCCAACATTATTCATCAATAGGTTCATATTTTATTTCAAATTTGATTCTTCTTGATGTCTTTAAAGTTTTCCATTTTCTAGATTCAGCAATACCTTCTTTAGATTATGTATCTTTCTCCCCTTGAGCTGATTCCTGATCCAATTTAGCTCTAATAAGAATGATTCTACCTTTTATAGTGCTCTAGAAAAATCTGAGCATTCTCAAAGTTCCATCATTTAACACATTACTATGATGGAATCTGACTCTATAATCAATTAGTTTTACCATATCTTTCTTAAACAACAAGTTTTAAATAAATCTTCCATAATGATATAAATTCATTCGAGCCTCAATTTGATAGTAGTAATTCAAATTTCTAATCATTTATCATGGAAATTCAGATTTAGGACACTCAAAAACAGAATCATTATATACATATCTGGACAAATAATTTTCTCCATCACGGACATCCTTGGGGCTATCCGATTCTGAATAAACATAACCAAAATTTCCTAATATGGTTTTAAATATTTTATCAACATTTTACTTATGTTAGTAGAACCAAACCAAAAAGGCATGATATCCTCATATTTATGATTTTTATCCCCAATTGAATATATATTAAAATGAAAAACTTCCTCGTGAGGGAAGTTCATGATAATTGCTTTTTCAATAGAATAAATTGATAACTCCTTGTCTTCGATATTCATAACAATATAATCTTATGTATCACCAAAACTAAATTGAATAGTTTTAAAAAAACTTTTCAACTCAACATCATTCAAGAAATTCAGTGTAGTTATCACTAAATGTCTTTTCAATACCATGAAAGGATAACTCTTTATTCAATATCATATTCGTCTGATATAGCCACTCAAGATCAATGATGTTTCTGAGAAGGATTTTCTATCTAGTTGAACTATGACACTTCGAATAACAAGGTTCACCTCTTCAATTCTATTTCTTTATCCATTTTCTTTGAAAATATCTGAATGTTTGAGGTTCTATGGTTTTGAATCTGCGAGAAAAGGAAGACGAAATAGGTGAAGGGTTTTGGTAGTTCTAAGGGTTTTTAGAAAATGAGCAGTATTAAAATTTGAAAGGGGCTCTAACAGAGCGTTGATTCTCATGTCATTACATACATAATAAACATTACAAAAATTAAAATAAATTAAACTATATGAGGAATATTTAAAATTTACTACATAATAAAAATATAATTATAACATATTTAAAAGTTGAGTAACAAAATCATTAAATAGTGAATATTTTAAAATAAAAATATATTATCATATAAAATTATGATTAAATAAAATTTATTTAAAAATTAAAAGATTTAAAATTAAAATTAAAATTTATTTAAAATTAAATAATCATAACTCCCCCTTGATAAAATCAAAACTTGCAGTGCGAGGTGGTTTAGTAAAAATATCAGCTAATTGAAATTCAGTACTTATAAATTTTAAAAATATATCCTTCTTAAGGACATTATCTCATAGAAAATGATTTCTAATAAAAATATACTTAGTTGTATAATGACTTAAAGAGTTTTTAAATACATATAGCACTTCTATTATCACATAAAATAGGTGTATTATCAAAATCTATTCTAAATTCCACAAGGGTGTTTTTCATCCACAAAACATGTGCACAACAACTGTATGTAGATTCATATTCTACCTCAACTGTTGAAAAATAAACCTTGTGTTGTTTTTTACTAGACCATGACACTAAAGATTTTCAAAAAAAATGAAAGGTACCTAAGTTGAATTTTCTATCTAATATATATAGCTTCCAAAATCAGCATCTTAGTATTTAATTAAATTAAAATCAAAAGTTTTTTGATAAATAAGATATTGAAAAATAGTTCCTTTTAAATTTCTAAAAATTCATTTTACATCTATAAGATGAGATTCTTTAGGATATGGTTGAAATCCTTAACTAAGACATACTATGTATATAATATCTTTCCTTTTATTAGTAAGATATAATAAACTACCAATTATACCTCTACATAACTTATTTTCTAAAGGTTTTCCAGTTTCATCCAAATCAATTTTTATATTATTACACATAGGAGTTGTATATGTCTTGTTTTTTTCAAGTCCAAATTTCATTAGTAAATCAGTAATGTATTTACTATGATTAAAAAACATTTCTAAAATCTTTTGGATATATTTTATGTCCTAAAAATAAATTTATTTATCCCATCATACTCATTTCAAATTATTTTTTCATTGAGTTTGAAAACTCATGACAAAATTTTTTTATCCAAAAATTACATCATCAACATAAATTTGAACCAATAGAATATTAGAATCTACATTTTTCATAAAAAGTGTTGGATCTTCCATACCAATAATAAAATCATTTTTCAAAAGAAAAAAACTTAATCTTTCATACCATGCTCACGGTGCTTGTTTAAGGCTATACAGGGATTTAGTATGTTTAGAAACAAAGCCATGTTTTTGAGAATTTTCAAAATGAGTAGGTTTCTCAAAATACGCTTCCTCCATTAAATAGCCATTTAAAAAATCAGACTTAACATCCATATGAAATAATTAAATGTTCATATGAGATGCATAGGCTAAAAATATTCTAATGGCTTCTAATATAGCTACAGGGGTAAACGTCTCATCATAATCCAAACCAATTCCGGGTAATATCCTTTAGCTACTAGTCTTTCTTTATTTCTAATTATTACTCCTCGACCATTTTGTTTATTTCTAAAGACCCATTTGGTTCCAATAATAGGATAGTTCTTTATACTTTCAACTAATTTCCAAACATCATATCATTTGAATTTGTTTAGTTCTTCTTTCATTTATACCATCCAAATTTCATCAACTAAGGGTTCTTTTATTGATTTAGGTTATAATTGAGATAGAAAGGAAGAAAAATCCACTAGATGTTTTATATTTCTTCTATTTTTTTCCTATATCTAGGTATCCTATTACTGTTTCTAATGGGTGATTATTTAGAGTTATAGATTTTCTAGGTAAAACACTATTAGGTTCATCAGTGACATGGTCTTCTAAACTGGACTAAATTTTGTTTATATCATTTTCAAAATAATATTTTAGGTTTTCCTGTTTCATGTTATCATTATAGTTAGAATCATAAATTTGATCTTTACTTATGTCAAAAGGGTAAAATTCATCAAATTTCACATGAAATGATTCTTCATCAATCCTAGACATTCTATTAAGAACACTATAATCTTTGTATGTAGCATAATATCATAAAAATGACTTCATCTGATTTTCGGATCAAACATAAAAATATTTTCCTTGGTGTTCAAGATGTAAACCTTGCATCCAAAAACATTGAATTATTTTACATTATGTTTTTCTTTATTCCAAAGTTCCTAGGGTGTCTTTTTGAAAAAATTTCTGATTAAAAATCTATTCATTATATAGCAGGTTTTTCAAACAACTTCTGCTCAGAAATTGTTAGGAAGACTATATTCATTTTTCATAGTCCTAGCCACTTCATGAATAGTTATATTTCTTATTTCAACAATTCCATTCTATTGAGGTGTTATTGGTGAAGAATAGGTGTTTATAATACCTAGATTTGATAAAAAGAAATTTAATTCCTAATTCAAAAAAATCATTACCATGATCCCTTCATAGTGAAATTATTTTAAAATATTTTTCATTTTAAACAGCTTTGAAAGACATTCAAATATTGTAAAAGATTAATTATTAAATTTTAGAAAATATATCCATGTAAATCTATAATATTCATCACTTAATACATCTACATAAAATTTATCATCCAAACTTGCTACTCTTGAGGGTCCAAACATATCTGTATGGATATGTTCTAAAGGTTTAGATGTAGAAATTTTGTTAATTGATTTGAAGGGTTATTTATGTTGCTTGACAATTTGACATTCATCATAGAATATTTCACTCTAATATTTAAGACTTGTTAAATCATAAACTAATTGTTTCTTATATAACTTATGTAGAGCATAAACATTGAAATGTCCAAGTATTTTATGCTAGAAACAGGATTCATTTATTTTTTTAGATAACCAATTTACTTTTTGTTTATATAAAGAATGTATATAAAGGGTATAAACATTGTCAGTTCTAGGTGCTCAAAATTTAAGAAAATTATCATTAAAAATATAACAACAATTGTAAGAAAAATCAACACAATAACCATCATCACAAATTATAGAAACACTTATCATGTTATGTTTCTGTCCTTGTACATAAAGTACTTTATTAATTAAGACATCTTCTGGATCTCCAACAGTTCCAATACCAATCATTTGTCCTTTTTCATTGTCACCAAAGGTGACTAATCCACCATCCTTTTGAGTTAAGGTTTTAAACTTCAATGACATTCTACTTAGATACCTGGAGCAGCCACTGTCTGTGAACCATATTTATTTTTTCTTCAATGACCTACTTCCTGAAAAGGCATTAAAATAATGGTTTGTTTTGGTACCCGTATTCTCTTGGGTCCAGTAGAGTTAGATAGCAGTAATCAAGGAATCTATATTTTCTTCTTTTATCTATAATAATTTGAGTTAAATACACTGTTTGAAATAAAGGCCTATTTAATTCCACTAATTTGGGGATTTCATAAATAATAGTCTCTATTTGTATGTCCTTTTATTCCACAATAGATACAAATTACAACTTTTATATTTGAAACAAAATAGTTTATGTATAGTTTAGGTTTCTCACCTTTACTGGCTATTCCATATCTTTATTTCTTAATAATATTATTACCAAGAATTTAATTTAATGTATTTTATCCTTTTTTCTAAAAATATCTGAAATTTTTTAGGTTTATAATTCTTCTTGTAGTGTTTTGATCTTATTTTATTTATCTTCACTATTTGTGTTATATGTGTTATATTTCTCAATTAACTCTTGATGATGTTTTAGAAAAGTTTATCTTTCTCCTAAAATTTTATTGTGAATATTTTTCAATGATTTATTCTTTTTAATAAGGAATCATATATTTCTTCAAGAAACATGTCATAGGCTACAATTTTTCCATTTGAACTGCTATGTACTAAATCAAAATTGTAAGAGTAATAATATTTTACCTCATTATCTTTATCCAGGAAGCACATTTTTTCTTTCAGATTTGATTATTATTATTTTGAGTCAGACTTTGGTGAGCAGCTGGAATATTCAAAAACTTTCAATTTACCTTTCATTTCCCTTTTATCTTTCCTCTCATAATCATTATTTTGGAAAAACCACTTTTTCTTTTCACTTTTTAGCAGAGGAAAGTCAGGTCTTATGTGAACCATTTTATTGCATTTATAGAATTTGAATTCCATTAGAACATTATAATATTTCTTGAAGAACTTTCTAAATACTTTCTTCTTATTATAAATTTTTCTGAATTTTCTGGCCATTTGTTCTAGTTCCATTTCTGAATCAAATTAATCTAAACTTTCTTCCTTTTTGATCTCTTGTTTCATCTATCTGCTTTTCTTCTTAGATGTAACTTTCATAGTAGTATTTTCCCTTTTTACTAAGACTTTATGCTCATTATCTTTATCTTCCATCTCAACTTCATACATCTGCAGGGTTACAATAAATTCTATTATAGTTATATTTTTAATAGTTTATGACTGCATAATGGCTACTAATATCCCATTCTATTGGGTTGGTAGCACTCTCAGTACTTTTAAGGTTTGTTCTACTTTTTTGATAGGATCTTCCAAGGCAGTGATGTTTTAGACTATCTCTGTGAGCCTTCCATTCATCTGAGTGATGTTTTCACTATCAAGAATTATAAATGTATCAAATTTCATCTTTGTTGTATCATACCTCATTTTTTTGAAATTTTTATTTCCTTCATAAGCAACTGCAATTGTCTCCCACGTCTGATAAGTAGTCAAGCATTGAGATACTCAATTAAATTCATCTGGCCCCATAACAGAGATGATAAAAATCATATATTTTCAATTTATATCATACTCTTCTTCAGTATTGGCACTCTATGTTTCAAGTTTCTCAATAATTTCATAAGGAGGAAGAATTTTTTAGTAGACTATATATCCAATATTCTTCAGGTAGATGATCATCCTAAATTTCCAACATCTATAGTTTTCACCATTGAAGTACGGAGCTCGAATCAGTGATATTCTCTCTCATGTATAATCCATTGAGTTATATGTATAATCATTTAATTTCATCTTTCTATATATTTAACAAAAAATTGTCAACCTTTGATACCAATTGTTGGATCGGGTTATACAAAATATACACAAGAGGGAGGTAAATTGTGTCTTTTAATACTTCTAAAAAATCTTGATAATAATCAATTTTATCCTTTTATCTTTATCATATTGTTTATACATTGGAAATAGTAAATATCAGGACGCAAATATTTATAGTGGTTTGGGCCACAAATATCCCCTAGTCCACTCCACCCACACTCTTCACCACGTTCTTGGTTATTTTCACTAGTTAGTCCCCATTCCATAAGACCATCCACAAATGAGTGTAGGCAGTTGACACCTTTATAAATTAAGGCTAAAATAGATCCTTCTAGTTCTAAACATGTAACTGATCTAACAGATTAGTATGAGAACCTGGTACTCAAAATAGAAGAGTATTGTTTTGATAAATACAATTCCATTGAACTTCACAGTTTCAGCAGCAAGCAACTGAAAGTAAATGGATCTTAGTCTTCAAAAAGTTTTTTCTTCAGGTAAGAGTATTTCTGAATCGATCTAGTTTCAATTTGAAGTTAAAATATATTTAGCCACAAATCAACAGTAGATTCATGATATATATCCAATGCAGAATGAGTAAATATTCAGTGTTTCTCTTTCTGAAAAAGTATAAATATGGTCTTTCATTGAAGAAACAGATCTGTAAAAGATATTTTTAAAGAATTCGTGAATCTATGTTTTTGTGAAACCTGAATATGTCCAAATTTTAATTTTGTAATCACCGTGAATTCAAGAGATATCATGGCACCCATGTAATCTGTAGAATTTAGATACAAAAAATATATAGAATAAAGACAAGTTCCATATTCATAAATTCAGATCCACAAAAGTCACCTGACATATTCCGATATTCAAATATTTGAATAACCGAGCAGTCTTAACTTCCCTTAATAATCAGCATGAAATCCTCCTCCTAAATCGATCCTTTTAATTATGTATAAATGACTTTAAGTTAGTCAAAGATGCGCTTTAAAATCAGGCTTTGAATATGGCCTGAAATTAGCCTGATATTCTTCAATAGACCATTGTACGATAGGATCACAAATTCAAATCTCCGACGCTTGAAGAAGTCAAACATAAAGTTCCAAATGTCAGTTTGATTAGAAACGTAAGGTTGATGATCCATACTTTTTTCACCGAATTTCAAACATATGGTATAATATCCATAATTTTATTTTCATTAGAACATAAGGTATGTGATCCATACTTTTGTCATCTACTTTTAAATATATGGTATACGATCCATACTTTTTGATAAGATGTATGGTTCATTACAAAATTGTGGTTGATGATCTAAACTTTTGTGAAGCAAACATAAGGATCCATAATTACATATGGTTCTTCATCCATTATTTTCTCATATAAAAAAACATAAGGTTCTTTTCAAATGGAAGGTTGATGAACCATAATTTTCTGGACTCCTGTAAAATAAAAGTAGGATATAATCTGCACGCTAAGCACTCCAACGTATGATATGAACAGTACTTCTAGAACACACTGAATTGCTTCCCAAATATTTTGAAAAATATTTCATGTGTTCATATTCTTTAATATTATTCCAAAACTGGGAATATAAAGAATAATAATTTATTGAAATATACTTAAAGTTAAATCTTTAGAATAACAAATAAGAGTATTTTTGGGTATCAAAATCATCATAAAAATGTAGATTGTTGTTGAAACAAAACATGCTCAACACACTTATGTCATTTATCATAATAAATAAAAACTTATGTAGATTATTTAAATAATTAAGAATAATTCTCAATTTTATTATTCTTTTTATTTTATTTAATACCATCTTATATAAAATTACATAATCAATTAATTTCATTTCAGTTTTTTTGACAATATTTGGCTCGTATGTCCAAACTAAAATTGGTAGTTTGACCATGGTCAAAGTGGCCAACATTAAATCATATATATAATAATAATCATGAAATAATTATCATTATGATACATTAAATATACTTTTAAAACCTACTATGAATGATGGTTATGAAATATGAACTGTGTTGCAATCCTGGAGACGGTGGGCCATATGTACACATGAGTAAAATTTCCATTTTCCAATGATCATTATAAAAATATGGTATGTATTTTATTTTGTTTTCAGAATTATAATTATATCATAAACACCATATTAATTCTCTAATATACTTAAATATATCTTCCTTGTGATGTAGTGATGAATAATTAATTACATCTCTTCGTGGAGGTGTTGTCTATATATACGCACGAACGACATTATAGTTTCCCAGTGAATGAAAATGTATAAAATTAAATGATATATTGTATATTAATAATGATAAATATTTAATGAATATCATATATATATATTAATTATATCATTACAAATGAATGTAATATAAGTTTAAGGAAAATAAATGACATCAGATCATGAGGCGGTAGTCTGTCGTACTCACAAATGATGGTTTTGTTTTGTTTTGATGGAAACGATACCGATATAGGATATGAAATTAACATAATAAAATCCCAAAATAAGTAATATACTTGTGTTATTATTTCATCATTTTTTAATAATATTTTATGATGTTAAAAAAAAGAAAAAAATTAAAATTCTTGGTTATGAACAATACCTCTTCTTTGATCAACCTCTTAAGGTTTACACAAAAAGAATTCCTATTTTGGTTTTATGATAAAAAATGACTCTAAGATAAGGATAGGGATTTAAGGAAGGTATTTCGGATGAAATTGTCTCAAAAAAATTTCTTGAAGTTTGAATAAAAGATATGAATATGTGCCCTTTTATAAGATAGGGGATTGACACTATTTGAAATTATTAAAACATTAAGATGGTATAAATTAATTTTCATATAAATTGGAAAAAATATATAATATTAAAATATAAAATAACTAAGATTAAAATACTCTCATACAATAAAAATTAAACAAAGATAAGTGATGTTTTCGCACATATATTTATTCTTTATCCTTTTTCACCATTTTTATAATTATCATGTTATTAAATGTTTTACTCTTTAGGGGTTAAGGACATCACTATAAACGAAAAATTTGACCATAAATGGATAACGTTTGATATTAAAAACCATATCCTATTAAAACTAAATAATATAGTATTTTTTGGAGTATTAAATCATTTAATATAACATTAATTTTAAAAATAATATTAATATAACTTTTTAAATCATTCATTTAATATTAGTTTTAAAAATAATAGACAAAAATGGAATCCAAATATAAGGAATTAAAAAATATTTAATATTTTTTTTATCTCAAAAAAATTATGGAATTAGAAAATTTATTCAAATTATATTACATTTAAAATTTTCAAAATCATTTATTTTATTTATCTATTAATTGAATAAATATTTTATCATTACTGTGTTGTCATTTAAGGTAATTATTCAATCGATAAAAATTAGAATTAAATTAACATTTAAATAAAAATGATTAAAATTTCAACTCAATATTTATAACCAAATATGAATTATTTTATCTATAATGGCCCAGACCTCTCCGGCCCATTACTTTGTCAAAAAGAAGGTCATAAAGTGTTATGGAGGGTAAAATGGACTTTTCCCACACATTTTAGAATTTTGTAACTACATGTTGTGTAGTGTGAGTACACACCATGTAACACCTCACCGGGTAAACCCCGTGTTGAAGTCTTGTCCTTTCCGTGTGAAATAAATGAGTACACGGCGTGTATCCCAAACTACATTCTGTGTAGTACCTCCACGCGTATGCGTTACCATCAGACCATGTGTTGACCAGTCAATGACCATGTTCCGCATCGAAGGATGTGTTGGAAGCCGCGTGGTGACCATGTGAAATGGCTGAGTACACGCCGTGTACTTTAAAGTACATGCCGTGTACTTTTGTTTTTCTCACCTATAAAAGGAGGGGGGCTCTCCTCCTTTTCAAATTACTCCTCTCCTCCCCTTTCCCTCAAGCAGAGCTCTCCCGAGAGAGACTCCAAAGCTCTTTTCTTCTATAACTTCTTCTTCTGAGCTCTGATTTTCGATATGTTAGTGGCAACGGGATCGTAACGATGAGGTGGAACTTCTAAGTTTTGATCTTTTGTCTTACCTTTGGCCTTTCTTTCCCAGCATCCACCCGAGGAGGTTTTTCCAGGATTTGACTGAAGCGACGGACGCTGACGGACGTCTTCTAATGTTGATCCGAGGGAGCGTTGTGATCAGAACCTATTGAGGTAGGGATCTTACCTTCGTCTCTCTAAATTATGCATTATGCGGGATGGGTGTCCTTTTGTTTTCACGAGACATAGTTGAACCAGTTTAATGAAGATAATAACTATATTAAAAAACGGGGATGGGGAAGTTGTTATGTTTATCTTTACTTATCCTATTGTTATGTTGTGAAATGAATAGTCATATGCCTACAGAAAATCACGGTCGTTGGGGGCCTTTTCTTGCGCAATTAAATGATTCCTTATCTTTCTTTAACGTTTACGGATAGAAACTTTGTGGAATGTGGGAATTGTTTAATCACGTAAAGTTGGATGATTTAATGAATAACTGGAACCCTTGTGTGATCACGTCGGTTAAACAAAACTGAAATAATAAACATGTGAGAGCTGGTTAGGGTTTACTTATGTGAAGGGTGTGTTTTGTGGGT
The DNA here is from genome assembly GCA_963277665.1 of Viscum album. Lineage (NCBI taxonomy): Eukaryota > Viridiplantae > Streptophyta > Magnoliopsida > Santalales > Viscaceae > Viscum > Viscum album. The sequence goes on from OY728120.1 coordinate 182,821,071, forward strand.
TGTGGTGGATCGGGTGAGAAGCGGGGCTGCAGTTGGCTTGGTTGTGGATTGGTTTGAATGCTATGTTGGTGATGGGCAGCGGGGATGCGATAAATGGTATCATGGGATGATGATGCACGGGTTTCGTTGTGTTTGTGGTTATGCTAGTTGGTAGTGGGGCTGCAGGGATGGGTCGAATGTGAACAAACTATGGGTTTTGAATAATAAAATAAAGTAGAAGAGTTAATGAATGGTGGGGCATAGTAATGGAACAGGAATAATAATCAAAGGGGATGGTTGGTTAATAAGAAGGGACTTGGTTGTGTTGCTTGTGTTTTCCTAACATTATTTCTGGATGGCAGGGATATGTTTTACGAATGATTGATATGGTTGGTTGTGGATAATGTCCCAGTAGTTAAGGAACTAATAAACTAATTCTGTTGAAACATGAAAACCTAAATGGGGTTGGGGTTGTTTGTTGTATGCATGTTTCGACATATCAGTACCAAGGTACCTGCTCAGTTTCTCTGTTTATAAGTCATAGGTTGGGATATGTGTTTTATATACATATATATATTTGTATCTTTGTGTTTTATCGCACCCCACCCATGTTGAGCACATAGTGCCGAACACTCCCATTTCATGGGAGAGGGTGTGTTACCTGTAGTTACTAGCTCCTTCCTTCTCCTTCTTCCATAGGTTGTGATGGCTTGAGGAGACCTTACAACTAAGACTCTTTAGGTAGGGTTTGGTTGGGGTGGTTTTAGCCCAAGAATCTTCATGCAGGTTTACTATTTTCCTAATAATCTTCAGGATGAGGCCCAGGTGTGTGTGGGTGGGATATATGGTTGTGAGGTCCAGATGTGTGCAAGCGGGATATGTGGTTGTGAGGCCTAGGTGTGTATGGGTGGGATATGTGGTTGTGAGGCCCAGGTGTGTACGGGCGGGAAGATTGTGGTAGCGTCAGGACATTCTCTATTAGGAAGAGCAACTAACTAGTGGGAAATGGTGTGGGGTACCCAATACTCTTGTTCTTATATACTACTACCTGTTATTTTTTGTTTTTGTGAGTGTGGATGGTGAGGTTGGGGGGATAGAATTCCTTGATAGGTTTTGGTTTATTCTGTTGTTCTCACGGGACATTAGGACATCTCCCCACTTGTACACGAGAGATTTAGGTTTCTCTACTGAGTATACTTGTATGCTCACCCTGCGTTTAATTTTAGTTTTCCAGGAGGACTACCAGGGCCATGCGGGACCTTACTAGTCAGGACAGTTGGAGTTGTTGCAGTTTTCTTTACTCTTGTTTCTTTGGGTATTGTACTTGTAACTTGTTTCAAAACTTTTTAAACATGCATGTGGGATTGGTTTGGGTTTATTTACTTGTTCCTTTTTCTATTGGTGTTTGACTCATCCTATTTCCCGATCTTAAATAAATAAAAAGTGTAATGCCTCCCATATTTGTGAAAAACTCATACCCTTGGTGCTAGTTGCCACTCCAGGGCCTACTGAAGGTGGGACTCGGGGGTCATTATCTCCCGTCCACCATTTCCAGCTCAGGAGGGGCATCTATGGGGGGAGGGGGTCGTGACAGAATGGTATCAGAGCTAATGGTTGAGAGATAGGATGGAGACTGGAGTTAGGCACAGTGAGGATTTCATGGGATGGTAAGGCAACAGTGTTGGTTGATCTTGGTGCGTGACATAGGCCAGGGAAGACAGGCTAGGACCCGGGATTTTAGGGCCCCCCTGATCCAATGCAAGGACTCTGAGCCTACCGAACGACCAAGTGAGACTACATTAATTTTAGGGTAGAGAACCTAGGGAAGGTACATGCATCATCATGATCGTGTTTCACTTTATTTGGGTGTTATGGGAAAGAAATTGAATAAAATGATAAAATGAAACCTTGAGAAATTTTCTTAATACTTTGGTTTAGGCGAACTTTGTTTACCATATAGCTACGGAACCTGGATGTCATCCCCGGGTGGCTCAGACAGCCGAGGCCCAACAGATTCAGGCGGTCGATCAGTTGAGGATTGACCGAGAGGAGGAAGATAGCCAGTGGTAGAAGACTCTCCGTTCTTTCCAGTGACAAACCCTCAAGAATTACAAGGGTAGTACTTCGGATATGGAGACAGAGGGGTGGCTAGAGGAGCTACGGATCACTTTTACATTGATCCGGGCTCCGACGGAATACTAGGTTCCCCTAGTAGTCAGTCAGCTGAGAGGTACGACACGTCAGTGGTGGATGCTCTACCTCGGAGAGAGGACAGAGACAGAGGTTCTCTAGGCAGACTTTGGGAAGGAATTCTGAGATCATGGAAGAGATCTGGTAGGAGTTACTCTCCTTCCAGTAGAAGAGTATTTCAGTACGAGAATTGGGGATCAATTTCAAGGATCTACTACACTTTTCTCTATATCTATTTCTGGATGAGGAGTCTCGGGCGAGACGTTTGGAGGAGGCGCTTCGTCCTTCGCTCCAGTATACTGTCACCCCCTTTACTCCTCTGAGGTACATGGTAGTGCATAAGAAGGAAGAGGTTGTAGAGAGGATTCAATCACAGGGAGGTGCACCACGAGAGGGGATCCATCCGGGTTCGTCGAAGGGGAAGGCAGTCAGCAACAGGTCTCCTGCGACAGGACCTTCCAGATTCAGGCCAGTAGGGAGCATGCCCCAGCAGTTCCAGTTCAGATCTTCGGGTCCTCATCCCTTTTTCACGATCCCAGGACCGAAGTGTTTCTTTTGTGGAGGTTCCGGGCACATTCAGAGTCATTGCCCGACCAGAGATCAGTACGGTGGAGGTGGGCAGGTTCAGCGCCCACCTCAGCAGCACCAGTTGCCGGTGAGGCCCATCCAGCAGTAGCAGGACCCTACTCTTCTGAGGGTAGTCTTTGCAGGAGGATGCTGACCTCAAGGTGATTTTTAGGGACCCCTGCTAGGGCGTGGTCTGGGAGGTGGTCGACATTAGAGAGGCAGAGTAGTTGGGCGTGGACAGTTGCAAGTAGTAGAGTTTATAGCTTCAGCAGGACCCGAGGTGGTGCGAGGTACGATTTATTTGTTCAACACTCTTGTTTCTTCTTTGTTCGATTTAGGAGATTCGCACTACTTTGTAGCACCTATTCTAGCCCATGCTTTGGGTCTAGATGTAGAGAGACTTTTCGTACCCCTGGTGTTGAGTACACCAGTTGGAGGCCAGACCAGTGTATCTTGTGTTTGTCGGGGATGTGGGCTGACGTTGGGACCGCATCGATATAGTGGGGACCTTCTTTTTCAACAGATGCAACCATACGATGTCATCCTAGGCATCGACTGGTTGTTTTATGTTAGTTCCGTTATCGACTACTTCTGAAGAAGTGTCGTGTTCTCCGATGTGGATGGGCAGCGTGTATCTTTTGTTGGCGAGAGGAGCTATCAGGTGGGAAGCAGGAATGTGAAACCTCTCCTTTCTTTGTAAGTTAGGTTATTAGTGGTTTCAACTGATACAAAGATGATGAATGTCCCAGAGGTTGTTGTGGAGTTCCTCGAAGTTTTTCCCTAGGAGCTTGTTACTCTACCCCCCCCCCCATTCCAAGGATAGATGATCTCTTTGACCAGTTGAGGGGATCAGGTTGGTTTTCTAAGATTGATCTATGATCTGGATATCATCAGGTAAGGGTAAAGGACAATGACTTCTCGAAGACAGATTTCAGGTGCAGGTATGGGCACTTCATGTTTGTAGTGATGTCGTTTGGAGTTACAAATGTACCAGCTGTGTTGCTGGGACTTATGAACCTTGTCTTCCAAGAGTTTCTGGACTGGTTCATCACTGTGTTTATCGATGAAATCCTGATCTACTCAAGATCAGAGGAGGAACACATTAAGCATCTCAGGGTAGTCTTGGATGTCCTTCAACACCACCAGCATTATGGGAAATTGTCTAAGTTTAAGTTCTTGATGCAAGAAGTACACTTCCTTGGGCATGTTGTGTCTCAACATGGATTGTCAGTGGATCCGTCAAAGGTGGAGGAAGTTTTTTCTTGGGTCGCACCCAAGAGTGTGGAAGAAGTTTCTAGTTTCCTGGGGTTGGCAGGATATTATCTAAGGTTCATTCCAGACTTCTCTCGAGTTGATGCTCCATTAACAGCTTTGACTATGAAGAACCAGGTCTTCCTATGGAGCGAGCAGTGCCAGAAATTATTTGACTACCTGAAGGAAAAGTGCGGAAGCATTACCGTACTCAGGTTTCCAAAGTAAGGGTTGTTGTACGAGTTTTTTCGTGGTGCTTCTTTCCTTTGTTTGGGGTGCGTACTGGTGTAGAAGAAGGCTGTGATCTGTTATGGCTCTAGGTAGTTGTTCCCTCGCGAGTGTAACTATGCCAACCATGACCTGGAGCTTCCAGTAGTAGTGTTCGCACTGAAGTGGTGGTGACATTACCTCTTTGGGGAACGCTTTGTGGTCTTCCCATATCACAAGATATTGCATTATATCTTCTCCCAGCATGACCTGAACTTACGGTAGTGGAGATGGGTTGAGTTTCTCCAAGACTATTATTTCGTGATCTCTTATACTGAAGGTAAGGGCAACGTTGTGTATGATTCCCTGATCAAGAAGTCGCATAAGGAAGTGGTTCAAGAATCTGCTGATTCTTGGAGAGTAATGGGAGATTTGGTTTCCTTTCACTTGGATGGAAGGGTAGATGCTGTTAGAGGCTATTTGTTTTAGATGATGGTGCATTCCTCCTTGTTTCAGAAGGTGGAAGAGTATTAGTGGGGAGACTCTGAGGCATAAGTAATGCGGGATCGTATCGATCAGGGAAACGCTCCAGAAGGATGGTCAGAGGATAGCCGACATCTGATGATTTTTCATGGAAGGATGATTTTTCCACATGCGATGCGTGAGGGAGTTCTCCGATAGTTCCATATCTGAGCCTTGGATGTACATCCATGGGTTTCAAAAATGTACTGATGCTTGAGGGAACAGTTTTGGTGGCCCGGGGTGAAACGGTCAGTGGCGGAGTTTGTGGCTAAGTGCATAGTGTGTCCGTAAGTGAAGGTTGAACACCGTGTTCCCAGTGCTTTGTTGCATCCTTTAGATGTCCCCGAGTGGAAGTGGGATGACATCTAAATGGACTTCTTCATAAGACTACCTAGAGCTTAGGGTGGTTATGATGCTATCTGGGTAGTGGTGGATCGACATCCGAAATCATCTCACTTCATAGAAATTTAGGAGTCGGGCCTAATGAGTACCTTAGCATAGAGATACGTAAATGAGGTGGTGTGGTTGCATGGAGTTACAAAGTCTATCATCTCAGATTGGGATACTCAGTTTACCTCACAAGTCTATAGGGGGTTACAACATGATTTTGGAACCCAGCTACGCCTTAGCACTGCTTTCCACCCCCAGACCGACGGGCAGACAGAGCGGACTATACAGATGTTGGAGGACATGCTGCAAGCATGCATTTTGGATTTCGGAGGATCATGGGTGCGACACTTTCCATTAGTAGAGTTTTCCTATAGCAATAGCTTCCACTCTACTATTGGAATGGCACCATTTGAGGCTCTGTATGGAAGACCATGTCATTCACCCATTTGTTGGGTAAAGGTTAGTGAGATAGGTGCTCTTAGGACAGAGGTAGTACAGAGCACCCCATAGAAAGTCCAGCTTGTGCGTGAGAGGATGAGAGCAGCTCAGGACCAACAGAAGTATTATGATGATCATCGGAGGAGGACCTTGGAGTTCGAGGTGGGAGATCATGTGTTCTTGAAGGTTTCCTCTCGACAGGGGTAGCGTAGGTTTGGAAAGGGGGGTAAGCTCTCACCTAGGTTTATCGGACCATTCAAGGTGTTGAGGTGAGTCGATAATGTGGCATATCAGCTAGCTTTACCACCTATTTCGGAGAAGGTTCATGATATCTTCCACGTCACCCTACTTCGTCGGTACTTACACGACTACTCTCACGTTATCGACTGGGGAGAGTTAGATATGGGGGAAAATGCGACCTTCAAGGAACGACCAGTCAGAATCAAGGAACGTAAAGAGAAGGTGCTCCATGGACGAAACATCACCTTGTTTCGTGTGTTGTGGATGCATGGAGGCCTCGAGGAGAGCACTTGGGAGAAGGAGGCTCAGATGCGCGCTCTGTACCCAGAGTTATTTTGACTTGTGTTTTTATTTTTTCCTCTGAGATTTGTTTTGATGTTATACTCTGTACCTTTGATATATGTAATTCTTGGCTTGTCGATTGTGAGACATTTTTTTCCTTTTTCTATGGAAGTGTGTAGCATGTCCGGATGTGTGCGGAAAGGGAAAAACCCGATCCTTAATCAAGACGCATTAATGCGGATATGATTACACCAATGTGGGCGAGTCAGTGCCGCCTAAAGTGGATAATATCTCAACATAGGAGAAGGAATTTTCCGAAACCACGTGTTCGGGCAGTGTGTTGGTTGTACGGTGTTGGGGGTAGTGCAAGTTGAAAAATACTAATGTATAGAACTGGGAAGACCCAATTCTTAATCGAGACGCATTAATGAGGATGCGATAAAACCCGTGTAGGAGAGTCAGTGCCTCCGAAAGAGGATAATATCTTGACATAGGAGAAGGAATTCCTAACACATATGATTAGGGTTGTTGGATGGGTTCCTGTTATAATGAGATCCCTAAGAGGTATCTTGTTGGGTTCCTCCGGGTTGGTTTTTCAATTCTTGAGGATGAGAATGTTTTAATAGGTTATTGATGTAATGGCCCCGACCTCTCCAGCCCATTCCTTTTTCAAAAGGAAGGTCATGAAGTGTTCTGGAGAGTAAAATGGACTTTTCCCACACTTTTTAGAATTTTGTAACTACACGCCGTGTAGTGTGAGTACATGCTGTGTACCACCTCGTCGGGTAAACCCTGAGTTGAATTTGTGTCCTTGCCAAGTGAAATAAATGATTACATGCCATGTATCCCATACTACACGTCGTGTAGTACCTCCCCGAAAATGAATTACCCTCAAACCGTGTGTTGACCAGTTAATGACCATGTTCCGCGTTGAAGGTCGTGTTGGAAGCCGCGTGGTGACCTTGTCAAATAGTCGAGTACACACTGTGTACTAGAAAGTACACGTCATGTACATTTGCTTTTCTCACCTATAAAAGGAGGGGGCCTCTCCTCCTTTTCAAATTAGTCCTCTCCTCACTTTTCCCTCGAGCAGAGCTCTCCCGATAGAGACTCCAAAGATCCTTTCTTCCATAACATCTTCGTCTGAGCTCCGATTTATGATTCGTCAGTGGCCACGGGATCGTAAGGATGAGGTGGAACTTCTGAGCTTGGATATGTTGTCTTCCCTTTGTCCTTTCCTTCCCATCTTCAACAAGAGGATGTTTTACCAGGATTTGACAGAAGGGACGGACGCAGACGGACGTCTTCTAAAGTTGATCCAGGGGAGCGTTGTGATCAAAACCTGTTGAGGTATGGATCTTACCTTCGTCTCTCTAAATTGTACATCATGCGGGATCGGTGACCTCTTGTTTTGACAAGACATACTTGAACCAATTTAATGAAGATAATCACTGGCTTAATGAATGGGGATGGGGAAGTTGTTATGTTTATCATTATTTATCCTATTGATATGTTGTTAATTGAATACGCTTATGCCTATTGAAAATAACAGTCGTTGGGGGACTTTGCGTGCACAATTAAATTCTTACCTATCTTTCTAGACTGTTTATAGATGGAAATATTGTGGAATGTGGTAATTGGTTAATCACGTAAAGTTGGATGATTTAATGAATAACTGGAACCCTTGTGTGATCACCCCGGTTAAACAAAATTAAAATAATAAACGTGTGGGTGCTGGTTAGGGTTTACTTATGTGAAGGGAGTGTTTTGTGGGTTTTTTTGGATTGGGTTAGCAGCGGGGTTGCGGTTGGCTTGGTTTTGGGTTGGTGTTAATGCTATGTTGGTGATGGGTAGTGGGGCTACGATAAATGGTATCAAGGGATGATGATGTACGTGTTTCAGTGTGTTTTTGGTTATGGTGGTTGGCACCGGTGCTACAGGGATGGGTCGAATGTGAACGAACTATGGGTTGTGAATAATAAATGAAAGTAGAAGAGTAAATGAATGGTGGGGCATGGTAATGCAACAGGAATAATAATAAATGGGGTTGGTTAGTTAATAAGAAGTGACTTGGTTGTGTTGCTTGTGTTTTCCTAACTTGATTTGTGGATGGCAGGGATATGTTTTAAGAATGGTTGATATGGTTGGTTGTGGATAATTGGCCAGTAGTTAAGGAACTAATAGACTAATTCTGTTGAAACGTGAAAACCTAAATGGGGTTGGGGTTGTTTGTTGTATTCATGCTTCGACATAGCAGTGTCAAGGCACGTGCTCAGTTTCTCGGTTTAGAATCCATAGGTGGGGGTGTTTGTTTGATATACATATATATATCTGTATCATTGTGTTTTGTCGCACCCCAACCATGTTGAGAACATAGTGTCGAACACTCCCATTTCATGGGAGAGGGTGTTTTCCCCTTAGTTACTAGCTTCTTCCTACTCCTTCTTCCATAGGTTGTGATGGCTTGAGGTGAGCTTACACCTAAGACTCTTCAGGTAGGTTTCGGTTGGGGTGGTTTTAGCCCAACACTCATCGGGCAGGATTACTATTTTTCTAGGAATCTTTGGGATGAGGACCAGGTGTGTGCTGCGGGATATGTGGTTGTGAGGTTGAGGTGTGTGCGGGTGGGATATGTGATTGTGAGGCCCAGGTGTGTGCGGTCGGGATATGTGGTTGTGAGGCCCAGGTGTGTACGGGCGTGAAGAGTGTGGTAGCGTCAGGATGTTCACCATTAGGAAGAGCAGCTAACTAGTGGGAAATGGTGCGTGGTACCCAATACTCTTGTTCTAATATACTACTACCTGTTGTTTTGTGTTTTGGTGAGCGTGGCTGGTGAGGTTGGGTGGATAGAATTTCATGATAGGTTTTGGTTTCTTCTGTTGTTCTCATGAGACATTAGGATGTCTCCCCACTTGTGCATGAGAGCTTTAGGTTTCTCTACTGAGAATACTTGTATGGTCACCCTACATTTACTTTCAGGTTTCCAGGAGGACTACATGGGTCGTGCAGGTCCCTACTAGTCGGGAGAGTTTGATTTGTTGCATTTTTCTTTACTCTCGTTTCTTTTGGTATTTTACTTTTGAGATTTCTTGTACTTGTACCTTGTTTGAAAACTGTTTAAACATGCATGTGGGATTGTTTTGGATTTATTTACTTGTTTATTTTTCTTTGGGTGTTTCACTCATCCTACTTCAAGATCTAAAATAAATAAAAAGGGTAATGCCTCCCATATTTGTAAAAAACTCATACCCCTGGTGCTAGTCGCCACTCCAGGGCCTTCTGGAGGCAAGACTCGAGGTCATTATCTCCCTTCCACCATTTCCAGCTCAAGAGGGACATCTTTGGTGGGAGGGGGTCATGACATTATCCCTATGGAAAAAATATAAATATAATAAAATAAATATAATTACATTTTTGACTTTTCATTAAATAAAATATCATAAAGCACAAAATCATGGTCTTATGGATGTAGAAGGTTATATATTTGAGTTTTATAATTTTAGGGATGAAAAACACTCATCTAATTAAGTCATGATATGGTTTTAATATTAATTCATTAACACATAATTTTTACCCTTAATTAACTCATATTACCTTCACTGTGGTAAAAATATTTACTATGATTACTATTTATAATAACTAAAAATAGAAGAAAAATATTTAAAAAACATAGAACTTAGGATTCCAAATATGAAATCAATTTTTTAGAATTCAAAATATATAAATTCAAAATTTTATTATAAAATTAAACCTAAAAAACAAAATGATTTTTTTCTACAATGACATTTCAAGTACGAAAATATTTTTACACCAAATTCATGTAAATATTTCTTTCCAAAGAAAATAATTAGATTATTTTCAATATAAACGAATTAATAAATTTTAAAAATAACCAAAAAATTTAAAATTTAATTTATAAATACTTTTTAAATTAAAAACACTTTTTAATAAAATCAATATTTTCATAACAATTCATTGAAAACCCAAACTTTTCAGCAAAATATCAAAATTTCACAATATACTAATTTTGATATTCTTATTTAAAAATGAAATCCATTTTATAAAATAAAATTTCTATAAGTATTTATAATTAATTATATTGTTCTCATAAAAAAACAAATAGATTCCATTTTTGAAGAAAACATATTTTTAAAGAATAAAATATCTTTTCTAAAATTTATGTTCTTATCTACTGAGAATTAATCAATAAATTTATATCGATTAGAACCATTATATATATATAATAAAAATTATCTTATAAAATTTATATCATCCAATTCAATGGTTGGGTTATAATGGTCATATTTAAAAAATAATAATTTGTGGTTTGTTTGTGCTCAGTGTTTTATATTGTACTTGTTATAGAAAATAATTTCATTATTTTAAATTTTGGGGTGGTAAATACTCCCAATTTTTTTTAAAAATTCTTCCTCTCATAACTTGACCTTATTAAACAACGGTTTAACATTTAAAGATAGATTTTTTAAAATCCCACATCCTAAAGAGGGTTAATAAAAAAATTTATTGAAAAGAGAGAAAGAGAAATATGAGTATCCTCAAGAATAACACACAATATGGTTTACTAGTAGGATAAAATTGGTGGGAAGTGAAAATATTAACATGGAATAAAATCATAGTTTTGAAATAATTATGGAGAGTGATAGAGATCATTGATCATAAGAAAGTGAATGATCATTATAAAGTCAACTATCACAAAATAAAAAACCAAAGATGTGTGAAAAGAGCATAGATTAATCATAAATTAAGATAATAGGATATATATTTTAAATTTATGATCCTTTTACTATAGTTGAAGAATTACTTTACCTTATAGAATTAGAACATATATTAAATATACTTTCTTTATATGTAAAATTTCATCCTTTAATTATTTTCTACCACACTATCATATCATTGTTTAAACAATGAAAATTCAAGCCAAAGATATTTATTCGTGAAGCATTAATATCCACTTTCATTGGATAATATTCTTAAACAAAAGGATAACAAGATATTTCTCATGTATTTTGAAATTAACTCAAACCAAAATGGATAGAACAAGGTAAGATAATTCCCCAAATTAATAAACCATTATCTTAATAAATAATGCATCAATATCCAAGAATCAACGATACATACAAATGTTTAAACTTAATAATTCTTTAAATAAGTATAAAAAAATTAAAAATAATCTAGACCAATATTGAAACCCCAAAATCAAAAAGATATGATCTCATATTCTTATAATATAAATTTAACATTTATCTCCAAATAAAATCAATCACCCTTATAGTAATATAGAAAAAAATGTATTTGACATAGTTATATAATATTCAAGATATAAAAATTATTTCCATAAATAATATGAATCACTATAAAGACACATTGAATTGATAATTCTTATAAAATATAATTCATCCTTTAATCACCAAATAAAATTCCATAATATTCTATTTACCTTAACCATATAAGGTTCCAAAAATAGTGAATTTCATATAAAATAACATAAATCGCTTAATCACTAAATCTCCTTTCAATATCTTGTTTATCTATAAGATCACACATAAGATCCCAAAATCAACTTAATATTTATTTTTCAAGTTATTTATGTAATTTCTTACTAACTAGGACATCACATTGGCCAATGGTATATATTTCACAATATTCTATCTTCTGTTGGGGGTTTAATCCCCCTAACATTGTCGGATGCGATAGATTATACTTTTTTTAAAAAAATTATTTATATAATTCCTATAACATTCCCAAAAATATTATGAACACCCTAAAAATGTAATTAATCATCAAATAACATTCTAAACTTTATGGTTTTAAATAATCCACATTTTTTACAAAATAAAATAATCTAAATTAGGTATAATTTATTTACCTTGAAGAACATATTATCCCAATGTGTTATTTATCTTTTTATCGCATATCCTTATATGACTATCTTTGAAAAAAATTCACCTTCTCTCTACTACACTTTTCAAATGTATCAATTAAATCTATCATATGTTTCCAAAATTCTAAAACAAAGCCTACTATCGAATAATCATTTCATGTTTCATGATTTTCATAATATATAAAATATATCATAATATCATTAATAAAATAAAATACATTATAATTATAAAAACTCAATACATAAACAAATTCTTCATTTAATATCCTTCAAAAACTTTTAATAATGATTTGTTAAATAATTCATTAATAATTTACCCCCTAACATCAAAGATATGAAATATCCCTATCTAATTCATCAATGTCACAAAATCATGTTTCATAATTTGGAAATAAAAAAATAATTCCAATCGTAAATTTGGAAATTAGGGTCTTATTATTTACTGTTGATATACCATTTATCATTCATTAATTATTCCATATCTCTAAAAAAGGAATATTCATGTCTTTGGTGGTATTTCCCATTCTTAATGACATATATGAGTTTATATTTTGAAATAAAATAAAATCGTTTCCATGATCCATATAAATATGAAAGAAATGAAAAGTTGTTGGAAATATCAAATAATTTATTTTATGTGATTTGGATTTTCAAAAATATTTTAAAATGTTTTGGAAAGTATTTTTCCATGATAATGATGATTAAATCCTATATATGGAATATGATTGTTATGTGAGATCCTTTTACTTTCATCCTAAAAACAAACTTTAATAATTATAAAATAACATCATTAAAGCATGAAATGAATTATTTCATGTTAAAATAAAAAAAGGTTCTTTTCAATACAATACCCATAAAAATTCAATAATACATTCAAATCATGAAAAATAAGCTAAATAAATTCAACATTAAAGAATTTTTTAACCTCAAAGGTGATCTCATGAATTTCTTATTATATCCTTAAAAAAGAAATATAATTATTTTGAAATAATCCCTTACATTAAACCTAAGGGTTACATATACCACTTCCCAAATAAACTTATTAAAAATATCATTAATCACCTCAAAATCCATCACATAAAATTAAAAAAGGGATTTCAAAGCCGTTGAAATTTTTTGCAACTTTAAACTTAAACACCCATGATGGTATTTTAAACTCTTAAGATAAAATCACATGAAAATATCTCAATCTCTAATGTTATGAAATATTTAATAAGATACCAACTATAAGGATCAAGCCTTAGACATAACATATTGAAGTATATTGAAATAATAATTCATTTTCATGCATTCCCGGTGATCTTTTCGGTTTAGTATTTTATAGAATTAGTTAATCACACTAAAATAAATAAGTACTACATGAAAGATTGTTAACTTATACTGAGTATCAATTTTACCCATAAAACAAAACTTTTAAGTTATAATAAGTTTTTTTTCCATGATAAATCATTGAAATTTATATATTGACCTCATACTTGTCCTTAATCATCCTTAAAAACCTATCAAATTTTTTTAAAATTTTATATGAGAAGAAAAATATCAATAAGGGACATAAAAAGAAATGAAAGAAAATTGTTAGTCCATGGATACATATAAAAATTTTCCTTTTAAGAACACTCTTTGGGCTCAATATAAAAATTTTATTAACTGAAAATAAACTTCTCTACAGTAATATTTTACTAAAACATCTCATAAAAAAATTTAATGAATAAATAAAACTCATAAAATATTCATTGAAATCATAATAAAATTAGGGAAAAAATTTCACAATGTCATACTTTTCACCCATAACAAATAAAAAATAAAATTTATTAATGAAAAATCATTAGCTTACCATGTGATATCATAAGATTTTTATATAAAACATTGAAATAATATATAAATAATATAGGTTACTAGGGAATAATTTTCATATAACTTATATATATGGAGTAAAATTTGTAGCTATAAAGGGAATAACACTCACAATTTCACATGGAATACCCATCATTTTTAATCATCGAATAACTGTCACGATTACCTTTTTAATAACCACCACGGTCAAAATCCATAGATAAATATTACCTAATATATTAAAGGGATATAATTGAGCCTCCCGTAATTTGTTTATAATATAACCACCCATAATCAAAAATAATTTTCAAGAATCATAACATAATCATAACACATAATATTTGTATCATAAATTTTTTTTTCACCCATAAGAAAGTATTTTCTGTTATTGATATATTACTTCCCTTGGAAACAAAATTTTAAAAACTAAATTTAATTGAATAAATGGAAAAAAAAATATTTATATTAATAAAACATGGAATATTATAATGGTTATGGTATTGGGAAAAGTCATTGTCACCGTATATGAAAAAATAGAACATTCCTTTTGTCTTTTATAAACAAAGTGTAAAAGTTCCATATAAAATACTAAAAAATATTACATTAGAAAACCTTTGAAATAAATTAAATAGAGACATAAAATTTCAGTTATAGTTCATTTATTTCCATATAAATACGTCTGTAAATTTATTTCAAAAATATGTACATAGTATTAAAATATTTATAAGTGAAGCTTTAAAATATTATTTTGTTTATTGAAAGCCACTTACCTTGAGTCTGACTTATCACATACGTTCTTTATCATCCTGAATAACAAACTTATTTTAATTATTAACTTTTGTAAGATCATTTTTAAAGTTCTTTATTCTTCTTATTTTTTTTAATACCATGTTATTTATAATTACTTAATCAATTAAGTTCATGTTTAGCATTTTGAAAATATTTGTCTTATATGTCCAACCAGACTTCAGTAGGATGACCATGGTCAAAGAGGTCATTATTCCATCATATAAAGAATCATAATAATGAAATATTAATATTTTTATTATTTTTAATTAATTTTAAAACCATCCCTGAATCATTATTAGGAAAATTGAACTACATTACAATCATGGAGAAGGTAGGTCATACATACACATGAGTAACATTTCCATTTTTCAATAATAATTGTGGAATGAATGTAAGTATAATCTATCTCCACATAATAATAATTATATAATAAATACCATATTATTTATATAAATATACTTATTTATATCATCCATTTTATGTGGTGATAAAAAATAAATTGCATCACTTCGTAGTGGCGGTAGTCCAGACATACTCACAAAAAATGTTATCATTTTCTAGTGAATATAAAGGTACGATATTAAATGATATATTTTTTTTGTAATAAAAATATATAATTAATAATATATATATATATATATATTAAATCCATCATTAAAATTTGTATTAATAGGAGGTGAAAGAAAATGAATTAAATCAGCATGTAAGGCGGTAGTCCTCTGTATATAAGAACGATGGGTTTGTTTCCCATTTGATAAAAGAGAAGATAGATATAGGTTATGAAGGTAAAATAATAGCATATTATTATATTAAATATATTTTTCACATAATTTCATAATGGTTGAAGGAGATTTTATGAATTTATAAAAAGAAACAATCAAAAGACATTTGGTTATAAACTGTACCTATTCTTTAGACAACCTCTTAAGGTTTACACCAAAAGCATTCCTATGATGGTTTTATGATCAAAAAAATGAATCTAAGACATGGTTATGGATATAAGGAATTGATTTTTGTATGTATTATATTACCTAAATTGTCCTTGAAGTGTGAAAAAATGGATGAAGAGGTAACCGTTTATAAGACAAGGGAGGGACACTCTTCGTATTTCTTAAAATATTAAAATAATATAAATAATTTTTCATATTAAAATGGATAAAAATTGATAATATTATAATATAATATGATTATTAATGTAAATACTCTCATCAAATAAAAATTTGACAACTTTGGATGATGTTTTCATACTTATGTTTTTTGTTTTAACATGTTTTATAACATTTTGACAATTACCACGGTATTGAATATTTAACTATTTATTGTTCAAGACAATTAATATAAAAGGAAAATTTGGAAATAAATATACCATGGTTGATATTTTAAAATATATCCAATTCAATTTCCCAAAAAAAATATTTTTTTGAATTTTTAATTCATTTAGTAAAATATTTTTTATTATAGAATAACATCAATATTAATTTTTTCCTATTCATTTAAAATAAATTTTAAAACTACAAGAAAATAATTAAATTTTAATATAAGTAATTAACATATCTCAAATATTTCATTTTTGTCCACAAAAAAAATCATTGAACATGGAAATTCTTTCAAATCATATTAGATTTAATATTTTTAAAAGAATTTATTTTATTTTTATACTAATTTAATAAATATTATATCAATGTTTTAGAGGAATTTAATGTAATTATTTCATCCCTAAAACATAAAAAAAATTATCATGAAAAATAAAAAACATTTATCTTTCAAATGAATATTTATACCCTACCACACCTTCTTTTTTACCCTTATGTCAAAAAATTAAAAATAATAAAAAAAAGATAATTACATTTTTTACATTTCATAACAAAAAAATTTAGAATAGTAAAAAACATGATAATATGGAAAAATGTCATATATTGAAATTTTTTACGATTATAGGAAAATAATTCTCATACAATTAAGGAAACTTTTAGTTTTTTATCTATTCATTATCACATCATTTTTACCCTTAATGAGCTCATTTTATCTTATTATTAATAAAAAAGTTTACTATGATTACTATTTATAAGGAATAAAACAATTATAATAATATTTACCAAATTTGGGAAGACTAATTACAAATATGTAATAACTTTTTCCATATTTTGAAAAAATATGTTTTTAAATTTAATTTAATATGAATCCAACAAAGCACAAGGAAAAATAAATTAATAGAAAAATTCCTTTATTGTACGAAAATGTTCTTATACTAAATTCATGTTTAATATTATTTCAAAGGCTATAATTATATTATTTTTAATAAAAGGAACTAATGAAATTTTGAAACTGTCCCTAAATAAAATTTTAATTTTAAAATACATTAAAAACATATTTTTTTCAATAAAATGTATATTTTTCACTTTAAATTGAAATATTAAATCTTTCAAAAAAAAACTCACATTTTTAACTTTAGGTAATTTTGATATCCTTGTTTCAAAACATATAACCTTCAATCAAATAAAATTTCTTAATTTTTCATAAATTGATTATAATATTATCTCATAAAAACAAATAAAACCCATTCATGAATAAAACATATTTTAAATGAATAAAATATCTTTTTCTACAAATTGAGTTCAAATTTCTTAAGAATTAGTAAATTATATCTTATTTATTAGGACATATATATATATATATATATCATAATTCAGTTAATTCTATCAATACCCTCAAAGTCAATGTCTAGTTTATAATTTTCATATTTGGATAGTAATATTTCGTTGTTCATTTAATCTTGGTGTTATGTGTTGTGCACATTATAAAACATACTTTCATTATTTTAAAATATAACGATGTTACAGTTATTGTTGATCAAACTATTATTTTTACATTCAGAAAATGTATAGAACTATAAAGAAACATGATAACATATAAAGTGATGGACAATATAGTGATTATGAGAAACTAAATGGAATAATGACAGGGAGGGAAAAAAATTTGATTATTAATAATCTGTTATTATGATATATGATTAAAAAATGTCACCTTAACCAAATATTACACTTAGAAAATAATATAATGATTCATTTTTATAAAAAATTGTTCATTGGTGGTAATGTAATAAATAAATCTCATTTTACTTCATGTCATTAATGTGAAAAATAACAACCCATAAAATATCCGAACTGAAGTGGAAAATGTTTTCTGGGTAGAAATAAAAGTCAAAGAGATATTAATTATTGATGAGTTCAATGTATTATGTGTGGGAACATGGTAATAGTCTAATTAAATGCCAAGGTCTAAAGGGTTAACTCCAAGAATCAGGAAGTAAATATTTCATGTCAACCGTTAAAGTGGAAGGATATGAGTTTTTATGTACTGGGATTTGAGAATTATGTTATAGTAGTTTGTATTAATGATTTTTTATAAGAATCAAGAATAATATAAGGATTATTCTTAATTAATTTTTCTTTTTAATTATTTTAAAGATTATATTTAATGGTACTGATGACATAAATAAGTGATTTCATAGTAAGGTTGTATTTTATTGGATACACATGATTAGCGGAAAATAACCCTTAATATGTGTCTATTGTAAAAGTAATGATGTTTATTTGTGATAAATTGGTTATTATAATTGATGAAGTAAATCTGACATCATTCGAGACCTTGAATATTATTAGTTATTTGATGAAAAATTAATTTATGATGGAATCAATTTCATTATTTGGTTCACACAATATATTTGAAAATCTGTAATTTTATATTGAGAATAATTATATATTTATGCTTTAGAAGCATTTAACTTTTAATTGTTTGTTTATGGTGTTCAATGTATTTAAATAATTAGTATTTGAAATTAAGAGTTACTATATGTTGTTCAGATGATTTTTGTTAAGTTTATTATATATATTTAGTGACCTTGTTACCAATTTTTTGGTTTTTTATTTAGTCAGACATATTTTGGAAGGGTTATAAAAATAAATACTTCTAGAATGAATTAAAATGGACTATGGGTGTTACTATTCTGTTTTTAGATATAAATTTATTGTTCTGGATAATTTTATAAATATTTTGGTTTTGTTTTAATATTTAGAGATATATGGAATGAATTTTCATTATTTTATGTATCTTATGATCCATTAAAAGTTAGTTTTAGTTCTTTATGCTTTAAAATTTCATTTTAAATATTCATTTCATGCAGTAATAGATAAAATTTAAGTTGAATGAATAACAACCAAAGGATTAAATTTATATAAATATTTTATGCAATTATATTTTCTATGGTTTTATTTATTGAAAACAAATTAATACCTTAACTCTATGAAAATGATCTTGAAACAAAATCAAATCATAATATAATATTCTCTGTGAAATTTTGGACTTTTCCCACATCACAGATATTTTTTGGTCGCTAACATTCTCTGTAAAATGCTCATTATTACACTCTATTAGTTACATGGCATTATTTTACACCTCTATGTCTATATTTTAACTTCCAACTAATATTTTTCTATTTTTAATCATAGTTTTGTATCATTTTAGAGAACCTATATATTTTCCTTCCCCTATTATTAAGAGAATTTTTTATTAACCCTTTTTATGTTATGTGTTTTACAAAAAGTAATTATCAAAATTAAAACCCTTGATTACTAAGAACTTTTTAAAATTCCGTGGATGTAATTTTTTAAAGCAGGAGATTGTAAAACCAAAATTTTTTAAAACAACACTATGTTTGAAAGTTTATACCAAATGGAACACCAAGATAAATGAACTAAAAAATAATATGGATTTTATAAACTAAACATTGAATTTTACATTATGAATAGTGTTAACCACATTATTAACATATTTATAAGCATTTTATATAATTAATTTACAAACAATAAATACCTACTCAATTTTTAGTAAAATCATTTTATACATTTAAAATTATTTTATTATAAATTTTGTGTGTGGGAACTATAATTAATTTATACCAGTTTTAGGAATTTTAATTTATAAAATGTACATTATTTTTTAAACCTTCATATAAAAATTAACTTAGGGTGAAATTTTTAGTTTTTTCTGAAAAGATATATTCTCTATTGAATAGTGAAAATACTAATTTTTATTGAAAAATGTGTTTTTGTTTCAAGAGTTTATAAAGATATCTTTAGTTTAAAAATATTTTAAAATTAAAATTAGATCTCTAATATTATTAATAATTCAATTAAGTTCATTAGAATAAATTTTATTGTTTAATTTAGTATAAAATTTTTTGAACTTAAAAAGGCATTCTTTTAGGAAAAATAGTTTTTGTTTCATTTTTCATTTCTATATTTAATTAATTTTTTACAATTATATAAGTAAAAACACGAAAAATGGATTTTATATTTTTAATTAGTGGACCCAAATTTTTTAAATAGCTCCATTTTATTCTTGGTAATGTTAATAGTAAGCATAGTAAATAATTGTCACTATGGTTAGGGTAATTGGGTATTTAAGGTTAAAAATAATATGGTAAAGACTAAATATGACCATGAAACATAAATTTATATTATTTGATGATTTTATTTCATCCTTTTCCATTTAAATTCCAAAAATATAGAAGTTTAGTTCTATATTTATTTGATTTTTACCTTTTTAGTTTTTAAGTAAAAATAATTCTAAAATGATAATATCTAGAATTTAATATCTAAAATATATTTTGATGTGGATAAATACAACATATTTTTATTTATAAAAGTATATTTTAAATATGAATGAATTTTTTTATCATGCTAATTTATTTAATTTTTTTACAGATTGAATAATTAGTTTAAAATCTTATGAAAAACCGACACAAAATTTGTTCAATTTATAGAAAAATAAATTAAATTAAATTAAATTAAAAATATTAAAATTAATAAAAATTAGATTCATTTTAGTGGTAAAATAATTATATAGATAAATATACAATTTTAAATATTTTCGAATGGTTTAGATTTTAATCCCCTCTTTCTCTTGATGTAGTTAAAGTCAAATTAAATGAATAGTGTCAAAAATGACATTGATGATATTTTCTAATAAATAAAATTTTATCAAATGACTTAAATTTTATAAAAAAAAATTATCTTAAAATAAATGAATGATATATGGTAGAAAAATTAAAACATGGCCCATTTTTATGTTTTTTACCAATTTATCGTAACATTTTATACCCTTAAGGTTATAAAACATTAATATTGCAATAATTGTCAAAAGGAATAATGGGAGGATAAAAATAAAATATAAGAGTTAAAAAATAAGTAAAACCTATCTAAATATTATTTTATGAGATTATTTTAACTTCCAATGATATTATATTTTAAATATATAATTTTGGAACCATTTTTAGATAAAAAATAAATTATATTAATTTAATTCATTAAGATATTCCATTATTGCCTCACTACTAAATTATAAAATTACACCCCATATATTTTTTTATTTATACACATTTGAAAAAATACCTCCACCAAACACATTCAAATTACATTCTCAAAATCATAGTCTAATTTATTGAGGTTTTTTCCCTTCCAAAATACCAACCCTAGGTCCTTAAGAAGAGATCTAAAGGAAGTCTACCGGAGAAGAGGCAATTTTGTTTACCAACACTTCCATGATTATTTCTTCTTATAAATACTATTAATGTGTTTTATTTATCTTAAAATAATAATTCTAGTATAATAAATATACTTATATTTTATTATTACTTTGTTAAATCTATATTCTATATCTTTTTCGTCTAATGAAAAGTGAAATCATCACTCGTGTGTATGTATAGATTAATGTATCCACGTAGCGGTGTCATTCATTTTTTATAACCACTTTAATTTGATTGATGTAATGATGAAACTAAAGAATATATATGAAATTTATGACATAAATATAATTATGAATTTATAATATCATATCTACCTTATTACTTTCTAATCCATTGTAAACCAATAATGTCTCTCATGCGTACGAGTGGACTACCACCTCCACAAAGTGTTGTGATTTATTTTTCATTTCTTATTTACATGTGTGGTAATAAGGATATATTTAATAAATATTTTTTATATAAATGTTATAAAAATTTCCTTATAAAGGTGAATTATAATTAACTCTCAATCATTTTATCTTTTCAAATGTGAAAACACCATTCATGAATATGTATAACCCACCATCTCCATGAACAGTGAAATTCATTTCTATATATATATCTTTTGTGAATGATTATATATAAATATTTATTGATTTGATATGAAATTTGTATCATTATTTAAATTATTTTAATGATGCAACCTTGATCAAAGTACAATTAACAGAGCTACTAAATCAAAACATACAAAACAAAGCATTTATCACCTGGAACAGTGATATTAATAAAAAATTGTTAATAAATGGATGAAAAATGGATATAAGTCAATAATATATGGTATAGTTCTATAATAGTTATATAATTAATATATAATTATTATACAATACTTATGAACACAAATTATATAATTATAACTTGAGGTAAGGGTTCTTTGTCAAAAATTGTCCTCTTGGGACATATGTTACGTTATACACTTAAATTATTTTATAATGTGTAACTACTAATACTTTGATATGATTTATTATGAATCTTGTGAAATTAATGGTATTTAATGTTTCATTTGAAGTTATTTATTTCAAGGTGGTTATGATTCGAATGTTACCGAAGTGGTAAGAGTTTATATCACAATATCATCATTATTCAGGATTGTTAAATTATCCACTGGGAATTATTTGATCTTTTCATCTTAAACCCAATGCATTTTAATATCATATATTTATTTAAATAAATTATAATATTTACGTTAATTTAAAACTATTTATGTACTCAAGATACTTATATCATGTTTATAAAGAAAACTGGATTTGTTTATCTACTTGGTCAAAAATATTTTTCCTTAATATCCATATTATCCCTTAAATGTTTTACAGAATTTCTTTACTACACTCAACTGATGTATTAAATAAATTTTTACCCATGATGGACATTTAAAAAAGGGTTTAAATGGAATCTTCTTGTCATTTTGTAAATTAAGTGCCTTTTAAATTTTATTACAAAAGTGATAGAAAGAATTTTATTTTTAACTTTTACAACATGTAAAATATTCACTACCATCATTACCACTAAATATTTTTTAATATTAAATTAAAATTTAAAATTATTCATTTAAAATAAAATAATTCCTTAAAATTTATAAAATTTTATTATTGTAAACAAGTGATTTAAAGGACAAAAATGTGGTATTTTTTTCATGAAATATTCAAGTTATCTTTTTAATGTATTCCCATATATGATAACATCATTTTATGAATAGTATGATCTATTAAGGATATAAATCAAAGATATCATACACAATACTTTATGGATAGATTGTTTTCATTATTTCTAGAGAACATATTGAAATTTTATAGGATGGTTCTTTTAATATGGGTAGTTATTGATTTTTATTCCATGTTGATTAAGTTGTATTGTATATTCATATCATGAAATCATTAGACATACTAAATGTAACGTGGGGCCTAGGTTTACATAGGACCACAATTCATCATTATTTATAAATAGACAAACATGTTCATTATCATTATTAAATGGGTTTTTTTTGTATACTTTCCCATAGTTTACATTTTCTTGGAATAAGGCCTCAATGGTAAGTTTTAGATGTCTGTCATTATTCATTACATCATTGTGAAATTAGTTATTGATTTCAATATTATTATTTTTAATAATATACTTGGATATGTTTCATGTTCATGTGGTTATTTATATGACATCATATGATCTTCATTTATTCTTCCCAAAATATTTTTCATGCTCTAGTTATTGATTAAATTGAAATTGTTTTAAATTACTTACCTTTTCATATAGATTATGTATTATTTACTCACCATATATTCTACTACACAAAAATCATAATGAGAATCGGATATCACCCTAATATTGTTTCCTTTCCCCTGTATAAGAAGAAGGAATCTTTGAGTGATTTCAATGATACATAATATTTACTTTCATTGTGTTTTAAATTTATGTTTCCAAATGCAATGTGAGATTAGAGAATATATATAGTTTATCAACACAACTATACTAATTAGTCATTTGGGATAATAATATTTATATTCAGTTCTAATGTAATAAAGTAAATATTCGATCAGGGATACGAGGGTTAGTTTCTTTATATTGAGCTTTGTAGTAAGCTAACTCAACTAACGTGCTAGGTTGAACCATCCAGTTCATTAAGAAAATATATTATGATAAATGAGTAACCTTTAAATTCTACCAAGATCTATAAATTATAAATGGGTTTAATGAGTAGAGAAAATATTATTTCAGTCATTCAAGATAATTAAAAAATATTTTTTAATGATAATTGTTTCCTAAAAATGTTTGTTATTTTATTTTAGTCAAAAAATATATATATCTCATAAATAAGGAAGTGAGTATAAAATGAAATGTGGCCATCGAGATTCAACTTCTATATGAATATTGTTCAAATATTATTTTTGGTATATATGACTATTGGGAACGATACTCTTGATAATAGTTCTAACATTTTCATTAGTGTTTATATGTAAATTTTTTTACAAAGGATAATTGATACAGGAAGAATAGTTGATGGCCTCAACCACTATATTCATTCCATTTAAATAAAATTTTTCATATCATGGGAGGTAGGTTTTATCATGGTGGTTCTCTCTTGACCAATCCCAATCCAAACTTCAACAACTGTATTTTTACTAAAATAACCTATAAGAGAAGTTCAAGATAGTGGATTTTACCACTCGGTCGATGCCAGCCAAGGCACCCCACAAAACTACAACCATGGTACACTTTACTCTTAATTATTACATGGGTGTAATAAGGGGTTATGTTTCCCACATTTATTATGTAATTACTTAGATTATATATAATTTTTATTCCCTTATTTATGTTTTATGAATAGTTTTTATTATAAAATTGAGATAGATTTTGATAAATTGAATTTTTCAGATAAATATTTTACTTTTTATAAAATAAATATTTATTATAATAAAAAATATTTTATGAATAATTTTTATTTTAATTAAATATTATAATTAAAAAGTCAAATTTAAAAATAAATTATAATATAATTTTTTTTTTCATGTGTCAGAAATTTTACTATGCATTTTCTATCCACTCTTCTTTTTAATTAATAATGTTTTTTGTATTTCAATTTTAAAATTATCATATTTATAGAATTCATATGATAAAATAAATAAAATTTTTTAAATCACCTTGTCAAAATTAGGTTAGGTTGAATTTATGAGAATTTTCTAAATTACATTATTTTTTCATGAATAGTAAAAACATTTGAGTTTTTTGGTAAGCTTAATGACTTCATAATTATATCATAATGATGTAATAAGTAAAATAAAATTATATTGGACTATTTTGGATTAAAATAACATAATAGGTGTTCCAATTTTCCAATACCATTGGCAAGCCCAGGGTTTGTCAATTACCACTACCAAGGGGTCCACTAAAATTAATAAAAATTTCCTCCTATTTATTTATAAATACTCACCCATTTCCCCATTTCCATTCACTTACAATTAATTCTCTATGAATCATTGATAGTTTTACCTCCCAATTTTTTCTCAAGAAAATAAGGTCATAATATTTTAGTTTTAGAGGTTACTCTTCAAGGTAAGGGAAATCTAATTATTTTTTTCCTTTCAAGTTCCCTTTTTAGGTGTCATGTCTTTCAAATTTCAAAAATATGTTATTTTTCCCATTTTATTAAATCCCTTTACTGTAATTATAATTTTTTTATTAAGGGAAGAACCTTCCCCTCTCTTTTTTACTCTTTTCTAAAACCATGTTTTATACCCATTACACTAGCGATTTTACTTCTTAAGATTTCTCTCTTTTCATCAAGAAATTCTGTTTTATTTTCTTTTTGTGAATACCCAAAAATATTTCGTTTCAAGGGTCATTCACTAGTATGTAAAAATTATTAATTTTTATTTTGATAATGACATAAATAAAATCCTCATTCCATTTACATGGGATAAAAATGACATAATAATCATTCTTTTTAAATCACTTTTGAAATGTCGTGATTTTGATATGAATCTCATTTTAATTTATTATTCATTGGTTATTTTTTAAATGGTATATTATTTTAAATTGGGATCACATGAAAATTAATAAATATGAATCTTAATCTCTTATATCACTACTATTATTTGGGTAAATATTTTAATCTCTATATATTTTATGTTTTATGATACCATGGTGAATATACTTTTTATTTTTTATGAGACCTCAGTGAAAAACCTTAGTGATATACATAGGAATGTATCATTTAAATGTTTTGGACACATTAACAAGTTATTATTTATTATTATTATTATTATTATATTCCTATTCCTATTTCCATATAGTCATTAATAATGTTATTTTTGATATTACTCAAGATCACAAATATATTTTTTCCATTGTTTTCCCTTACATGGCCACATGCTCACCCTTTAATTTGAAGTATGTCCTTAGGTTATGAGATGCAAAAAATTACCATTGTATGAACCTATGAAAAAGTCTTTCAAGTGTATTAGAATAATGTTTTATGTTTTCATTTATTATGTACCATTTTTCCAATAAAAGAAACCTTAAAATATCCTTTATTTTTACTATGTAAATGAAAAGTTATATATTAAAAAGGTGGGATGACATATTCAAAATTCAATAGAAATTTGGAATTTTATATATTAATTATATGATGATTTACCTATATTATTCATTCTTATAGGTAGGTAGTGTGTATATTTTTTTATAATAGGTGGGAGTTATCTAATATATCTCTATAAAACCAAAACTTGATAAATTACATTCAAAATATATTAGTCTGACATATCTATTTTTTATTAGCATGACTGACTATATGTGATAGCTAGGGGAGTATTATCTCTTAATATAATGATTTAAATGTATAGTTATCCCATGGACTATGTTGATGACCCATAAGGGTAATTCACAAGGGTTTTCTTCTTAAAGGTGATGACATTGATCAAGAATTATATTATAATTATCTTAAAAAATTAAGAGAAATGGGACTAGTGGTTTGGATTCATGAAGATAGTGATTTTAGAAATGATATTTATTTTTTTCAAATATTTTATATCCTTGATGTGACATGGATAAAGTAATATCTCAATTGGGAAAACTGTATGAATTGCTTGATGTTATAACCTAGAGTTTTATTGTTGTATTTGTTGAAAATTTATGAATATTGATAAAGGTTGGTGAAGCTATGAGTTATTTTGGTTGAAACAATTAATTATATATAGATATGATGATTGTAAGAAAGTTATAAGGTGGTTATATATTATTTAATGGTTTGAATTTATTGTAAAATATCATTATGAATTTTGATTTGAATATTTTATAAGTTGTAGTCTGTGTCCAAAAAATAGAAAACACCTAGATGCATAAGATTTTTGGATTTCACAATTTTGGATAAGTCTATGATTTATACCATATACATGTAGATTATATTGCAATTTTCATAATATATTATGGGAGTTAGTTAAATATAGAAAATTTATACTCGTATGTGTAGGATAATTTTTTTTGTAGCTGGGTAATGGAAATGTTACAAATTGATTGATGTATATCATTTTTTAAGGAGTGGAAATGGTTTTTTAAAGAATCCATTGAAATTCAATAAGGTAACCACATTCCATGCATACACAATATGTGATGATAATATGATTAAGATATTTTAGTTTTGGGAAACATTTTTATTTGGTATGTATGTTTTTCCCTTCTCTGTTTTAAGGAGAATAGTTTCCCATAATTTTCTATTAGAAGTCTCACAATGTAGAATAATTGGGTGATTTAAATAAATCTAGGAAATTGGGGAATCCCACACTATGAAAAATTTTACTGGTCCATGTGTAAGGTCCAAGGTATTTTAAAATAGTAATTCAGGTCGAACCTCTGGTCAACATTGTGAATTTCCACACTTTATTGTTGTTAGGGTTCATTTTTTATTTTTATCATTTTTTAGATTATTTTTCGAGATTATCTATACGTGGCATGAGGAAAACTGGATTTACCATTTCTTTGACTATAGGGTGACCCTATCTCCTCCACTTTTGGTTTTAAATTCCTTGGATCTCTTCCTCTAGGTCGAGTAGACAATTCTATCGAGGAAGCTCTTGGTCTTAACTTTTTTAGACCTCCTTGATTTTCCTTTTTTGGCTTTGATGTTGGTTGTTAGGATCTCTTCTTTTGTACTTGATTTAAAATAAATAAAAATAATTTATTATGTTAAATATAAGCCCACATTTTGGGTGTTTTTGGTTGTGAAATATTCATAATTTAGTGGTTTTCTTTATTTTATATGATATTGTGGTATTTTTAATGTTATAAGTGATTTAATTTTATTTTTCGAAAATATTTGAAGTTTTTTATGTGTATTACATATAAATAAATGTAATTATTGTTTAAATTTGTTTTAGTTGGTGTTTTATTAAAATAAATTTTACATTTTGGGTGTTTTCTGTGTGATATGAAGATTAAAAGAGTATTTATGTTAATTTGGGATGTTTTTGAGGTGCATAGAATTTTTTAGAACAAATGGATAAGTTTTAAAGCTCTAAACAAGGGTAGATGGCATAATTATTATTTCAAGTGTTGTGTAAACGTGTCCATTGGGTTACCCCATATGTATGACACAATATAAGGGTAATCAAGGGTATATCCTTATGAAGTCTCATCTATAATAGTGAATTAATATAGTTAAATTGAACTGGTGTTGTGTAAGTGTAATTAGAACCAGTATAAGGGTAAGAAAAATATTGTGTGAGGGTAACATAAAATTATCCTTATATTGTATGAGGATTATCGGTAAGGTTATGAGTAAGGTTTTTTATATAAGGGTAGTTACGTATGGGTAATGATGTTTTCCATAATGTAAAAAAAGAGTTTTCTAGAATTATCCAAAAATATCCAAAAATGATAATTTATGATAGAAAAATATTTAAAATGTATTTTGTGGAACTTCATGGATATAAAGAATGGATATGTCTAGGTAAATATCTCATATTCTCTTATTCTTCCTCAAGTGATATTCTAGTAGTTTCATGTTGGATTATCAAGTGGTATGAAGCAGAGAGGATCTATGGATAAGGTTAATAGTCTATGTTCATATATTTAATTTCCTAGACCTCTCTAGTCCATTACTTTGCTAAAATCTAGTGTTTGAGGTGTTTTGGGAGGTAAAGGTGAATTATTCCTGACACTTTTCTAAATATCTAGTTAATGAATAGTGACTCCAGAATAGTTGGCTATTTCGAACAGCAGGCTATTTCCTTTAACAAACATCTAGTTCATGAATATTATTTCTAGAATAGGTGGCTATTTCTAATAGTAGTATTTTTCCTTTTCCAACTTTCTAGTTCATGAACATTGTTTCGAGAATAGTAGGATATTTCTAATAGTAGGCTATTTCCTTTGCCAAATATATAGTTTATGAATACCGTTTCCATAATAGAAGGCTATTTCCAATAGGATGCGTTTTCCTTTTCCAAATTTCTAGTTCATGAACAGTGTTTCCA
Source organism: Viscum album (assembly GCA_963277665.1). NCBI lineage: Eukaryota > Viridiplantae > Streptophyta > Magnoliopsida > Santalales > Viscaceae > Viscum > Viscum album. The sequence goes on from OY728120.1 coordinate 182,850,244, forward strand.
TAATAGTAGGATATTTTCAATATTAGACAATTCCTTTTTCCAAATTTCTAGTTTATGCACAGTGTTTTTAGAATAGAAGGTTATTTCCAACAGTAGGCTATTCCCTTTTCCATATTTCTAGTTCATGAAAAATGTTTCCAGACCAGTGAGGTTCTATAGTTTATCTCAACCAGTGAGGTTTTCAGAATGGTGATTCATCCAACACTTTTTCAAATTTCATGTTTGGTGTACAGTGTATCCAGCTTCTTATAGTTTCTCCCCTTTAACATTTCCTTTGACATAAAATCCATTTAAATCCTCTTTTTAAAGAGTCTAAGACCGATTCAAAGTCCATAACTCCAGTTTTAAATTTTTTTGTAATGGTGGGGAAACCATTACTTGGTCAAACTGTGGGGTTTAATGTGATCTTCTCATTAGTGAAAAAATTCAATGTATCTTAAACTGATGCTCCATTAAATCTTATTAAGGGACGTGATATCCTTTTTCCATGGTTCTTCCTTCTTATTTTTTGTTGTGAGATGCTCGAACTCTTCATCTGTTCCCTAGAAGTTGTCGCATCAATCTCCACTCGTCAGATCATATCTTCTTTTGGGTTTCACTGCTCTTATTGCACCCCTATTTTGGGGCAACTAGGATGTATCAATCATGTTCTAATATATGTTCCTAACATGAGGAAGAAACGGTGATCTTTTATCATCAAGGTAGAAAATCCAACCTTTATATCTCTTTTCTACGCACTATGTGGTGTTGGTATGACAATGCTTCCATGAGACAGAGTTGAATCATGACCTATAAAAAACAATAAATGGCTATTAAATGGAAGGGGATGGGGCAGAGATGATTTTGTTTTTATTCTTTTCTGTGTTTTGAATTGTATTGGCTTAACTATACTGAAAATCATGGTCATTGGTGGTCCTTGTTTGTGCACTAGTAATGCTCTGTTTTCTAGACATGGTAGTGATTAAAAAGTAGAAACATGAAAAAGGTTAATCACATATACATGGATGTTTAAATGGACTCCTAATGAAAGTATCCCATGTGTGATCACCCCAACTAAACAAACAAAAAGGAGGAACATGTTGACTAGTGTTGGTCTAATATGTATATTACTTGATCTGTTTTAATGATATACACGAGGAATCTACTTGGTGTCCTGTACAGGTTGTGTGGTGGTGTTCTTGAGATCACAGGGTGGCACTAGTTGTGGAATATAAAATACTATTGAGAAGTTTATCGATTGTGGACTGAATGATCTCATAGGCAGCTGAACTGCCTTTGGTTGTGTTCTAGCTGCAAGCTAGTGAGGATGTGGTTTTAGGAATCTCCCTTTTTTCTTATAAGAAAAACTACAAGTGAACTTTTAAATCAGTAAATATTTGTTTTTGTTTTGTATTTGTTCATGCTTATGGTTGTGCTTGTTAGTTTCCCAGTAGTGAAGTAATATTTGAACTATAAATTTTCAAACACGATAACTTGAATGGGGAGTTTTGGGATTTTTGTTCTATGCATTTCATAGGGGTAGTAGTGTTGTGGAACGTGCTTGGATATTTGTTTTAGAAGCCATAGGATGAGAAGAGTACTTTTTTAGTATTAAACATGTATTTTTTTCATGTTTAGATTACACCCCACCCATGTTAAGAACTTAGTGCCGAAAACACCCATCTCATGAGGGAGGGTGTTTTCCCTAGTCATTAGCTCTATTCTCCTCCCCCTCCCCGAGGCTGTGATGGCCTGAGGTGGTTACTTTTTCCCAAGACTCTTTGAGCATAATGTGTTGTTTTAGCCTAGAACCTTCGGGAAGTTCTCGGTTATGGATATGAGGCCTAGGTGTCTTCTATAATAATGTTCCCAAGTGTCTTCGGGATGAGTCCAATGTGTCTTCTGGTGAGAGGTGTGGTTGTAGTTTCCCATGTGTCTTTGGGATAAGGCCCAGGTTTCTTTAGTTGAGATGTGTGACTTTTTTGTAGACTAGGTGTGTGAGGGTATAATTGTATGGGTGGTGGTTGTGATAGGACCCAGGTGTCTGTGGGAAGGTTGTGTGGTTGTGGCCCATGTGTTTTTGAGAAGGATATGTGGATGGTTGTAGCTGAGGTCTGTGGTGGTGGGATATGGAAGTTGAACTTTTTGCGGAGGTTTTAGGTGTAGGATGCCTAGATGACCATTGGTAGGGTAGTTTAGGGTACCATGTAATGTTGTGCTATACTACTAAATACTTGTCATGTGATATATGGGGAGTGTGACTTGTGAGGATGGGTGGTCAGATTCCTTACTTGGTGCCTGGTTACTTCTTTTTTCAGGGGTAATTATAATGTATCCCCACTTGCGAATGAGATCTTTAGGTTCCCTATTGAGTATACTTATATTCTCACCATATATTAACTTTTAGGTTTCCATGAGGCCTTTGAGGATTGTGAAAGACCCTACTGGTCTAGATGTTGGGATTTATTGTTGGATGGGGCTTAGTTTTCCAACTGCTACATAGTTTTCCTTTTTCTTTTTTGGAATTTCACATTGGAGATTCTTGTACTTTTGGTTCAGTTTTTTTTAAAACATGCAAGTGGGTTTGAATTTGGATTTATTATTATACATATTATACCATGGTGTTTGGTGGTTGGATTCTATTATCTCTCGATCTTTTTAAAATGAAAAAGGGTAATGCCTTCCATATTATGCATTATATACCCTTGGTGCTAGTCACCACTCCGGGGCCAACTTGCGATTGGACTTAGGGGGTCATTATCTTGTCTTTGTATTGAGCAATGAATGGTGGGTCACTTTATTACCCTTCCCTTATCTTGAAAAGTAAGGTCATGAAAGAATGGTATCATAGATGATGGTAGAGAGATAGGATGGATTCTGGAGTTAGGCCTAGGGAGAATTGCATGGAATGGTATGGAAACAGTGATAGTCAATCTTGGTGTGTGACATAGGCCCGGGAATACCGACTAGGACACAAGATTTTAACCCCCCCCCCCCCCCCCCGTGATATGATGCAGGGACTCTGATCCTACTGAATGACCAATTGAGCCTACATTGATTGCAGGGTTGAGACCATAGGAAAGGTACATGCATCATAATGACTTGTGTTCTAACTTGAACTGCGGTGTCTGGGGGAGAAATTTTAAAAAAGATGATAATGATATCTTATGTAAATTCCATGCTACTTAGGGTTAGGAATTCCTTGTTTACCTTTCAGTTATGAAACCCGAACGTCGTACACATGTGGAACGTGTAGTTGAGGCTCAAAAGGTTGTTCCAATAGATCAAAAGAGGGATAATCGAGAGAAAGATGATCAGAGGTGGCAGTGGGATTATTGTTCCTTACAGCGAGAGACCCTCCAAAAATACAAGGGTAGCATCTCCGACATAGACACATAAGGTTGGATCTAGGAGTTTGGGATCGCCTTCACTCTGATCCATGCTCTAAGGGACTACTAGGCCCCATTGGCATTTATCCACATGATAGGATCATCACGTTAGTGGTGGATGCTCTACCTTGGGGAAAATACAGAGACATAGGTTCTATGGGCTATTTTCAAAAAGGAGTTTCGAGAGGACACTAGTGCAGAAAACGTTTTTTACGTCACCATTTTTTAAGTCGGTTATATAAAACCGACGTCATAATATGTAAAACGAGGTTTGTTACGTCCGTTATTTATTAACCGACGTAAATATTTGTATTCGGTACACCTTTAACGTCGGTTATAATAATAACCGACGTTATTAATCGCGCGGCTTCGTTTTTTACGTCGGTTATAACAATAACCGACGTAAAAAATGCGGTTTCCGAAGGCCTTTTTACGTCGGTTATTGAATAACCGACGTAACAAACGCGGTTTTTGAAGGCTTTTTTACGTCGGTTATAAAATAACCGACGTAAAAAAAGAATCCGCAGATGTTTTTGACGTCGGTTATTCCATAACCGACGTAAAAAAACGCGGATTTTGAGCCCTTTATAACGTCGGTTATAAACTAACCGACGTAACCAATGAATCGGAGGAAGGTTTTTACGTCGGTTATTTCAATAACCGACGTTATAAATGTTTTTAAAACAATTATCATGTCGGTTATTGAATAACCGACGTGATAACTCATTTAAAAATTTAACCAGGCCCGTGGATTGTCATTCGCGAGTTTACCTTCGACAGTCGCGACTCGTCTCTCTCGCGCGTAAACCCGAATCGGCTCGTCCATTTCGTTGGTTTAGATTCGTTTTGCGATCATCGTTTCTCATATTTAATATCCTCGGATCAATCATCTAAACTCGCAGCACTCAGGTAATCCTCCCACTCGTTCGTTTTTTTTCGCGGATAGTATATATATATGTGTTGTGATTTTTTTGTTGAAACTAGCTAAGATTCTTCGATTGCGAACCCTTTTAACTTGTTTTGGCACAATAATCTTATTTATCATCCCTAAATCTATTTGTTCGACTTGCAATATTGAGTAATTTTATGATTTTACTAATTTTTCATCGTTTTCTATAAATCCCTGAGAGGGTTGGGGCGTGTCCATTTGGATGGGTTGCCCTTTTACAGTTGTTACTACTTTATTCACACACAACCATGGCATAGGTGCATGGATTTGGGGTCGGGGGGTGTCCAGGGGGGTTTACAATGGGGTGGGTGGGTGTGGGGGGCTGTCCAAGGGTGTGGGTGGGTGTTGGGGGGTGTTCAGGGGGGTGTCCAAGGGGGTAGGGGGTGGGGGTGGTGTTTAGGAGGGGTGGGGGGCTGTCCAGAGGGTTGGGGGGTGTCCAGGGGGGTGTCCAAGCAGGTCGGGGTTGTGTCCAGGAGGGGTGGGGGTGCTTTCTAGAGGGGTCGGGGGCTGTCCAGAGGGGTTGGGGGGTGTCCAGGGTGGTGTCCAAGGGGATGGGTGGGTGTGGGGGGCTGTCCAAGGGGGTGGCGGCCTGTCCAGAGGGGTCGGTGGGGTGTCCAGGGGGGTGTCCAAGGGGGTGGATGGGTGTGGGGGGCTGTCCAAGTGGGTGGCGGCCTCTCCAGAGGGTATTTGGGGTTGTCCGGGTGGGTGGGGGGGCTGTCCAGAGGGTTGGGGGATGTCCAGGGGGTGTCCAAGGGGGTAGGGGGTGGGGGTGGTGTCCAGGAGGGGCGGGGGGCTGTCCAGGGGGGTTTACAAGGGGGTGGGTGGGTGTGGGGGGCTGTCCAAGGGTGTGGGTGGGTGTTGGGGGGTGTCCAGGGGGGTGTCCAAGGGGGTAGGGGGTGGGTGGTGGTGTTTAGGAGGGGTGGGGGCTGTCCAGAGGGTTGGGGGTGTCTAGGGGGGTGTCCAAGCAGGTCGGGGGTGGGGGGTTGTGTCCAGGAGGGGTGGGGGTGCTTTCTAGAGGGGTCGGGGGCTGTCCAGAGGGGTCGGGGGTGTCCAGGGTGGTGTCCAAGGGGATGGGTGGGTGTGGGGGGCTGTCCAAGGGGGTGGCGGCCTGTCCAGAGGGGTCGGTGGGGTGTCCAGGGGGGTGTCCAAGGGTGTGGGTGGGTGTTGGGGGGTGTCCAGGGGGTGTCCAAGGGGGTAGGGGGTGGGTGGTGGTGTTTAGGAGGGGTGGGGGGGCTGTCCAGAGGGTTGGGGGGTGTCCAGGGGGTGTCCAAGCAGGTCGGGGGTGGGGGGTTGTGTCCAGGAGGGGTGGGGGTGCTTTCTAGAGGGGTCGGGGGCTGCCCAGAGGGGTCGGGGGGTGTCCAGGGTGGTGTCCAAGGGGATGGGTGGGTGTGGGGGGCTGTCCAAGGGGGTGGCGGCCTGTCCAGAGGGGTCGGTGGGGTGTCCAGGGGGGTGTCCAAGGGGGTGGATGGGTGTGGGGGGCTGTCCAAGGGGGTGGATGGGTATGGGGGGCTGTCCAAGTGGGTGGCGGCCTCTCCAGAGGGTATTTGGGGTTGTCCGGGTGGGTGGGGGGGCTGCCCAGAGGGTTGGGGGATGTCCATGGGGGGTGTCCAAGGGGGTAGGGGGTGGGGGGTGGTGTCCAGGAGGGGTGGGGGGCTGTCCAGAGGGGTCGGGGGGTGTCCAGGGGGGTTTACACATCGATTTGTTTTATATTTCAAAATTGTTTACATTCAAATTATGATTTTTTTCATATAAAAATATATTTGTCTTATCTAAAAAATATATATATTTTTGCTATTTGTAATAGGTAATAATGAGTCGAAGTTGGATTACGGCACATCGAATGAGCAATGAATATGAGGAAGGTGTTGATGCCTTTTTGGAATTTGCTAAACGAAATGTTCCAAGTAGTGACATTTTTTTCTGTCCATGCCTGAAATGTATGAATATGAAGAAGATGAAAAGTAGAGAGATAAAAGATCATCTGATTTTTCATGGTTTCAATCCGAGTTACAACCCTTGGATTTGGCATGGCGAAACTGGACAGAATGTCACTGATGATAATGAATCGCAAGATGGTAACTCCGATGGAATTGAAGAAATGATTCGCGATATTGTAGCAGAACAAATTGAGATAGAACCTACAGTTGCACGTCTATATGGTGATGCCGAAAAACCATTATATCCTGGTTGTACAGATTTTACGGTTTTGTCGGCGGTGTTAAGATTGATTAACCTGAAGGCGAAACATGGATGGAGTGACAGAAGTTTTACAGAGCTGCTACAATTGATGAAAGACATTTTTCCAAAAGATAACGATCTTCCAGATTCACATTATAAGGCCAAAAAAATATTATGCCCGATGGGATTGGGATACAGGAAAATACATGCCTGTCCGAATGACTGCATTATATATAGGAAGGAATATGAATTTCTGAAAGAGTGTCCTAAATGTGGGACATCACGGTATAAGGTGAAAGAAAAATCACAAGCTGATGTAGAGATTACAAAGCTCCCTTCAAAGGTATTTTGGTATCTTCCTATAATTCCTCGTTTCGAACGTTTATTTGCTAATTCACATGATGCAAAAAGGTTAAGATGGCATGCTGATGAGTGGGTATGTGATGGAAAAATACGTCATCCAGCTGATTGTCCACAATGGAAGAAAATTGATGCCCAGTACCCTACATTTGGAAATGAAATTAGAAATCTGATACTAGGCTTGTGCACAGATGGAATGAATCCATACCGAACCCTCAGTAGCACACATAGTTCATGGCCTGTTTTATTGGTAATTTACAACCTCTCTCCTGAAGTTTGTATGAAGCGCAAATATGTCATGTTGAGTATCATGATCTCTGGTCCAAAGCAACCCGGCAATGATATTGATGTATACTTGTCACCGCTGATTGATGATTTGAAACTGTTATGGGCTGATGGTATTAGGGTGTATGATTCTTATAAAATGGAATATTTTCAACTGCATGCAATGCTTCTATTCACTATAAATGACTTCCCAGCATATGGAAATTTGTCTGGATACAGTGTTAAAGGGCATAAAGCATGTCCAATTTGCGAACAACAGACGTCATATTGTCAATTGCATCATGGGAGGAAAACAGTGTACATGGGTCATCGAAAGTTTTTGCCTATGGATCACCCTTATAGAAGACTAAAAAAGGCATTCAATGGCTCACAAGAATTTGATACTGCTCCTCAACCTTTATCCCCAGAATTGAATTTTGAGAGGGTGAAAAACCTTGATGTGACATTGGGAAAGACACAGAAATCTGGTAATGATAGACATATTTGGAAGAAAAGGTCAATATTTTTTGAGCTACCATATTGGAGGTATCATGAAGTCAAACATAATATTGATGTCATGCATGTGGAGAAGAATATCTGTGATTCTTTGATCGGAACATTGCTAGATATTAAAGGAAAGACAAAAGATGGGTTGAATGCAAGGTTAGACCTACTGTCAATGGGAATACGTTTGGAGTTAGCTCCCACTCCTAAAGGAAGACGAACATTTCTTCCCCCGGCTTGTCATACATTATCGAAGAGGGAGAAAAGTAGCTTCTGTCAGTGTCTTCATGATATCAAAGTGCCTCAAGGTTATTCTTCAAATGTAAAAAATTTTGTCTCATTGAAAGACTTGAAGTTGATAGGTATGAAATCACATGATTGTCATGTCATGATGCAACAAATTCTACCAGTTGCACTGCGTGGAATATTGCCCATCCGTGTCAGAAAGACTATAATGAGGTTGTGTTATTTTTTCAATTAAATTTGCAACAAGGCGATTGATGTGAATGCTTTGAACATTTTGGAAAAGGATGCAATTTTTATACTTTGTCATTTGGAAATGTATTTTCCTCCAACTTTTTTTGATATGATGGTGCATTTAATGATTCATCTGGTTCGAGAAATAAGACTTTGTGGACCTGTATATCTTCGTTGGATGTATCCTTTTGAAAGGTATATGAAAATATTAAAGGGATATGTTAAAAATCCATATCGACCTGAAGCCTCCATTATTGAAAAGTATATTTCTGAGGAGGTAGCAGAGTTTTGTACGAGCTACTTGGCTACGGCGCAACACATAGGTTTGCCTCCATCTCGCCATGAACGGGTTAATAATGAGGGAAAGGGGATTCGTGGCTTGAAAGTCAAATCACTGTCAGCTGAACATATGAAGAAGTTAGAATCATACATCTTTAATAACATAGCTGATGTTCAACCGTATATCACATTGCATATTAATGAGTTGAAACAATGTCATCCAAAGAAGAAAGAAATGTGGATTTTGAATGAGCACAACAAAACTTTTTTACCATGGTTTAAAAAGACCTTTCTTGGTAGATCAGATGTATCAGAGACATTAAAATGGATAGTGGGTGGTCCATCTTTAAATGTGATAACATGGTCCGCTTATGACATTAATGGCTATACATTTCATACGAAAGCTCAGGACAACAGAAGTGCAGTTCAGAATAGTGGTGTATTGGTGTTTGCAGAAGCAATGCATTTTTCGAGTGCTAAGGACAGAAACCCAATTTCGGCATCAACTGCATATTATGGAGTGATTGAAGACATATGGGAGGCTGATTACTTTAAAATTAAAGTTCCCGTTTTTAACTGTAAATGGTTTATCGGTAAAAACAGTGTCAGACACGATGAATTTGGAATGACACTTGTTAATCTGAATAGATTGGAAGACACAGCTGATTCTTTTATAATGGCAACACATGCCAAACAAATTTTCTATGTAGTAGATCAGTCAGATATGCAGTGGGCTGTTGTTTTACAAGGGAAAAACCAATATGTTGGTGAGGATGAATTTGATGAAGATGCTGATTTATGTGAGATCCCTACTTCCATGGAAAGATTAACAGAACATAATGATGAGTATGTTGAAGACATGGTTTGTGCCATAAGGAACGATCACGACGAAGGAATTTGGGAAAACAATCCAACTGTACATTCCTAAAATTACAGGTAACACAAGTTTATTTCTTGTTTACAATTAGTTTTTTCATATAATGTTAGATACTGTAAATGTTTTACTTATTAAAACATGTATCAAACCAAAACGATAAAACAATAAAAACCGTAAAGAGGAGAAGTCATGGGCGCACCGGCTGGCCGGTGGTGGATCACCTGTTGGCCGGTGGTCCAGAACATAGCTCTGTCTGGTCCACCGGCCGGCCGGTGGACCAGACAGAGCCTCCCTCTCTGTCTGGATCACCCGCGGTCGGCCGGTGTTGAGCCAGCGGCCGGCCGGTGGTCCAGACAGAGAGGAAGGCTCTCTGTCTGGTCCACCGGCCGGCCGCTGGATCACCACCGGCCGGCCGGTGGACCAGACAGAGAGCCTTCCTCTCTGTCTGGATCACCAGCGGCCGGCCGGTGCTGAGCCAGCGGCCGGCCGGTGGTCCAGACAGAGAGGAAGGCTCTCTGTCTGGTCCACCGGCCGGCCGGTGGTGAGCCAGCGGCCGGCCGGTGGCACCAGGCAGTGGGCAAGTCTACTGCCTGGGTCCTCCGGCTGGCCGGTGTGCTCACACCGGCGGACCGGTGGACTTAGTGAGTCCACGTTTCAGCTTTCTTGGGCCAACACTTTGGCAACCTTTTGCCTGTGTTTACCATGTTTATCATTGTTTAACATGCATACCATATTACCAATGTTTACTATTATGTAATTTAGTACACTTTTCTATTTGTGAACTAATGTTTGTTTTTTTGATTTGAAGGATAATGACAGATCAATCAGTTGATCAGCCACATGATTCTGGAGATGCGCATATTGGTCATACATCTGGGGAGGAACATTCACATGCTCCTATTACGAAAAAGAGTTCAAAGGTTGGTAAGCGTGGGTGCACACGTTTACCAAAATTATCACTTGCCCGTACGAAGGAGGAGAGGATAGTCGTGGAGTTTGATGATGATGATCTTCCTAGAGGTCCAAATGCTAAAGGTTTTAAGGGTTTTGTAGCAACTCAGGCTAAGAGCAAAGTAAGCATTCTCTATGATGATTGGAGAAGTGTGGATAAGGCGATAATTTCTCAGCTGTGGGAGACCATTTTGGTAAGATCTTTTGCTATTGTTTGACTGTTCTTTAAATGTTTCTAGTATATATAATATTTTTAACCTCTTTTTTATCAGATGACATTTGATATTCCTGACACTGGAGGAGTCAGGAAGAAATGCTTATCGTTGGCTGCTAGGAGATGGAGGGATTTCAAATCAACCCTCTCATCTGATTTCATTTATGGTCATAGGAGTCGTGAGAATCCATGTCGTATATATCCTTTTATAGATGAAGACACATGGAGACAATTTTTTGAAAGTAGAAGAAAAGAATCATTTTTGGTAAGGGCAATGTAAACTTTTATAAGCTTTCTTATATAAATGATCTTATTATTGTTTTTTTAATGATTACTTATTCTTAATTTACAGCAAACAAGGAATGCTCATCAAGAGATCCAATCTAAAAATGTATACCCTCATAGTTTATCTCGGGGAGGGTATGCATTATTGGAAGAACAAATGATGGCAGAAAAATTTCAACAACTAAGAGCTGAGTCTTCAAGCTCTGGAGAGGTGGCCCCTCCATCCCCTCCATCTAGACATGAGAAATGGAAAAGAGCTCGGAAGGGCAAAAAAGGACAATATCTTTCGGAAGAATCGAGACTCGTAGTTGAGAGGATTGTAAGATATCTATTTTATTTATTTAAGTTTACTATTTTCGTCGTATATTTCCAATCATTATAGAAATGTTCAATTAATTATTACAGGACTCTCTTGAGGAGCAGAGTTCACAGGGGACATTTACAGCATCTGGGAGGGAAGATATTTTATCTGTGGCATTGGGAAAGCCCGAACATCCTGGCCGTGTAAGAGGATATCCGGCAGGTGTATCGGTAAGAAAAGTGTTGCCACGTTCCTCAACTTCTAACGTTGAGGGAGTTTATAAAAAAAATAGAATACTTGGAGGCTGAAGTCCATAATATTAATGCGACAATGGAGGACAAGATTAGAGCATCGGTGCAGTTAATGTTTGCAGACTTGCAAAGACAATTTCAGGGTGTAGCTCCCACTCCACCTCTCCCAGTAGCTCCCACTCCCCCACCTCAGCCTGCGGACCCCATTTTTGATCCTCCTCCTCCGCCGCAGCTACCTACTTATTGTGAGTTGTATGTTGATGATCCTCAACATCATATAGTTGCATATGGGATGGTATATTGTATAGGAGATACAGTTCATCATCAACAGTTAGAGGTAGAGAATCATAGGGTCACTGTACAGGATATTATAGATAGATCATCTCGGATACCATTACCTACAGATGAGGTGACGACAGTTGGACATAGTATCGGCCATTTTTTACTTTGGCCATCCAGACTTCTTCGACTCATTACCATAGAGGTATGGATGTTATATCTTTTATTTTATATTTTTATTAATGTTTTATCATTTGAAAACTAATATATTTTTCAATTTATTTTTACAGGAATACTTCAAAGGTAAAGAAATACTGTATAGACAACAACAAAGACAGATAGCTATGACATCAGATGCAGATACTAGCAGTCTTGACAAATTGTCAAGATATTCAAATTTGTTGGCGGATCATTATGACTTTACAATGGAAGCTCATGTCTGTGGACGTGAACTATGTGTGGGGATTATGAAAACTGATATCATGGAGTTTGTCACTGGAGATAAGTTGGGCATCAACGTGGTGCAAATTTTTATCATGTAAGTCTTAACACCTTTTCCTTGCGTTATATTTATTAAAAATGTATACTTATGTCTGCTTTGTATTAGGTATCTGTATAAAATTTGTGAGAGGAATGAGCTGACAGATGTATATGGATTCGTGGACCCACAATTGATTTCCCCTGAAGCATGTGCATTGGATGAGGAACAAAGAATGCTTTATATGGCTGATAGATTTGAAAAGAATGTAATCACACAGTGTTGGATGATGCCTTTTTGTGAGAGGTATGAAACACATCCCTCTCAAAGAGTTAATTATCTTTTAACATAAAAAACCACTAACGTTAAATTTCCTTTTATCAGGGATCATTGGATGTTAGGGGTTTTTTGCCCTAGGGAGAAAACACTTTATTGGATATGCTCTCTCTATGATGATGTGCGATAAAGTTTTAAGAATATATTGGAAACGTAAGTTTCAATTTCACAATAGTTTTATATATTATAATGAATTTTAAATTTACCCCATTCGTATTATTTTCTAACAGGGCATGGGTCCACTTTCGAAAAAGCGCAAAGAAAAGGAATTTCAAGATCAAATATGTACATGCGAAGGTAAATATCCATTTATAATTTGTACATTTTGATTTATTACATAAAAATAATATATTGAATTTACACTCATTCAAACAGAAATGTCATGAGCAACAAGGCATCATCGAATGCGGATATTACATGTTAAGATTTATGTATGAAATAATAACAACTGGGACAGTTCTGAGTTTTGACCTGATAAGATTTCCTCTTTCTCATAATATTTCAATTTGATTTATTCATTATACACGTTGACTACTATCCTTTTCCTTTGTAGCTTTTTGATGACCCTCAACCCTTTACTACTGAAGATATCAAACACTTACAAGTGGAGGGGTCAAATTATTTTACAGGTTTGATTGACTTTTAGTTGTTTGTAATGAAAAATGTAATTTTGAATATTGTCAATGTAATTGTGTATTTCGTAGTCGTTTAGGTTGGATTTAGTTTTTTTTGAAGTTGACAGTGTAAGTTTTGAATGTTATATAAGTGAATGTTTAATTTTTCTCTACTTCTTGTTTTGGTCTACTGTTGATGGTTTTTCTGGTCTGGATTTTGGTATGGGGGGAGAGGTTCCAAGGGGGTGGGTGGGTGTTTGGGGGGTGTCCAAGGGATATGGGAGGGGTGTCCAAGGTGTGTTTGGGGCTGTCCTAGGGGTCGGGGGGGTGTAAATGAGGGTGGGGGGTGTCCAAGGGGTGGGGGTGTCCAAGGGATATGGGAGGGGTGTCCAAGGTGTGTTTGGGGCTGTCCAAGGTGTGTTTGGGGCTGTCCAAGGAGTCGGTTGGGTGTAAATGAGGGTGGGGGGTGTCCAAGTGGTGGGGGGGTGTCCAAGGGATATAGGAGGGGTGTTTGGGGCTGTCCAAGGGGATGGGGGGTGTCCAGGGGGTGGGGGGGTTTCCAAGGGGTCGGGGGGGTGTCCAGGGGGTGGGGGGCTGTCCATGGGGTGGGGGGGTGTCCAAGGGGTGGGGGGGTGTCCAAGGGATATGGGAGGGGTGTCCAAGGGGTGTTCGGGGGGTGTAAATGAGGGTGGGGGGCTGTCGAAGGGGTGGGGGTGTCCAAGGGGTGGGGGGGTGTCCAAGGGATATGGGAGTGGTGTCCAAGGTGTCTGGGAGTTCTGTCCAAGGGGCCGGTTGGGTGTAAAGGAGGGTGGGGGGGCTGTCCAAGGGGTGGGGGGGTGTCCAAGGGGTGGGGGGGTGTCCAAGGGATATGGGAGTGGTGTCCAAGGTGTCTGGGAGTTCTGTCCAAGGGGCCGGTTGGGTGTAAATGAGGGTGGGGGCTGTCCAAGGGGTGGGGGTGTCCAAGGGATATGGGAGGGGTGTCCAAGGGGTCTGGGAGGGCTGTCAAGGTGTGGGGGGGTGTCCAATGGGTGTTTGAGGCTGTACTAGGGGTCTTGGGGGTGTAAATGAGGGTGGGGGGGCTGTCCAAGGGGTGGGGGGTGTCCAAGGGGTGGAGGGTGTCCAAGGGATATGGGAGGGGTTTCCAATGGGTGTTTGAGGCTGTACTAGGGGTCGTGGGGTGTAAATGAGGGTGGGGGGGCTGTCCAAGGGGTGGGGGTGTGTCCAAGGGTTGTGGTGGGGCTCCAATGTGGTGGGGGAGGGCTGGCCAGGTTGTTAGGTGGGTATAGATGAGGGTGGGGTTCAGTTGGGGCATGGGGGAGGGCTGGCATTGTTATTTTTGTTTGGTTTCTGGTTGCTTTTTGGTGAGAGCAGTGCAATTATTAAAAAAAAAATTCTTTCACGTCGGTTATTTTATAACCGACGTGGTAAATAAATCGCCAGGGGTTTATCACGTCGGGTTTTTCTAGAACCGACGTGATAAACCGTTCCCGGGGCTTTTATCACGTCAGTTCTTAATATAACCGACGTGCTAAAAGGCCTGGGAATCGATTTACCACGTCGGTTATTGGATAACCGACGTGCTAAAACGTTTCCCAGGCCTTTTTATCACGTCGGTTTTTTAAATAACCGACGTGATAATAGGCCAGGGGAAGGGTTTATCACGTCGGTTATGTCATAACCGACGTGATAAACGATATCCCAGGCGTTTTATCACGTCGGTTTAGGGAATAACTGACGTGATAAAGCCCCCCCGCGCATATTTATCACGTCGGTTATTATATGAACCGACGTGATAACCACCGTGATGTTAGGGATATTACGTCGGGTTTTAAATAACCGACGTAAAAAACGTTATTTATAACGTCGTCCGTATTAACGTCGCCTAAAAACCGACGTAAATAATAAAAAATAACCGACGTAAAAAATGTTTTCTGCACTAGTGGGAATTCCTTTTTTCTATGGAAGAAGATGAGAAGAGACAATAATATCTCTCACTTTAGCAAGGACATATGTCGGTGAGGTAATTGGGGATCATGTACAATTATCTCTCGCATTTTTTCTCCAGACATCTTTCCATATGAGGAGTCTCAGGTGAGATGTTTAGAAGAGATGATTTAACTTTCTATTCAATATATTGTTACTCATTTTACCCTAACTAAGTACTTGGAAGTGCAGAAGAAGGATGAAATGGTGGAAACGATGCACTCGCGAGGAGATGTTCCGTGATAGGGATGCCAACCGGGTTCATCAATGGTAAAGGAATTCAGTAATAGATATCCAGTGACAGGGCCTTCGAGGATTCAACCAGTGGGTAGTAGGCCTCAACAGTTCCTTTTTCGGTCCTCTAGTCCTCTACATTTTCCTATGGGCCTAGGACCAAGATGACTTTCCTACAGTGTTTAAAGAACATTCAGAGTTGGTGCACAGCTCAAGCTCTGTACAGTGGGGGTGGGAAGGTTTAGTTCCCACCTTAGCTGCAGTAGTTTCTAGAGAGACCTTCTCAGTAGTAGGCCCTTGCTCATATGAGGGAAGATTTTGTGGGGAGAGGCAGACCTTGGTGTTCTTCTTAGGGACCTCGACTAGAGTATAGTCAAGAAGGTGTTCGATAGTAGAGAGGCAGAGGATATAGGTGCTGACAGTTGCACGCTTCAGAGTTTTTTCTGCCAGTGGGGTCGGAGGTTGTTTGAGGTATGATCTATTTGTTCATAACTCTTGTTTTTGATTAAATTGATTCGGGGGCCTCACACTACTTCATTTCACTCGATCTTTCCCATGCACTTGGACTAGACACAAAAAGACTTCCCATGACCCTGGTGTGGAGTGCACCAGTTGGAGGTCAGACCAGTATTTTTTATGTTTTCTGGGGATGTAAACTGATGTTAGGGCCTCATCAGTCCAGTGGGGATCTTCTTATATTACAGATTCATACATACTATGTCATTCTATGAATTGGCTAGTTTTTCTCTGAGTGTGCTGTTATCAACTTCATTCGAAGAAGAGTTGTGTTTTCCGATGAGTAAGGTCAACATGTAGCTTTTTTCGGTGAATGGAGTTTTCATATGGTAAGCTGGCATGTGGACCCTCTTCTTTCTATGTTGTCCAGACATTCAGTGGTGTCAGAAAATGTGGATATTGTGGGAGTTCTGGGGGTTTCTAGAGATTCTTTGGATGTGTTTCTTAAGGAGGTTGTGACTTTACCCCCTCGATGTGACATTGAGTTTGGGATAGACTTACAACCTGGTGATCATCCGGTTTCAATGTCTACTTATTAGATGGATCCTTTGGAGTTGTGAGAGTTTCAAATTCAGATTGATGACCTGATAAAGATGGTTTTTGTCCAACCTAGCATGTCTTCATCAGGTACTCAAGTTTTGTTTGTGAAGAAGTCATATGGTGGTCTCAGGCTATGTGTAGACTACATGATGTTGAATCAGGTAATGGTCAAGAACTGTTACACTCTCCCAAGGATAGATGGTCTCTTAAACAAATTGAATAGGTTAGAATGGTTCTTTAATATCTAACTATGGTCAGGATATCACCATTTGAGAGTGAAGTAGGGTGATATCTCAAAGACTGCATTCAGGTGCAGATATGGGCACATTGAGTTTTTGGTCATGTCATTCAGTGTTACGAATGCACCAGCCATGTTTATGGGCCACATTAACTCCATAGTGTAGAAATATCTTGATAGGTTCATAGTGATGTTTATTGAAGACATCCTGATCTATTCCAAATTAGAGGAGGATCACATCGAGAATCTGAGGATGGTTTTAGAGGTCCTCTAACTACACCAACTCTATGGGAACTTGTCGGAGCTCAAGTTCTAGACACAAGAGGTGAACATCCTAAGAAACATGGTGTCTGAGCAGGGAATAACAATTGACCCATTAGAGGTCTAAGTTGTTGTTTCTTGGGAATCACTAAAGAATGTGGCAAAGGTTCATAGTTACCCTGGTCTAGTAGGTTACTATTGGATATTTGTGCCCAACTTCTCCTAAGTTGTAGCGCCTTTGACAGCCTTAACTAAGAAAGACCAGGCTTATGTATAGAGCAAGAAGTGTCAGGAAGTCTTCAGTTACCTGAAGGGGAATTTTGTTAGTGCCCCAGGGCTGAGGTTTCTAGAATAAGGGGTGGTTTTTGAGGTGTTTTGTGATTCTTCAAGCCAAGGTCTAGGTTGTGTACTAACGAAACAGCTGGGGTGATCTCTAAATGGTCTAGGTAGTTACGTCCCCATGAGTGTAACTATTCCACCAATGATCTGGAGGTTGAAGTGCTCATGTTCGCACAAAAGTTGTGGCAGTATTAATTCATCATGGAGCAATTTTTGGTCTTCGCTGATCACAATAGTTTAAGGTATATCTTTTCCTAGCGGGATCTTAAATTTCAACAGTAGATATGGGTGGAGTTTCTGCAAGACTACAACTTTGATGTATCATAAACCAAAGGTATGTGGATCATTTTGGTTAATTCCTTGAGTAGAAAATTTCATAAGTAGTTCAAGAGTCTCTAGATGCTTTGAGAGCAATGGGATAATTGGCTGCGTTGCACCTAGATGCGAGGGAGGATGGTGGCATGGGATACTATTTTAGTTGATGGTTCTGTCATCTTTGATGTGGTAGGTAGAGGAGTCTCAGTGGGGAGACTCAAAGTTTTAAGTGACATGTGATCACATTGACTTGGGAAATGCTCTTGAAGGGTGGTTGGAGGATGGAGAGAATTAGATGCTTTTCTATGGAAGGTTTTTAGTTCCTGAGGCGAGGCATGTGGAAGTTCTTCATGAGTTCCACAGATCTACCCTAGTGGTACACATCGTAGTTTCCAAGATGTAATGATGCCTAATGGGATTTTTTTGGCATACCAGGGTGAAGAGGGTAGTGGCGGAGATTGTAAAAAAGTGTCTAGTATGTTAGAAGGTAAAGGCTAAACATCATGTTCCTTGTGGTTTATTATAGCCTTTAGATTTCCCTGAGTGTAATTGTGATGACATCTCAATGGATTTCATCATAGGGATACCCAGGAATCTAGGAGGCTATGATGTTATCTGGGTAGTGGTCTGTTAGCTGATGAAATCGGCTCACTACTTGGTGATCAAGGAGTCGAGCCGAGTGAGTGCCTTAGCACATAGGCACATAGATGAGGTGGTGCGGTTGCATGAAGTTCAGAGTTTTATTGTCTCAGACCTAGATACAAAGTTTACCTCATGAGTCTGGAGGGTATTGAATCATGCTTTTGGCACCCAGCTATGCTTTATCACTACCTTCCTCCCCTAGATAGATGGGCAAACAGATCGGACTATCCAAACATTGGAGGACATGCTACGAGCATGTGTTCTAGATTTTGGGGGTTCATGGGTTCGACACTTTCCTCTAGTAGAGTTTTCCAGCAACAACAGCTACCACTCTACCGTTGGCATGGAACTGTTTTAGGGCTTGTATAGAAGGTCGTTTGGTTTACCTGTGTGCCGGATAGAGGTTTGTGAGGTAGGTGTTATTGGGCCGAAGGTGGTGCAGAGCACCAAGAGAAAGATCATCTTATATGTAAGGGGATGAAGATAGTTTATTACAAAAATATGTAATATCTAAATTCTAGTAGGATTCTTTAAGAGTTTGAGTTTGGAGACCATTTGTTCTTAATGGTTTCCCCTCATCATGGGAAGAAAAGGTTCGATTGTGGGAGTACGCTTTCTCCCAAGTTTGTTGGTCATTTTGAGGTATTAGCTCATTTTGGAGTCATTGAGTATCAGATATCACTTCCCCCATATATGATCTAGATACATGATGTTTTCCACGTATCACAGCTCCTTCGTTATCATCATGATGACTCACACATCATCGATTGGAGAAATATCAATGATAACAATGATGCGACCTTCGAGGAGCAGCCGGTAGAGATCCGGGACCGTAAGGAGAAGGTGTTGTGTGGGTGTTATATTCCCTTAGATGGGGTATTTTGGAAACATGGTGGTGTCAAGGAAATTACTTGGTAGTCGGAGTCGTATATGTGTGTCTAGTACCCAGAGCTATTTTAAGTTGTTGTGTTGAGTTTTTCTTTGATTCTTTTTTGTACCTTTGATGTGATGTTTTTCTTGACGTGTTTGGATATGGAATGATTGTTCCCTTATTCTCTGTATGTGTGTGATGTGTCTGAATGTGTGGGTAAGGGAGGAAAAGAATCAGAATCAGGACACATTAATGTGGATGTGATTAAACTTGTGTGGGTGAGTTAGTGTCGACTAAAGTGGAGAATATCCTGACATGTAGGAAGGAACTCCCTGACCCATGTGTTGAGAAAATGTGATATTTGGGGTTAGTGTAGCTATTTAAATGTGATAACTCTTGGGGGGGAGTGATCTCAGATGTTGAGGTTTTATTCCATCTTTCAAACAACTTAGGGTGGTTTTCCCAAGTGGGGTATCTTATAGGGTGGTTGTTCGGACCCCTCTTTTCTTCTGGGTTGGATTTCAATTTTCGGGGATTTGAATGTTTTGAGAGGTATCTAATGTAATGTCCTATACCTCTCTATCACATTACTTTTCTGAAATCTGGTGTTTGATATGTTACGGGAGGTCAAGGTGACTTATTCCCGACACATTTCCAAATTTCTTGTTCATGAACATTATTTCTAGAATAGTAGGATATTTCCAATAGCATACTATTTCCTTTTCAAAATAACTAGTTCATGAATAGTGTTTCTAGAATAGTGGAATATTTTCAACATCATGTTTTCTCTTTTTCCAAATTTCTAGTTTATAAACAGTGTTTCTAGAACAGTAGGCTATTTCCAAATGTAGGCTATTTCCTTTTGCCAAAATTTTAGTTCATGAACAGTGTTTCTAGAACAGTTGGATATTTATAACAGTTTTTTTCCTTTTCCATATTTCTAGTTCATGAACAATGTTTCCATAACATTAAGTTTTTTCTAACTGCAAGCTATTCCCTTTTCCAAATTTCTAGTTCATGAATAGTTTTTCCATAACAGTAGGCTATTTCTAACAACAGGATATTCCCTTTTCAAAAAATTTAGTTCATTAACAGTGTTTTCAGACCATTGAGGTTTTATAGTGTTTCCAATATAGTGAGGTTTCTAGAAGGACGAGTCATCCAACACTTTTTCAAATTTCATATTTGGTGTATAGTGTTTCCAACTTCCTACATTTTCACACCATTAATGTGTCCTTTGATATAAAATGCATTTAAAGCATTGTTTTAAGGACTCTATGGCTGATTCAAAGGCCATAACTCCAATTTTAAATTTTATTGTAATTGTGGGGAAACCATTACTTGGCCAAACTATTGGGTTTAATGTGATCCTCTCATTAATGGAAAAATTCTGCGTATCATAGAATTGTTGTTCCATTAAATCTTATTAAGGGAAGATATATCCTTTTGCCATACTTCTCCCATATTTTTCCCTAGGGTAGGATACTCAAACCCTTCCTCCATTCCCAAAAGTCATGGGATCAATCATCACTCCTCATATCATCCCTTACTTGAGGTTTCACTACTCCTATTACACCCCCTATTTTGGGGCCATTGGGAGTTATCTATCAAGTTCCAATAAAATATCATGACATGAGAAAGAAATTATGATCTTTTGATAATTAAGGTCAGAGATTATAAGTTTTTCTCTCTTTTACATGCATCATGTGGTGTGGGTATGACAATTCCTCCACGAGACATAGTTGAAACCCAACCTCTAACAAAGATAATAAATGAATGTTTAATGGAAGGGGGATGGGGTAGAGATGATGTTTTTATTATTCATTTCTTCATTATGAATTGTACAGGTTTAAGCGTACTAAAAACCATGGACATTGGTGGTCCTTGGTTGTGCACTAGTAATGCTCTATTTTCTGGACATGGTAGTTATTAAAAAGGTGAAACATGAAAAAAAGGTTAATCACATATACCTTGCAGTTTAAATGGATTCCTGATGAATGTAACCCTTGTGTGATAACTTCAATTAAACAAATGAAAATGAGGAACATGGTGACCAGTGTTTTTTGAATATGTAAACTGCTTGATCTGTTTTAATGATGTGCCTGAGGAATCTTTTTGGTGCCCTGTGCAGGTTATGCGGTTGTGGTGTTTAGATCACGGGGTGGCACAAGTTGTGTAATAGAACCTACTATTGAGTGGTTAATCAATTGTAGAATAGATGATCTTGTAGGAATCTGCACTTACTTTGGTTGTGATGTGTCCCCAAGAAGGCGGTGACATTGTTTGATGAATCTCTCTTTTTTATTAAAGAAAAACTGAAAGTGTACTGGTAAATCACTGCTTTTCTATTTCAGTTTTTTTTTTGTTCATGCTTATATTTGTGCCTATTAGTTTCCTAGTAGTGAAGGAATAGTTGAAAAATAAATTTTCAAAGATGATAACTTGAACTGGGAGTTTTGGGATTGTAGTTCTGTGCATGTCGTAGGGGTAGCAGTTTTTTGGCATGTCCTTGGATCCATTTTTTAGAAGACATAGGATGGGAAGAGTGCTTGTTCATTATTAATCATGTATTTTCTACATGTTTATAGAACACCCCACTCATGTTGAGCACATAGTTCTGAAGACCCCCATCTTAGGGGGGATGGTGTTTTCCTAGTCATTAGCTCCTTTCTTCTCCATCTCCCAGAGGTTGTGAT
Organism: Viscum album; assembly: GCA_963277665.1. NCBI lineage: Eukaryota > Viridiplantae > Streptophyta > Magnoliopsida > Santalales > Viscaceae > Viscum > Viscum album. The sequence continues at coordinate 182,871,844 of OY728120.1, forward strand.
GGCCTAAGGTGGTTACTTTAACTTAAGACTCTTCAGGAATAGTGTGTTGTTTTATCCCAAAACCTTCAGGTAGTTTTATATTATGGATATGAGGATAGTTTATTTCAGTATGAGTGTTCCCAAGTGTCTTTGGGATGAGCCCCATGTGTCTTTGGGAGAAAGGTGTGGTTGTAGTTTCCCATGTGTCTTCGGGGTGAGGCCTAGGTGTCTTTGGGTGAGATGTGTGATTATTGTGGAGCCCAGGTGTGTGCGGGTATAACTGTGTAGGTTGTGGTTATAATTGTGCCCCGGTGTCCATATACTGGTTTTTTTTGTGGCATATGTGTTTTCATGCATGATATGTGGATGGTTATGGCCCAGGTGTGTGTGGGTGTGATATGGTAGTAGAACTTATGGTGGAGGTTTGAGGTGTAGGATTTATATATGACCAGTGGGAGGTTGGTGTGGGGTACCCTATAATGATGTGATATACTACTATATACTTGTAATGAGATATTTATAGAGTTTTCCTTGTGAGGATAGGTGGTTAGTTTCCTTGCTCGGTGGCTAGTTACTTATGTTTTTTATAGGGCATTATAATGTCTCCCCACTTGTGCATGAGAGCTTTAGGTTCCCTATTGAGTATACTTGTATACTCACACAAAATTTACTTTCAGGTTTCCATGAGGGATTTGAGGACCATTTGAGACCCTACTAGTCTAGATGTTTGGATTTGTTGCTGGCTGGTGTTGAGTTTTCCTATTGTTTCTCAGTTTTCATTTATTCATTTTTGGTATTGCAAATTGGAGATTCCTGTACTTTTGTTTTAGTTTTTTTGAAACATGAATGAGGGTTTGGATTGAGATTTATTTTTATACATATTTTACCTTGGTGTTTTGTGGTTGGATTCTCTTATATTCTGATCTAGTTAAAATAAAAAAATGATAATGCCTCTCAAATTGTGAAATATATACCCTTGGTGCTAGTCGCCACTTTGGGGCCCACTGGAGGTGGGACTCGGGGGGTCAGTATATCTTCCTTTTATTGAGGAAGGAAGGGTGGGGCACAATTCCACCCCTTCCCACGTCTTTCCAAAGGTATTTCATGACAATATATTATTTAGATTTCTTAGTATTGTTTTTCCTTTTAATGAGAAACCCTAAATTTAGATCATTTTTCATATATTGGTGCATTTTACAATGAAAGAAAGATATACTTGAAATTCATTCAAAATGTATTCATGCATACTCTTGGTAGGTTGTGTATAGATTATTTCTAAGTCATATGTGTGCTATTGATGAATAATAAATGGGAATGTGTGGGGTGATCTGGGTGAGACCAATTATAAACATTATAATTTTTTTTATACCTAGGATATACTAATGTTTAGTCTTAGGTGTGATATAGTGTTATTTATACTAGTATGGAATGATAGGTGTGATATTTTCTTCTTTTTGTGACCCCCCACACTCACACTCCAAGAACAGGTGCCATAGTCACATACTTTTAATGCTAGATTCAATAACAACTTTAGACTCCTTAAAATATATATCAAATAATAATATTACTTATGAAATAATTCCATTACATTCATCACAAATAACATTTAGGTTTAGAGATTTTGAGGGAAAGGAAAAAACATAAACTATTAAATCTCATGTCTTTCTCAAATGAAGGACATTTTTTCAAATATATTAAGTTACTTAATCCATAATAAGTATTCAAATTTTCTAAAAAAATCTCCAAAAAGATATCCTGTTAAATATATAATGTGTTATAATATTATTTATAGTTTGGGAAAATGGACATATAAAGAAGGGGTGATCTCAAATACTCAGTAAGGAAAAACATACAAATGAGTATACCATGGCACAAACATGGAATAAATATGATGTTAAGAAAATTAATCATCATAATTCCATAATAAACTAAAACTAGGAACATAATATGTCCATGGATAAAAATAAAAATAAATAGATGACATGTATAATAATAAATAGTTCCTTATAAATTAAATGTATAATATCATAATGCAAAATTTCATACCATAAGCCAAGGTATCAAGATATTAGACCTCATTGACATAACATTAATGAAAGATCATGTCTTGTGTAGGTGTAAAACAAAATACCCAAACATGTTTGTCTTATGAGACCTACTGATGCATCGAGGGGCTATATAAAGTCAATACCCACTCATAACTTGTTTATGTCTAACACATTCATTATATAAAAAAATTTATATAAAATTCATAATTAACTTTTTGATTTAGAATATATATTGGAATAAAAATATACAGAATGTCAATATTTTTCCCTTGGTATATAAAAGTGGTAACACGATCATGACCCATTTGGAGAAAGAAGGCGTATAGATAAACAATACATAGAGAACATTAAACTAATAATATTTATTAGAATATAAATGTACTAAAATTCAAAACATATCTTTATTTAAATAAAATTATAAAATTATCATAAATCGTTTACAGAAAGAAGGTGGATGGTTAAACAAGACCGAGGTAGTAATGGATCGTTATTCTGAATAAAATGAACATTTTATAAGACATCCAAAGAAACAAGGAACATGGGTTCCAAATAACATATCCTCAATGTCACAATGGAAACTTGGAATGATGTTAATATAGATGAAAACAATCATTCAAAAATAATTAATTGAATGGTATCATGTAAGAAGGGATCATTAATTTAATTGTTTGATACCGTGATTTCAATCCCCATAATAATAAATATATATTCATTATAGAGAAAATAATGTAACATAAATCCCATGAGTGTAAATATTTTTCATTATGAAAATAAAAATGGAGGTGAAATTTTAAAAGATATGTTAGAAATCATTTTAAAGGTTATGTAAAATACAAACATACTTGTCATTTTAAGAGAAACTTTTGAAAAGGTGAAGTGAATGATTTTGAAAATTTAATTTAAAAAATAATTTCCATTAATTGAGTCTTGAAAACGACAAAATGTTTTCAAACTAAATGTGGATCCAAAATATAAAACATTTTATTATGAATGGAATAGTTTAAATACTTTTAAAAACCTATTATTTAAAACACACATTGTATAAAATGTAATAAAATATTTTTATTAAAAACTAATTGTACCTAATAGAATTATAGAGTAATATACAATAAAATATTAGGATAGTAGAACCCAAGCATGTATGAATAAATTATAATATGATACATTATAATTCAAGGAAATAAGATTTGAGTAATCGATATCCCTTATAGGAAACATACTCCATAAAGCATGAAATATTTTAAAAGGGGTTCATGTGGTAAAACTTTAATCAAATATAGAATAACTAATAGAAATCAAAGGGTATATGTGCCCAAATTATGTGAAATAAGTTTAAGAGAATGATTATATCTCAATGAATGAAGATTGAGTTACCAAAAAACTCTTGTGATTAGGGTAGTTCTTGATTTAAAATACATTTGAAAAAAGAAATTGATATGGATTAGTATATACCATGATTTTCAATGAAATAAATTATATAACATACATGTGTGGTAAATCAGTAGAAATACATACAAAGAAACATTGTGCATAACATGTAACACATCTCAAGGAATCTGATTTGAGATGAAAAAAACCCTTACAACTTTGTTATCTTTAAAATTCAAGTCCTTGTAATGAGATAATATGATATGGAACTCCAAACATAATGAATATAATTAATTTGTAAAAATAAATTCATTATTCACAAATAACACAACATAATTGAAATGGTGGTACTAAATATCGAACATGTCTTATCAATTACAAAATGAGACGAAAAACCCATTCCCTCTTATCCAAACTTCCATGAATGTTCATTCAATTCATGAATAAAAAAATTATCTATATTAATAAATTAATTATAAATTTTAATCATATATTTTTTAATTTATACACTTCTTACAAAATCATTATATATATTAATTCTAGTTAGTTATTATTTTAGTTACAAAATCAGGTATAAGTAAACATGTATTTATTGAATTAATTTCATTAAAATGGTGTTGGTATTCCTTATTTTTTATGTTTTAAACATAATAATATAATTAAAGGTGATAAAATTGGTGTTAAATTCTATTTATAAAGGTATAATTTATGTATATTTTCTTTTGGTTTCAAACCATGAAGATGAAATCAACAATAATATTATTTTGGTGATTACTAACGAATTAAAGATGTTTTATTAATTAATGAATTTAATAATAATGTTACCATTAATAAATTATTTAATTATTTATATCATATTATACTAGTAATTAATTTTCCATAGTAATAGAGGATATTAATTCATATCATTGTTCATGTAGATGGTTAAACTTGCCCAAACATAAACATACCATGATTAAGAAAATATTATACAGTGGGTTAGTTGTAATGTCATTATACCAGAAGTATAATGATATTATTTAGTGTTTATTATTTTTATATATAATAATTCAATTTAATTATAAAGTTATTAATTTTATTTTAGAATATTTTATAATATGAATAATAATATTTATTTATTAGTATGCTTGATTTAAGAGATTAAATTAATGATGATAATTTGTTTATCATATCATAGATAGGTTCTAAAAATTATAATACCATTTAATTAATGATTTCATAAAAATTATATTTATTCATTAAACCCATTATTAGGACCATCCATGTGTGGTAATAATGAAAATAAAAATGGAAATAAATCATTTCTTCGAGGCAGTTGTCTACACATATGCATGGATAATGATGTTCCTTTCCACATAACTAGGGAAATGTATAATATGTTTTATAATTTAGGAATCTAAAATATGTTTTGAATATCATAATTTTATAATAAATTACATATTATTATCATCCTTATATTAATTTTAAGGAAAATGAAATATGTTACGTCATGGAGGCGATAGTATGCACAGCACATGGGCGGCAGTTTTGTTTTTCTTAATAGAAAAGGGAAAGGTGGTTGATTCTTGTATCATTATTAAAATATAATTATAGTATAATAACGATACTTATTTTTTCATTTTAATATCGTTTCATGAAATTTGAATAATAATAATAAGTGAACATAATTAAATAGAAAAAGAGAGGAGTAGGCAGAAATCTATACCTCAATTTTTTTTATTATCTCATCTGCAAAGGGGGATAAGACATTAATGGATATAATTTTGAGAAGGAAAAAATCATTGAGGTGGACAGAAATGTGTAAGAGAGTATTGGGTAGTTTTTGGGATTAAATAATGTGGTTCTGGTTTGAGGGGAAGTGAGGAGAGGATATCCTATTTTATAAGGGAAAAGGGATGGAATTTTTGTAAATAACCATGACATTTCAATAATGGGAATTAAATCTCAAGAAAAGTGGTTAAAAAATTCATATATAATGGATAAATAAAGGTATTATTTCAAAAAAATACATTAACAACCAATTTTTTTAAATGTTTTAAACATTATTTTATGTTTTTTACTCTTTAAATTCTTTATAGTTACCATTTTAGCTTTTATCATGGTAACTATTTTAACCTAAGGTAACATATCCTTTATGCACAAAAATAAAATGGATCTTATTATATAATTTACACCTACTAATTAGAAATTCAAAATCTATTTTATTATATTAATATTGTAAAAGTGATAAAAATTAATTTTAAAATAAGAAATGTAAAATGTATTAAAATTAATTCAGAAAAAATATTACATAAGTTGAAAAGATCAAAAATTATTGGTTTAATCATAAAAAAATTAAAATTATAAAATCACTTATAAATTAAAAAATTTTCCTTATAAAAAAAGTTTAATGAATTTTAAATTCATACATATATACAAATAATGTCTTAAAAGTCTTGTTATTTTTAAAAATGATACTTTTCAATATTCACCTACAAATAAACCATTTTAGAAAAAACCCAAAAACAACTTAATCTAATATTGTTATGATGAATATAAAAATAATTCTCATTTTTCATATTCAAATTCAAAAATTTAGGATTTTTACTTGAAAATAAAAAGATGAGGTATAATGAAAAACTATTTTTATAGGAAAATAGATTTTTTAAATATAAACCATTAACATTAATATTTCCTATCATTAAATAATTTTATTATAATTGACCAATTATTCATAGAAGATATATTTTATCATAATAAATCTTATTTTTTGGAAATATAAATTCATATTTTACAAAAAAGGAAATATTTATACAAATATATTTTTAAAAATTAAATTATCCTATTATCCATTATGGTAATCTAATTATATTTGATTAATATTAAAAGTATATTTTATTTTAATTATGTAAATATTTCATAAATCGTTTACCCATATCCGTTCTCGCTAATTCAGTTGAAAGGTTTTAATGTCTAGAAATAAATATTTATATTATATCTAAATATTTCTTGGTTTTGATTATGTTATGTGTTGTGTGTGGAGGAATCTATCGAACACACTAACTTATTTTAAGGTAATAATATATTAAAATCATTCATTTCAATGTTTTATCACATTTAATAAATGAGAACCTTGCAATTTTAATTATTAGTCATTGATGAAATTGGGTGAGGGTATTCTTCACATATTTATTATTCAAGATATAGAATTCATTGTGATGTCTTCATTGCTCTCTTATGATATACCAAGTAACATATCCTTCCTCAAAAACATTAATCATTCCTATAATCACATACCCATGCATGTATATACCTTAATCATATATTCAAAATAGCATAACTTTATTAAAACCTATTTAATATGCAATACATTAAACAACAATGAGATTATATATTATTCCAAAAATTAACTCTATCATTAATGCTAAATATAATAATAAGTAGTTAATACATTTTCTAAACTATTCAATATATATCATAATCCCACAAATAAGATAAACATCATCAAAAATATTATTAATTACATTTTCATTAAATCAACAATTAATTCCAAAGATATCAATACTATCTAACTAACTTTTATCAAAATAAAAAGACCATTTATTACCTCAATGTCAATAATATTTTAAAGAAAAGACATATCCATACCACAATCATGTGTTATTAAATATTTATCCCTAAAAGATTTATTATTTCATAAAATAACATGTCATGTTAATGGATAGTATTTAATATATGTTTAAAATAATTTAAAGTATTGTTACTAAATAAAATTGCTCATATGTATCATATATTTCTCATATGTTTTATAATATAAAAAAATATCATTGATAAATATCTATCACTAATAGAAATTTCTAAGAGTGTTAAGATATTTTCGGGACTAGGTAGTTTTTAGTATTTTCAGTGAATCTTAAAGGTGTTTAGAAGATGTTGACTAGGATTGTTATGAATGAATATGTTTATGCTCATAATAGAGTTTTTTTTATGGTCTAAACATAAATAACATTATTTGTTTAGACTTCCATAAAATTAGAATGGAAAATAAAGATCATGCGGTGAAGACTAGATTGAGTTTATCAAATTGATGTTACCAGACTGAGTTGATCAGGATGATTTTTGTGCTGAATGATTATCTAAACATGTTTACATGTTACATAAGACTATGTTTTCTATAATTAAATAATAAAAATAATTTATTTTCTTAAGGATTCTAATATTGTAACCATTGATATTTTCTATGATCCAAGTGATACTTGAAAGGTGGAAAATTATTTGTATATAGAAATTACATATTATTAATTTTTGATAAAGTTATCTATAAAAAAGATATCAGTTGATGTTTTATTAAATTTATTTTCCATTTGAATATTTTATTGTGTATCTATGAGTTTATGAATTAAATAATTGTAGCTTATCAAGATACTTATAGGTCAAATATATTTTTTGTATGCTACATAAGGATCCATGAAATGCTACCATATTTTTTTCTATTTCGGTGGAGTCTTTGGAAGATACGGAGGTAGGTAATGTTATCTGCCAATCAATTGTGAAGAATACCAATTTGATGAATGTTTCCAATGTATAAAGGTATGTTTATAAGTAATTTTATTGGATAAAGTCCATCATATGATCTCTTCCAATGTCAAACGTCTAATTGTAGTAGATGAACCTTTTATAAAATGTCTAATATATTGAAAAGTATGAATTTGTGATGAGAAGTTATTAAAGGCAGATTAGATAAAAGTATATAGCTCATTAGATAGAAGTTTTTTTTAAAATTAATTACATAGATGTTTCTATATTAATATAATTTTTCATATGATGTTATCAAAATACAAAGGTCTAAGTGTTATAATAAAATTAATTAGATGTAGAAAATACAGTGAAAATTTATTCTAAGATATTCCTACAAATTTGTATAGAAATATCATATGGATTATAATTGTATATAAGTACTACTACAAAGTTATATAGGATAATGAGGGATGAAATTCAATAGCAATTTTAAATAAATTATGAAACTTTCACAAAGTTATCAAATGTGATGGAGAAAATATAGTCTTTCAATGTTTCAAAAATCATGGATAAAAGATCTATGATTCTCACATAGTTAGAAAACATCATGTTGAAGGTATTTGTTGTTGATTATTCAGGGAATATTATACTTTATATGGGTTTTAATGTATACAAAATTAAGGGGGATTTAAAATTAGATGATGGAAATATAAAGTTAGATGTTTGAATTAATTCTGTATGTTTCCCAAAAATATCAAAGGATCCTTTACTATATAAAGGTTATTGATGAATAATAGAATTATGTGTTGAAGATTTTTTAAGTGATTTGGAGCACTACTGAAGAGCCAAGATGGTCAAAAAAATATTTTGAAGAAGCATCAGTTAGAAGGATACCAAAAAGAATTTTCTATCAATATTGGTATTGGATAGACGGTGTTAAAAGATGATTTTTCAAATAGATTGAGGATTCATTAGTCAGAAATTCATTGGATGGAGCTGTTATATCAAGTGGTACCGAGAAGATATTATTACAAATTTATCATAAGAACAATGCGTAATAAGTGGTATTGGTTTTAATAAGGAACCATATGTAGTTTACCAGAAAAAATACTCGATGGAGGTTACCAAACAGATAAGTGAAAAAATAGAAATTTTTATACAGATTTCCAAGAAGGTGTTCTTACTAAAAATATGTAAGAAATTGAAGAAGAAGAAGAATATGTACTTTCATGACAATACTGTGTAAATAAAGTTCAAGAATAATAATGAAAATATATTAAATCATGTTAGTTATGGTTCATACAGTTTTTACAAAAATATTGTTATATCTTTTAACTATGCAAGGGGTACATAAACTATTGATTTACTATAATGCATTTCAAGTGAAAGCATATTCCCTACTGTCTATGACCATATACAAAGGATTTTTTCCTTATTGGTTTTTATGGTATTGTATTATTTACAAACCATTGCAATGAATAGAAACTCTTATTGATTATTGGACCTCAAAAATACCTATTTTCATGTAGTTTTTGTTTTATACATGTTTTCAGAAAATTTTTATCTCTCTAATAGGAAATTAAATTTGTTTCATCAATATGAAAATTTGAAATGAAAAGATCACTGATTCACCCCCCCCCCATTTAGTTATCATACTGATCCTATTCGGTCCTTTCAAGTGGTATTAGATTGAATGTTCCCTTTATTGGATTTTTACTAGAGTTTTAATAATAAATAAGATGATATGGATGTTTATAACTCTGAAAACAGTAAGGGGGTTTCTATTTTTTATGAGAAGAACCATAATATATGGAAAGAATTAATTTTTCCTTATTATATGTACATTGGATATTATGTTATTAAGTTATTTATAGATGGATTCCCTTCTTGTGTTGAATATGTCCCATTGATAGGTTTTAATAATAATTTTTTTAAATGATAGGTGATCCCAAAATGTTATAATTTCCTTACTCTCTAAAATTGAGTTTCTTTGAGTTAACGGAATTTAAATATATAGATTAATCTGGGGTAGGTTAAATAACATATATGATTAAAATAAAAAAGTTATGAAATAGAATTTAAAAATTTGGAGACTTAAGTAATAAGATCATAATATAGGATTTAATGAATCTGTTGGTTACTTCTTTAAAATGTGAATGAAACTATAAGCACTATAATATGACATATTGAGAATTAATTATACTCAATCATTTTTTAAAATATCTTGTTGATTATTTATAATAAATTTTAAGTCAATTTTTCATCCATATACAATAGATATACTAAAACTCTTTCTGTAGATCATCTATATAGTTTTATCTTCCCTTATCAATTGATAATAGAAAAAGATATCATAAAAAATATAATGACGATCTAGAGATATCTTTCACAACCTAAAATCTAAAAAAATAAAAAAATGGTTGAATAATAATCTAAGGACACTGAACTGAAAGACGATTTTAGTAATAAATTTGATGAATTTTTGTCATTGTTACTAAAAAGGTGAAAAAGGGCATAAGAAAGTATAAATTTAATATGTAACATCCTCAAACCTTTATTCCAAGATCTTGTAATAAAACTATAAAATTTTTATTTCTATATTTGATAACATTGAAGGTGACCCAATTATTTCCATCCAAAACATAGAGAATTAAAAATAAATATAAGATCACTTACATTAACAAGGACCTTTTAGGTCTATATTTTTTGATAATTAGGAAAAACTCTTAAATAAACAATACCCATGAATACAGTGGAGTATTTTTCCCACTATAAACATATTTTAATATTCCTTATTAATTATTCAAAATCTCCCAAAAAACATCTTATGTTTGAAGCCTTTCAAGACAAAATAAATTATTCATCATTCTTTATAACCTAAGGAATGTGAAACATAGGAATTGTGAGATAAAATTATCCATAAGGGTAAACATAATAATTAATAATATAATGTCATTAGTAAGAAAAATATGATCATAAGGGTATGATAACTTAATCAGTATGAATGAGCATAAAATAAGATAAATTATAACCATGAATACATGGATCATAAATCATGAAACATATAATAAACCATTAGTAAAATAAATAGTCATAAGAATCAATAATAATGTGTCTTTTGATGTCAATATTGATCAAAGGAAACATTTATAACATATAGTAAGAATAAAGAAAACATGTTGGTGTCTTTGGAACATTATAATGATAAAAAAATTTAAAACTATGTTAGAAATTAATGGATCCTATTTAAATCCATTAGATAAAACCTCTTGTGACTCCATTATTATTTCCTCTTAATATTATGGAAATTACCTAATATATTAGAGAATTATATGGGAGAATCCATCGTATACGGTGTATTGGGATCACCTAGTGCTATATAGGTGCACCCATAATATATTATATATTGGGCTCACTCAGTTCTATCTAGGTGCACCAATTGCATGATCTATATCTGTCTCATCTGAAAAAATCATTGTTCACCCATCAGATATGTTATATTAGTCCCACTTGACGTTATCAGGGTACACCCATCATATATATTATATCGGGCTCACCGATTATCTATAATTGGGATCATCCCTTAAAAATAAATTTCAATGAACCTTAATAGAAATAAATTTCATAACAATTTTATATCAACATAAATATCATAGAAACATTTATTCCTTTTATATATTGATAAACTCATGGAAAATAAATGGGTTCCCTGAATATCTCTTTGAAACATTATTAACCTAATAAAAAGAAACATGTTCCTTAAAAATATCATTGAAACAATTACATTACATATAGAGAAAAAATGAAGGTATTATCATTCCAAAATATCCCTAGTGGATCATAGTTAAAATCAAGGTTTTTTCATAATGTTGACTATAAATTCCATTAAAATATCATTAAAAACGTTCTTGTGGAAAATAACAATTTACCTTGAAATCCATTTTTTCAAAAACTCAAATTTATCAATATAAAATGAATTTAATTTTATGTGTTAATATCATTGGAAACTTGTAAAGGAAGTTTCAAATAAAATAATGGTTATTGTGGTGGTAAAATAAATTCTTGTCATTAATGTTAAAAATAAACATTGTTTTCAAACATTTTGTAAAAGGAGTCAAAAAAAACCCATTTAGATAATGTTATTAAATTTAAAATTTAGAACCTTGTAAAATAATGATAATTATAATGTTATATATATTTAGGAAATCATTTAAAAAATATATTTTTTAAAACATTATAGAAAAATTTTATATGAAAAAACAAAGATTCCCAATTAAAAGGAAAGATATAAGATCTGTATCACTTTCAATCAACATTATTGATATTTATTCAATAAATAAATAAGGAAATGTAAATTTAACATGTTAAACACATTCATAACCATAGTATAATAAAATATATGTTGTTCAAGAAAATAATATCATATTTCTTTCATCCAAAATAACCTACAATATAATAAATCCTGAAAAAGAATAGAGATGGTATCATAAATCTTTCTCCACATTGGTAATTAATCAATCATAATCCCCATAAAAGAATAAAATCAAATAAACCCTTAAATACAATTAACATAAGTATATTCATGATATAAAAGGTTTAGTTTATACACTTCATCAAATAATATAGGAGTATAACTCAATATATGTCCCAAAGAAGACAATATGAGATGATAAACCCTTACAATGATCATAACGTTGAAGTGGGAATTAAAAAATGAATTGATTATGTTTATAAAATTTAATTCAAAAAATAAAAAATAAAAAATTATATAAAAAAATTCATTACAGACATATTATTATAATATTAAGTAAAATTAATAATTAATATTACCCAATGAAAATAAATTCGGTTGTAAAATTCTTTACCATATGGTAACTTTAAAGTCAAATACCATTTCAATAAATAATTAAAATTGAAGTATAAAATACCATTATGTATGAATTATCCCTAATATTACATGTAAAATGGGATCCATATACACCCTATAAGAGAAATTAGGTTCATAAAAATAAAATATACCTCGATGAGAATAAATTGACAAGAACTACCTTACCTCAAGTCCATACATTCTAGGTATGTCCGTTAACTCTTGTATAATAAAAAAATATCAATTTTTTGATTTCTAAATAACCTTTTAATGTTTTAATTACTTTGACTAAAATTATTTGTTTTACTTTCTTAGGGAATGTGTAAATACTAAATCAGGTAAGTCCACATTAGGTTTTTGAGGACGTTTAGTTCATTGTTTCAAAATGGATTTGGTATGTAGACCATGGTGAAATGGGTCATTAATCCAAAATATTGAAAATAATAATAATTAATTACAAATAATTTTTATAGATAAATTATAATTTTAAAACCAATCATTAAATATGGTTATCAAAAATGAACTATGATACAATCATATAGACAGTAGGTCGTACGTACGCATGATTAAAGTTTCCAATTTTCAATGGTAATTATAGAAAAAGGATAGTATTATTATATGATTTTAGAATCAAAATTAAAAAATAAATACCATATTTTTTTCATTATATATATATATATATCATCTATGTGATTTGGGATGAAGAAAATAATTTCATCGCTTCATAGATGTGGTAGTCCACACGTACATACGTACACAATTATTGTTTTTTCATGAATAGAAAGGTAGAAATTAAATGAAATATTGTATTTTAAGAATGATAATTTAGTCATTAATATCATAAATATTTAATATATATCACATATATTAGTTAAATTCATCCTTTCTATATTCTATTAAATGTTTTAGTGAAAATGAATCGCATCCCTTAATGAGGAGGTAGAATGTCGTACAGATGATAAATGTTATGATATCCCCCACAGAAATGTAAGTAAGATTTTATATGTGATATAATAATTAAATAAGTATAATTATATTTAAAATATAATATACATACTTTGAATATTTCATTATATCAATCCTTGAGAGGAAATGATGAAAAAAATAATGGCATTGGTTCATGAGGTGGTAGTTTGTCGTACACATGAAGAATGATTTAATTCCACATTTTATGGAAAATGGGAGATATTTAGGTTATTACATTAACATAATAACATATAATTATATAATATATAATGGTTTTATTATATCATCACAATTTTTTAATATTTAATAATATGGAAGAAAAATTAAAATAATGATTCTTGGTTGACAACAAAAGCTCTTCTTCTAAAAACATTCTTAGGTAAGCACCAAAAGGATTATTAGGATGGATTTATAGTCAAATGGATCTAGGTAATGAGGCGTTAATTGAGAAAAATATTTTGGTATGTATTTTCTTACACAAATTTCTATGAAGGTGTGAAGAGGACAGGATAGGGTTGAAATTTTTTAACTGAGATGAGTGGAACAATTGTATTTTTTTAAAAAGAAAAACTTTTACCAACAATTTACATATACCAAATGACTCCAAAATAGACCATTATAGATAATTAGACATTATTGGGTGTATATATGATCATTAATTATATTTTATACCATTTTTAGGTCATTTTAACCCTTATCATTTTAGTTTAACACCCACTAATCTATTTTTACCTTAACCATGGTAGTTAATTTTTACTATTTGCACTACTCATTATGGTCAAAAAATAAATTAATCTCATTAAATAATAATTTTATATTTTTTTCAAATATGGAATCCATTTTTACAAAATAAATCCGTATAATTGTTATAATATATTTTAAAATTAAACCCGCATACACGGTGAAAAAATTGGTTTTAAATAAATGTATTTTTTCAAGAAAAAGATGATTTTATATCAAGTTAATGAATAATAATTGTTATTATATTAAATTAAATTAATATCATCATATATATGATCTATAAATTAATTTTAAATATTTCATCCTTATGGTCTGTTTTAACAAATCAAATATGTAATAATTATACACTGTAAACCAGTTTTTAGGAAAACCCCCATTTTAACCCAAAAATAAACTGATACTAAAATTAAATATAAATTTAATTTAAATTTAATTAAGTTATTTATATATAACTAAATAATAATTATGTTACTTGGGATAATATTAAAAATAGAATGTTAATTTTAAATTTCTTAATTTGTTGAAAATAAATGACCTTTTAAAAAGTCATTATTTTTCCTTATTCACTAAAAAATATTTTCCAAAAAATACCAAAATTTAAACCAAATATAATTTTTATATTCATAATTAAGAAATGAATTCCATTTATTAAAATAAATTTTCTAAAAGTTGAAAACATTTATTTTAATATATGTGCGTAAAACATGATAAAATTATCTTTTAGAAAAATACATTTTTTTTCCCAAAACATTTATTTTTACTTTAAATGATTATTATTTTATTTTATACAAAATATAAAACCACTGAAATTATTTTATACATTTTTAAAACATATAATTTTTGTATTTTATTTAGTCCTTTTCATACCTAAAATATTAACATGTTTGTTATAACAGTATACTATAGTATAGTTCATTTATACTCGAGGATGTGTGTACCACAAGTATGTTGAAGAAATATTTTTCATGATTCATTTATACTCAGTGTGTCATGTTGAATAATATTTCAAACATATATTCCTTTTTAAAAATCTTTGGGTGTTACAAAATTGACCTCATAAATGCTTTTGTAGCGAATATATTCGAAAATTTTCTTCAAATGTTCTAAGAATTAAGGTAGATAATGATAGTAGTAAAGATGAAATGTGGTAAAGAATATACCTTATAATTAAGAAATAAAAATCCAAGACCTATTAAAATTTAAAGGAAAATATTTTCTCTAAATACAAAAGGATAAACATTTTTCTATGTATAAGGAAGATAATGACAGTGAAGAAGAAGCTGAAAACTCTAGTGATGATGTTTCTAAAAAACATCTTATTGAAATTATCATTGAAAAAAAGTTAGATAGTGATGAAATAAATAGAACTAAATAAGGATAAAGAGTATAATCATAATAATAATAACAGTATTAATAATAATATTAATATTAATAAGAGACTTATATGCAGTTTATCTTCAAGGGAGAGTTGAACTAATGTCTTTCAAATATTGTAATACTTGAAAAGGACAATAAGAAGTTTAAGAAAAAAATTATTCATTAAATAATGAATAATATTTTTATTGAAGATAAATAAAATATTATAAAATAGATTTATTATCAGAATATTTTTTTATGAACTTGAGAACCGCAACATAAATCTTGAATAAAAATTTTATAGTGAATGAGGAATAATTAGATCTTCTATATCAAAAAGTTTTTAATATTAATCTTTGAATTTGAAATTTGAAAATATTATTTAAAAAGGATGGTGAAAGTTATATGAATATTACCCCCCATAAGGATAAAAAACTTATCTCATAGGTTAATAATAAATATAAATATTTTCAAAATTAAACACAAGTTTAGAAGACCAAATATGTATCCAAAATAAGAAGAGTTAAAAAACCATATTTTTATACAGTTTTAAATCCTGA
The DNA here is from genome assembly GCA_963277665.1 of Viscum album. Taxonomy (NCBI): domain Eukaryota; kingdom Viridiplantae; phylum Streptophyta; class Magnoliopsida; order Santalales; family Viscaceae; genus Viscum; species Viscum album. The sequence continues at coordinate 182,888,226 of OY728120.1, forward strand.
ACCAAATGTTTTTACTACTAGATTTTCTATAGAGTAAATAAAGAAATATAATTGGAAGAAAAAAACATATGAAGTAACAAAAAGTTTAGTTCTCAAAAAGTTATAATGTAACACCCTTACATTTGAAAATAATACCAAAATATTCGTTCGTGTATACGACTTGCAATAGTGAGCTTAAACATCCAAATAAAATTATTATGTAAATATGTCCACTATAACTTAGCCATAAAATTCCAGAGTATGAATAGTATTAACTTATTTATGTTATTAATATATTAAATTCCAAGTAAATATAAATTCTTTTTAAATAATCGCTAAATTTTTTGTAAAGTCAATATGTTATTTAAAAATATATTTTTATAAAAAAATGATTTTTACTTGTCTTTGTGAACTTAAAGTATAATTAATATTTTAAATTATTAGAAAATATATTTGTGAAAATAAAAATTATTTTTAAATTCATCATATGACATTTATCTTATGTTTATTCCTTGGAAATTTTTATTTTTCAATAAATAGAAAAGATAATAATTCTTTTATTGAAAACTATTTTAAAATGCTTAATTTATTTCCATTTTATGTAATTAAAATAATACTAAATAGTTAATATTTTAAATGAAATGTATAGATTAGATACATAACAATATAAATTTAAATATATATAATTATTATTACTAGTTATATGGTTAATATACGATTATCTTATGATTTAAAAAACTATTCCTTGAAAACCTGTTATTTCAACATGTTTTACAGGTATAGTTTTTAATTTACTTCAAAAAAATATGTGAATAAAATTTAATAAATATATATTCCATATTTTAAATCATATTTATTTATATTATATAATAATTTCAACTTAATTTTTTATCACAACAAATAGTGAAAATAATAAAAATCAGTGTCCATAGTTAAGGGTAAAATAGGTTTACCAAGGGTTAAAATAATATGAAAATGGTTATAGTGACCTAAAAACTTTTATAATTTTTATTTAATGGTAATATTTATACCCTATGTTATATAACTTTTAGAAATTTCTCATTTTCAATCCATATTCCTTTGATAGTGACCTTTATAATAATTTATGTATTGAAAGGGACAAAATGTCACTCTTTTACTTTTGAAAATATATTATTTGTTCACATAAGGATAAAATGAAGTTATGTTTGTATATAAATATTCATTTTAAGAATTAAAATATTTTATTTAGCATTTTAATATGTTACAAATTTTTAGTGATAAAATAATTACCTTAAATTCTTATGTAACGCTGATGTATAAATTATTTAATTAAAATGAAAATGAAATATAGGATATTATAATTTTAAAGGAAATATAATTGGAAAGAATTACTGTTTTCCACGATTTTTTGGGTAAATATAAAATTTTATATATTTTTTAATGGAATATTTTTAAATTCAATTCTTTTCATGTGATTTTCAATGTGAAAATTAATGAATTATTCCCAAAATGAAATTAGTGATATTTTATAATAAATATTATTTTATTAAATAAACTAGAATTCCTAAAAATACCATATTTTTTCAATTTTATAATATTTAATATATCAACAATGTTTCATTTATTATCCAATTTTTCCTTTATTGTAATTATAATTTCCTCTTAAGTGTAAAAAACATTGTTTTTGTGGTAATTGTCAAAAAGAGTTAAAGAGGGTTAAAACAAACATGTAAGGGTAAAAATCAAATATAAAACTATCCAAAAGTAATTATATGAGATTATTTATACTTATCCTCGTATATTCATAGAATAATCTCTATATTTATTAAATTTAATGTGGTAATTAATTTAAATTATTTTCATACTCTAAAAAGCTCCTAGAGTACTCCTCCCTTATCTTATAAAAGGTCACCTCATATTCCCCTTTATTAATATTTAAAATTAATTTTTTTCATTCAATATAAATTCAAATACCTTACTTATTGTCAATAACATAATATAGAAGCCTTTCTATCATAAAACCATCCTAGGATAACTTTGGGTGTAACCCTAAAGAGGTTTTATGAAAAATAGGTGTCGTTCTTAACCAAGTGTTTTTATTTTATTTATTCTTTCCCCTCCTTAAAATATTATACAAACATGATGATAAAATAACATTAGTTTCTCCCATATATGGATATGTTTTTATATTAACCAAATTACCTATATCCATCTCTCATTCCATAAAATGGGAAACGAAACTCTCATTACTGTGTACAGTGGACTACCACCTAGTGAAAAGATGTAATTAATTTTCCATAACCAATGATAACAAATAGTTTTAATTGTGGATAATATATATATATATATATAATATTATTGAAATATTTATCACCTGGGAAAGATAATATATCATATAATTTCTTAAATTTCCATTCATTTAAAATGATAACATCATTTATGCGTACATGTGGACTACCACCTACATGAAGCAATGTGATTCAATTTTATTAACTAAATCAAATGAATGATACATAGAAGTGTATTTAAATAATTTATATGATATTTAAGTCATAATTATCATTTTTTAGTGATAAAATATAATTTATTTTCTTTCCATCATGATCATTGAAAAATAAAAACGTTACTCATGCATATGTATGGATTACTATCTCTATGATTTTAATGTAGTTCATTTTTCTTAACCATAATTCATGGTTTTTTTTAAATATATTTTATTTATAAAAATGATAATTATTTCGTTATTATTAGTATATATATGATGTAATGATGACCTCTTTTACTATAGCTGAACTAAAAAAGTGGTTTTGAATATATGAACTGATTATTGTCAAAATAACTGACGTGAACTTAATTAATTAAGTAATTAAATATAATAAGGTAATAAATAAAATAAAATGAATAATAACCATGAAAAAAATTTATTTCTCAATTAATTAATTAACATATATTTTTTACAATAATATAAAGAACATACGTGATGAGTCGGGCCTCACCTAAGAGATTTCATCAGAATTTCCTTCCATTAAGGAATATTCTATTGGTTTGCACCTACTTTATTTTATATTTGGTATATTCAAATATTTTACATTTTATATCATGAATACGTGATAATTAATTATATTTTAATTTTCAATTAAAATTATTTCATCTAAGGGGATTTCAATTGAAATTCAGCAAGTATTAAGGGGTTTTATAACAAAATTTCATTTCATTGGGTTATATTACTTATTAATTGTATTTGATATTATAATATTATCTACGAAATAAATTTTTATTATTTTATTCTTTATTTCATATTTTTTATTATATTTTCATTAGATACTCTTAATAAATTCATTCATTAATTCTCACATCAATGGTACAATATTTTTAAGATATTTCATCTAAATTTATACACCATTCATACATATTTAGTATTATACACCTATTAATTTTTACAAGGTGTATATACTTACCCTTTGATATGTTATATCATAAATATATTTATATTTATGGAATTAAATGTTTCATTTGAATTTATTTCTTTCATGGGTCTTATGATTCAAATGTTACAAAAATGGTTGTATATTTATGTTTCAATCTCATTTTATTAATTATTTTATAGTCTTTAATTTACCTGGAATTAAATTATTATATCCCTTTAACAATAATCTATAATTGTTATTAATTAAATTTTCAAGTAATTGTACCATTTTATTATCTTTTCTTTTTAAAATGATTGATAAAATATTTTTATAAAAATTCAAATTAATATCTCAATTCTATTGAAACTAATTTTTCATAAAAAACTTTTTTTTCTAATAATTTTTTTGAAAATATTTCTAATATTATACTATGATTTTTTAAATACATTTACACCAATGTTTTAATTTTTATGAAATGGTTTAAAAGGAATAATCTTGTCATTTTCTGAACAATGTACTTTTGAATTTTTATAAAATATTTGAAGGGATGTTTATTTTAACAAACATGGAATGAATTATTTTTCTCACAATCATGAGCACTGAATTATTTGAAGATTCCAATACCATTTTCCAAGATTATTTTCAAAGAAAATAGTTTTATTAATTTTATAGAAATATTTTTTTTATCAGTGATTTCAAATTGACATTGGTTTTTCCTCATGAATTATTTTAATTATATTTTTATATAATTTATATTAATGAATAACCACAACCCATTATTTTAATTATGATCCAATAGGGATATCCTATAATTATACAACACTTATTCTTTCTCTAAATGATTTAGGATTAGTTGGACTGCGGAAATATTAACATTTCATATTCTTGTTTTTTTATATGAATTTTTATGTTGACTATGTGTTGAATTATTATTCTCATATTTCATATGATGAATTTTTAGACTTATTAAGTGATAGTTGGGTCCCTCTATATCCTTTTGGTGAATTGTTAGGTCTAATGAGACAAACTAGTTTGGGTATTTGGCTGAGTCCTTACCCATATATATAAGATGACTTGGCACAAGGGCTTGAAAGTATGGTTATGATGTATGTCATTATGAATTCCAAAATTATGATATTAGTTATTGATGTCCATGTGATTATTTGAATATTTTTGATATCCATGCATATGTCCCAAGCTCATGTGATTTTTTTATTCCATTATTTGATCATCATTACTTCTATATTATTCTTCTTTCTAAAGTTATTGATTAAATGTAATGTGTTTTTAGTTATTTACCTTTTCATATTTATTATCCCTTATTTATTCATGTAAGATTCTATTATATGAAACCATTTAGAAGAATCCAAGATCACCCTTATTTTCATTCATTTCCCCTTGATTTGATGAATTAATCTTTCAATGATTTCAAGTATGAAAAATATTTACCTTTATTATATTGTGTTTTATATTTTCTAATGAAATTTGTGATTTAAGTATATATCTAGTTCACCAAAACTATTAAAATATTCAGTCCTCTATGATATGATCTCTTTTATCTTATTCCAATATAAAATAAGTGGCCAATACCTCTAGGATAATATAGTTAGGTTCTTTATAGATGGTATCAGTGAAAGAGTAGTATAAATCTTGGGAACATGATTTTGTAAATCATATATTAGGTAATAAAACCCTATAATTTAAGTTGAGCATAATTATAAGCACAGGATAACATACTAATGTTTTGGTAAGAGTGAATTATAGTGATTTCCTTTGAATTATATCCCTATCTAGATATAACATGTGGATGTGGTTTTCCCATAGATATATCTAGGGTCAATAACCATAAAATTAGTTAGTTTTATTATATCTAAGTTATTATTCTGGTGCATGATAAGTGTTCCCTTACTATGCACCTAGTTTGACAGTCATGGGGGATATTTTTTTGTTAATTAATATTTTCATTATGAGACATTATAAAGGATTTGAAAATATAATGACAATGAATAACCTTTATTAAATCTAAAGTGTCTTAGGTTGATTAATGTTATTTTGATCATAAGTTTTATGGCATAAAAACTCATTTTGAGGTTTTATGTGATGGGATTTAATGATGATTAAATATAATTTGGAATGAATTTATGGGAATAGAACCCTTGGATTTAATATATGTTTTAATGATTTTTTTAAGAGATGATGTTTTAAAATTTTATGAACATAAGATTAAATTTAGTGATGACCTTTAGGGTTAATATTATCATTAATGTTAAGGTAATAGTATTCAATTAAAATTATCTGATTTTTTGGAAAAAATGGATTTATAAAAAATATTACTGAATAAAAATTGATTTTATGACTAAGGTAATTTTTGAGGATGTTCAACATATTTTTGGGAATTATGTTAGAATTATATAAACAAAGTTTTAGTAGTAATGTCTTACTTATCACATCTGGTAAGGTCGTAGGGATTTAAGCCATAGTTGATGGTTGGAAAGGGTGCAGTTCCAACTATTGGCCTATGTGATGTCCTATTTAGAATGATATTTATTATAAATCCTTATATGGATAAAGATTATATTTAATTGGGTAATCATATCATACGATATAATAATTTTGAGTTTTTGTAATTTTTATGTGCTTAATGATATTTTGGGAGAAATATTATTGGGTGAAGGTATATATAACCATTAGGGAAAACATAAAGAATTATTTGGGAATAACACAATTATTTTTTTAGAGATATAAGATGAAGGATTTTAAGGATAATTACTTAGGGAATGTATTAAGATGAACTTTCAGTGTTACTATTGATATTATAGAGATCATTGTATTATATTGGATAAATTAAGCTAACAATTATTATTTTGTAAAATATTTAGAGATATATTGATGGACTTTTCACTCTTTTATAGATCTTATACTCTAATAAAAGTTAATTTTAGAGATTTAGGCATAAAAATCATCTTAGATATTCATTTTATAGTGTAATAAATGAACTATAAATTGAGAGAAGCACAAAAAGGATGGAATTATTATTTGTAAAATAAAATATGTAATGAAAATATATTTTATGGTGTAATATATCATTATTTTAAAATAAACCCTCACGATTTTGGGAATAGTTTTGAAATTAAAATGTTATAGTTTCACCTTTATTATAATGAATCAATGGTCTTTTCACCCATCACTGATTTATGATTTTGTGGTTGTTTACTTTATCTTTATCATTCTCTTTCTTATGATCAATTATCTCTATAACTCTCCATAATTATTTGGGAATTGAACTTTTCATCCATGACTATATTTTCACTTCCCATAAATGTTCTCCTATTTGGAAATCTCGTTATGTATTATTCCAGATAACCTTTTTATTTCCATTCCCTCTTTTTAATATTAAGTTTTATTAACCATTTTTATGATATATATTTTTTTAAGAAGGTATTTTTAATTTTCAACCTATTACTTTACAAGAAAAATATAAAATTATGAGTACATAATTTATCAAAGGAAGGGAGAAAGTAACTCCTGAATAATTTAAAAGAATAGCATTATGTTTGATAGCATAGACAATATATAGAACTATACTTATTCATCCTATTAAATTTATTATTTGTGTATGAACGTTATAAAATAGCCATTAAATTTTAAGGTATTAATAGAATTAAATGATTTATGAAATGTATATATATTAATTCTAGTCAATATAAATTTATTAATAAATTATTATTAAATAATCACTCAATTTTTATTAATGCCAATTTATTCATTTAAAATATATTTTCCTCAAAAATGAATTTTACTTCTTTTTGTGAGCAGATAATATAATTAATTTTTTACACTTTCAGAAAATTTATTTGATAAAATTAATATCATTTTTAAATTCAACATATGAAAATTATCTTACTTTAATTTTTGGAATGTTTTATTTTTCAATGAATATTAGAAAAATATTATTTTTTATTAAAAACTATTTTTAAATGCATTATATTTTTTAATTTTAAATAATTATTATAATAATTAATAATAAAAATATTAAATTAAATATATAGATTATATATCTAAATATATTAATTTCAATATATATAATGATGATCACATGACATGTAGCTAATGTAAGATCATATTATGATTCAAAAATGTATTCCTTGAAACCCAATTTTTTGATAAGTTCCGTGGGTTTATTGTTTAATAAAATTCATATAATTTTGTGAAATGAATATGGTCAAAATTATTCTATATTTTGAATATCCCAAATTAATAGTAGTTAAAAATTTTAACTTAATTTTTATCAGTAATTAATAGTGAAAGTAGTAAACAAAAATTCCACGGTTAAAAGAAAAATAGGTTCACCGAGGGTCAAACTAGTTTGATAAGGGTTATAATAACCTTAAACAATGAAAATTTTCTATTATATAGCCATATATGGACCTTTTAAAAAATAGTTTCTGAAAATTTCACAATTTTAATTAATAGTCACATGATTGTGACCTTTTTAATGATTTATATAAGGAAAAGGAAGATATGTCACTATTTTACTTGTAAAAATATCTTTTGTTTTAAAATGGTTATAAAAATGAGTTATTTCATCTTATAAATATTAATTTAATGGAAAAATAATTTTTATTTATTATTGTAATTTATTTACACTTTTTATTAATGGAATAATTACCTTAAATTCTAACACAACGGCGATGCACTAATTATTTAATTAAAAGAAAAATAAAATATATGATTTTAAAAATATGAAAATAAATATAATTTGAAATAATAATTTTGATACATTAATTTTTTATATAAATAAAAAAATTTAGATAGGATGTAGTGAAATATATTCTAATTTCATTTCATTCATGTTTTTTTAAGTCAATTTTAATAAAGATTTCCGAAAATGACCTTAATCATATTTTATAATAAATAATATATTATTAAAAGATTTAAAATTTCTAAAAATACTATATTATTCCAAGTATTTCTGAATTGGTTTAAAAACAAAAAAAAATCCTTTTATTATGCAATTATTCATTTATTGAAAGTATCTTACCCCTAATGAATAAAAACATTTTTACCATGGTAATTGTTAAAAAGGGTTAGAGTGGGTTTAAATAAACATATAGTGGTAAGAACACAATATATTCTTTCCAAAAAAATATTATAGGATATTATTTTGAATATACATCAAATTTTATTATGATATTAACAATATGGAGCCATTTCAATATGATAATTAATTTCAATTTTTTTAATACTTTAAGAAGTTCCAAGAGTACCCCTCCCCTCTCTTATAAAAGAGCACCGCTTATTCTCCTCTCTGCATACATAAAATAACTTTTTTCAGAAAATACCTATAAAAATACCTTTCTTATTTACCATAAACCATCATATAACCCCCTTTTTGATAATAAAAACATGCTATGATATTCTTTGGTGTAAACCTAACGTAGTTGTGTGAAGAAGGGGTATCGTTTTTAACCGAGTGTTTTTATTTTATTTCATCTTACACCTCCTTCAAATACTATTCAAACATGATGATATAATAACATTAGTATCAAAAATATACTAAGAATTATTTATATTAATTTAATACCATATATCCATATCCACTTCCATCAAATGTTAAATTAAATTGTTGTTCATCTATACGGGGGGTCAACACCTCATGAATCGATGTAATTTATTTTCCATTACCACCGCTCATGGTTGGTTTTAATGATGGATTTACTATATATGTATATATATTATATTCATAAACAATTTATAATTATACAAATATAATATATTATATACATTATCAGATTTTCTATTAATTTAAAAAGGATAAAAAAATTTGTGTGTATGTGTGGATTACACTATCCACGAAAGGATGTGATTCGTTTTTCCTGACCACATCACATGACTCTAATATATAAGTGTATTAAAATTAATAATACAATATTTATGTTATAATTAAAATTATATACTGATAAAATAAAACATAGGTTCTTTCCAATGTGATCGTTGAAAAATGGAAACGTCACTCATGCATATATATAACTTACCATCATCATGCTTGTCACATAGTTCGTTTTTCATAATCATAAAACATGGATGTTTTAAAAAGTATAATTTATGTAGAAAAATAATAATTATATAATTATTACTATTAATTATATTATTTAATTATGACCACTTTTACTATAATTGAACTACTAATGCCATTTTGTACATATCAACTGAATTTCATCAAAATGATCTATGTGAACTTAATTGATTATTTAATTAGATATGACATGTTATTTAACAAAATAAAATAAATAGTAAACATGAAAAATATTATTAATCAAGATAATAATTAACGTAAGTTTATTATTCATAAATAAATGAATGTATGTGTTGATTTGCGCGCGTGGTAAGGGATTTCGTCTCAATTTTCTTCCATTGAGGAATATTCTAATGTTATGTACCTAATTTAGATTATATGGTGTATATAGATCTATTTTACATGTTATAAAATTAATAATTACTAATTCATTTTATATCAAATTGAAATTAAAATTATTTTATCCAAGGGGATTTGAATTTAATGTTAACATGTTCTAAGTGGTTTCGTAACTCAATTTCATTTCATTAGGTTATATTACATATTCATTGAATTTGATATTCTAAGATTATATGGGTTAATATTTTTTGTTATTTTATATTTTATTACCACTATTTTATGGGTATTTACATTTTATACATATAATTAATCCATTGATAATTATCAATTCAATGGTAAGATCTTTGTTATAGATTTCATCTCAATTTCCACTCCATTGAGACATAATTGGTATTATACACCTATTTATTTTTATGAGTTGTATATAATACCCATTTGATGAGTTATATCATGAATATATTTATATTCATGGAATTTAGTGCTTCATTTGAAGTTATTTATTTCATGGGGCTTATTATTCAGAAGTTACCATTGTAGATAGAGATTTATGTTTCAATAACATTTTAATCGGGATTTTCTATGCCAGAATTTCCATTAAAATAAATTATTAATACCATTTAATTTTGCTATACTCTATTGATCAATTAAATTATAATGTAATATTTCCATGATCCTCTCTTTGGTAATTTAAATTATTGAAAAAATGTATTTTTTTAATATGACTTTATTTCTCTCTTTGGCTGAAAATCCTTTTTCATCCAAATATTTGTTTTCTAAAAATACATTCAAGATTGTTTTTAATATTATACTATGGTTGTTTAAGATCATTTTTACCAATGTTTTAATTTTTTAAAAATGTTTTAAAATGAATCTTTTTCCATTTTACTAAATGAGGTACTTTTTACTTTTCACTAAAATTTTGATATGAATCTTTGTATTAAGATACACATAATAAATGGAATTTACTAGGGTCCTGATGGATCAATTATTTTATTCTTACATTAAAAGTTTCTATAATTATTTAAAAAGATAATGTTTTTCCTAATATTCTAGAAATTTTTAGTTTTAAAATGTGATTTTAAATTGAAAATGGTATTTTCCTCAAAAATTATTTTAATGATATTTTTATAGAATTTCTATAAATAAATGAAAAAAATATTTTATTTTAATTATGACCCATTAGGGATATGTCATAATTATATCATCATTATTATTTCTTTGGATGTTTTATTATATTTTTTACTCAGAAAATGTTATCATTTTGTGTCCTAGTTTTTTTAATAATTATTTTTATGTTAATTATGTATTGAACATTAATTTTACCTGTTTATATGATTAATACATTGGAAATAGTAAGGGATGAGTTGGGACTATTGTATCCCTTCTATTATTTGGTATATATTATAATAAAAAGTAGTTTGGGTATTTGGTTGAGGCCTTACCCATATATGTAAGATATCTTATCATGAGGCCTTGATGGCGTGGGTATGATGTCCTTCATTTTGCATTCGATCATTATGATATTAGATATTGATTTCCATGTGATTAGTTAAATAGTTATGATATCCATGGATATGATTCGATCATAAGTTAATATTTTTATAGAATTATTTGATCATAATAAATACCACATTATTCGTTATGATCAAGTTATTAAATTAATGGAATTTGTTTCTAGTTATTTACCTTTCCATATTGTTTATTCATTACTAAATCTTGGTTGATTTAACTTACATAAACCTTAGTGATAATATCATATCACCCTTATTTTTATTCCTTTCCTTAGAATATGAAGAAGGAATATATGAATGAGTTCAAAGATAAAAAATATTTAATTTCACTATGTTGTATTTTATGTTTTCGAATGTAATTTATTGTTCAATTATGTGTCTAGTTTATAAAGACTAAAGTATAATTTAGTACTTTAGGATGTGATATCTTATATATTTTTCTAACATAATAAATTAACCATCAACTTTTGGATACTGGAGTAATTTTATTTACAACTATAGTGCAAGGAAACAAAGATGACGAAAAATAGTTTCACATTTTCAGACAGTACATAAGATACAAAGGGAAATATAATTTCAATTTTTACTACTAATACTATATGACCCAACCCACTCCCCCAAAAAAGTACCCCTTCTGGGATGATAATGAGAGAAGGGAGATAGTGACCGCCCGATTCCCACCTCCAGTAGGCCCCAGGTTAGCGACTAGCACTAAGGGTATAGTAAATATGAAAATTGGAAGTGTTACCCTATAAGAGAACATGTGTAAGATATATAAAATACATATTAAAAAAATCTTCTCAAAAGATAAATAAATCTTGAGTGACTACTTGTAATTTCAAACAACACTAAAACAACTTAAAGGGGAACTACAATTACCAAAATTTAAACTCAGTAGAGACTATAAAACAAAAATAGCTCTGGAAAATCCATAATCTAATATAATCCATCCTAATCTCCAACCAACTCCAAATAACCTGAAAATAATTTATATATACATTGGGTGAGAATTACAGTATAATTCATAGGATCCTCTCTATAGCCTCTCTTGAAAAAGATAAATAATTCACACTAAATCCTAGTGAACAAAAACTGATACTAACTCATCACATAATATAATATAATAATTCCATGGCCTTACTATGGATAACTATAATAAATTATCATAGAAAATAGATCTTTTATTATAACAATAAATCAAAAATGGTACCCCTATACAACTTCCCCGTTCGTTTTTCACTCTAACGTAATGTGGTATGTCCTGAGCTATCTCTTTCCTAAAAAATATAACCCACAAATACCTGGGCTAAGTATCACAACATACACCTCATACGTCACATCCTCACATCATCCTATCCACATATCTATATATAATAATTGATTAGTTTCTATGATCCAAAACAACTCGTACAACATATATCATACATCGAGTATTATACCTCAACCCATCAAATCCCATACACCAATTAAAGTACCACAAGACATTACATCCTATGCATGTCATAATTATAATAATCAAATTGGATACAATATATATAGATACATGTGTGTGAAATAACCTCAATCCATCATATCCCACTATACATATATATGGGGAAACATTCCAATGTTCATGCCAGTAAATAATACTACCAAGATAAGAGAGTTGGGCCAGAGGGGGTAGTCAGATATCCATCCTCCCACATGGATGTTCGGGAAAACACCCACCCATAGTCCACTAGTTTTTAATCACCCTAACCAGAATGGGAGGGGTTTCATATAAAATCACAAAATTTATAGGATGTACTATACCTCACAACTACAGTATGGGAATAACCATTTCATTTTCCAAACAATAGCCACATCTCTCAGACTCCTAACAAACACTATTAAGAACTATATGTATTATTAGTAAATGATCATTATCATGAGTTTCATTAAATTACTTATTCCCTTTTTCATCATTTTCTTATGTTAATTAGTTAATTTTACATTAATTAAACGTCATTTGTATTCTAGAAACATTTAATTAACCAAAAACATGAAGTCTATTCCCTCTAAGAATAATCTAAATTGATTCCACGGTTTCTTAGGATCAGATGAATTGTATTCCAGAACCACTAACCCCATGGGTTAAGTCATTTATAATGAATTAACATTTCCAATTCATAATTATTGTTACTCTGGGAAAACATCCTAATCTACCACAAAAGAGATGGAACCAAGAAGAACTAGTGGCCTTAGCTAGGGGAGAATGGAATACAGATACAAAAAGTAACCTAGAAATCAACCACGTAACAGATTCATTCACAATAAAGTATCCCAACAATATCAAATTAATGGGAATGAACATTTTAAAAATTTTCCATCATCATGGTTCCATACCTGACACCATCATGCACATCCCCTTTCATCTCATCATCATTGGAATCAAATTCTTCTATGCTTTCAAAAAATCAGGCATCCCACCCACATCTCATCACCCATCCTAGGCTCATCCATCCAAGGAGAATATCATATCACATTGCAAGGCTCACATCTAGTGAAAATAAAAATGAATAAAACAAACAAGTATAGTCAAGAGGCATATTTAGACTCTAAAACAATGAATTAATCCTTCACATGAAACGAGGCTCTCACATCCCCAGATATAAATCATTCTAGTTTTATAAACAAATGGGCACACACAAACCCAAATATTTATCTATACCAAAACAACCTGTTTTTATTATATCATGAATTAACATATTCCTTATTCGTAGGTTATGATTATGGTAAACCTAAGGCTTCAGCTATAAAAATTTGTCATAAGTAATTAAACATGCTTCCTAGATCTTTCCAACCATAACAAGCTTTATAGAATAACAATTATCATTTAAAATTTATTTATTTATTATCACCAGAAAGAATTTATATTTTTCAAATTCTTTACAATTTATATTAACTCATGGAATAACACATCTAGTTAATCATTCATAATGACGTCAATTTGATTATTATCAAATTACAAGAAACATTGGTTTACAAAAAATATCTCTTTAATTATTTTATCCGACCAATTTAATTTATAGGAATTATGTTCAATAACATTTTACATTGAGAGAAACATGATAAAATAATTACAAAAAACATTCTAAAATGCATATGATATATACCACACTATCTATAAAATGAAGACACAAACTGTATTAGAGTATAAAACCTTAACTAGAGATCTCTAAAAAATCATTAATTAATTGGTTTAAATATTAATTATGTGAGTTTCATTTCAATTCAAATGGATAAACCATGGTAACCTTATGATTTCAGGTAAATAAAAACGAATCAATGAATATCCTACCTCAAAATCATCAACATTTGTCACATAATAATAGGACTGCACCATGGATCTTTGATCACCTCTTCTGTGAGTAAACTATAATCTCCCAAAGACATAATCCCATGAAAATATGAGAACAATATAATTAAAACTATATAATAATAGTGAATATCATACAAAAAATTAAGTAATGAATATATGAGAAGAAACAAGATCAAATGGGGAGAAATAAATATAAAAGGGAGGTGGAACATACCTCAGACCCCCACATCAAAGAATAGAAGACAAGATCAATACCTATCAAAAGGTTCTTCAAAATTACTTAAATGGGGATCTTGGTCGCCTATGGTCCAACAGAGATAAGTGATAAATAATGGGATTTAAATGGGGTTTTGGTATTTATAGTTAGATAAAAAAATTAAAGGACAACAACACAACCCCATAGACCATGTCGAAGAACTAGCTGACAAGAGGTAATCTATGATGTAGCCTAAGGGACCACACTGTAGCCACCCTCAAACAATAGTAGTTCTAGGTTTTACGGCCACTTCCTATTAAAGGGGGTCTAGGGGTATGGTGAATCTCTAAAAACACTATAATAGAACTCCCTTTTCTAAGAAACGTACCCTGTCACACCCTACTTCCCATGGTGCTACTACCCATTTAAAGGAAGTAGGCCCAAAATACACTACACCATTGCCTCCATGATACACTTTGTAGTGCTCAGATGCTACGTGAAGAGATATTTCACAGAATTCCTTCATCCTAAAATTATTACTAGAAAGTTATAATCCTTGTTTTCCTCCATTAAATCCTCTTTTTTGTAACTAAGATTCACTACACCATATCCACCAGCACTATGAAACAATGAATCCCTCCACATTGTAAGCATTCCATTTTTGGAATTGGCTCCCCAAAAACTCATCATTTTCCCTCCAAAATTATTGAATCCTCCTCCATGAACCATTAACAAATAAAATTCACAAATAGAATGAATATTTAGATCTTGAACCTTATATCAGATTCCTCTCAAGCCATTCTTATCCATTAGAATCCAAAACCAACACAAAAAGAAAAAAATAAGGTCGTTTTAATAAATATTCATGAAGATACCTATTAAGTATATCACCATCATATGTGCTAAATAACCTCACTCAGAGGAAAAAATGAAACCACATATCCACAATAACCAAATCCAAACACTGATAGGGGAAGATAACTCTAAAATGAGATCCATATCACAGCAATAGATAAGAGGAAATTCCATTTCATAACTAGAAGTGGTTAAATACCTAAAACAATTATTACAACAAAAGAATAGATTATTATCAAAATACATGGGTCTGAGTGATTATTTGGGATTCATTCTCCCATATACTATACTCCACATCTCCGTGTCACCATAGGATTTGAACCAAGGGTATATCTTACTCACATTACACCTACTCCTATTGGTCTTGGATTACCTTAGGTTGTTTCTTGATGGATGTATCATCATCAACAACAATCTCACCCAAATAAATGATGTGAGATTTATTGTGAATGTAATTTTTAATCTTAGAAACATGAATAAAAATAATTTATTCAGCTCATATGAGGGTAAATATCCATCTGATAATCAACTACTCTAACAAGATCCAACAACTCGAAAGGACCAACAAACCAAGGAGAAAGATTACTACCACATCCAAACCTTCACATCCCATGATGATGAGTCACCTTTATGAACATGTGATATCCAATGTCAGACTCCATATATATTTTAATATAATAAAAATATTATTCTTAATGATACTATGATACTTTCATCATCACATGAATCACCTAAACCATCTATATCATATTTTAAACCTACTCTGGCCCAAGAATTTTCCCCCCTCCTGCACTAGTCCAAGACAATGGAGAACAGAAATTTATATCATATAGAGATCCAAACATATCCATACCAATAGTGGAGTGAAAATTACTACTATAAGGAAACCCAAACAAGGACAAGTTCCACATACATGAACCTCTAAAATCCAAGATAGAATAATCGATCATGTATCCAATAGTCTTAGTTGTTTTCTCTATATGACCATCCATCTATATATGAAAAGTAGTGATAAGGAATAATAAAGAAACAAAGACATGTTGGAAATCTATCCACACCTTAGAGGTAAAATAAGTATCTCAATCATAGTTGATCATTATCAGAATTCTATAGAGTATCACCAACAACTTCATACACTTCCTTGAAAAAAATCCACTGACCTCGACTCTTGTATGACTATAAAGTAATCTGATTTCATCAAACGATCCACTATCACCCATATAGCATCATAGACTCCTAAAGATTTTGGTAATTAATTAATTAATTACATATATATGTCCTCCAAAATCCATTAAGGAATATATAATGGTTGTCCAAAACCATTGAGAACATAATTCTTGGACTTCACCTTCTAGCATACCAAACATTGAGACACAAACTCTATAAATGCACGCTTCAACCAAAGACACAAAAACTGACCTCCCATGATTAGGTACATATTTATCACACCAATATGTATAAACAAGGGTAATCTATGTAACATATATAGAAACACTTCATTCATCACTGAAGGAAAAAAACATTCCCTAAAACAACATCTAGTATTGATCATCTTCAGACCAAGCATTAGGGCGTCGTCGAAGGAATGTCAGTTTCTCCAGTCCTCTACCTAAAAATCCTCCAAATATGAATCCTACCCCCCCCCCATTTCCACAAATATGAATACAGCATCATCTATAGAAGAAAACCTTTACCTGAAAACACTCCCATATCAAGACAAATCATTTAGAGTTATTCCATCACTATCCAAGAATCCTCGTATTCATGCACAACATCACTACGTGACATCCTACACCGTGCATCATCTACAACATCCCCATTTCCTACTGTATAAAGAATATAAAATTAATAATCTAAAAATAATTATATTCAACATAATTATTTTTAGTTAAATTCATGTTGGGGATGATATACATCATGCTAATATGGTTGGTGAAAAACACAAAATGAAAATATATGAGGTAATGTCACCAAAGCTTCAAGGGAAACACAACTGCCTCCAAATCCAGATCCTTGGTGGAATAGTTACACTCATGGGTATGTAATTGTAATGACCCATAATAAATAACCAATCTATGTTACATCAAAACATATCTAAAACCAAGACATGAAGCTTCCCTCTTATGGAAAAAAGGACCAGAGTGTTGGTCAACTTCTCTTTCATGTAAAAAAATATACTTGAATTTTCTCAGTCCACACGAACACCTGATCCTTTTTGGTCATAAATATAAGAGGATTATAAACCAAGAGAAATAGAATATGAACCTCTAGTAGTAGGTTTCAAAACCACGGACACTTCTCCACACTACAACAGTATTTGAAGTATTCCCAGGAATTGATAAACACAATATTTGAATGGTCCACACCTTTACCTTATTGGGTTGCAGCATTCCCCAAGAAAAGATCATCACAGGCCAAAAACTAACACTTTGAAAACTTTCCAAATAGTTGTTGGTGATAATGGACTCCCCAAATGGAATGAAAATAATCTGCATTCTCTTCCTCAAATTCATAGTACACAAGGATTTAATTGATCAAAACCACTAAAAATCCATCTATAAACTCCAAGAACACTATAATCATTAAACCCATGAGCATAAATATAGTGTTCTTCACAAAAAATTATAATGATATCATAATTCCCATGGAGAAAATAGAGATTTGTTTTTAGAATATCCTCATCCTTTTCCTGCTTCTGATGATATCATGAATGAAAATCTATCATCAAGAATAAAACTACTCCATTCAACTGATTTAATAAATAATTAATTTACAAAAGATGGTAGTGGTTCTTCAGTATCACCATATTTAAGAGATGAGAATCGATACAATGATGAGAAATTCTATATACCTTATTCAAAAACAAAACTGGTGCACACCAAGGTTACATACTTTTCTAAAAACCCCTTGATGCAATATAACATTGAGTGATGCTCACAAATCTCACAAATTAGATGTTTTTATCCGTGATGGATACATCTAGATTAGAGAAATACCTAGTTTTAGATCAATCCCAAACTTTATCTATTTTTAATGGAGAAATTTTACAACCTTCTCTAAAAAACATCAAGGTACTCCTCCACAACCCAAGGAAAACCTACTAGGTGAACCTCAAATTAACTCAGCATTAGCTCGTACATCAAGGATGATAAGGAAAAAACACACCTCCAGCCCATCTGTGGGTATTGTTTTCTAAAAAACATTTATTTCTCTCCACCAACTTCATAGAAATCAATATATATCCTAACCAAATCCACTGTATCCTACAGCAAATGAATCCAATCTATTTAGAGGATAATTTATTAAGGATGTATAAATTTATGAAATATCTAAATGAGTGTTGTTTTCCCAACACTAACTAATATTTTCTACAAACATTATATAATTTATCTTCACCTCTAGCTATATTATAGAACTCCAAGGCTAATATAATCCTATCTACCTCATGTCTTAATGTCGGGAGAAGGGTAGGTGATATTCCGGTGTGTGTATCTCTAAAATAAAAAAAAAATCATGCACCAAAGTATAAAATAAGTAATGGGTATCACCAATGACATATACATTACTACAAAATTTAAACACTAAATCATGAAGCTAACCACAACCATCTCCATGACTTCTATAGCCCCGATGATGACTGCCTCCCTTGACACACTCTACTCTCTTTGTACGATCATCATCTCAAGGATATTATATACCTACCTGATCTACATTCAAATGATCTCAAAATAGAACACACTATGACTGCTACTTTGGACGAAACTGCCTCAATGGAAAAAATCGAAAATGGAACACCTGACACATGTTGATTGTTCAAAAAGTTCAGGTGGCCTTGTCGCTGATTACCTTGGTCACAGTAATAAAAACGTATGTAAAAAATATTGGTATAGATCTAAGAGCCACCACCCCAAATAAATGAGATTGTGAAGGTTGGGACCTACACGCATATGATTGAAAACTCTTCTATCCAATAAACTGGGAATCCCATACAATATTTATGCTTCGTGAGGAATCATGATGAGTCCCCTCTCGTGATGATATGATTCTTTCTAGTGTCCTCTCAATAAATAATTCTCTCACCATTACCTCAAGATATTTCTATAACATGAAATGGGTGGCCTAGTACTTGATCTTTGGATGAAAAGACTCTTTAAAATGGATAACATTGTCCACCTCATTAAGAAATAGGTCTGAATAATATCAAATAAGGGTTTTAAATAAATACCAAACTCATTAACACTAAACCCCCCTGTTTAAGGGTAAGATGCTCTGCGAAACTGGCTGCCTTAATAGTCGAAGAAAGAAAATCAACAACAAATTGGTCTTTAAAGGTCTCCCATGAGGCCTCTGACTCCTCATGGTCCATAAGGAACAAGATCAACCACCGCCTCATTTCCCCATGCAACATCATTACAGCCAGTGAAACATAGTGATTTTTCTACGAATAGATCAATCTAAAATCAATCTCTACCTCCCCTAACTAGTCTTCTACAACTGAGTTTGAAATAGAGACCTAAATGGTCATGTCTCAACCAATCCATATTGTTTACATCTCTTACTAACATAGCTGATGTTGTTTCCCTACCAACACATGTAGTCCTCACATGTGCCTAACTCCAAACCCCATCACATGTAACAACCTAAGCATCTACTACCACTCTATCATGAACATCTCCCCCCCAAAATAGTACCCCTCCTAGGCCAAAATGAGAGAAGGTAGATTCTAACCACCGGATTCCAACCTCTAATGGGATTCGGGTTGGTGACTAACATCGACAGTATAGTGAACATGAAAATGGATAGAATTGACCTATAAGAGAACATTCAGAAGAGGTAGATAATAAAAACACACCAATCAACACATTATCATAATGAAAAATAAATTCCAACTCTATACATGAAATTTCATATAGTACAAAAAATGGTAGGGGAGGTGCGAGTACCAAAAGGTAAACTATGAAGCAACCGTGATGCCAAAATAGATCCTATGAAACCAAAAGTTAGTAAAATATAACCCTATTTCTGACCTACTTTTACTAACCTAAAAATAGTTTATCTATAATTAGGTTGAGAATAATATTATACTCAGTTAGATACTCCCTGAATCCTCTCATGCAATAGATAAAGTAAGCATACTAAATCCCAATGAACAATAAGTAAAACTAACTCATCGCCTAAATTGTTATATTAAGTTCCCAGCCTCACCATGAATATCTATCAATAAGTATTTCATACAAGAGATCATATATTATATTAAAAAATCAAAAAAAATTACCCCATTACTGCTTCCCTACTGGTTTGTTTCTCTACCCCAATGTCTCAATTCATGATCTATCTTTCTCCAAAATTATCCATCCATTAGACGCCTGGGCTAATTATCACAACAAGAACCTCATGAATTACATTATCACAACATCCCATCCACATATGAATATATATTGACCAAGTAGTTTTTCGGAACCTCCACATCCCATATGATGTATATCATCGGTATTATACCTCAATCCATCGAATCCCATACAATAAGTAAGGCGCCTCAATCCATTTAAGCGTATAAACATTATACCTATAACAATACATTTAGATAGTATATCTCAAGATACATGTGTTTTAAATAACCAAATTCCATCATATCCTTCTACATGAATATATAGGGAAACTAACCACTATGTATATCAGCACATATTACTACTAAGAGAATAATGTTGGGCCATAGGGGGTAGTTACCCATCCATCCTCCCACTGGGATGTTGGGGAAAACACCCTCCTAGTGTCCACTGAGTGTTAGTCTCCCCAATCAAATGGGAGGGGTAGCGTATAAAATTAAAAAAATATAGGATATAATATATCTCACAAAATTAGTTTGGAAATAACCTATTCTTAGACTCAACTATAGCTAACGTCTCTCGGAATCCCAGCTTCTACTATTAAGAACATGATGTTCTATAATAAAAGTTGCATTATAAAGAGATACATTAAATTAATAATTTCCTATTTCATCATTTCTTTATGTAAATTAATTTACTAACCATTTATATTATTTCATATCTATTTAACTGACCTACAATGTGAATTCCATTCCTTCAATGCATAATCCAAATTGTGTCCAAAATTTCTCAAAATAAACTCATTTGAATTTCCACAATAGTGACCCCATAGATTAAGTCATTAATTAAGCATTAATATTTTTTTTCTCTGATTCCAAGCACTCTCAAAACTTCCTAAGCTACCAAAAAATAGATGTAACCAACAACATATAACTACCTTGTGCAATGGGGAATGTAATGCATATAAAACAGGAAACCAAGGCATCAACCATTTAACATAGTAATTCAAAATAAAGGATACCAGCTTTATCACATTAATGATTTAGATCATATTAAACATGTTCCATTATCATTGTTCCATTCTAGACACCATCATGCACATCTCCATGTTTCTCACTGTCATAGGTGTCAAATTCTACTAAAACCTCGGGCCTCCCCATCCTCATCTCATCATTGGTCATAGGATTAGCCATCCCAAGCTCATATCATATTTCATAGAAATTATTACATCCAGATCAAGACATATGTTATAAAATAAAAAATCCTAGTCATTAGGGAAAACTAGGCCCTATAATAAGGCATTCATCATTCACATGCAATAAGGCTCTCCCAGCCCCCAACACAATGTATTCAAATTTATAATCAAATGGTAACTATCAGCCTCAATGCTTTATTTTTATCGAAAAAATTATTTCATCATGAATTAACCAAATTCATTTTTCACATGAACAAACTAAAATAAAATTTAATTAATAATCTATAATAAGATATCATAGGTAAATAAACTTACTTCCATGAATTTTCCATCCTTATCATTCGTTATAGAATATAAATTCTCATATGAAATGCCTTTATTTATTATCTTCAAAAATAATTCATGTTCTTCACATTATTTATAAATTCCATTAACACATGGAATGTCACATCGAAATTAATCATACATGCATATATCAATTTGATTGTCATAACATTATAAGAAACATTATATTACCAAATATGCCTCTTCAATAATTATTTTATACAACCAATTTAATTTATGTGATTTAATTTCATTAGTATTGTTGAACCCTCTGGGAGAATTAGTTGAAATTATATTTTGATAATCCCAATTATGCTCACTCATATTATGCTAATCCCAATTATGCTCAATTATGGTTTGATAATCCCTATATTGATTAATGATTAATTACTTATTTCAGTATTTATGTACACCATGCACATATTCATATATTATAATATTTACATGATCCTCATTGAATTCGGTTACTGGATGAATATATTTTCTAACTTAACCCATTCTTCCAATAGAATGCTTAAACAAGCAAGTGGTCACCGTTACAGAATAAGCCTACCGATACGTGAAGGTCACCGATACAACAGGTCTACCATTATACAAGGTCACTGATACATTAAGCCTACCGATACGTGAAGGTCACCATTACATCAAGTCTACCGATACGTGAAGGTCACCGTTACATCAAGTCTACCAATACGTGACGGTCACCATTACATCAAGTCTACCGATACATCAAGCCTATGGGTACATGAAGGCTACCGTTACACGAAAGGTCACCGGTACACTAAGTCTATCGCTACTGATCAAATCTATCGATAGACATGAAGTCTACTGATAGAAAGGATACCATTACACAAGAGGCTACCGATACACAAGGCTACCGATACACAAGGCTACCGATATCCAGAGCTACTGTTCCAGAGAATCCGATGTTGCCTTAATTTTTTTATCTTTATTTAATCTAACCAACGGACATATCAGGTATATTTTAATGCTCTGTAATTTATTTAATAAAGGTTGTTGGATGTTAGGAAACCGTACCTCGTACCTGCAAAAAGAAATTACCTCTTTTATTAGAGGTCAAGCCATAAATACAAGAAGTCCCTGTTGCTGCAAAATGATGGACAGAGACACACATGTGAAATACATGAGGAATATACAAGCGTAATACGGAAGTAACCTACAAGTGAAATACACAAGAATAGCTTATTCATGCACGAACAAGAAGACACAGAAGCTCATACACACTCAAGCTTACTCAAGAAGAGTTCGTTACATTCACAAGTATTTTGAAGAACTTCATCGACTACATTTTCATTATCTCTAAACCTGGATGTCAAGCAGACGAAACTCTGTTTTTCAGACAAAAACTTGAAGATGACTCAAAACCATTTCTGATCAAATTTGAAGAAGTCCAGAGCTACACTGCAATCAATAGAGACATTCTAAACTCTATATCTTACTCGGTGATTTATTATTTACATTATGAGCAGTTTGTATCATCTTTTTTTAATTTACATACACACTGTCTCCTGAACCTTAACTGGAGGATCTGTAAATCCTCATTTAAACTCCTTACGCTTTCTATTTCCCACTGTGGATAGTGGTAGAGGTCGTGTGTGACCTGGATAGCTATATTTGTTGTTGTTTTGTTTCCCACGTAGAACTATGGTAGAGGTCTTTGACCTGGACAGTTATAGACTATTGTGAACCCCGATCTAGGGTGTGGATCCAATTTATATAAATTGTTGAGAGGACTAAGTCTCGGCTTGAGACTGAACCTCTTGGTCATATCTGTTGTGATTTATTTAGTTTTATCTAAAACCTTTTATTCCACTGCTAAGTTCTTTAAAACCTAAACTATTTTTCAAAGTTACTCTGATAATTTAATTAGCAAGTGTTTGTATTATTTGTAAATCAGTAAGTCGATTTCAAAATCTAGTCCGATCCTCTGATTAGATTAACTGGGAATTAATCAATCCCTTGATAACCTAGCTGAAAGTTTTCTTTAGTTCAAATTCACTAAAATTCAATTTGTATTTTAAATTGGGGGAATTTGGTAAAGGATTTTAAAACAGAAATTTTAATTGGAACTCAATTCACCCCCCTCTTGAGTATCCACTCCAACCAACATTTGGTATCAGAGGAGTTTAAAATATTTTCTGAAGTACTATTTTTTCAACTATGATTTTAGTTATATTTTAATGTTCTTACAATTTATGTTATTTCTAAATTTTTATCTCTTTAAAATTTTTATTTTATCCTAGTTATCATGGATAACAGACTTGAAGGTGTTGCTACTAATAGACCACCATTTTTCAATGGAAACAACTATGCTTAGTGGAATATTAAGATGAAAATTCATTTAGAAAGCATGGGTTTTGATATTTGGACTGCCATAGAATTAGAATATAAAATTACTACTACTGTTAGATCTACTTGGAATGAATCTACTAAGACAACCTACAATAATAATTTCAAAGCTATGAATGCTCTGTATTGTGCCTTAGGAGATGAGGAATTTAATAGAATATATTCTTGTAATACTGCACATGAAATTTGGGATACTTTAAGTGTTTCTCATGAAGGAACAACTAATGTTAAGGAAATGAGATTGGACACCTATACTATTAAATATGATAATTTTAAGATGAAGCCTGATGAACCCATTTCTGATATGTATCTCAGGATTAACGAAATTTTCAACATAATGATCTCACTGGGAAAGGATGTTCCATTAAAGGAGCAGATCATGAGAATTTTGAGATGCCTACCTGAAAGATGGAGGGTCACTTCTGTTTCAATCAGAGAATCTTGTGATATTGGTGAACTACCAGTTAAGGAACTTATTGGTAAACTGATGATGTATGAAGAAGATCTTAAGGCAAACAAAGAATAAGAAGATGAACCAAAAAGGAAGTCGGTTGCCTTCAAGACATCTACTTCAAAGAATAAGGATAAGGAGAAACTTCAAGCTGTAAGTGATAGCTCAAGCTGTGAAGAAAGTGAAAGTGCATCTGATAGTGATGATAAAATGGCTCATATAGCCAGAAGATTTAAGAATTTTTTCAGAAAATCAAATTACAAAGGTAATTATGACAACAAGGGACACTGGAAAAAGGACTGGGAGAAATCTGACATATCTGATGAAGTTGTCTGCTATGAATGCAAAATAAAAGGACATAAAAAAGCAGACTGTCCAAAGCTGAAATACAAAAAGAAGTATTAGTATAAGGATAATAAGTATAAGAAAGCCATGAAGGCTACTTGGAGTTATTCTAAGGATGGCTCCAGTGAATCTTAAGCTTCTAAAACTGAAATCAGAAATAAGGCAAACATGTGTTTTATGACAAACACCTCTGAGGTAACATCTGAAACTCCTGCTTTAAATTATTATTATTATGGAGACGATTCTGATTCTGAAAATATGTCAAAATCTGAATTATTTGAATACTGTGATATGTTGGAGGAAACCTATAATGAGCTGAAGGACAAATAAAAAGGTTTAAAGAAACAGTGTGATTTAACTGTTAAACATAAATCTGATCTTGACATAGAAATGGAAAAGAATGCTCGGTTTCTTGAATAAAACACTGAACTGTAATTATTAAATGAGAAACTTAGGAAGGAGTTAGAAAAGTTCACAAATGTAAAAGATACTCTTACTCAAATTCTAGGTAAGAAGATTTCACCTATATATACTATTGGTATAGGATACCAACCTGGACAAATAAAAATTACCAAAATTAGATTTATTCCTAAATCTGGATAGAATATTGATAGTTATAGTTCTGGAAGTTCATATGCTTCAACTAGTTATATTCATAGTTACGGATCTAATAAGGTTTATCTGTATAAATATATTGATTCTGAAAATATTATGAAACCCATAAGACAAATTTGGGTACCTAATGTTTTATTGGCTAACCTATCTAGACCCAAGAAAATCTGGGTACCAAAATAATTTCCTATCTAAATTTCTTTTGTAGGGAACCTGCTTAAAGATATCCTGTAGGAAGACTTGGTACTTGTACAGTGGATGTTCAAGACATATGTCAGGAGTCTTCTCATTCTTTAAAAGCATAGTCAGAGTTGATGGAGGTTTTGTCACTTTTGGTGATAATTCCAAAGGGAAAATCATCGGCTTAGGCCAGATTGGTAACACCGACTCAGTATTAATTTCAAAAGTTCTATTTGTTGATGGACTTAAATATAATTTACTAAGTATTTCTCAGTTATGTGATGATGGTTTAAATGTTAAATTTGAAAATGATTATTGCAATGTTTTTTATTCTAAAAATGCTTTAGTATTTTCTGCCTTGCGAAATGAAAATGTCTATGCTGTTGATTTAAATTATTTATCTATGAAAAATATTACTTTTTAAATGCTTTTCATAAAGAGTATTGGATTTGGCACAGAAGATTAGGACACTGCAATGTACATTCACTTAGAAAACACACTAGGAAGAACTTAGTTAGAGACCTACCAAAACTTGAATCCCCAGCAGATAAAGTTTGTAATCCCTATCAAAAGGGAAAGCAACATAAAGTTTCTTTCAAATCAAAGAAAGAAGTGTAAACTTCTAAACCTCTCGAGTTGGTTCACATGGATTTGTTTGGACCTTCTAGAGTTTCTAGTTTAAATGGGAATCACTATCTCTATGTTCTAGTAGATGACTATTCTAGGTATACTTGGGTATATTTTCTAGATCACAAAAGTGAAGCTTGTTCTTACTTTCTTAAATATTCCAATTCTGTAGAGAACCTTAGTGGACTTAAGATTAAAACTTTGAGAAGTGATCATGGTCATGAGTTTTAAAATCATGAGTTTGAATCCTACTGCTCACACAATGGATATGGTCACAATTTCTCTTCCCCTAGGACACCTCATCAAAATGGTGTAGTAGAAAGGAGTAATAGAACCCTTCAGGAAATTTCCAGAACCATGCTCAATGAGTATAACCTACCTATTTATTTTTGGGCTAAAGCTATCAATACATCTTGTTATATTATCAATAGAGTCTTGACCATACCTGTTCTTATGAAGACCCCTTATGTGTTGTGGAACCATAGGAAACCTAAGGTTAACTACTTCATATTTTTTGGTTGTAAAGTCTTTATTCTTAATACTAAAGATATTCTTGACAAGTTTTCATCCAATAGTGATGAAGTAATTTTTCTAGGTTACTCTATTTATAGTAAAGCCTTTAGAGTTTTCAATAAGATAACCAAATGTGTGGAGGAATCTGTTCACATCAAATTTGATGAAACCGATCCACATGAACATAAGACCTCTCTTGAAAATCTTGAAGATGATCTCTCTGTTTTGAACCTTAATGATAAAGACAGTGGACCTATCGTTAAAACATCCAGTTCTTGAAATTTTCCAGAACCTACTTCTGTTGACCCCCAACCTGTTGATGAACCTGAAATCTCTAGCCCTACCTTTTCGAGACCAACTAGGATTCTGAAGAACCATCCCTTAGATTTTGTTGTAGGTAATCTGGATAGAGGAACGCCGACTAGAGATTCTCTGAGAAATCAGGTTGAACATCAAGATTTTCTTTCACAGTTAGAACCTAAAAATATCAATAATGCTATCAATGTTGAATTTTGCATAATATATATGCAAGAATAACTAAATCAATTTGAAAGAAATAAAGTCTAGGAATTAGTAGAAAGACCTAAGGACACTTTAACCATAGGCACAAAGTGGGTGTTTATAAACAAAGTTGATGAATCTGGAAATATCATTAGAAACAAGGCCAGACTAGTTGCACAGGGTTACAATCAAGAAGAATGAATTGACTATGAGGAAACCATTGCACATATAGCTAGATTAGAGGCAATTAGGATCTTACTTGCCTTTGCATCACATCTGAATTCCAAGTTATATCAAATGGATGTGAAAAGTTCTTTTCTAAATGGTTTTATTGTTGAAGATGTTTTTGTAGAGCAACCACCTGGTTTTTCTAATCCTCACTTTCAAAATCATGTTTTTAAATTTTCTAAAGCATTATATGGTTTAAAACAAGCTCCAAGTTCTTGGTATGAAAGACTTAAAAATTTTCTTATTCCAAAAGGATTTACAAAAGGAATTGTTGATCCCACTCTTTTTATAAAAATAACTTCAAAAGATGTTTTAATAGTACAAATCTATATTGATGATATTTTTTTGGATATTCTAAAAATTCTTTATGTACTGATTTTTCAAAGGTTATTCAAAATGAGTTTGAAATGAGCTTAATGGGAGATGATAAGTACTTTCTTGGATTTCAAATCTTTCAAACTAAAGATGGTATTGTTTTAAGTCAAAATAAATATACTAAGGATTTATTAAAACGTTTTGGTTTGGATTTTATTAAGGGAAGGGATACACCTATGAGTACCACCTGTAAATTGGATATTGATGAAACTAGTAAACCAGTAGATCAAACTAATTATAGAGGTATGATTGGGAGTTTACTTTATCTTATTTCTAGTCGACCTAATATTATGTTTAGTGTATGTATGTGTGCTAGATTTCAAGCTAAACCTAAAGAGTCACACTTACTTTCTGTTAAAAGGATTTTCAAATATCACAAATATACTGCCAATTTGGGACTGTTTTACCCAAAAGAACAATCATTTGATTTAATAAGTTATTCAGATGCGGACTTTTCTGGATGCAAGTTAGATAGAAAGAGAACATCTGGAACATGTCATTTGCTTGGAAAGTCCCTAGTATCATGGTGTAGTAAGAAACAGAACTCAGTTGCATTATCTACTACTGAAGCAGAGTATATAGCTACTGGTAGTTGTTGTGCACAGATTCTGTGGATGAAACACACTTTATTAGACTATGGATTTGAGTTTAAACATGTTTCAATTAACTGTGACAACACTAGTGCGATCAACATCGGAAAGAACCCTGTGTCTCACTCTAGAACCAAACACATTGATGTTAGACACCACTTTCTAAGAGATCATTATCAAAGAGGTGATCTAACTCTTGAATTTATAGGCACTAAACTCCAATTAGCTAATATTTTCACTGAGCCATTAAATTCAGAAAGATTAAGTTTCATTAGACACGAATTTGGAATGATAACTTACTCTTAAAAACCGTTAGATGAACCTCACTGATAAGATGAACCTCACCATTAGGATGAACCTCACTGTTAGGATGAACCTCACCGTTAGGATGAACCTCACCGTTAGATGAACCTCACCGTTAGATGAACCTCACCGTTAGGATGAACCTCACCGTTAGATGAACCTCACCGTTAGGATGAACCTCACCGTTTGATGAACCTCACCATTAGGATAAACCTCACCATTAGTATGAACCTCACTATTAGGATGAACCTCACCGTTAGGATGAATCTCACCGTTAGATGAACCTTACCGTTAGGATGAACCTCACTGTTAGATGAACCTCACTGTTAGGATGAACATCGCCATTAGGATGAACCTCACCGTTAGGATGAACCTCACCATTAGATGAACCTCACCGTTAGGATGAACCTCACCATTAGATAAACCTCACCGTTAGGATGAACCTCACCGTTAGATGAACCTCACCGTTAGGATGAACCTCACCGTTAGGATGAACCTCACCGTTAGGATGAACCTCACCTTTAGGATGAACCTCACCATTAGATGAACCTCACCGTTAGGATGGACCTCACCGTTAGATGAACCTCACCATTAGAATGAACCTCACCGTTAGATAAACCTCACTGTCAGACCTCACCATTTAAGGACACCTCACTGGTACATCTCTCGCGCTGTTTTAAATTATCATATTAAGGCCAAGACTTTGCATTTCTTTTTAATATAATATTTATTTTATATCTGAATCCTAAATGATATTAAACCCGACTCTAGACATCACTCAATCACGGAGAACCCGTCTGTTCGAATCCCTCCTACCTAAACCTCTCAAGCTTGCAAAACCCTAAGCCTCGGAATCTGAAATGGCCCGTGTGAAGCGACCCTCAGTGGATGAAGGGAGTGATGCATCGCAAGCTAAGAAGCAGAAAGTAACCAATGTTGGTGCCAGTGGAAGCAGTAGAGATGTTGTTCGAAGGAATCCCGTGAATCCCCATTTATCGAAGTGAGAAATTGTAGTGGAAAAGGAGTTATGTGTGGAATTGCTGCTGGAAAGAAAGTCCTTGATTCTGAAGGTTCTACAAGAACAAGGATGGCTTGAATGATTCATGAACAATGATGGACCGTTTTATCCAGCACTGGTAAAAGAGTTTTATGATTTTTTCTGTTTTGAGACATCAGAAGAGGAGAATTGGATAATTTCCTTTTTTAATGGTCAAACATTTTCATTTTCATCAGTTGAATGGGTTGAGAACCTTAAAGTTCCTCATAGTGGTGATTATGGATTTTATTCAACATCCATACCTACTTCTAGTGACGTTTTCAAATATGAGGATGCCTTGTTGGAATTAATAGGAAATTGAACTCCTGGAAAGGTCATTGATGCAGAGATGGCAGGGGAGGACAAATTACTTTTCAAGTTCATTCAGCATGTGATTAGTCCAAGGAGAGGAGATTTTTCTACCCTCAAATTTCAGGACATTTATTTGTTGTATTTGTTAAATCATGGAGTAAAGTTGAATTTATGAAGACTGTTAATGATTCATATTGAGGAGATGACTAGACCGAAGTCTAAGTCCAATGCACTTTTCTTTTCTAAGTTGATTTCTATTATGTTGAAGGCAAAGAAGGTAGCTGGACCTCAAGATGAAACTATTTTAGTTAAGGATAACTTTTTCCTCACCAAGACTGTTTGTAAGTTTATGAAGGTCATTTGGAACCGTTAGAAGAAATCATGTGTTAATGATGATGGAAATATTTATGACAATTACACTCCTATGGATCATCCTTCTAGACCAAAGGATGTGAGGGATACTGGTCTTGGACCAGATGATCCAGAACCGGACTACAGTGATAATGAAGCTGAAGCTGAGGAGGAAGAGGCATCAGTTGAGGAAGGAGGAGACCCAGATTTAACTCCTATTTCTATGCCTCAAAACATTTCCTATGGCGCAGCTATCCCTCCAAAAGAACTACCAAGGAGAGAAACTTTTTTAAAGGACAATGACACTGTGACTATATAATAAGAAGAAGAAGGATATCAGATTGCTTTCAGAGACACCTCTGAAAAGGATGAGGCAATTGAGTCGGATCAGATTGATCATGAAGAGAAGGAGGCTTCTAGTGAAGCACATGATGAGGAAAATTAAGAAGAAGAGATCAGTTTGATCCCTCTGATAGACAGAACAGTCAAGATAGTGCCTGATCAGGAAGTAGAAGTAGCATCTGTTGATGAGAGAATCTTTGAGCCATCAGAAAAAATGGATATTGAATCTGTTGCAGTTGTAGAAGAAGTTTTAGAATTACCTCGAGGAGAACAATTGGAGGAGATTCCTCAAGTGAATGCTCTAAGTGAGGGGGAGCCTCTTGGATCAGTATCAGTGTTGTATGACATTGAAGGTTGGACATCAGATCTAGGATATATGGTTATTTAACTTAATTATGAATATTATGATGAGGAAGACCAGCCCCAAAGAGAATCAGTTATCTTACCTATTGTAGCTGAAAATTTGGCAACCAAGGAGGACCTTGAGTCCTTAAAGGCTGAAATGAAGGAAACACTGAGAGCATC
Organism: Viscum album; assembly: GCA_963277665.1. Classification (NCBI taxonomy): domain Eukaryota; kingdom Viridiplantae; phylum Streptophyta; class Magnoliopsida; order Santalales; family Viscaceae; genus Viscum; species Viscum album. Next base: position 182,920,418 of record OY728120.1, read on the forward strand.
AGTGGCAGATTTGAAGAAAAGCCTTGTTGATGAAATGAGAAGTGTGGAGAGATCCCTAGATCTATCTCTGGGATGTGATGTTTCTAGTCTAGTAAAAAGAATGATGGATGAAGTTAAATTATGCCATACTCAAATTGAGAGTTGGATAGGAGCTGTGGTGGCTCTAAGACAATCGATTGCTTAGTTGACTGCTATGAACAGCTCTCAAAACCAAGTGCATTCTGATATCAGATATATAGAAGATGTAATCAAGCAGTTTGTGGATGTCTTTGAGGATTTTAAGACTTCAATCAAAGAACATTTGAACAGTCAAGATGAACTTTTTCAGAAGGTGGTTAGTAATCTTACACAATCTTTCAAGGAGATAGTATCTTTCTCAGTTAAACCCCTTCCCTCATCCAGCTCCACTATGAACCTTGACCAGTTCAGAACTATTATCTAGGAAGAGTTGTCTAAGTCCAGTACCAGTGGAACCTTGGATACTCAGATCCTTGCTACCACTTGAGAAGTTATTATTTTTGTTCGTGATCACCTACGGGCAGCTACTGCTTCTCAAGAGGTAATCAAAAATAAGGTGGATGCGTATTTTGAGAAGGTCTATACCAAGCATCAAATGACCAACCTTTTAAATCTCTTGATGGAAAATATAAAGTTGTCTCCAGTGACTCAAGCTTTCAGAGAACAGGTTAGTAAGATCAGGGAGCTTACTCCTACCTCGAATAAATTCATTGAAAATCGAGATGATTTTGTGTCAGCAATGGAGAGAGGAGGTAGTATTATTATGGATTTCAGGAACCTTTTTCTACCATTCTTGCATGTGGATGCTAGACCTGTGATTTTACCTCCTGCTCTTCCTGCCTATGCCTTTGGGAGTACACCTCAGTTGACTCCAGTTTGGGAAATTCGAAGATTGACCCCTATGATCTCACAGAAGAGCACAGATTTCTATGTATTGAAATAATATGAATGCATAATAATTGGGTAAATTAATTGAGATGTATTGGGTGTATTAAGAGAAGATAAAATGAAACAATATTTGTTGGAAGTAGTAATTATGTATGTCAAATAAGGAATATATACCAATAATTGGTAGAACTTGTGGGAAAAGAGTCAAAGGTTCAAAAATAAAGTGGGTTTAGAGATTCAATGAATAAATTTGTTAGATTTTGAGATACATGTAGTGTTTAATAAATTCATGGGGTATAATGGACAAACATTATCAATAAAGTGGTGTCAAGAAAGAATCATGAAGAATTTAACTAAAATTGAAAGTTGGTTGAAACATGTTACCATAAAGGATAATTGAAAAAATAATAATATCCGGATCATATTCAATATATTCCTGAAATAACATTACGTTTTGAAAGAGAAAGGAAGTTTAAAAAATCTATGGTGGTATGAATTATAAAAGGGAATTATTCTAGATTACTAAATATATATTTTCTAGATAATTTCAAAATATATATTCTATATTCATTTATATTTTCATTGATGTAGAATAAAATAATTATTTGAATTTAATTTATTGGGGGAGAATATTCTCTCTATGTTTGGAAGTTCATAGATTTTTTAAAAGATGTTGATTTCTCTTGTAAATCCAATTTAAGAAGTTCATTAATAAATGGGATTGAAATTAGTGGATATACCTCAATATATTTTATTAATATAAGGAGATTAAATAGTGATTTATTCTAGAAAACATGATCCCTTTGTATTTTATTATAAAAGGGGTAGGAATTGAAGACCAAAAAATCCATATGTATGGAAGATACTATATTAACATATAAAGGGGATAAATTTACCCCTTTCTTGATGGTTCAGGGAATTTATGGAAATATTTTTAAAAAAATTAAAGGGGTTATATTAATATAAAAAAAGAGTTTTATGTTGGATTTAGGGATAAATACAAAAGTTTTCTAAATGTTGTTGAATTTGTGAGATGGTTTTTTTAAAAAATTAATCATATACAGTTATGGTAATTGTGATAAAGTTTTGTATATTTTTAGAAGAGTTGATGGAATAAAATTTATTATAGAAGGTTGGTTTGAATTTTAGTTTTAATATTTTGAAATTTTCAATATGTGTTCAAAAAATGGAAAGCACCCATATGCGTAAGATATTTGGATTTCAAAATTTTGGATATGGCCTGGATTTTTCCCCTATATACATAACATATGTTGGGGGTTGCATAAAATATTATAAGAGGAAATAAAATATGAAAAAATAATAACTCATCATGCATTTGAAAGATATTTTTTAGACTATCAATTCCTTGTAAGTATTGGTAAATTTTTGATATATGATATTTTTTAGGAGATTCATAGGTTTAAATTTATGAGGAATAAGTAGAAAATTTGAAAAGTCACAACATTTCCTACAAACATAATATGCACTAGGAAGATGTTTGAGATTTTTTGGTAGCTATATAATGTTTTTAATTTTTATGTGTGATTTTATCCTTTATTGTTTCAAGGATAATATTTCACCATGCCATGAGAATATAATTTGTGTCTTGAAGAAGAATTGGTTGATTTTAGTAAATTTAGGAAATCAAAGATGCCCACACCTTGAGGAAATTTTCTTCACCATAAAGTTGTTTAGGGGATATCAAGGAAACTAGATATTTTTGGAATACCATAATGTTGAAGGAGTGCCACACATTAATGAGATAAATTTTAAAATATGATTGAAGGGTAAGTGGTGTGACAGCTTGTCGTGTTAAATCTATATATCCATTGTTCTTTTGTTTTTGGTTGTTCAAAAAAATTAGAATTCACTATGGATTTATACACCCTTCTACAACTCTTAAATCATGTTAATAAATTTGATGAATAAATTCATCATCCATGTAATGAATCAGGATTTCATGTCATGATTTTTATAGTCTAGATAAATACAAACATAAATGGTGATTTGTAAACCTCTAGGAGGTTTCTAATGTTTTGGACACCCATTAGTTTCCCATTATAATTATTATAGTGTATATATATTTAAAGAAAATATAAAGGGTGGATTTTAATTAAAATAAGTTGGATGTTTAAAATTTCTTATTTTTTGACTTTTCATTTCAAATTATTAAATTATAACAGAGTTTAATACATCATATAAAAAATGATAAATTTAGAATGGAACAAGAAATATAATAGAGGAGGAGAGTAATTGTGTGTTTTAAGAGGAAGAAGAGTGAAATTTTAGTAATATGGGGCTTATTAAACATATGATTTGAGAGGATTGAGTTATTAATGAATAAGATTTTAGTAAAGATATTTTTTGTGGAGAGAAGTGGTATGGAATAAATAAGTAATATATAGAATATATATTCTAAAGAAAATTATGAACTTAGGTGATAATCAATATCGTTATGTTTAGTTTTTTTAATATGGATTAGATTCATAGTTTTTGTTACATCGTGATAAAAATTTCTATTAATTTGAGGAAGAAAATATTTATTGATAATAATTCTTGAATTAGAATTTTTAAATTTGGTTAATTTTGGTTTTTATTATGTAAAGATTGATTTAAGACCAAAGAATCAACTATACTACCTAGGAGTTGATTATTTATGGATCTGGAATTTATAGAATCACTTCGTTTACATAATATCATCCCTTATAGAATTATGATACTGACTAAAAATACTAAAATTAGAGTAACCTTTATATCAATAAACTGATAATTGACTTTTATGACTTTAAACTAATTTCCTTTGAATGGGAGTATAAAGAAGGATAAATGGAGTGACCATGGGAGTCAGTGAGCTTATACTTAAACCATTTAATTATATTTGGGCCTTGGTGAGTGTTTACCTTACCTAAACATTCACATATAGTTATCCTTAGTGGGCAGTGACATCTCCTAAATATTTTTTCTATAAAACAATGAGTAATATTCGATTATGTACACTATAAAATTTTGGAGTGTATGATACTTAGATGTATTTCAGTGTGGGTATACCAATAAAAATCTATTTATCACCATATGATTTACATTTTGTACGTATGCATGATATATAATGTAAAAATGTTTATTAAAGAAAACATAATCATAGTTTTAATAGTGTTTCTTCTAATATTAGAACTAGATATTAAAGGAAAAGATAAAAGGTGAAGAAAATTGATCCTATTAATATCATGATTCACCCCACATCCTCTTATCATGTCTCACGTTAAAATAGTTTACATGTGATTCCATTAATGGTTTATTATAATTTCAATGATATCACTTCAATATACTATCACATTGAAATTTTTATTGATGTGACCCTAACAGCAGGGTGACGATCCCAGTGGACATAAGTGGGGTTTAGGTAGACATATAGGGTGTGATGGAATCTAATTAATATCATTCTTATTGGGAAATAATTCCTCCACAAATTAAATGGTGGTAGTTATTCCCTTTATTAACATCATTCATGATGTGAGTATTGGTACCTCAAATCAATGAATGGGTAGGGTTTCCCCTAATTGATGACATAATCATCAGTTTATGTGTCACCCACATCAAATATGGCACTAATTATCTACCAAAATAATTTTTTATTCCCAGTGGGTCATAGATCCCCTGTTGTTAGGTTAGGTTTTCCCTTTTCTAAAATATTATTTAGAGTGGAGTGGGTCCTTTACCTTACCTCTATTTTCAATATGACTATATTTCATCTTTAAATTAAATAGTATTTTCTCATGGATAAGGATTTGGACTATGTTTCTGTTTCCACATTATCACTATATTTTTTATTTTTTTAAATGATATTTGTAGTGTCCTTGGGTATAGTTAATATTGATAAGAACTACTTTTAAAATATGACCTCAAAAAAATCTATATGATTTGGACTCATATGTGACATATTATTGTACCTTGAGTATGGGATAATCTCTTAATTAAGGTTAACATTGATTTTTCGTGGGTGTTACTGAGAAATGAGGTTATAAATAAATATTAATATATCTTATATGACTTGAAAATTATTCATGAATGATCCCACTCATTGAATTTATCAAAAAAAATGATGTCTTACTATATTTTCACACTCACCTCTATAGAGTTACTTGGTTATTGAATTAATATTCATAGTGTTGACATATTAATTTTTCAATAGATCATGAAGTCATAGAGTAGGTGGTGTATTTCAGTAATGTTCATTATAATGTAATTATAGTGGTTTCTTATCATATAAGTATGTATTTTCTTGTTGATATTCTTACTTTGGGTAAGCATTTATGGACATGCATTATATATTATTCAGTTTATAGAATTTTTTTCATTATGTGTCATTATGTTTGATATATTAGATATTTTTTTCTTAATAGATGTTTTATCATTCATTCATTCATTTTAAGTTACATTTTATATATCATTTATATATATTTTTATCCTTGGTGGTTTGGTGTTGAATGATTCGAGTTGTTATGAGTGTAAGCCTCTCATTTAAGTGTGTATGAACTTTTTATGGGGGTATTGGGGAGGTACATCTATAATTGTCATTAAATTAGTGGGCCCCCACTAGATTTTGGTCATTTTACTCAAGATATAAAAAATAATAGTAATGAAGGATAAAAAGTGAATAATTCAATAAAATATAAAATGTTTTGACTATTGAATAATTTATTTCAGTTGTTATTATTTATTATATTTGTTAGAAAAAATTTAAAATTATATATTATTGTATTGAAAAATGATTCCAGATATAACCATTTTTTATTTTTATTCACTAATTATTAGATTCTATTTATTCAACATAAAATTGGAAATTTTTTAAAATTTTATCTTGAACTAAAATTTTTTTATGTTATCACACAATCATATATTTTAATGTACAAGTTTTATTTTTAAATAAAAACGTATATAATATTAAAAAATAGTGTAGCATGTTAACAATGCTTTTAATTGATTTCTGGTGAGCTGACTTGGGAGATTCATGTATAATTTTGTCTCAATTGTAACCGTTTTGGGAATAATAAAAAATAATTCTTTTATAACATTTTTATAATGTAAATAGATTAACATCAAGCCCTATAAAAGGAAATTGGTGAATTATTTAGTGAAATATGAAAATATATTTTGGTATCCATCTTTCTTCATGGACTATGTCTTTATTTTTTTGAAAACAAAGAAAATTTTATTTAAATATTTTGTTTTATAATAAAAAAATTTGATCTTGAGTATGGAATCTGTGTGTATTAAACTAATAATATTAAGTTAATATAAATCTATTATATTTCAAAATATTAGTGATATTTTAAGTTAACATAAACTTATACTTTTGTGTTTATATATATAAAATATGATAACCCTTTTGATAATTATAGTTTTCTAGATCTAAAAACATTTAATTTTTTATCTAGAAGATAATCTATTTTAATGTTCAAAATATTGACAGCCAATAAAGTGATAATTTTATAATTTTTTGGGCTTCAATATGTACATTTAATTATATTAAAAAATAAATGTATATCCTTCATGTATTGCTGATTCAAAAATAGAACACACGTTTTTCATTTAAAATGTAATCTATAATGTTGGTTCATGGTTTAAAACTTTTTAAACTTTTGGAAACAAATTAAAAAAATATTTATTATATAGACATAAAAGTTATATTTTGTAATTCACATATAAGATATATGTAAAAAAAGTGAATGTCATGTCTTATTAACTTAAATATTAGTTTTTAATCTCTAATAAATTTTATATTTACATGAAAATATATTATGATTATTAGAATATACACTCTAGAATGTTTTTATGGTACTATACCCCATTCCTCATCCATTGATTTTTAACCCAATTTTACTTTTTATCTTTGATTGATTTATTTTTATTTTAATTCATTTCATATTGAAATTAAATTATTCTTTGACATTACATTGAAAACAATGGATAATTTAACTTGTTTCATAAAAATTTAATTTTATACGAATCAAAATTTTGGTCAATTCAAATAAGTATGATTTATTTTCAAATATAATTATATTCTATAGACTATTTTATCATTATATTATATTTATCGATAAATAATATATTTATTCATATAATTAGGTTACTTATAAACATATTTTTATTTTAAAATTTATCTTTTGATTTTTTATGTAATAGATCATAATAATAATAAGACAATACCAAAATTCAATAAATTATTATTAATTAAAGACCATTTAATATTTAAGGTACGCCATTTTAATTGTGATATTTAATGAAGTATGAATTAACATATCAAATAATATTAATTTTGAGATTTTTTCGTTCTTTATATGACATGATAATATTGTAAAAGAAAAAAATAATTGTGGTAGGTTATAAATCTTGGTTCTAATGTTTTGGATTCGTACCTAGAGTTTTTTTTTCACATACTTCTTGTTTTTTGAGTTGTCTAGATTGAAAGGATTATTTTATCCTATATTATGATAGTGTGGAGAATCATTTTAATAGAGGATCAAATATGGGGTGATACTTGGATAGTTCTACAGATATTTCATTAGAGGTAAAAAACATTTATTACTGGTCTCTTCCAGTGATGATGTCGTTATGTGGTATCCCATGGATGGAAAGCTAGTGAGTGACATTATGATGGATGATTTTTTTAATAGTGTTTATTCAGTGCTCGTGGATCTTTATCAAATCCTATATTAATTATTTCTCTTCCCTTACTATCTAAATATCATATTCCAAAACCATATTCAGTGTCAATTAATTTGCATTATTCGACACTTTTTTTCTATCCATCTTGCACCATTTTTTCTAGATATCAGTGAAATAGTCTATAGGTGGCTTTTTGATTCACATGGTTTTAGGTATGGAATTTTAGTGGTGTCTGTTTTTAGATTGGTGTGGTTCTCGGTGATAGGTAATATGGTGGAATGAATTATCATTTCTATGGTGCTTCTATGATTTCTTTTTTTTATTCATCATTTTTTGGGTTATTATGGTTTTGTGGTGGTTATTAAAAATTAGTTTTTTAGATAGTTATAGTGGTTCTACCATGGATGGGGTTGATGATAACGATAGTGGGATGTTTTGTGATAATGATGCATATGAAGGGTTCATGTATCAAAGTGTATTTCATGTGTCCCAAAGCCTGTCAAAGGTTATAGGGTTTGTGGTATATCTCTTTTTTATTAAATTTTAATGTTTTAATTTTGAAATATACTCATTGTTAATGGGTGTTTGTGTTATTTTTTCTCTATTATTTTCTTAGGTTACCACTAAACCATAAAGTAGTTATTTTCAAAAATTTAACAAAAAATGGATTTTTAGGGATGGAGACATTAAAGACCTAAAATAAAAAGGTAATTATGTTATAATAAATAAGGGATTCCCCATAAAAATTGAAATAATAATAAAAAAATATCCCTCTTTATTTTTTTATTCTTTATCTTGCATATAAACCCCTACCCTCACCCTCTTTTCCCATTTTTGTCTTCATATATCCCATGAATATGAATCCAAAATTATTATACATTATTTCCTCAAACTCAAGGTAAGGGCTTCAATGTTATTATTATTTTTTATCCTCTATTATATAGTTGAATCATTTAGGTAATTTAGGTACTTTAAGTGAGGGATTAATTAAAACATATAGAATACTTAAAAAATGATTCGATTTTACCCATATTGTATCAATAAGGTTGATATGAAAGGAATACACACAGATAGAGTGATTTTCACTGATGACATTCCATATTAGTATGATATTTATAGTTTATGGTTTTTTTGTGTTTCTAAAAAAATTATTATACATGAATTGAGATTTTTTTATTAAAATAAAACTATATGGTTGATTGTCGTAAAGGAGTTAAATATTTAAATTTACAAACTGAATAATTGTACGTAGCCATAAATGTTATCTGTTTTTTATGATAAAATTTGATAAATATAAATTTTATGTTTGAATTCATATAACTTTATGTTTTCTTAAATTTATAATTATTCTTTTTGGGTTCCAATAATGTGGCAGGATCTTCAATTAATTAAAATAAATGAAGTTATTATGAAACGATGGATTAAATAATTAATTAAGTGGTGAGTTAATCGGTCATAAAGATGATGGTTGGGAGAAATTTCATAATAAATTATATGATTTATTTTTTAAAAAATTAACTTATAAATCAAGTTTTATTTTTATTTAATGTGTAAATTTTGAGTTATGATTGTTTATTGTTATATAATTTGTAATTAAATGAGTTTAAATTTAAATAATGTGTTTACATGAGTTTAATATGGAGTTTAGTTTGATAGATGACATAAATCATGGGTTATTTTAAGTTATATCTTGAAATTTGATGGAAATACTGATGATTTTAATATTTTTATTTATTGGTTTTAAATCGACGATTTAGATTTTTATGAGGAGGAAAAAGTGAAAAATCAGTTATTGGTTAAGTTTTATGACTTCCTATTGTGGTAAAAGGATATATTTTTTAAATTACTTTTGTTAGGATATGATTAGAACAAGTGTTAGGCTAATGGGAATAGTTGTGGGAAGGTGATGAATTATTTTTATTTTCAGGTGAAATCATTATCATTCTTGGGAATCATATATTCAGTTGAGATTTTTTTATATATAATTGGAATATAAGATGAATTAGAATTTAGTAATTCATTTGGAATATGAGGATGTGGATTATTTAAATAGTTATTGATCATTTGGATGAAAAATATGTTATTATTAGAAAAATAATCCTTGGTTTATGATTAAAATTAATGGATATTTGGATATTTGGTTTAGATTCTTTTTTATGTTGAATCTTTTATAAACTTAATATATTACGTATTAGGGATTAAAGGGAGGAGTTATGAGTAATAATTTTAAAAATTAGACATTAATAAAGGGTCTTAGTAGTAAAAGAAGTTTTTCAAATTGGTATTTCATGTTAATATAGAAACATAATTATAATAAAGATTTTCTATTTTAGTGGATATTATGAATATTATTCCCAAGTGAATTCTCATACGATCAAATTTTTATGATTTTGCAATCTAGTGTCCAAAATATTATTAGTCATATGATTAAGTAAACTAATATTTTCAAATGAAATATATAAGTGGTTGTTATATGGTTACGTACATAGTTATGGAACCACTATTATTAAAATACCCTTTCATATTTTTTGTTTTTCTTTAATTTTCAGTACATATAACCTCATGGAGAGGGGTTATAGGCTTACATGAGAATTTGGGATAATATTAATAAGGTTTCTTGATTTAAGGAATTATTATCTACATGTCCTTATTATCATTAAATGTGAATGGTGACATAGAATGCTATATACATAGAACTATTAACCTATTATATTTTGAACTGTAATATAGAATGTTTACTATCATGGCATATTAATTTTCTAGAGTTTAGATGCACCAATTTTATAAATTTGGTTTGATTTTAGGATAGTTAAATGTATAAATGGAAGTGATAGTTAACATGTTTATACCCATAGCCTATGATAACTATTGTATACAATGAGACTGATTATTTTTCTCCTAGACCATTGGTTGATACTTGGGTTCCTTCTTATGGAAATCCTTAGGAGGATTTATTTGGTTAATCAATTGTATTATTCATTGAGTGATACTTGGGTTTACTAATATGGAACCCATTGTATGGAATCAGAATGCTATTTATTCAATTTTACCTCGAGTGGTACTTTGGTGTTATGGTATGGAATGCATTGGATGGACTCGGTGGGAAATTGATTTTACAATGATTCTTTGATATATGGTTTCATTATAGAATTAATGGGATAGGAATATAAGGGTATGGACTTACTATACACCTTAAACAACACTTGGGTTCCTCTTTACAGAATGCCTTGGATGGGCTCAGTGGTTAGATAAATTTTATATATTACCTAATTTTCAGCTTGTTTAACCCACTATTACATTATAAATTCCATGAAATATTTTGGGCCTTATAGGGTAATCCTCAATATACTACCTCCTAAACACATATACTTCTATCTATGGTCCCTAGTATCGCTTTATTACTTGATCACTGCTTGTATATGTGGATGAATTGGGTATATACCTTAGGTCCTCACCTGTATTCATATATGTATTCATGTGTGTGTGTGTGTTTAAATATATCAATGTGTTTATAATATATATAAATACATATAATGCGGCATGTTCTAAGATATTCCATCTTAGGTCGAAGTAGCTATTGCTGGATAGGTTCCCATGAGAAACCCGAGTGTGACATAGTTCATTTATATACTATTGCTTTACTAATTTATTATTATACCTCCACATTTATTAATTTTATATGAACATTTTGTATTATTAATTCTATGTTATTGGTCATGTATTATTAAGTATATCTCACACCTTTCATAGCCCTCTATTGCATTGGGGTACCCAAACAAACCTCTTGATTATAGGGATATGATCCTGGATTATGGTTTCTTGTTATTATCCTTCTAGGTTGGGATGGAGTAAAAGATCATAAGGTTGGAATTTTTCTCATGATTTTATTAGAAATATCTTATATGTCATTTATTTATTTAATTTTACTGTAATTATCTCCATGTACTCTATATGCCTACCTGTATTTATGTCAGAGCATGTTCATTCATGATTATTCATTCTTTTTTGATTTATTTTTAGTTGTTGTTATATTACATTAACTTTATTAGTTATTTATTTTTCTAAATTTATCACTGATATATTGGGTATAGTCTCCCAAATATACCAATTTTATACACTCACTGCTATTTGAAAACCTATAGTTTAGGGGGAGGCCCACTTGAGGCCCAATGGCCCACTGGCTCGGGGCACCATTTTAGTGGTTCCTTGTTTAAGATTCTAAAAATGTTATCTGGCCCTTTTTCCTTTTTTCTTTATATTTGGGTATGGTAGATAGGATACTAGGAACATGTAGGAACTTGGTAAATAGCTCAAGACTACGTACAACCAACCCACATATGAGGGAAAGATCATGCTTCTAGGGATGGGACTTAGGTTTATACTACTCGATAATACAATTGATTGTTATATAACTTGGGTGATTGTCATACTTTATATGGTTAATGATTTATTTATTTATGAGATTTTTACCCTTGGAAAAGTATGTAAGGGAAGTATTATGACCTTAATTAATATAGGAACATTGAGATTCACATGTCAGGAATATGTTATTCTATATAGGTTGTACTATTGAATCCCTGATGCATGATGGTTTGTATGTCATGCTTGTGTTATTTATCATCATGTTTATTCGAATACCTTATTAGGTGATTTCGTATCTTGATTACTTATGTTCTCTACATAGGTATTGGTTTCCATAACATTCATTTTCATTTCTTGTGTGATAGAACTATTTTTTATAACTATGATAAACGATTAGCTATTAAGGTTTCAGCTTCAACCTATGTGGTGTTTTTCTGTATAGCGTGATGGTGACACCTTAACTAACCAATAATTTCATGTTTGATACATAGACCATTGGTTGTATGGAATGAATCATTAATGGTTGCGGTTAAATGGGATCCAATTGTAAAATTTAAAAAGTGCATGGGACCTTATAAATTAGATGATGGTGACCCATATTATTGGACCATCACATATGTACTTGATGTGTATTCTGATCCCAAAGATAATGACATGGTTGTAGTTACGTGATTTCCAATTGAAATAAATAAAGGAAACTACATTTATAATATGGGAATGGTTATTCATCTAACTGAACTATAATTATTACATATATATATATATATATATGCTGAATTGAAATTCATACAAAAAGGGGTTTCTTTTATGATTGCTAGTACCTCTACAAATTGAGCATGATGACCATGTTATTAAATCCTTAAATACATAACTAGACCCAAGTAGGTTTGTTGGGTCATGATGATTATGTACTAAACTAATTAAGGGTGTTTGAAAAATAATTAATGAAATAGATGGACCCATGTAGGTCGCCTTCTTCATTTTTATTCCTTGGTACTTAACCCCATGGGGGTATGTTTCTGTTAATGGGATAGTAATTTAAAGTGTCTTCAGCTACTTATATGATGTTTTGTATAAATGTATGGTTGAATCCTACTTTACTATACCCTTAATTGATAAAAGACCTATTTTTTACTTTCTAGATTATTATTATGAGGCATTATTCAATTAAAATTATAATTAAAATCTAATGAGTGTTTTCCTCTATAGCATGGAATTAACATTTTCATTAACCAAGAAAGTTATGAAAACTCATAAACTAAATGAATGGTCAAAATTGAATTATAATATAATTTTCCAATAATTTTTGGTGGTCCCACTAACTTAAGTTCTTAGTTGACTTTTTCTTGAAAACTAGTACTTAATATCCCTTATATATGAGTTGTTTTAATTGATGTAATGAATGAGAATTGGTTAAATGCATTAAATGAACCCTTTTATATGTTTTATTTTATAAAGAACCTAATGTAAGGGTTTGGTTAGTTTTACCTTGGTAAAATATTTAAAAGAGAACATGAGTGTTTCCCTTAGAACGCATTTGGCTTCTTTCGATTATTTTTTAACCTAATGGATAAGCAGTGAGGCCTAGTGACTTTTCAGGTGTAGCAATGTTTAGGGTCGATTCCATGAGTAAGTGTGGGGATACAGTACTAAAGAATTGGGCATTAGCGACCGCCATTGGCGGTCGCTGTAGGCCTATAGAGACCGCCCAGCGACCGCCATTGGCAGTTGCTTCAGCTTCGTCAATGTAGGCCAATAGCGAACGCCAATGGTGGTCTCTATAGGTGGCCGAAATTCCAGCCATAAGCGACCACCTTTGGCAGTCGCTACCCTAGGAAAATTGTTTTTTATAAAAAATTCATACTGAATGAAATATATATATATATATTTATTTATTTATTTATTTATTAAATAAAATATATATATATAGTAATGAAAATATTTATATATATATTATTAAATAAAATATTTTAAATATATATATATACAATATGTTTTAAATATTATAATATATATATATATTAAAGAAATATATATATATAATATTAAATAAACTATTTTTCATTTTTTTAATGAAATGTATGAATTGTGTTTTTTTTTCTTCACAGTGAAAAATCAGAGATAAAACAAGGTAAAAATCATAAAAAATGGAAAACAATTTCAAACAACATAAACATCAAGATCGTCATAAACAATAAAGGATAAATGTGCTTCAACAATCCGAGTAGGTCTATCCATTTCAATCTTCTGCTTCCATAAACCTACAATAAGACAAAAAAACAACAAAACAGAACAAACGTAAATTGGGAATAATTATTCAGTTATTATATACATATAATAAAATTAAATATGACATCAAATCATGGTGCTATAATAATTTAAAACCCCCAATTTAAGAAATGCTATCATTTCAAGTCATTCGGAGCACGTTTGCTCCGAATTCGACCGTCCCACGCCGTTTTTGGTGTTTTATGACACCGGAAACACGTTTCCAGACACCGCATTCAAATGACACCTCCGATTGACATGACGTCTACCTGACCACTTCACAAATCACACAATGTCTGTTTTTGTACGGTTTCATGGCATTCCGAGGTCGTTTGGGTGGTTTTGACCCCCCCAATGCGTCATTTTAGCGCGCGCCGAGTTGCTGAAAACGGCACAATCGGCCTTACCGCGCGCACCGCACATCGGATGGGCCTTTCATCTCCTCCTACACATCACGAATAATATTCCTAATTTTTTCGTGTGTTTTCAGGTCATTTGGAGCACGTTTTCTCTGAATTCAACCGTCTCACACCGTTTTTGGTGTTTTATGACACCGGAAATGCGTTTCCGGTAACCGCGGTCAAACGACACCTCCGATTGACATGTCGTCTACCCGACCATTTCAAAAATCACACAACGGCTATTTTCGTACGGTTTCATGGAATTATGAGGTCGTTCGGCTGGTTTTGACCCCCCAACGCGCCATTTTAGCGCGCGTCGAGCTGCTGAAAAAGACACAATCGGCCGTACCACTCACACCGCACATCTGATGGGCATTTTGTCTCCTCCTACACATCATGAATAATATTCATAATGTTTTCGTGTGGTTTCAGGTCTTTCAGAGCACATTTTCTCCGAATTCGACCGTCTCACGCCGTTTTTTGGTGTTTTAGGACACTGGAAATGTGTTTCTAGTCACCGCGGTCAAACGACACCTCCGATTGATGTGCCGTCTACACGACCATTTCAAAATTCACACAACGGCTGTTGTCGTACGATTTCATGGAATTCTGAGATCTTTCGAATGGTGTTGACCCCCCAACGCGTCATTTTACCGCGCATCGAGCTGCTGAAAATGACAAAATCGTTCGTACTACACGCACCGCACGTCTGATTGGCCTGTCATCTCCTCTTACACATCATGAATAATATTCCTAATGTTTTCGTGTGGTTTTAGGTCATTCGGAGCACGTTTTCTCTGAATTCGACAGTCTCACGCCGTTTTTGGTGTTTTATGACACCGGAAACGTGTTTCCGGTCACCGCGATCAAACGACACCTCTGATTGACATGCCATATGCCCGACCATTTCACAAATCACATAGAGGCTTTTTTCATACGGTTTCATGGCATTCTGAGGTCTTTCAGGTGGTTTTGACCCCCCAACCCGCCATTTTAGCGCGCACCGAGGTGCTGAAAATGACACAATCGGCCGTACCGCGCACACCGCACATCTGATGGGCCTTTTGTCTCCTCCTACATGTCAAAAATAATATTAATAATATTTTCCTATGGTTTCAGGTTATTCGGAGCATGTTTGCTCCGAATTCGACCGTCTCACGCCGTTTTTGGTGTTTTATGACACCGAAAACGCGTTTCTGGTCACCGTGGTCAAAAAACACCTTCGATTGATATGTTATCTACCTGACCATTTCACAAATCACAAAACGGATGTTTTCGTACGGTTTCATGGAATTCGGAGGTCGTTCGGGTGGTTTTGACCCCCCAAAGTGCCATTTTAAAGCATGTCGAGCTGCTGAAAACGACACAATCAGCTGTACCGCACGCACCGCACATCTGATGGGCATACCATCTCCTCCTACACATCACGAGTAATATTACTAATGTTTTCTTGTGTTTTAAGGTCATTCAAAGCACGTTTCCTCCGAATTCTACCGTCTCACACTGTTTTTGGTGTTTTATGACACCGGAAACGCGTTTTCAGTCACCACGGTCAAACGACACCTCCGATTGACGTTCCCTCTGCATGAACATTTTACAATTCACTCAATGGATGTTTTCCTATGGTTTCATGGCATTCCGAGGTCTTTTGGGTGGTTTTGACCCCCCAACGCGCCATTTTAGCGTGCTCTGAGCTGCTGAAAACGACACAATTGGTCGTACCGCGTGCACCACACGTCTAATGGGCCTGTTTTCTCCTCCTATATGTCATGAATAATATTCCAAATTTTTTCGTGTGGTTACATGTCATTCGGAGCACGTTTTCTCCGAATTCGACCGTCTCACGCTGTTTTTGGTGTTTTATGACACCAGAAATGCTTTTCCGGTCACCGTGGTCAAACTACACCTCTGATTGACATGTCTCCTTCCCGAACATTTCAAAAATCACACAACGGCTGTTGTCGTACGGTTTCATAGAGTTCCGAGGTTTTTCGGGTGGTTTTGACCCCCCAACGCGCCATTTTAGCGCGCGTCGAGCTGCTAAAAATGACAAAATCGACTGTACTGCACACACCACACGTCTGATGGACATTTTGTCTCCTCCTACATGTCACGAATAATATTCCTAATGTTTTCATGTGGTTTCAGTTCATTTGGAGCACATTTACTCCGAATTTGACTGTCTCAAGCCGTTTTTGTTGTTTTATGACACCGAAAACACTTTTCCGGTCACCATAGTCAAACGACACCTCCGATTGACATTCTGTCTACCCAACCATTTCAAAAATCACACAAAGGCTTTTGTCGTACGGTCTCATGGAATTCTGAGGTCATTCGGGTGGTTTTGACCCCCCCAATGCGCCATTTTAGCGCGCGTCGAGCAGCTAAAAATGACACAATCGGCCGTACCGCATGCACCGCATGTCCGATGGGCCTGTCATCTCCTACTAAACATCAAGAATAATATTCATAATGTTTTCGTGTGGTTTCAAGTCATTCAGAGCACATTTTCTCTGAATTCGACCGTCTCACGCCGTTTTTTGTGTTTTATGACACTAGAAATGCGTTTCCAGTAACCACGGTCAAATGACACCTCTGATTGACGTGTCGTCTACCCAACCATTTCACAAATCACACAATGGATGTTGTCGTACGGTTTCATTGCATTACGAGGTCGTTCGGGTGGTTTTCACCCCCCAAGGCACCATTTTAGCGTGCGCAGAGCTGCTAAAAACGACACAATCGGGCGTACCACACATTCGATGGGCGTTCGGTCTCCTCCTACACATCAATATTAATATTCCTAATGTTTTCGTGTGGCTTCAGGTCATTCAGAGCACGTTTGCTCTGAATTCGACCGTCTCACGCCGTTTTTGGTGTTTTATGACACCGGAAATGTGTTTCCGGTCACCGCAGTCAAAAGACACGTCCTATTGATGTGTCGTCTGCCTGACCATTTAAGAAATCACACAATGGCTGTTGTCGTATGGTTTCATGGCATTCGGAGGTCGTTCGGGTGGTTTTGACCCCCCAACGCACCATTTTAGTGCGCGCCGAGCTACTGAAAACGACACAATCTATCGTGCAGCGCGCACCGCACGCCCGATGGGTGTGTCGTCTCCTCCTACACATCACGAATAATATTATTAATGTTTTCATGTGGTTTCAGGTCATTCGGAGCACGTTTGCTCCGAATTCGACCGTCTCACGCCATTTTTTGGTGTTTTATGACATTGAAAACGCGTTTCTGGTCACTGCGGTAAAACAAAACCTCCGATTGACGTTTTGTCTGCCCGAACATTTCACAAATCACACAAATGCTCTTTTCGTACGGTTTCAGGGAATTTCGAGGTCATTTCGGTGGTTTTTACCCCCCAACGTGCCATTTTAGCGCGCGTCGAGCTGCTGAAAATGACACAATCGGCCGTATCGCGCGCACCGCATGTCCGATGGGCATTCTGTCTCCTCCTACAGGTCATGAATAATATTCCTAATGTTTTTTTGTGGTTTCAGGTCATTAGGAGCATGTTTTCTCCAGATTCTACCTTCTCACGCCGTTTTGGTGTTTTATGACACCAGAAACGCGTTTCCGGTCACCGCGGTCAAACGACACCACCGATTGACGTGTCATCTTCCCAACCATTTAAAAGATCACACAAAGGCTGTTTTCGTACGGTTTCATGGAATTCTGAGGTCGTTCGGGTGGTTTTAACCCCCCAACTCACCATTTTAGCGCGTGTTGAGCTGCTGAAAACGACACAATCGGCCGTACCGCGCGCACCGCACGTCCGATGGGCGTTCTTCCTCCTCCTACACATTGCGAATAATACTCCTAATGTTTTCATGTGGTTTAAGGTCATTTGGAGCATGTTTTCTCCGAATTCGACAATCTCACGCCGTTTTTGGTGTTTCATGACACCGGAAACGCGTTTCCGGTCACCGCGGTCAAACGACACCTCTGATTGACGTGTCGTCTGCACGACCATTTCCCAATTCACACAAATGATATTTTCTTTTGGTTTATTGGCATTCCGATGTATTTTGGGTGGTTTTGACCCCCCCCCCCCCCCCCCCCCAACGCGCCATTTTAGCGCGTGCTGAGTTGCTGAAAATGATACAATCGGTCGTATCGCGCGCACCGCACGTCCGATGGGCCTGGCGTCTCCTCCTATACGCCATGAATAATATTACTAATGTTTTCGTGTGGTTTTAGGTCATTCTGAGCATGTTTTCTCTGAATTCGACCGTCTCATGACGTTTTTTGTGTTTTATGACACCGGAAACACGTTTCCGGGGTGCGGGGAGGGCTGTCTGGGGTGCGGGGACGGCTGTCCGGGGTTTGGGGGGCTGTCCGGGGTGTGGGGGGCTGTCCGGGGTGTGGGGAGGGTTGTCCGGGGTGCAGGGGGGTTGTCCGGGGTGCGAGAGGGCTCTTCGGGGTGCGGGGAGGGGTGTCCGGGGTGCGGGGGGCCTGTTCGGGGTGCGAGAAGGTCTTTCGGGGGTGCGGGGCGGGGCTGTTCAGGGTGCCGGGGAGCCTGTCCGGGGTGCGGGGAGGGTTGTCCGGGGTGCGGGGAGAGCTTTCCGGGGTGCGGGAGGGGTGTCCGGGGTGTGGGGGGGGGGGGCTGTCCGGAGTGCGGGGAGGGCTGTCCGGCGTGCGGGGAGGGCTGTCCGGCATGCGGGGAGGGTTGTCCGGCGTGCGGGGAGGGTTGTCCGGCGTGCGGGGAGGGCTGTCCGGCGTGCGGGGAGGGCTGTCCGGCGTGCGGGGAGGGCTGTCCGGCGTGCGGGGAGGGCTGTCCGGCGTGCGGGGAGGGATGTCCGGCGTGCGGGGAGGGCTGTCCGGCGTGCGGGGAGGGCTGTCTGGCGTGCGGGGGGGTTGTCCGGGGTGGGGGGCATATCCGGGGTGCGGGTAGGGTTGTCCGGAGTGCGGGGAGGGCTGCCCGGGGTGCAGGGAGGCTATCCGGGGTGCGCGGAGGGCTGTCCGGGGTGCGGGGAGGCTGTCCGGGGTGCGCGGGGGGTGTCCGGGGTGTGGGGAGGAGGTTGTCCGGGGTGCGGGGAGGGTTTTCCGGGGTGCGGGGAGGGCTGTTCGGGGTGCGGGGAGGGCTGTCCGGGGTGCGGGGGGTGTCCGGGGTGCGGGGGGGGGGGGGTGGGGGGGCTGTCCGGGGTACCGGGGGGGCTGTTCGGGTGCGGGGGGCTATCCGGGGTGCGGGGAGGGCTGTTCGGTGTGCGGGGAGGGCTGTCCAGGGTGCAGGGGGGCTGTCTGTGGTGCGGGGAGGGATGTCCGGGGTGTCGGGAGGGCTGTCCGGGGTGAGGGGAGGGCGGTCCGGAGTGCGGGGAGGGCTGTCCGGAGTGTGGGGGGCCTGTCCGGGGTGGGGGGTTGTCCGGGGTGTGGGGAGGGCTATCCGGAGTGCGGGGAGGGCTGTTCGGGGTGCGGGGAGGTTCTCCGGGGTGCGGGGAGGCTGTCTGTGGTGCGGGGAGGGCTCTCCGGGGTGCGGGAGGGTTGTCCGGGGTGCGGGGAGGGCTGTCTGGGGTGTGAGGGGGCTGTCTGGGGTGGGGGGGCTGTCCTTGGTGCGGGGGGGGGGGGGGGGGGGGGGGGCTGTCCTTGGTGCAGGGAGGGATGTCCAGGGTGCGGGGAGGCTGTTCGGGGTGCGAGGGGGCTGTCCGGGGTGCGGGGCGGGCTGTCCGGGGTGCGGGGAGGGCTGTCCCAAGTGCGGGGAGAGCTGTCCGGGGTGCGGGAGGGCTGTCCGGGGTGCGGGGAGGGCTGTCCGGAGTGCGGGGAGGGCTGTCCGGAGTGCGGGGGGTTTTCCGGGGTGGGGGGCATGTCTGGGGTGTGGGGAGGGATGTCCAGAGTGTTGGGAGAGTTGTCCAGGGTGGGGGGGGGGGGTTGTCCGGTGTGCACGGAGGGCTGTCCGGAGTGCGGGGAGAGCTATCCAAGGTAGGACGGGGACTAAAAATAGTGAACTCAACTCATTAATCAAAAACAAGTTTAATGGTTTCTATTAGGAATCACATGTTTTTTAAAAAAATATTACAAAACATGAAATTCTAAACATTGAGAATTAAATGAACAAAAAATATCCAAATCATTAATCAGTTTCATGGTTACTTCTCAATTTGTGCACACAAACATTGCATGAGGCCAAAACACACATGATACCCCCAAATCACAAAAAAACTCACTAGAAACCCAACATAAATATCAATAACAACCCCACCATTAAAAGTAGAAACACACCTCGTGAATATGATTTGTCATGCGTGGTCATGACTACTACCTCCATCAGGTGGTTCAGGGGCCTACAACAAAAAAACATTATGAATATTTTCATAACAAAAATAATATAAATTAAGTAAATAAATATGGTATAAAAATGCGTCGTCTGATCCCCTGCACCATCACCTGGATGCACATATTTCTGTAGTGCTCTAACCTCAGCGATCAATTGCGCATTTACCTCCTCGGAAGTGTGTAGTCATGCCTCGAAATCTGACAAACGTTGTGTCATATGAGCAATAGCAGGACCAACAACCGCAGCGTGTGACACTACAGAATGAGGAATCCCTATTCCATAGGTCAAACTATATCCATGCCCGTCCTGACCAATAATGTGATGAAAGATCTCATCCCTTCGCATGGGAAGTTGTTGCTGGTCCTCTGGCAGATGTCCTAATTCAGCTTCAAATTGAGCCTGTGAAATATTTAAAAATATATACATATATTAATATACATATTTTATGTAAGTATTGGTAATGAGTACAAGAACATACAATAAATGCTACAGCCTCTAGATCATTGCGATCAGAAGTCCTCATCCACACCGACATTTTATCAGTTGGTGCACCTTGCTCCCGCAACTGTATATGAATAGAATATAAACACAAAACCCTATTAATTAAAAAAATTAAAAAATGAATAATAAATACCTCATGTCGGAGCTGACACACGTGACGAGTCCTGAGCCTGTGAGGTGGTCCCTGCAACGCTTGATTCTCATAATGGCGTGTTGACACCTCCTACATTCAATACATTCAAATTTCAAACAAATCACAAATTCTTGAAAATATATATACCAAAATAAATATACAAACTGCAACACCCTCAGTAGACCAATATGAAACTAAATCATGCCATTGTGCTGGGAGGACACCTCTCGGGACTTTTTCCAGAATGTCTGGGGCACCCACATTTGGTACTCGGTGGTCCCTCTTGACTTTGCCTTTATATTCTTTCCACATCTTTGGGAATTTTCTCATACACACTAGAAAAAAATCATCGGGACATACTTTTAAATTTTTCTATTAAAGAAAAAAATCACATATGTTATTGTTGGTTATACATAGGGAATAAAGTAAAATGGTCTCCTTACCTAAACCTCCCTCCAAAGACGATCTAATGTGTCCTGAGGGATAGAAGCCCAGTCACACATGGTCAATGGAGATAGATGTGGATCACGTATGATATGACCCAGCTGACAAATAAATGCAGGGGAATTCCATCCCACATGATGAAATACCTCATATAATGAAACATCAAAAGTCATGTCAGAATTCCATGATATTATGCCACGACCAGGGCCTCTCCTTCGAGAGGAAGAAGCAGTCGATTCTGATCTTGTTGAAAACAATTTTATATACAAATTGACAGATGTTATAAATATATATTTTTTTTTATTAATTACATAAAAAATAGAGACAATTACATTCCAACATACCTCGACCCTGAGAGGTAGATGCCTCAGATGGATGATGTGGATCTTCTGCCTCTTCCCCTAACATGCCTGCAGTCATGGAAAACATTATTAAGGGGACTATCCAAAGTCTCTAAATGATAAATTGGATTGTTTTAAAAAAAAACTTGTACAGTTGTTAATCCAAAAAAAGGGATTGGATAATTGGTTGTGAATGAATTTTAAAAAATCAGAAAGTTCACAAAATAGATATACAAATTATGTACAAAACCAATCAATGCATTGCCAAATTTCAAATTGAATTAATAAGAATTCAAGCAGCACATGAACCAAATGAAGAATACCTCAGTGGGGAGATACACCGACAATAACATCAATATAACATGAGTTAAATCAACCTAAATATTTATAACTGAATAAACTTCCAAAAGTGAGGATTAAAACATACAAGGATTTATAAAATGTTTAGATAATTTATGATATCTTAGGCTGAATAGCAGGAAAACAATTATACCTTTCATTAAGCATGAAAATCGACCGTTTCTCCTTCAACAGCCGCTCTGAACCAATAAATATCTTCATCTGGTTGAACAACGGTATGTTGATCAAGCTATTGGGAAACAAAAGGAATAGTCTCAGGTTCATCTTGTTCAAATACAAACACTCCTCGCCGAGACATTTTGACAACAAATTGCCAACTTGGATTCGAAGGAAAATTAACGAAGAATACATGTTCTTCTTGTGATGTCAAAATGAAAGGTTCATTATCAACTCATTCATTTCTGTATAAAATATAGTTAAAATTCACCAATGAAAACTGATATTGATCGACTTTACATCCACGCACTGGATCAACCCAATTACACTTTAAAAATATGTACTTCAACCCATGTGTGTATACAACTTCAATGATGTCTATCGATTGACCATATTAATAACCAGAATCAACAAATGGACAACTGATGCCACTTTTTTGTGTTGCTTGTTTGTCATCAACATCTCTAATACAAAATCGAAAACCATTAGCATCTATAGATTTATAACGACGAGCTGTTATAGATGGACCCTCAGCCAGTTGGATAAATACTTCAGTTAGCGTGGGGTCCCCTAACTCCATCATCTTATGAACCTACATAATTCATATAATTCAATAATGATATATAAAGAAATAAATTATTATAATACGTCACTCATAATGAAAATCAATTTATACGTACAGAATCCTTGAACCAATCATGAGATGACGCATAATGAGACTGTTGAATTTGCAACTCAGTCGCACGATACTTCTCTTCTTTTATCTCATTAATGTGTTTCCTGCAAATGATAATGCGATGTTTAAGTGATCAACTTATGAAAACAAAACATGTAAAAGTTAAACAATAAAAGTGATAAGATACTTACTGCATTAATGGTGAAACTGATGGAGTATTGAACAAGATATATCGATGCGCTTGTATCCACTCAATGTTGTCCATATCATATGTGGTTCCTTCTCCAACTGGACCATCTTGAATCCGAGAGGTTTTATCTAACTTTGTTTCAACATCCATAAGATATTCTGCACAAAAAGTAGTACACTCATCCATCAAATAACCATTGGATATTGATGCCTCTAGACAAGCTCTGTTGCGTACAAATCGTTTCAATGTACTCAAATACTGGTCAATAGGATAAATCCACCTGAATTTCATTGGACCAGCAGCCATTAATTCATCAGTTATGTGAACTATCAAGTGGACCATAACATTGAAAAATGAGGGGGGAAATAGTTTCTCAAACTGAAAAGGCGTAAGTACAATTCGGTCCTGTAAACTTTTTAAATCACTCATTAGTTGATTTATTAAACAAAGATGTCTAAAAAAATTACTCATCTCAATCAATGGATGAACAACATTGGGGGATAAACAATCACAAATTGCGATTGGAATCAACTATTGAAGTAGTATGTGATTGTCATGACTTTTCAACCCTTGCAATGTCTTGCTCGTTAGATTCACACACTTTGAAATATTATAAGAGTAACCATTAGGCACCTTGAGCATATTCAAAATTGAAAGAAATGTCTCTTTCTCCTTTTTAGTCATCGTATACTGTGCAGAAGTCATATATGCCTTGTTTCTCTCAGCTAACTATAAATACAACTGTTTCCTTAAACCCATTTCTTCCAAATCACGGTGTGCATTAACATGGTCAATTGATTTTCCACTGACACCTAAAATGGTCCACAATATGTTATCACAAACAATTTGTTCAATGTGCATTACATCCAAATTATGCCTCCGCATGTTAGTTTTCCAATATGGAAGACTATAGAAAATACTTTTCTTTTTCCAATTGTGAGTGCGCTGCCTACCCGCAGCTTGAATATTACGTACCGGAGGAGCCCCCAAATCCTGAATTTCATATACCATGCGGATGTTTTCTTCCTCAATCTGCAATAACATTTTGAATCCTGTCATGATCTTTGGTGCTGGGTTGAACTCTCTAAAACCTTCAAATGGAACTCTGTCCTTTCTGAACCTGTACTGAGGGTGGAGAAAATGTATGTGACCCATGTATGCCCATTTTTGGGAATTCTTAAGCCATGTATATTTTTTACTTTTATTGCAACATGGGAAAGAAAATTCCCATTTCGTACTCCAGCCTGATAAATTTGCATAAGCTGGGAAGTCATTGATTGTGCACAATAAAGCAGCCTGCAGTGTGAATATTTCATTCATTTCACAGTCATAAGTCACCACACCATCGCCCTAAAATTAATTCAACTTGTCAATCAATGGCTGAAGGTAAACATCAATCTTATCCCCCATAATTTTAGGTCCATCAATAAGAGTGGAAATTAATATAAATTATTGCTTCATACAAAGCCACAGGGGAAGATTTTACAGAACCAACACCATGGGCCATGTGCTATGAGTTTCACCAACCATAAACTTGAATGGATTGAAACCATCTACTGCCAATCCTAATCGGACATTATGAACATCTTTGTCAAATTCGGGATGTCTCTTATCAAAATCCTTCCATGCATGAGATTCAGTCGGGTGGGTTAACATATCACTTTCTTGAACTCTTTATGCATGCCATCTCATTAAATTAGAAACTTTAGATGACATAAAAAATATTTTCAAACTTGGTTTAAGGGGAAAGTAACGCATTTTCTTTACAGTAATCGGTTTCCTCTATATCATAATATGACTTTGATGAGTCTAATTTCCCCTATTCTCTTTCCACCTAGAAGCACCACAAACCATATAAATATCCAAATTGGAATTTTCTTTCTAAAAAACATACAGTTGTTTGCACATGCATCTATGGTCTCATATATAAAACCTAAGTTCTCTGCCAGCTTAAGAGCATGGTAATACGACTCGGGAATCATAGCATCGACAGGAATAACCTTTTTCAATAACACCAACAGCATGTCGAATGATGTTTCTGGCCAATGATTAAAAGTATTCAAATGACACAAATCCATGATAAATGACAATTTATTGTAAGAAGTAAATCTAGGATATAATTCTGTTTTTGCATCATCAATTGCGTCATAAAACCTCCTCGAATCATGATCTGCACCAGAGCGAAGATTTTTCTCACTGGTCTCAAGACTCTGGATGTCAATGCCTTCAGGATCAAACCCACGTACCATTTCATTAAGCATTTCATGCATTAGATCATTCATCCTTGCATCAACATCCATCTGAACTGCATATGTATTTTGAAAACGAACATATTCTTCTCCATGACAAGTCCAAATATTATAATTTTTCAAAAATACATTAAATAATAGGTGCTCCCTCATAGTATCTCATGTGAATTGATATATGTTATCACATTTTCTACATGGAAAACTAATATAGTCACTTTCAAATCCTCTGGTGAAGTCAATAAATTGCATAATGCCATTGAAATACTCTCTAGACGTTTGATTTTGAAGATCAATCCAACTCTTATCCATAATAAGATCCCTATAACAAACATTTACACAATACTTATTACATTTTTCATTTTTCATATCAAATATATTTAAAATAAATACTAATTAATTTTTTGTGAACCATTTATAAAATAATAATGTAAGTGAAATCCCATGTCATACCTGATTGCGCTACAAACCTGGAAGGGAGGGGAGCCGAAGGCGGTACTGCGAGGGAGAGGAGAGGAAGCAGTAGGGAGTCGGAGCCAGATCTGATGTGGAGAGGGAGGGGACGGGCGGTGGCGGCGACAGGGAGCTGGAGGAGAGGAGGCGGTGAGGTGGTGACAGTGCAGCAAGGGTGGGACGACGAGGGAGGTGACTGAGGACAGGGGGAGCCGAAGTGGATGGGTAGTAGTGGCGAGGGGACGAGTAGTGGTCTTGCGGGGAGGGAGGGGACCGTACGGTGGCGTTGCGGAAAGGGAGAGGACGGTGAAAGAGGGGATGCGTGGCGGTGGTGCAGAGAGGGAGGGGACGAAGACGGAGGGGACGGGGGTTGGCAGGGTGCGGGGGGGTGTTCAGGGTGCTGGGGGGTGAGGTACGAGGGGGTGTAGGGATGAGGGTGGAGGTTGGAGGCCGAAGAGGATTGAGGCCAAAGGCCAGAGGGCGGTCGGAGGGCTATCGTAGGGCTGACGATGGGCCGCCGGAGGCGGGTGGCGGGAGGCCCGAGGGCAGAGGGATGTCGGAGGGCGGCCGTAGGGTGGAGGGCGGTAGGAGCTGAAGGGCAGAGCCATAGGGAGCCCAGAGGAGATGGAGGGCAGGGCGGAGGGCGACAGGAGGGCGGAGGGTAGTCGGCAGAGGGTAGGGTGGCGGAGGGCGGTCGGCAGAGGGCGGAGGGCCAAAGGGCGACGGGGATGGTGGCGAAGGATGGTGCACTGCGGTGGGGTAGGGCGCGTGAAGACCGGGGATGGTGGGGACAGGGAGGGCGCACGACGACGGGGAGGGCGTGCAGCGACGGGGAGGGTGGAAGGGTTCAGTGGGGCTTCACGAGCGGAGGGAGGAGAGGGTTCAGGGGGGCCCCGAAGCCCGTTTTTTTAGGGAAACCTAGCGACCTCCATGGGCGTTCAGTATTGGTTACCTATAGCGACTGCCACTGGCGGTCTCTATAGGTAAAGGGGCTCAAAAGCCCATATTTCTAGTATTGATATTCCTATAGTGTGAGAAACCATAAAAAATAATATCATTCCTAGATACTTATGAAGAGTTTAAAATGTGAGCTATTATTCAATTTTGTCCGGATAAGGATTTCAAGTTAAGATTTGACACCCTCAGGTGGATTAGTGATCAATAGGTAAGTTGATCATTGTTAAGTGAGTGAGCATTATAATGAACTATAATTTTATCAATCAAATTTCCCTTATTATAATTATGTTATATATTATAAAATACATACATCACATATATAACCTAATAACAACATTATTTCGCAAAATAAGATTGTAATAAGTGTTATTTATAGAAATTAATGACCCAATACTGATGAAATAGTAACCTGACTATTGGAATAGTAATATAATCATTAGAAATAGTAAACTGATCAATAGTGTAGTAACCTAACCTATGAAAGTGTAAATAAAATACAGTTATCTTATAGATGAAAATATGATATATTTATATCATGGTATAAGTAAAAAATGTTTTAAAAATGATAAATTAAGTATTGGTATTTTTGTGAAACATAAATGTTTATTTACAATTTTATAATTAATAAAATGACTTAAAATTAATTTATTTCCAAAAAATAGATTCATATTTTGTTTTATTGTTATTATAATATAATTTTAGGTGATATTAAATAATTTTTCAAAGTGTTTTAAAATCGGTTATAATTTTAAAATCGGTATTTTTCAAATAAATGATGATTTTAATTAAAATTTAAATATTAATATTAAGATAATTATTTTCATTGAATAGAGTCCATTTTTTAAATATAAAAGTCTAAAATGGATAGGTTTGATTTTTAGTAACTTTCTAAAATAGTTGAATTTATGGTGAATAGTAAAATATGATAATTTACGGTATTTAACATTATAAGTAACTAAATGAATTTTTGAGTCATGGGTTAGTAATTTAAGATGTAAGTGGAAATTAAATCAAACTCACATGATCTATTTACTATAATTAGTCATAATAATCAACACTGTTGATATAATTGATCCAAAATATTAAACAAATGAATAAAATAATCAAAAACACCACTCTCCTCCATCTTTAAATACCACCCATCACCACCTCTTCTCCTCAGACATTATAAGACTTGTATCATGATTATATTATACCCAATTCCTCTCCCAAACCTCTTCCCCACTTTTTTTTTGTTTTATCTCCAAAATACCATTTCCAAGTTCCTTATAGAGGTTTTCAAGGAGACGACACTCAAGATGTAAAACCCTCCCTCTTTCTCTTTTAATTTATTTTATTTTCTTATTCTCCTATCAACTCCCCCTTAAAAAGTAAAATGATAACTCTAGTGAAATATATATACTATAATTTTATTTATTGGATTAAATATCCATTATTTAATCTCTTATCCTCTCTGTTTTTTTTTCTAAAAATGAAAACATCATTTGTGGGGTGTCGATTGACCACCTTCATGGATGACGAGTTTTCGTTTTTCGTTACCACATTCAAGGACGGTAAACAAAATTGTGGTTAAAACATAATATAATATGTGTATCATAAATTATTTAATGTTATATAACTAGTATATAAACATTTTATAAAATAAAATTATACTAATTTGTGATGGTTGAAAAAACATCCAAAATAAACTAATCATTTTTTTCATTAGTGTTTTATCTAAAGAATCATCCTTATGTCAAACAATAAAATGATATATTGGACCATTTAAATTTTTGGAAATAAACTAATACCATATAATTCTAGTTCTTGATTTATTCTTCTATTTTAAAGTAGCTTTCATAATTATACACAAGAAAACCGACCATGAAATGATGAAACGAACACTCCTGAAAAGGAAAAATTGAGGACTATAAGTTAATGAAATTTCTAGAAATGAACCTAATAAAATAATAATAAATTAAATTAATGTATTAATGCTTATGAATTAATTAATTCATGAATGTATTTTTATTATCTGTAAATTAAGTACAAGTGTAGAACACTTTCTTGTTAAGGTAATGGATTCTCTCTAAACCCCCATGTTTCCTCCAGGTTGTGTTTTCTCTCTCTTTACCCAATTATAATTATTACTTATTATTATGTAATAATCATAAATTCAATGTGTATGTTCAAAAAATATTTACCTATCTCAATTATTCTTTCATTTATTGGTAAATACATGTTTTATGAGGTCCCCTTCTAAATTACTTCAGATTAGAAAGCCCAATTAAATTGAACTTCTCAATTTCATACCCATTTTAAATTAACATTCATAATCATTTTTAAGCCACCATTATTTTTCTAAAATAACTCATTTTTTCATTAGAAAACTATCTTTTATCATTTTCTGTTTTATATAAACAATTATTTCTTTTTATGTTTTAAAGACTCTTTAATATTTACCCTTAAACTATACTAAAGTGGGTCATTTAAAAAGTTTCTTAAACACTATTTTTACATGTTTTCAATTTAGTAAGACAAAATTAAACATTATATATGCCTATTTTCACTTATTAATGTCCATGTATGTATTAAATACAATCTTTCATGGACATCATTATGATTCTCTCATTGATTATGCCTTATAACATGATTTTGATACCCATTTCATTCCATGGGTAACCCTTAGGTTTATAATGTAGGTCTGATTCTTCATGTGGAACACATATGCATGAAAATATTATGATTAGTCAACCTCTATAGTGCTCCAATGCATTGTTTAATGTTTAGTTTCATGAGACGTCATGTTGGGATAAAGAGTAAACCTAATTTCTTTACGGGACTTTGTCTACCATCTGATATAATATTGGTCATTAGCGTTGAATCTTTTTTATGTCATGTTATATATTGCTGAAACATTCCTATGTAGCCATGATTACATGATCCCAGGTTTTTTATGTTATTCTTCCATATTTTTATACCATTTTATGTCATCATGTTATTCCTTATAACCCAAGTTCTATGCTTTATTTCTATGTTTATTCCCTTACTAGGATTTTTAGATAATCCCTCGTGTCTATGTATTCTCCAAGATATCCTATAGAGATGTAAAAGCTCAATGGAATTTAGGATCACGTTATGTATTATAAATTTAAATATGTTTTATTCTATTTCCATGTTATCAGTTTTATATACCTAATCTTCCAAAGACACTAGAAATTATGATCCTAGGTCTATATTTGATGGTTAATTATGCTTCAAATCAACTAATAATATATGTAATAATCTATAGCCATTATAGTTGGTGTCATTGCATAGTCTAGTTATTTTTGTAGATTAGGACTATAAAACATTAGTAATAACCCTAAGGATAACTCTGTCATCATAGATAACTTATATTGAAAATTAGGAAGTCCTGATATAGGATATAATCTTAATTTATACGTTTACCCTTAGCTGTTCAATGTTTTATTTTTAAATTATTATTTTCTAAGTATTCAACCCCCACCCCAATATTGTTCGTTTTTTTATTTAATGTTTGGAAAAAGTTAAAAACTTTCAAACAGTAAATGTGATATGCAACATGATGATTTCTCTAATAAAATTTATAATATTATGGGAACTATAGATAAAAAATTCTTGAAAGTACTTTATCAACTATCTCAAGTTATAAATAATGACTTGAATAGTGTGGAAATACCACCTCTTAAGAAAGAGTAGGTTTCGATTGAATTATTTTTTCAACAAATGCCTCTCATCTTTAGTGTATCTTCTAATACCATCATCACGGAATAATGGATTAACTCCATTGAGAATATATTCTATATCTTTTAATGCTTAGAAGAAGATAAAGTCATACTATCAATCTATTGTTTTTATGGGGAAGTAGATTAGTGGTTAAAACTGATCAAAAAACAATGTCTAAGTAGGACATTGATTCCATGGAATGGGGAGATTTCATGAAAATATTTGCAAATAAATATTTTTCCCAAACTCTCTATAATAATATCAAAACGGTGTTCCTCATACTAAAGAAAAATAAAGATGATTCTATCAGGACATACGAGGAAAAATTATAAGGCTTAGATGATATGCCTATGTCTTTGTCATGAATGCTGAGAGAAAGGTATATTGCTTCTTTATAAGACTAAAGTTGAGTCTATGAAAAGCATTAGTGATTCAAGATTTCAATAGATATGAGAATATTTTCTAGTTTTCCCTTAAGGTTTAAATAGATACTAGAGACTCTTAATGGTCACACAGGACTAGAGATAAAAAGTGTAAAATGAAGTTTAATATGGGAGGATCCACAGATAAATCCGATTATGGGAAGAAAACCCAACATACCACATGTCAAATATGTTGGAATAATCATCCTGGGGACTACCTAAGGGGATCCAAAAGATGATTCAGATTTGGAAAAGAGGGGAATTTGGCTAATAACTACTAAAGGGATATGAAGAATCTCACAACTAATGAATAAGGAAGGAAGGTTCATATCAACACTCAAACTTTAGTGTAGTTTTTCAACTGAAAGTAACTTGGTCATTATGTGAGAAAATTCCCTAATCCAAGGGTTATTAGAAGAAATTAGAAACAACCTCCAAGGCAGCAAGGAAAGGAATATGATATCACTACTATTGAGGAGGATCCCAATAATGATGTGTTCAAAGCTACACTGGTTATTCTTGAAAAAATAGCAGACATACTATTTTATTCTGGTTCTACACATTCTTATATATCTTGAAAGTTTACTCGAACTATTCAAACACCACCTCAAAATATAGAGGTTGATTTATCAATGAGAATGGAAAATGGTAAAATTATTGCATCCAATGTATATAACTCATCCCTAATTAATTTTTTTGTAGTGACCCTCCCATTAAATCTTTTCATACTTACTTTGGTGGAGTTTGATGATATTTTTTGAATGGATTGAATAAATTTTTATAAATCAAACATAAATTTTTGGGAAAGGGATATCATTCATCACATCTTGAGGGATCCTCCAATTCTATATAAGTGAATGGAGGAGGATGAATATCCTTCATAATCATCATCTCAATGAAGGATATTATTACCTTATGATTTTTCATATCAATCTTCAATGATTGATACAAAGTATAGAATTAGGCTAAAAGATATTTTCATTGTAAGGAACTACAAAAATGTATTCCCTGAAGAACTATCTAGTATTACTCTGAATGGAGAGGTTGAGTTATCAATTGAAATTATTCCTAGATCTCTACCTATATGAAATACACATCACATAATGTACACCATTGAGTTAGAGGAATTGAAGAAGCAGTTACAAGAGAATCTGGACAAGGGATTTATACCCCTGAGTGATTCACTATGGAGTGAGATAGTCTTCTTTGTTAAGAAGAATGATGGATTGATGTGCCTCTGGATTTATTATCATGAGATCAAAAAATCATGATAATTAATGATCATCATTTTTCATAGATATATTACTTGTTCAAGCAACTACGTGGGGCCAAGTATTTCTATAAGGTAGACCTTCGATTCGATATCTCTAATTAAAGGTGAAGAAGTAAAATATTATTAAGAATTCCTATAAAATAAGGTATGGACTCTATCATTTCAGTGTTGTTCCCTTAAAACTCAATAATGATCTAGAAAAACTCATGTACATAATGAGAATAGTCTTTAGATATTACCTTGGTAGGTTTTTGGTAGTTTTTATTAATGATATTATGATATACTCCAAGAGAAATGAGGAACATGAGGATTATTTGAATACTATACTAAAGACCATGAGAAGGGATAAACTCTATGAAAATTATTTTAAAGGTGTGTTATGAATAGAGAAATTATCATTCTTGGGGTATGTTATCACCATAAAATGAATATCTATAGACCCTTTCAAGACAAAGGAAATCAAAGAGTATCCTAGGACAAAATTTATAATTAAGATTCACAGTTTCCTTGGACTTTCTAGGTATTACTGATGATTTTTAAAGAAATTATCACAATTTGAAAACCCACTAATAAAGATGAATCATATGGGAGTAAAGTTTATCTTTACTAGTGAATGTGAAGACTACTTCAAAGAGTTGAAAATGGGTCTTATCAATGCACCTGTACTCACACTACCGACAAGTGGGTAACTCTTTGTGGTGCACAGGGATTCTTAAAATAAGGTATTATGTTTTTAACTAATACAAAATGTTAAATTAATAGCATAATCCTCAAGGAAGTATAATATTTATGATGAGAACTATCCAATGCATGATCTTGAGTTGTCAATTGTGATCTTCATGTTAACAATCTGATGGGATTATCTCTATGGAGATGAGTGTGAGATATTTACTGATCATAAGAGAATAAAATATATATTCACATAGAAGGAGCTTAATATGTGATAGTGAAGATGGTTAAATCTCAACAAGTATTGTGACTTCTCAATCGAATACCATCATAGTAATGAAAATAAATAAGTGGATGCTCTATGTTTAAAGGATCATACAACTTTATCAATGAGGAGAATTGAGAAGGATCCAATATTCTAAGACCATCAAAGGATGTACATGGGAATAATTAAGGAACATCATAAATCCTTTCTCAAATGACTTCTCAACCATCCCTTATGGATATAATAAATTATTCTAACATAAATGATGAGTAATTTTAGAAAAATGTGGAAGATATCAAAAATTGAAAGTTCTCTATGTTCAAAATTGATGAGGAAGGATTCTTAATATTTGGATGATGAAAATTTGTACCATCCAATCTAGATATAAAGAGATTCTAAATTATTCACACAGATCAACATTCTCTGTTCACCTAATAAGCATAAAGATGTATTGAGATCCTCAAGATCACTATTGGTGGGACAATATGAATAAGGTGATCACTTAATATACATCATGGTTCTTTTTATGTCAGTAAGTGAAGGATGAAACAAAAAATTCTAAGGTAATTATGAAAACATTACCCATACCAATATTTAAAAGGAAAAAGATCACCATGGAATTTTTCACTGGACATCTAAAGGAATCCAAAGAAAATAATGATATATAGATCATTTTGGATCATCATACAAAGAAATCTCACTTTATCATAATTTTATAGAGCTTCTCACTCGATTAAATTTCTTGGATATACATTAAATAAGTTGTGAGGCTTCATGGAGTACCATTATTGATTATATCTAATCGAGATCTGGGATTTACCTCCATGTTTTGGAAAAGTATACAATATGATCTAAACAATAATTTGAACTTTAATATGGCTTATCATCCCCAAACTAATGGCTAATTTGAGCAGACTATTCAAACACTAGAAGACATGTTGAGAGCATGTTATAAGGACTTAAAGGGAGGGTGGGACTAACATATACATCTGTTCGAGTTCTCTTACAATAATAGTTTCCACTTGAGAATCCAAATAGCTCCATATGAAGCACTTTATGGTAAGAGATGCTGAACACTGGCATGGTGGGAAGAAGTCGGTTAACAGAAGCATCTAAGACCTAAAATGGTCAAAGAAATGGTAGAAAAGGTGAAAACCATTCAGCAGCATATATGGGATGCCCATAATAGACAAAAGATCTATACATACAATCATAAATTGGACCTATAGTTTAAGATTAGATACATGTTATTCCTCCACATGTCTATGGAATATGATCATGAAATTTTGGAAGAATGGAAAGCTTAGTCCTAGGTACATCGGCCCCTTAGATATTATTTATCTTTTCAGAGTTGTAGACTATTGACTAGAACTTCCACCTACTATGTCTCAAGTATATAATTTATTCCATGTATCCCTCTTGAGTAATTAAATATTAGATCTATCACATGTATTTAATCTAGAGGTGGTACAATTAGAGAACGACCTCTCATATGAAGAGCAGCTGGTAAAGATCTTGGACCATAGAGATAGAGTTCTACGCAATAACACTACTCATCTCGTTAAAGTGCTAAGAAGGAACCATAAGTATGAAGAGGTGACATGGTAACCATAAGAAGTAATGAATGATACGTACCCCACTTTTTTCAACATAAAATGTAAAATGAAATCTTGAGGGTGAAATTTCATAAGGAGGGAAGAATGTAATAACCTAGAATTTTATCAATCAAATTTACCTTCTTATAATAATGTCATATATCATAAAACAAATAAATCACATAAAGAACATAATAAAAACATTATTTTATAAATTAAGAATGAAATAAGTTGTATTTATATAAATTAAGGAACCTATACCTATGGAATACTAACCTGACCATTGGAATAGTAATATGACCATTAGGAATAGTAATATGGTCAATATAATAGTAACCTCATATATGAAATCATAAATAAATTTTTTCTATATTATAGATGAAAATATTATATATTTATATCATGGTATAATTACATAAATGTTTTAAAAATGAATAAATTAAGTATTGGCATTTTTGTGAAACATAAGTTTTTATTTAAAATTTTATAATTAATATAATAATTAAAAAGAAAATTTAGTTTCATAAAATATATTCATATTTTGTTTTCTAATGAGTATAATATAATTTTAGGAGACCATAATTATTTTTTCAAAGTACAATAAAATAAATTTTAATTTTAAAATCAATATTTTTCAAATAAATGATGATATTAATTGAAAATTAAATTTCTCATTTTTAGAAAATTATTTTCATAAAATAGATTCCATTTTTGAAATATAAAAATCTTAAAATGTTTAAGTTGAATTCTTGGGATTTTTATAAAATAGTTTAGTTTTTGGGAGTAGTGAAACACAATAATTTATGGTATTAAAAATTATAAGTAAGAAAAATTGAATTTTTGATGCATGGTTGTGTTGTGGATGATGTATGTGTCTATTATCTCAATCTCACATGCTCCAATTACTATACTTATTAATAATAATCAATTATATTTTATATTATTCAACAAGAATAATAGAAAAATGAATAAAATAATCAAAAACACCCCTCTCCTTCCACTATAAATGTCACTACTCACCACATATTATCCCAACACCTTCTGAGATTTGAAGTTTTCGTATATGCTACCCAATTACTATACCAAACATCTTCCCCTTTTATAGACTGTTGGGTCTCATCAAAATTCCATTTCCAAATTCCTTAAAGAGGTTCTCAAGGAGAGGACACTCAAGAGGTAAAACCATCCCACTTTCACTTTTAATTTCTTTTCTTTTCTTATTTTTCCCCCACCTACCCTATCAAAAGAAGCATGAAATCTGAGTTATCATATATATATATATGAAGTAACTTTATTTTTTTCAGGAATATCCATAATCAAATCTCTTATTCCCTCCTTTTTTCTAAAAATTAAAACATCATCTATGGGGTTTCGATTCACTACCTTCGTGGATGAAAAGTTTTAATTTTTCATTACCTCCCTCAAGGCTAGTCATAAAACCACTTTTATGGTTAAAATAGATTATAATATTTTTATTACAAATTATTTAATGTTTTTTAACTATTATATAAACATATTATTAAATAGGATGATATTAATTCTTGATTGTCGTAAAAACCGCCAAAAATAAATAATCATTTATTTCACTAATGTTTAATTAATTAATCATCCCCATGTAAAAAAAGAAAGTGATATTTGGGAAAATTTAAATTTATGGAAATAAATTAAAACCATATAATTATAGTTCTTGATTTTTCCTACCATTTTAAAATAACTTTCATAATTATAAACAAGTGAACCAACCATGAATCTGTGAAACGAACACTACAAAAATGATGAAATTAAATATTATAAGTTAATAGAATTTCCATAAATGAACCTAAAAAATTATAATAAATTAAATACATGTAGAAGACGTTATGAATTAATAAATTAATCGATATAATTTTATTTTCCATGACATTAATTACAATTTTATAACAAATTCAAGAATAAGGTAATGGATTCTCTCCAAATCCCCATTTTTTCCTTCGGATTATAATTTTTCTCTCTTTAACCCAATTTATTTCATAATTATTCTTATTTACACCTCCTAAATTTTATGTGTATGTTCCAAAACAAAATTACCTACCTCAATTATTCTATAATTTATGGGTAAATACATGCTTTAAAAGGTTCACTTCTCAATTCAATCCGATAAGCAAGCCCTATTAAAGGGACGATCCCAATTTCTTACCCATTTTTAAGTAACATACATATTCTATTTTAATACACCATTATTTTTCTAATATCTCTAATTTTATAATAAAAACTATATTTTTCATTTTTTATATAAAAAAATATTCTTTTTTCCATTTTAAGGACTCTTCAATATTTTCCCTTAAACCACACAAAAGTGGTACATTTTTAATGTTTCTTAAAAATTGTTTTTAAATTTTTTTCAATTCATAGGCAAATAAATTTTCATTAAATATACATATTTTCTCTTATGAATGTCTATTTATTTATTAAATCCACCCTTTCATGGACATCATTGTGATATGGCTATTGTTTATGCATTATGACATGATTATGATACCCATTTATTTCCATGGGTAACCCTCTTGTTTAAAACTTACGTTTGATTCTTAATGTGGAATAAAAATGAATGAACATGTTTTGATGGGTGCACCCAAATAGTGATCCAATTCATTGGGTAATGTTTAGTCTCCTGAGACATCATGTTGGGACAAGGAGTAAACCTATTTCCTTTATGGGACTTTGTTCGACAAGTGATAAAGTTTTGGAACTTAGCCTTGAATCATGTTTATGACATGTTATATGTTGCTGGAACATTCATATGTATCTATGATTACATGATCCCATTTTTTATATGTTTTTCTTCTGCATGTTTATTCCATTGTATGTCATCATGTTATGTCTTTTAAACCACATGTCATGCTTTGTTTCTATGTTTATTCCCTTACCGATATTCTTGGATAACTCTTTATTTAAATATATTCCCCATGTTATCATATACAGATATAAGAGATCAAAAAAATTTGGGATCTCATTATGGATGATTATTATATATATATTTTATTCTATTTCTTTGTTTTTAGTCTTATGTACCTAACCTTCAAAAGACACAAGACTTCATGATCTTTTTTTGTGTTTGATGGTTAATTTGGCTTAAAATCGTGTAATAATATATATAATAGTCTAGGTCCATTATATGCATCATGTAATGCTCATGTTCAGTAGGTAAAACATGCCTTGGTCATGATCAGCCTCTTTATTGTTCATGTGGCCTTCATCTTTTAATGTCCTATCAGATTATGTAGCCTTCGTTTCACTATTCTAATATTATTGTAGCACACATTATTACATGTGAATACATATATTTAAAATTGATCTATTAAATCATTTTTTGGTTGATTGATGAGGTCACCCCATACTTTAAACCATATGGTCTCATGAATGATTCGAAAGAGTCATGAGTGAAAGTTACATTCGTAGGTCACCTACGGAGTAGTGTGACCTGGGTATAAAGATCTCATTAGGATCATTGAATTTTCAATCTATTAATTAGATTTTGAGTTTCCCCAGTGTTTTTGATGATATTTCGAAAATTATCAAGTCTGATAACACAACCAATCTAGCTTAGTTTGGAATTTTATACCAAGTGTTGATTGTAACACCCAGATGTTCTTATTAAATATTTTATTTAAATAATTTTGTTATTCTTTCATAGCTTTATTTTCAGGAAATCATGATTTAAAATGAACCATGAGACACCCTTATTATAAAATTATTGTCATATCCTAGTTTTTAGGTTGACGGGAATAATAATAAATAACTTGTGGAAATGCATTGTGAATTCATTAGCTATCAATTATTTTTGAAAAATATAAATAGATATTTGTATTTTTAAGTGAATTAATTTTTGTAATTAATTTAATGATATATATATGTGTTATATAATTAATAAAATATTTTTTATATTCATCCAATAGATATTTTAATCATCGGGTATGAATAAAACCATATTTTATGTATAAAAACCCTATTTTTTAACAAGGGTAATTTTACAACATTTAATAGAGAACCCCTTTTAAATTAATATTTTTACACATTAATAATTTTTATATTGCATAATAAAAATTTTATTTTGAATAGGGATATAGAAATTCACTTTGGATGAATTTTTGATATTTTTCCGATAACATTCATGTTTTGATGAATAGAAAAAATATGATAAATTTTAATTAAAAATAGCTTTTTTTCATTGAAATAATTTATATGGTTAAATTATATTATTGATGTTTTAAAAGTATAAATAGAATATTTTTAAAATTTAATATAATTTAGTTTGTTGGAATTAATTTAACATTTGATTCATATGTAAAAACATTTCAATATTTTGCAATATTCTAACTTTTAAAACCCATTTTCTCATTTCAACAACAGGATTAATTTTCAATTAATTATGGTTAATTATGTATTTTGAATTTTAAAAAAATGGATTTGGTATTTTTAGTTAGTATTTCCAAATTATTTAAAGGGATTTATTTTATTTTTTTCAATATAAATAGTAACTTCGATAAATTTTATTAACACAGTAAATGGGTAAATCGGGTAATTAAGGGTAAAAATAATACTATAAAATTACCCTAACACTTGTCTTAAAATAATTTGATGATTATATATTTTGATAAAACATACATGGGTTGAAATGGTATCCAATGGAACCCACTTTTATGAGATTAGGACATTTATTTTATTTTATTTAAAGAAAAGTGAAATATGTATCACTCAAACTTTAATAATTAAATTATTTTTAATATAAGGTTCTACAGAAGATAAATTTGATTATAAATACTCATTTCAATGATAAATGTTTTTTATTTATCATGAAAAATTATTTTTTATTTTTAAGAAATAAATAATAACTTTAATGGCTAATATTTGGATGGTGAAAAAAAATTAATTGATTGATGAGAAATCACTAAAACAGTTTTTATTAAAATATTAATAACAATAAAAAGTACCAAAAACATGAAAAAACCTTATTGCTCAATTATATATCGACCATAAACATCCAAGGGTCAAATTATTGACCATTTGGAGGCTTATATAAGAGATTATGACACCTATATTATTTTATTTAAAGTGAAGATAAATTTGTCATAATCATGTTTTGAAAGAGTATAACATTTTTAATGTTGGGTATTTCCAAAGATAAATTTGAGTAAAATTATTCTTATTAAATAAAATTGATTTATATTAATCATATTATTTTATTGTTAATTTTTTTTCAAAAAATAAGTATATTAAATGATTACATAAAATTGAGGTAGTTATTATTTTATTAATGAACAAATCAAATAAAAGTTTTTAAATATATTTTAATAAATATAATTTTGGATGATTATTATGTGAAATTAATTTTATTTATTAACAGTAACCCTTAGATATATAATAAAATATTTTGATCAAGGTTCACTTATTATTTCTATATTTTTAAAAATCCATGAAATAAATAGTATCAAAATTGACACTATTGATATTTTGTCAAAATAAGGTTTTCTTAAAATATTTAAAAAAACATAAAACAATTTTAAAAATATAGAATAATTATTATATGGTCTAAAATGTTCTAAATTATTTATTTATTGTCTAATTTACTTCAAATAAGTAAATATTTTACCCTTTTAAAATTTAAATAGTTGTTACCCTAGTTAAAAATTAAATAGAGTAACGAAGTGTTAACTAAAATTATAATGCATAAATTGAAATAAAAACATGTCTAAAACTTATTTTTTTGATGATATTAAAATAATATATAATATCATATTATAAATTTGGACATTTTTGACGTTTTTAAGTGGGGTTTTATTTTATTATAAATTAATAGTTTTGAGGTTTCAAAAAGTGCCTCTCACCTCAATTATAAAAGTTAACTTCCACCCTCTACTCTTCACTTCATTTTTATCCTTCAAGAAAGTCCATACCCTAACCATTTCCTTTATCAAAACCCTCATAAAAATTCTATATTTCTTTTTCTTCTTCAAAAACAAACTCTAGTTCTCTAAGAGGATATTTAGAGGAGGCATATCGAAAAAGATGTAATATCATTTATGGATTCATTCAAACTTATTTATTCTTAATATTCCACCTCATGAGTTTTTTCATTATAAAATAAATAACTCTAGTATTAAATATATAATGAGATGTTATTATTATTATGAAACAACCATATTCCACCTTTTATTCATCCTACAAAAAATGAAATCACCACACGTGTGTATATACGCTTACCGTCTCCACGTCGTGGTATAATCCATTTTTCACCACCACATTACATGGATGGGTGTAATTATAGAATTAATAAATATATATATTATTAATATAAAATTATATTTATTCTGAGATACTATACACCATACACTTCAATACATTTCAACAATTATGGGAATGATATCTACACTCGTGCGTACGTAAAGATTATCATCACCATGGTGTGATGTGATTCATTATACATCATCTTCATTAAATATTGATTATATAAATAAATAGAAAGAATAAATATGATATATATTATAATAATACCATATTTTAAATGATATAAGTATAACTTAAAAATAGTAATAAGAACTTTTCCTACCAAACATGCATACGAACATAAAGTAGTTAATACCCAAATAATGAGTAACAATGAAATGTTACTAACAAATATAAGAAAATATGATCATAAATGTTATCCTAAAAATGATTATGATTCGGTAACAAATAAATAAAATTATTTAAATCATTATACAGTGGGTTTAGATACATACAAAGAAAATCGGACCTAAGGTAATGGATAATATTTCAAATCTTGTTTTTATCT
Organism: Viscum album; assembly: GCA_963277665.1. Lineage (NCBI taxonomy): Eukaryota > Viridiplantae > Streptophyta > Magnoliopsida > Santalales > Viscaceae > Viscum > Viscum album. The sequence goes on from OY728120.1 coordinate 182,962,523, forward strand.
AAGATTGTTTATTCATAAGTATTTACTGGGGTAAATTTATCATCCAAATACATGTTTTATAAAAATGTATTTAAAAATATTATTTATATCCTTCAATAATTTTTTGAATTCCATTTTACCCATTTGTGTTTTTTACTAAACTAGTATGAATGGAATTTTTTTTCGTTTTCGGTACGAGGTACATTATTACTTTTCTGGAAAAAGTATGTGAAGAATTTTTTAAAATTGTATGGCATGAAAGGATTTTTTTACTATTTAATATTTCCTTATTTCCTTGAAGCTTACTCAACAATATTACAAGGTAATTTCCACATAAAAATTTGTATTCTAAAATTGTGTGGCATTTTGAGGATGGAAAATATTTTTGAAAAGGAAAGGATATTTTCCTCATGAATTAAGCTCAAGTTGTTTATCAAAATTATTTTCCATATAAGATGACATAGTTTTATGTTTTTATCCGTATATTACTTTAATTATATTATGTTTATGATGGAATTATTTTTATGAAATCCATTTATCTTATATGGATTATGTTATGGTGGAATTATATTTAAGAAACCCATTTTTTCATTGGGTTATGCTATGGTGAATGTTTTATGTTTTGTGGAACATGTAAGAATGATTTCATTATGAGAAGGTTGGGTGTTATATCTTCCTTCAATGCATTGGGTAAAGATTTATATCTCATGAGATATACATGAATGGAATATAAAGTAAATTTGGTTCAGTAATACAGGACTCGAACGAGGAGTGAACTCAGTTAAGTAATGGAATTTTTCCACTATGATGGTATTGGTAATGATCCTTGACTAATATGAAATGATTTTATTTGGTTATGTGTTTATACCATAAAATTTCATGACTATTGGGATTACATTTAACTTTTACGATTTATCTCATAACATGATAATATGATCTTTTATATGCAGGATAATATTTTCCAATGTTAGGTTATTAGAATTATGATATGATCGATATTTACCTTTTTTACCCTTACTGATTATTTGAGCACACACTTTCATATGATTCTTTTCCACAGGACATTAATAAGGGTATTAAGTGAGATATGTCAAAAAGGGGTCTATATATGAAGAAATAATTGGGAGACAATGTAGATATTTTATGAACCAATTGATTATGTTTCGCAGTTTTTAAATACCATAAACCTATATGGTTCTGGCATGGTTTTTGTTATAATATGTAATAAATTTTCATCAATGTTGAAGAAAAATATATGTGTAAATAATGGTCCATTATAGTTGGTATCAGGGAAAAGTTATAGTTAACCTTTGGAAACTAGGATGATAAAACCTTAGTAAAAACCCTACAGATTTGTCTAAGTATAAGTTATAACCCAATATTAGTGTTTTAAGGATGTTCATGAATAAACTAGGATAAAACCTAAAGTGTCCTAAATTGAAATTTTATTCTTAAATGATTTTGTTTTCCCATTTTGATTTGTGTTTCTCACACTATGACTCTTGGTTTTAGTCAATGGATAGAACCCTAATAAACCACGTTAATGTTGAATGTGACAGGAAATGCAATGATTGTCCCCATGAGCAACCAAATGTTATGGGAGATATAATGAAAATTCTTGTAGTCATGCTCACATAACTTTCTCAAGATATGAAACAATCCATACTTCCAAAGAAGCAAAGGAGGGAACAACATTATATTGAATCCATCATGTGGCGACACCCACCTCCATTCTGTAGGTCTTCTGATCCATTAGTAGCTGAACAATGGATCAGTACCACTGAAAATATATTTTCAGTTCTAAAACGTTATAAACATGATAAAGTCATCTTAGCATTATATCATTTGGAAGGTTAAGCTTCTCAATGGTGGAATCTTATTAAGAATATAAGGAAAAGAAATAAAATTGAGTCCATGGAATGGGATGAGTTTAAGAACTCATTTTTCAATAATTACTATTCTCATATTCTTCGAACAAAAATGGTGAAGGAGTTCCTTGAACTTAATCAAAAGGATGATGAATCTGTTGGTACCTATGAATAAAATTTTACAATACTTGCAATTTATGCTAATGGAATTATTATCCACCCTGAGATTAAAATCGATCAATTCTTTAGTGGCTTAAAACCAAGTCACTGAAAAGAATTAACCTTATGGGAATTCAATAGCTACGAGGAAAATATTAAATATGCTCTCAAGGGTGATATGGATATTGGAGTAAATCATCAGTCAATGGCTTTAATAAGAAGATAAAATGCAATTCAAAAGAAAATATAAATACCACAATAAAAAGAAGATGAGTTTTCCCTTATGATCAATGTGTGGAAAGAAACACGAATGGAATTTTATTAAAGGGAATAGTAAATTTTTTAAGTGTGTAAAAGAAGGTCATCAGGTAGTTATATGCTAAAGTGATGGGAAAAATATCTCTAATGACGTGAACAAAGAAAAGGTTACAAATAATACACATCCTACACTTCAACGATATAAGTACAAGGAAATGGGGAATTATTCCAATAAATTCCATAATCCAAGGGTTATTGATGATGATCCACATCAATAAACACTTAAGGAAAAAGGAAAATGAAAGTCACATGCAGTCACTATCAATGATGTCGTGTACGATAATGAAGTGGTGAAAGGTACACTTACCATCCACTCTAAAGTAGTAAATGTTTTATTTGATTCTGGATCAGCCCACTCTTTTATTTTGGAAGAATTTTCTAAGGGTATCACTATATTTCCTCAAAAATAAGGTGTTGAGTTAGTTGTGACAACTCCAAATGGAACAACGATCGCATAAAAATTTTATAATTCTTCTCCGGTTGAAGTTTTTGAGAAAGTGATTTCTGCAAAATCTTGTGATCCTTTCTATAGTGGAATTTGATGTGATTCTTGGAATGGATTGGCTTTCTCTATATGGAGCTCATATCAATTTCCATGGAAGGGAAGTGAAATTTCATATTCCAGATCAATCTATGATCATCTATTGATGAACGGATGAATATAACCTCCCAATATAAATTTCTTCCTTCTTATGGTCTTGATTCTTATAAATGAAGGTCATTTATCTCAAATGGTTGTGAAGAAACTCATGATTAAGAATATACCCATTGTACAGAAGTTTGATGATGTCTTTCTAGAGGAAATGCTAGGTATTCTACCAAATCATGAAGTTGAGTTTCAATAGAACTCATACTGGGGTCTATTCCTATTTCGAAGACAAATTATAGAATAGACCCAATTGATTTGCATGAATTGAAGAAGCAATTCCATGAGAATCTTGATAAAGTATTCATATGACCTAGTGCATCGCCTTTGGGATCACCTATTCTATTTTTTAAGAAGAAATATGGATCAGTGAGACTCTAAATTTATTATCAAGAACTTAATAAGATAAAGTTTAAGAACAAATATCATCTTCCATGCATCGATGAGTTATTTGACCAACTACGTGGCGCTGAACACTTTTCCAAGATAGATCTTCGCTCTGGAATATCATCAATTAAGGGTCAAAAGGAGGATATACCAAAGACGTCATTCTATAAAAGGTATGGACACTATGAATTTATAGTGATGCATTTTGGTCTTATTAATTCACCCATTATATTCATGTATTTAGGAATACAGTCTTTCGAGACTATCGTGATCAATTTATGGTAGTCTTTATAGATGATATTCTTTTATATTCGAAGAGAAAAGTAGAAAATAAAGACCACTTGATAATTGTACTGATGACCCTAATAATGGATAATCTTTATCCAAAATTTACCAATTGTGAATTTTTTATTTAGAAAGATTCTTTTTTTGGGTCACATAATCTGAAGAGAAGGGATATCTGTGGATCCATTAAAAACAGAAGCTGTTGAAAGTTGGTTGAGACCAAAAACAGAAACCGAGATCTGAATTTTTCTTGGTTTGTTTGGATATTATCAATGTTTTGTGAAATATTTTTCATGATTATCTAATCAACTCACCAATTTTACTCATAAAGGAGTTATGTTTGTTTGTATGAAAAAATGTGAAGATAATTTCAATGTCCTAAAAATAAGGTTATCCATTTCACCTGTTCTCACACTACCTTGTAGTGGAGAAAGGTTTTTGATCTACATTGATGCATCCAAGAAGGGTTTGGGATGTGTTCTCATGAAAAATGATATGGTGATAGCTTATACCTCACAAAAGTATAAAATCCTTGACCAAAATTACCTAACTCATGATTTAGAGTTAACTATAGTAATATTTTCATTAAATATATGGATGCATTATCTTTATGGTGAAAGGTGAGATATTTATATTGACCATAAAATTTTAAAGTATATTTTCACACAAAAGGAGATGAATATGAACCCATGAAGATTCTTAGAGTTTATTAAATATTATGACACTCAGAACATTACCACCTTAGAAAAGAGAACAAGGTGGAAGATGCTTTGAGTCGAAAAGACCATGCTAGCCTATCCATGATGATGATCACAAAAGATATAATATTTATGGATTTGTAAAAAATGGAGCTTGAAATTTTAAAGGGGGAAATATTATCATTCTAAAATGAATTTTCGGACATCTGTACAAGTGAAGATTAAGGAGGCACAGAAGAAATATGTATAGCTACAAAATATGGTGAGAAATATTCCTAAATTCAACATTGATTGTGATAAAATAATAAGGTTCAAGAACAAGGTTTCTATTCCTCGCATACCAGAATTAAATAATGAGTTATTGGATGAGGCTCATAGTACTTGATTCTCTATTCACCCTAGAAGAATAAAGATGTACAGGGACCAAAAAGAGTATGTATGGTGGGATGGAATGAAAATATATGCTGCATAATATGTCTCTTGATTCTTGGTTTTTCATAATGTTAAGGCTAAGAGATAGAAGTCTATGGGTATGTTACAACCATTACACATACCAAACTGGAAATGGGAAAAAATCATTGTGGAATTTATTTTTGAACTTCCCAAAAAATCTAAAGGCCATAATTCTATATATTATATAGTTGATCACCTTACGAATTGGGCACACATAATTTCTATTAGAGAGGATTTATCTCTTGATCATCTTGTTAGGATATATGTAAAGCAAGTGGTAGGATTACATGGAGTACCACTTTCTGTTATATCTGATCGGGATTCTAGTTTTACCTTGATGTTTGAGAAAGGTCTTTAGCATTCAATAGATATAGAGTTAATTATTATCACTACTTATCATCCTCAGACAGATGGTCAATCGGAGAGGACAATTCAAACTTTGTAAGACATGTTCATATCATGCTCTTTGGATTTCAATGGATGTTGGGATCAACACCTACCATTAATGTAATTTTCATACAATAATAGCTTTCACTCCAGTATTTATATGGCTCCTTATAAATCACTCTATGGAAAAGAAGTGTGGAACTCCAACTTTCTGTGATGAATTTGGGGAAATAAAACTATTAGGACCTGATCTTGTTGATGAAATGGAAGAAATGTTCAGATCTATTCAACAACACATAAGAAAAGCTTAGGGTTGACAAAAAATTATGATAAAAACTGAAGAAAAGGGCTAGAGTTTTAAGTGGGTGATAAGTTGTTCCTACTAATATCTCCATGGAAGAGAGTAATGAGATATTGAAATAAGGTAATGATGAGCCCTAGGAATATTGGTCCTTTTGATATTCTGGATCATGTTAAGAAGGTAGCATACAGATTGGAACTTCCACCGAATCTCTCTTAAGTTCATGATGTGTTCCATGTATCACTCCTAACAAATTACATACTCGATCCTTCACATTCAATAACCTAAGAAATAATATCGTTGGTGTAAGATCATTATTTTGAAGAACAACCGATAGAGATTATGGATCGTAGTTAAAAAGTTCTAGGAAACAAAACCACTTGTTTGGTTAATGTTTTATGGAGGAACCACAATTTGAAGAATCTATATGAGAACTTGAGTATATGATTATTGAGAGGTATCCTCACCTATTTTTTTCTAAGTGATGAATTTCGGGGGGAAAATTTAGTTTAAGAGGGGTAGAATGTAAAACCTGGATATTTTTATAAAATATTTTCTTCAAATAATTTCTATTCTTGAGTATATTTCTTTTAAAAAAATCCTTATTTTAAAAAAAACTGTGATATTACCTTATTATAAAATTACCATTATATCTTATCCATTAGCTTATCAAGAATAATTATAACTAACTTATGAAAATTCATTGGCTATCTATTATTTATCAATAATATAAATAGATATTTTTATTTTTGAGTGAATTAATTTTGGAAATGAAATTAATGATATATATATGTGTTTTATACTTAATAAAAAAAATTATATTAATCCAATGGATATTTTAGTCATAGGGTATGAAGAAAATACTATTTGATGTATAAATACCTTTTTTGTAAAAAAGGTTAATTTTACACCATTGAATGGAAACCCCCTTTTAAATTAATATTTTGACACATTAATAATTTTTATATGACAACATAAACAATTTATTTTTAAGTGGGATATAAAAATTTACTTTGGAAAAATTTATGATATTTTTCTGATAACTTTCATGTTTTCATGAATAGTAAAAACGCTAAATTTTAATTAAAAAAAACATTTTTTTTCATTGAAATAATTTATATGGTTAAAGTATATTATTTAATGTTTCAAAAGTATAAAGATAATATATTTTTACCATTTAATACAATTCAGATCATTGGAATTAATTTCACATTAAATTCAAATGTAAAAACATTTCAATCTTTTGCAATATTTAAACTTTTAAAACTCATTTTCTCATTTCCAAAATGGGATTAATTTTATATTAATTAATTTATCTTATGTTTTATTAATTTTAAAAAAATTGATTCCAAATTTTTATTTAGTAGGTACAAATTATGTAAATAGATTTAATTTATTTTTGGGCAATATGAATAGAAACTTTGGTTAATTTTATCAACACAGTAAAACGGTAAATTAGGTAATTAAGGGTAAAAATAATATTATAAAATTAACCTAACACTTGTATTAATATAATTGGACTATTATAATATTACCTAAAACATAATTCGGTCGAAATGGTTTCCATTGGAATCCACTTGGATGAGATTATGACATTTAATTTATTTTATTTATTGAAAAGTGAAATATGTCTCACTCAAACTTTAATAATTAAATTATTTGTAATATAGGGTTATACAGAATATAAATTCAATTATAAATACTCATTTGAGATATAAAATATCTTTTCTTATCAAAACAATTTATTTTTAATTTTTAGGAAATAAATAAATACCTTAAATACTTATACATGGATGATGAAAAAAAATTAATTAATTGATGAGAAATCAATAAAATATTTTTTATTAAAATATTAATAACAATAAAAATTACAAAACACTTTACCAAAACTTATTGTTCGAATATATATCAACCATAATCACCCAAGAGTGTACTTATTGACCATGTGGCGGCTTATACAAGATATTATGAAACTTATATTATTTTAATTAAAGTGAAGATAAATTTGTCACATTCATGTTTTAAAAGAGTGTATCATTATTAATGTTGGGTTTTTAAAATGATAAATTCAACTAAAAGTATTATTATTAAATATAACTTATTTATCTTTGTAATATTATTTTATTTTGAATTTTTATTCAAGAAATGTGTATATTAAATAATTACACCAAATTGATGTAGAAATTATTTTGTTAATGAAGATATCAAAAAAATGTTTTTAAAAATATATTTATAAATAAACGTAGGGATAATTATTATGTAAAATTAATTTTATAGATTAATTTTTCCCCTTAGGGATATAATAAAATATTTGGATCTAGGTTCACTTCATATTTTTATATTTTTAAAAATCCATGAAATAAAAACTGTCAAAATTTACACTATTGATATTTTATCAAAATAAGGTTTTCTTATATTTTTTAAAGATCATAAAACATTATAAAAAATATATAATAATTGTGATATGGTATTAAAAGTTATAAATTATTAATTTATGGTCTAATTAACTTCAAATAATTAAATATTTTACAATTTTAATATTGAAATATGTGTTACCCTAGTTAAAAATAAAATAAAACAAATAAGTGTTAATGAAAATGATAATGCTTAAATTGACAAAACAATTTGTCTAAAATTTATTTTTTGATGATATTACAACCTTATATCATCTTATATTTGAAATTGGGACATTTTTTATGTTTTTATGTGCGGTTTTATTTTATTATAAATTTATATTTTTGAGGTTTCCAAAAGTGCCCCTCACCTAAATTATAAAAGGGAACTTCCTCCCTCAACTCTTAACTTAATTTTGAGACTTAAATCTCGTCCATACCATGATAATTTCTCTTATTAAAATCACTAGAATCATTATAGTGGTACTGGTCTTCTTTAAAGACAAACTCTAGTGCTCTAAGAGGATATTTAAAGGAGGCACGTCAAAGAAGAGGTAATATCATTTACCGATTCTTTCAAACTTCTTTCTTCTTCTACTTACACCTCATATGTTGGTTAATTATAATGAAATAACTACAATATTACTTATATAATGAGAGTTTATTATGATTATGAAACAACCATAGTCCACTTTCTACCCATCCTATGAAAAATGAAATCATCACGTGTGCGTACGTACGACTTATCGTCTCCATGTCGTGGTGTAATCCGTTTTTCACCACCACCTTACATGGATGGTTATAATGATGGAATTAATATATATATATATATATTATTATTAATATAAAATTATTTTTATTCTTAGATACTATACATCATCCATTTCAATACTTTTCAACAATTATGTGAATGATATTGTCGCTCATGCGTACGTACGGCTTACTGTCTCCACGGTGCGATGTGATTCATTCTACATAATCATTATTAAAGCATGATTATATAAATGAATTTAATGAATAGATAAGATATATATTATACTAATACCATGTTTTGAATGATATAACTATATCCTAAAAAGTGGAAGAAAAACTTATCTGACAAATAATGCATAAGAACATAAAGATGTTAATAACAAAATAACAAGTAACAATGAAATGTTACTAACAAACAGATGAAAATATGATCATAAATGTTTTCATAAAAATAATTATTATTCTAGAATAAATTAGTAACATTATTTAAATACTTATATAGAAGTTTCATATATATACGAAGCATATCGGACCTAAGGTAAGGGATAACTTTGAAAATATCATTTTTATCAGAGATTGTTTATTTATAAATATTTACTAGGGTATATTTATCATCCACATCCATCTTTCATAAATATGTATTTAAAAATATTCTTTATATCCATATATAATTTTTTACAGTCAATTTTACCCATTGTTTATTTTTTACTAAATGGTATAAACTGAATTTTACACTTTCATAATGCCATATTTCCTTGAATCTTCCCCTATAATCTTATATGGTTATTTTCACATAAAATTATTTCTTCTAAAATTGTGTGGAATTTTGAGGAAGGAAATAATTTTTGAATAAGAAAGGGTGTTTTCCTTAAGAATTAAGCTCAAGTGTTTTATCAAAATTATTTTCCAACTGAGATGACATAGGTTTATGTTTCTATCCATATTATTACATTGATTTGAATTTTTTATGATGGAGTAATTTTTTTAAATCCATTTATCTAATATAGATTATGTTATGATTGAATGATATTTAAGAAACCCATTTTTTCCTTGGGTTATGCTATGGTGAATGTTTTATGTTTTGTGGTACATGAAATAATGATTTCATAATGATATGGGTGGGACCTACATATCCCTCTAATGAATTGTTTTAATATTTATATCTCATGAAATATACATGAATGGAATGAAAAGTAAATATGGTTCAGTAATATCGGACTGGAATGAGGTGTGAACTTGGTTCAGTAATGGACTTTGTCTGCTATGATGATCTAGAAAATGAGCATTGATTAATATGAAATGATTTTTTGTTCTTATGTGTGTATTCCATGAAATTTCATAACTACTGAGATTACATTTCACGTTTATGATTTATCCCATGACATGATATTATGAACTTTTATATACAGGATAATATTTTCAAATGTTTTGTTCTTATGATTATGATATGATTGATATTTACCTTGTTTAGACTTACTAAGAATTTAAGCTCACCCTTTCATATGTTTATTTTCCCCAGGTCATGAAGAAGGTTATTAAGTAATATATGTCAAAAAGAAGTCTAGTTATGAAGAAATAAGCAAGTGAAATGTAGATCATTTATAAACCAGTTGTTTATGTTTCCCAGTTTCTAAAGACACTAAACCTATATAGTCCTGGCATGGTTTTTGTTATGTTATGTAAAAAATATTCATCAATGTTGAATTAAAATCTATATGTAAAGTATGGGTCTTTATATTTATGACATGCATGAACTTCACTCAGGAAGAGATTCGTGTGTACATTTAAGAGAGTTTCTAATCTAGCATGCTTATAAGTGGCTAATTTATCCTTCTTTTTGGGTTATCACCTGGCATAATCATGTTGGACACATCCAAGAACCATGTTTGGTGGTCAAAAACTATGTTGCAATGGATGAAATCTGTTTTTGGTTGCTCGATGATAAGTACACTCCCTAAGGTAGGGAGATTCACATTGATCATGAAAAATGTGTCCTTCTAGGTAGAAGTAATTTTCTTGTAAAGGAACATATGAAAATATTTGAAATAGCTTCTAGAGGATAGTAATATTGTTTTACACTTGTAATCCTTAATGATTCCATCATGTGGGCGGTCATTTGATAGTTAGTAGGACGTGTATATTCTTGTTTTAAAGGTGATTTTCAAGGGTTCTCCAGCATTAGTGAGTCTCACATGCCAAATATCATGGTCATCTTGGCTTAAATGGTGAATGAATCATGGGATCATGATTTTTGTCTTGAACCATGTGTTTTGGGATAGTACACTATTATGATTGGCAAGATATGAATGGTATGTGCCTTTTGCATATGATGTTGTTTAAATAACTGGTCGGTGAGTGTTAATATGTGATTCGAGGAATAATATTTCCATTTTGATGTTTTTGGTCATGGAAACCTAGAGATTTGGGGAAATTAAATTTATTTCTCATGAAGAGGGTTGGCTTGGAGTTAAATTGGCCACCATAAAATAGTTGATCCATGTTTGTACCAGGACACTCATGGTTAGGATATGTGGTTATATGACATTTTTAATTAACGATATAGACTTTTTTTAAATGGGAATGGATCAAAGTTAGAAATACATACCTATAAATAATATCATGGTGCAATACTAGTTTATAAGTGAACAATACCCCTATCTTGACTTTGTCCTAATTACATTGAGAGAGAACCAGTTATACACTGAGCTAGGGAATGAAAACCATGTGTCCTTCCAAGTTTGGTGAAAGGGACTCCTTGGGAGTACCCTAAAGGATAGATATAAATAATGCCTTCTAGTGTGTAAACACACACTAAGAAGTGGTAAAGTGACCCTCATGAGATACGGTTCATTAAAATTTGAGACAGGTTATTGTATAGCCATTTTGGAACTCGTATTCCATTAAATAAAATGGAATGGGAATGTTTCAATCCAGAGATGTCACCAAAATTAATTTATGGGTTTCAATGGACATACTCAAAGTGAATGAGATATTCCTTATGCTAAGGCATCATTCTTTGGTTTCTGATGCATCTATGGTCTAGGATGACCGTTTTGAGAATAGTTTACCAGAGACAGATTGACTTGAGTTCTTTGGAACGGTATTATGAATAAATTGTGGAACTTGGATAAGAACATTGTGTGTGTTGGGACTGGTGTTGTATAAGGGTGAATCCATGGATTTTCAAGGAAGATACTGTGTGATCTGGGTCATCTAGAGCTCAAATGTTTCTATAAATTAAGGGCTTGAGATAGTTTCCTCATATTTAACCAGGTTGATCATCTGAAACTCATTTCGGGTGCATTAATAGGATGATAGTGAAAAGTTTTAATAATCAATTCTGATGGTAGTAGTATCATGGCATAGAACATTACATTGATGTATATGATCTCTGGAAAGCAGATCTACATGATTACTAACGTTAAATATGAATAAAAAATCATGTCTCTTGTTATAAAGGCTTGGGTAAGCCTCATCTTGATGTTACAATTTTGTTTATGAGCATTAACTCCACTTTTAAAGGCTTAAGTATTTCTTGTTTAACATGGATATTAAAATAATGATGGGTGTCAAGAAAAAAACGCAACCATTTGAATAGAAATTCAAAATCCAAGTTTGGTTGGGTGATGTTTTCATTATTTCCCTAAGGTTTTTCTGGGATAATAAGTACTAAGGTGGGGAGATTGTAATGTCTCGTGTTTTGGATCGAGTTGGAAAGTCTATGATATTTTGAACTTTTTGTTTGATGGACATGTAGAATCCTAAATTTAGACTTAGAATGTTAATTTGAGAGTTTTAAAACACTTAAATTATTATTTTTACATGGTTTAAGACCCGAGATATATCTCAAGAATTCAGATGAGTTTCGTAGGTAGTTGGCTTCAAAAAACTCAGTTTTGGGGGAGGTAGTCTTGGGCGCACTGTTAGTACTAATTGTGTGGATATAACCATGTGGTCCAACCTATATAGAAACATTATTTTTTGAACCATGTAATGGTAATTTTCTAATTGTGTGCGTCTATAATAAATTCTAGTTTATTCTCATAGTTGGCAGATGATTTGTTTAACCAAGCACCTAGTCGTGTGAGGGGTGAAATTGTTGGACAGTTCCAAGAGTGCGGCTAGCACAAAATTTCTATAAATATGTGGGGTATGGATATTATATGGAAATATTTGTATGGTTGGTTCATAGTTATCAAAATCTTATGTCCTAATTGTGCGTCTCATTTAAATGGGAAGAATTACTGATTTTTTCATCTAACCCTTAAAGGGGTTTCACCCCGTTTCTCCTCCCATTTGGCCAATATCCCCTCTCGCACACACCTCCTCTTAATCCCTCTTCCATGGGTGTATTTATCTAATTATTAACCCAATTAAATAATAATTTTGTGCACTGTAGAGATAAAAATGATTTTATGACTCCTTTTCCCCTTTTTCAATTTCTCTTCACATTTTTTATACAAACGTTATGCGGGATAATTTATTATATTTTCAGGTTTTTTTTTCTAATATTTCAATTTATATCATTCAATCTCAAATCAAAGACTAATAATAGATTATTATAATATACTAAGAATAGGGTAGGTTGTTCAAGGATTTTCCCTCACGTTTTGTTTCTTTTATAAAATGTCTCATTTTTCCAAGCGCTGTAAATTTCCATGCATTACCTCTTAAATATTAAATAAATGTTATAAAACTCATGGCATAAATTTAGTTATATATTATGCTTTTAATTTCACAATAGGAGGTTTAACCCCTAGACTTGAATACTTACTTTGGGTGTGTTTCTGCTCTTTATGTGTCCCATGATTGTATAAGAACTTAAATTCAACTTTATGGGATGTTTCCTAAAATATTTATTCAATTTTTGAGGTTTTTTAGTTTTCCCACATTTAAGGAATTTCAAAATAGAGTTAAATCAAAACTAATGATAAATATTCCCCTTTATCTAATAAAACCAACTTTGAGGTGCGATGTCTTCATTAATTATAAAAAAGGGGGAATTACCTGTAAATGATTACATATATAAGTGGAATTATATGTACATGACCACCTTATTTATAGTTAGTTGAATTGATTTAATGTATTCATATGTACATGTCCTTCTTATCATTAAATGTGAATGGTGACTTGACATGCTATGTACATGGTTCTTTTTACCTTTTATATTTTGAACAATAATACGACATGTTTATTAATATGGATTTTTATCTATCTCGATTTGGGATAACCCAATTTTATAAATTTTGGTTTCATTATGAAGTAGTTAAATGTGTGAATGTAAATTAGAGTTATCGTGGGTATTTACATGGCATGTAGTAACTGTTGTATGTAGTGAGACTACTTATTTTTCTCTTAGATCAATGGGTGGTACTTGGGTTTCCAGATATTGAACACCTTAGATGGACTCAGTAGGTTACTCAAAATACCATTCCTTGATGATACCTATTTTTCATTTAGAACACTAGTGATAGGAATTTAGGGGTATGGGATTACTATTCACCATTAAAACACTTGGTTTCCTCTTTAAGGAATTCTTTTATGGGCTTAGAGGTTAGAGGAAGTTTACTTATTACCTTATTTCTAGCTATTTTACCTTGTTGTTAAATTATAAATACCATGAAATATGTGGGACCTTATATTGTCATCCTTGACATACTTCCTCCTAGATGCCTAGTTTTATAGCCATGGGCCCCGGTATCACCTTATTACTTGGCCAAAACTAGTATATGTGGATGCCTTAATTATATACATTAGGTCCTCACCTGTACTCATATATTTATCCATGTATACATATATATATATATATATATATCAAGGGGTTCATCTACATATATATATATATATATAAATGATTCAGAATGTTCATAGATATTCAAAATTAGGTTAATGCAGGTATTTTCGATCAGGTTCTCATGAGGAACCTGAGCGTGACATAGTTCATTTATATACCAATTATTTATTACTTTCTAATTATACCTTCATAATGATTAATTTTATTTTCATGGGCCATATTATACTTTATACATCATTGGTGGTGGTCTAATGAGTATATCTCACATATAGTTCGGTCCTCCATTACACTAGGGTTCCCGAACAAACCTCTTGATTATAGGTTTAGGATCATGGATTATGGTATCTTTTTTTCCATTTGGGATAGGATGGAGTACGAGAGTAAAGGAATGATATTGTTCTCATTATGAGATATTATTTGGGTTTTTTATTTGTTTACTTCTATTTTTTGTCTCACCATGTACAGTGTATGCCTTCCTATATTTATTTCAGAGCATGTTCATGTATAATTATTTATTATTTTTTGATTTCTTGTCAATTGTTTTAATATTATTTTTCCTTTATTTATTATTTATAATTATATATTTATTACTGATCTATAGAGTATAGTCTCCCCACTATACCACTTTTAAACCCTTGTTGTTAGTCAGTAGCCTCTGGTGTATGGGGAGTAATTCTTAAGGCCTATTGACCCACCATCTCAAGGAACCGTTTTACTAACTCCCAAGCTAGGATGCTACGCAATATCATAAAACATTTATCATAATAGAACCCATGAAAATAAATGGGTTTCATAAAGAATTCATCATATTATAACCCATGAAAAGAAATTGTTTTCCAAAATCTTTCATAATAGCATAACACATGGAAATGGAATGTGTTTAATAAACACTTCATCATTTCATCATAGAAAAAACCATCGAAATAGAATGGGATTCATGAAGACCTTATCATAATAATCCTAAAACAACCAGATATATAATAATCATGGTATTAATGGATAATATCCCTAGTAAATATTATGTAACATCAAAGGATTTCATCTTATATAGAAAATGATTTTGAAATATCACTTGGAACATTTCTTGAGGAAAATAACCATTTCACTTTAAAAATCAACTTTTAAGAAATAAAAATTCATAAAAACATTGTGAATATAATTGTTTTTGAAAATAACCTTTTAAAATTAAAAAATTATCTTCAAAATATTGAGTGGTCATAATGGAAGAAAATTATGTTCATAACATACATGTTAAATCTATGATATATTTCAAATTTTTTTAAAAATATAAATGGGGCTTATATGAACAAATACATGAATATTCCTTTAAAAAAATTAAAAAAAATTAAAAAATGGGGAAAATAATTTAAAAAATCAAATAGGAAAATCAAAATATTCTTAAAAATATTTTTATAAAACAAGGATATTATAGAAAATGGTTTTTTAGCCGAAGAAATAAATAAAGTTAGTTTTCATTAAAATTATTCTTTTAGAATCTTGTGTAAATAGAGGAAAATAAATGGAAAAATGTATTTTAAAAAAAACTAACTAGAGAATAATAAAATTCATGAATTTCTTGAGAAAAATATAATAATATTTTATCATCGAAATCATAATCAAAAACAATCCTGATGAATAATGAGATTATAACATCAAACCCTTACCACTTTGGTAAATTTTAAATCATAAAACCCATGAAAGGGATAACCTTATATGAATCTGTATATACCTTAATTTTGATGATAATAATAATAAAATTCATTCAGGGGTAGTATATCAACCACAAAAAATAATCAAGTGGTGAATATGGCATATCTCTCCCTAAAATAAAAGAGAGATAATAAATACCCTACAATAAGTCTCAAATTCTTTCATACATGTTAAAACCTTATGTTTAATAAATATAAGTTTATTATTCATATATTATATAACCATACTCATATTTTTCACATCATCTATTATTTACTTATAATCTTTTATTACCAATTTGCTAACAATTCTTTGTTAAGATCACGTTTGGGTAATAATTGTTCCATTTTTCATGTATGTTTTGGTTAGGTATTTTTAGTCCTTTTACTTTGATCATGGTTCCATAATCTCCAGAACATTAAAAATGATATAAATAAAATATTTATTCAATATATATTTATTTACACTAATCCATTAATTTTGGAGATATTAAATTAATTAAACTGATCATGGAGGTGGTAGGTCATACGTATGCATAAAAGTTGTTTCAAATTTCTTGAAAGATGAAATGAAAGATAGGTAAATAATATATTAATTTTTTATAATCATTATTACGTCAAATATATCACATATTTTCATTGAAACTATTTTTATTACTTTCATTGTGAAGCGTATGTGAAGAACAAATTTCATTGCTTCATGAGGTGGTCATCTATCATGAACACGAGCGGCGTCATCATAGTCCCATATAATGGAAAGTGATAATTTATATATGATATAATAACTCTATAATTATAATTATTTCATAAATATCATATATATATATATATATATATATGTTAAATCCATCATTATATATAGTCATGATATGTGGTGATGGAAAATGAATCTCATCCAATTGTTAACCAATAGTCCATTATACACACAATCGATGATTTTGTTTCCCATTTGATGGAAGAGGAATTAAAAGGTTCTTTCATTGGTGCTCTCAAATGATGTGTGATTTTTTGGGTACTTGGGTGCAGTAGAGTGGCTAACAAAGGTCATCTCTCAAAGGATGAAGTTAATTAAAAAAACTTCTTAAACGTATTCTAAACATAAAATAAAAGAGAATAAAAACACTACCTTAAAGGATTAGGGTTTTTTTATCATTTATAAAACTAGAAGAAGTTTCCTGGAAGAATATTTCATTTTTTTTAATTTTGAAATGAATGTTTATTAACAAAGCACAGTGAGAAGATATTTTTTAGAAAACTATTTTTTGAAACTGTAATAGATATAACTCTACCTCTTCAATCATTTATTAATCATTATAATTTAAATTAATATCCACTTAATTATGATACCTAAATTTTTTAAATTCCTAACCCTACAATACTTAACTTTACCACAAATATGAAGTGAATTTAACCTTAGGCTAACTTCAAAACATGTGATCGTAACACCCTGGTTTGATTGATGTTCTAAGTTTATATTATGGTATGTGGTAAATTAAGGCACATTTTTTCACTATATATTATAATTAATTGATTTTAGGGATTATATTTGAACACTATAAATTGATCTCATGGGGTTTTTAATTTCCAATTAAGTTCGCGCTCCCACAATTCACACAATTCTCGACCTCACGTGATTTGTGTTTATTGTTAAATTGCTTGATTAGTCTCATTTAAATTAAAATATAAATTAATAGATAATTTTATTTGAATTAAAGTAGCTAATTGATTCAAAATAAATGAATTAAGGAGGTTATATTTAGATCAATCACTAAAAAGAACTACTCTTCCATGGGTGGTGTAGTCATCATTGAAACTTTTTGCATTTTGAAAGGTTTAGAGAGGGTATAACCCAATATCATTTATACTATTGATTACATCCCAATTGGGGAGATTAATAGAAGAATTAATTTTATCAAAACAGAAAAAAATTTAATAAATAAAATAATATCAAAGAAATTTATTACACAAATGAAAACATTTCAACATGAAGAAGAAGAAGAATAAGGCTTCGATGAGGGGATCCCCGCTTCAAGAGTTACCCCTCTTACAATGATTGGAGAATATTAGTGAAACCAAGTCTCCTATTACCTCAATCTCTTAATCCACGTACCAACCCCTCCAAATGAGAAAAACACCAATTTTTAGAGTAGAGGGGAGGCTAGGTTCAAATTGGTTTCAAGTGTGAATGGGGAATCTGGGCCAAATATTTTAATCCTACATGAACCGCCCATTTGACCACCAAACATCATGAAAAAGTTCTCCTTACAGAATTATTATTTGTGATAACATGATTCCTTGATCTCATCTCAAAATTTGGTCTTAATAAAATCACGGATGAAGAAGTTATGGCCTAAATACAGAACCAATATCAAATCTGGTGAGCTCACCTCATCTTGACTTCATAGACCATTTTCACCAACCAAATGCATGATTTAACTCTAATTTACTAAATGAATTTTGTATAAAATTAATTCATGAAAACATTTAAAAAATATTAAGTTCATATAATTCAAATAAAATTATTTATTTTCGAAATACTATTGTGAATTTTTAAAGGGTAAAATTGGAATTTTCATCACCTTTTCAAATGAATGATCTAATACCAAATATTTAATAAATGAACATAGTTACCACAATTTTATGTTATTATACCATTTATTATCAATAAAATATTCTATAAAATTGTTTTTATAAACTTCCCCACACTTACCCTTTTTCACTCCCAGGAAAAACCACATATAATGTATTCTGAAAAATTGTGATAAGTAAACATCAATATCAAATCAAAAAAATTTAAAAAACAAATCTTTGAGATCCAAAAATTCCACACTAAGAAAATAAAGATATCATTCCTCATAAAAACCAATTATTTCAACTTCTCTCTTTATGTCATTCAATATATTTCCACTTCATTTATCCTCCCATGCACAAAAAACTTACCTCACTTGAATTTTCTCTTATCACACAAAAGTCAATTTTTTAGCAATGTATTTTCATAAAAACTAATAAAAGGGTCACAATAGGATTGATACATTCCTAAATCCACACTTGATGTGATTTATGGACATATTTTTATCATGAATACTTTTTACGGTAGTTCTGTGGAATTGGTGGATAGGATTTAGATGTGAAAAATTCTGAGGCTGAATGAGGACGGCTTGACTCTTTTTGAAGAAAAATTACATTATTCTAATTTTCACTCAAGTATGGTATCCTCCTCACTCCTATTAGTATTAATTAATCTCCATAATCATGAAAACTCATGGAAATATTACACCATTCATCCTTTCTACACCAAAAATTTCAATCCTCTCAAACATAGTTTTTCTTGAAATCTCTAATAAGAAACAGCTTCTTTTATCATGAAAGCTCTAGAAAGGCATAGATTTCAACAAAATGTTTTTTCAGTAGAAAAAATGTATCTTTTGAATTTAATTATCCTCCCAAAGTATCACAAATTGTGGTAGCACCACACAAGATAGCTTCCCCTACACTTAAGTTCAATTATATTATGAAATTTCATTTCAAGAGTAGGTTAGATATGGAAAATTGGCTTGTAATGTGGCTAACCTAATATGATATTCATGGATTATAAGGGATAAAAGGATTAAATGTCCACGGTAGGCCATTATATAAAAATATTCTTTTAAATAGGGTATTTAATACTAAACAAATTCCTCTATCATTTAAAACATATGTACCTAAAACCCTCATGTTTTGAGAGGAATAAATCAAATTTTGGTTAAATCAAGCATGGTTTTGTTCTCTCAAGAAGTGACATAAATATAAATAATATGAAAATAATGGCTCAAAAGCCTCATAGGAAAGATATTTCTAATATATATACCATGAGATGTGGCATGGGATTCAAAATTCAGATTACTTTTCATGAAATTACTAAATATTTGAACTTGAAACAAAGTTATTTTCAGCATTCATTTAAGCTCGGTTTCACAGGATAAATTACTTCACTTATATATATGAATTTAAAAATTGTAATCAGAATCATTTCAGTTAAAAGGTTTCAAAAAAACAAAAAAATTAAAAAATAACCACACAAAATTTGAAAAATGATTTTTTTTGAAAATCATTGAAAAAAAGGAAAACAATTGAAATTACTAAACTAAAACGTTCACTCCCACACACATAAAATATTTAATTATCCTCAATGTGAACGCATGAGATGATATATGCACATGAAATTTATAATTTTAAATAGGAAAAAGAATAAAAAAGTAAAAGGGTTAGGAACATCCTGATATGCTCAAGTGATGATGGGGTCATGCAGTTTGATTAATTCCACTGCATCGGTAGGAAGTCCCTCAATGTATCTCTTCAAACATTTCCCATTGACTATAAATATCCTTTTTGTGTCCTCTTGTGTGATATCCACTACACTATAAGAAAAACATTAGTCACAACATAAGGACCTAACCACCTGGAATGAAACTTACCAGGCTTTAGCTTCAGTTGTGAACTATAGAGCAAGACTTTCTCTCTAACTTGAAATTCTCTTTTCTAGAACATTTTCTCATGTGATAATTTTGATCATTCCTTTTAGAGCCTTGGGTTATCATATGAAGAAAATTTAATCTCCTCAAGCTCTTAAATCTGCATATTCCTTTGGATTCCATCTTGGGCTAAATCTATGTTTCTTTTCTTTATAGCCCAATAAGCTGGATGATCAACTTCCACAGGGAGATGACATGATTTCCCAAAAGAAATCTGAAATGGGGACATAAAAATAGGTGTCTTGTATGATATCCTATAAGCCCATAATGCATCATCCATGCACTTACTCGAATCCTTCTTATTCGACTGCACAGTTTTCTCCAAAATTTATTTCAAATCACGATTTGAAACCTCAACCTAGTCCTTTTTTTGGGGGTGGTATGGTGTTGATGTTTTTGGTGTCACCCCATACTTCTGAAGTAGTAAATCTATATTTTGATTCCAAAATTGTGTCCCTTGGTCACTAATGATGTCCTTCAGTAACCCAAATAGGCAAATAATCTGTGCTTTGAAAAAGTCCACTACAACATGAGAATAATGAGTCTTAGTGGCCTTAGCCTCCACCCATTTTCTCAAATAATCAATGAAAGCTAAAATATATAGGAAACTAAAAGAACTAGTAAATGGACCCATGAAATCAATGCCTTGTACATCAAAAATGTCATAGAATATTATGGGTTGTTGGGGAATCTCATGTCTCCTAGAAATGTTTCCAGTGTGATGGAAATGAGAGCATGACTTATAAAAAACATGGGCATCATGGAATAAACTAGGATAATACAATCCAGAGTCCAAAAATTTCCTAGCTATCTGTTGGGGCCCAAAGTTTCCACCATAAGAAAGTGTATGACAGAATCGAAAAAATAGACACTAACTCCTGATTATGAAAACACCTCCTAATAAATTTATCACTACACATGTGAAAGAGGTATGGATCATCCCACACATAATACCGAGACTCACTTTTAATTTTTTTGGACTTGATGTTTCTTTAAATTTGTAGAGATTTTAGAGCCAAAAAGGTAGTTAACTAAATCTGCATACCACGGATGTGTACCTAATATTTCATAAAGATTCCCATCATGGAAAGTGTCTCGAAGTGGTACCTGGTCCAAGGTGTCATCCTCTAGTGTGTGAGTAAGCCTAATCATGTGATCCACCATGATGTTTTCTGACCCCTTCTTTTATTTTATCTCAATATCAAACTCTTGATGGAACATCCATCGGATTAGCATGGGCTTTTCATCAGGCTTCTTTAAGAGGTCCCTTATAACTGGATGGTTAGAAAAAACAACTACTTTAAAGACCAATAAATATGAATGTATTTTATATAAAGAAAATATGATGGAAAGAAACTTCATTTCTGTGGTTGTGTAGTTTTATTGGTCTGAATATAGTGTCCTTGATGCATAGGAAATCACATTTGAACATACCTCTACCCTCTAAGATAAGAAATATCCAACTGAAAAGTTGGAGTCATAACACATAAGCTAAAAAACAATGCCTCATTATGGGGGTTGTATGATCAGTGGAGTGGTCAGACGCTTCTTTATATCATCAAATGTAACCCTGCATGAATCATCAAACACAAAATCAGAATCCTTTTGAAATAATCACGACAAAGGAAGAGGAATATTACTAAAATCTTTGATGAAGCTCTGATAAAATTCTACATGCCATAAGAAATATCTAATATCATGCACACAATAAGTATAGGGTAAGTATGAAATAATGTCTATCTTTGATCTATCAACCTCTATCCCAAGTTTTGACACTACGTGCCCTAAGATAATGTCATGATCTACCATGAAATGACAATTTTCAAAGTGCAAGACTAGATTCATCTCAATACAACGATTCAACACATTTCCCAAACTACTTATACATTCATCAAATGAGGATCTATACACTGTAAAATCTTCCATAAATACCTCTATGATGGTATCGATAAAATTAGAAAAAAATACTCATCATGCGTCTCTAGAAGGTACTTGGGGTTTTGAAAAGTCCAAATGGAATCCTTTAGTAGGAAAACCTACCAAATGGACAAGTGAATATTTTCCTCTCTTGATCCCCCTAAGAAATGGGAACCTGAAAATATCAAGAAAATCCATCAAAGAAACAATAGTGTGTTTTCCTAGCTAGTCTCTCAAGCATCTGATCAATAAATGGGAGGGGGAAATGGTCATGGCGAGTAGATTGATTTAGTTTCCTATAATCAATACACACATGACAACTGTTTTGTACCCTCATGGGAAATAACTCATATTTCTCATTTTTAACAATAGTAACACCACTTTTCTTAGGCACAACCTAAATTGGACTCACCCACTAGGAATGTGAAATGGGATATATTATACCTACCTCAAGAAATTTCTCATCATCTTTTTTAACAACTTCTATAAAGGTTGGATTGGGTCTATTTTTTGGTTGTCTCACTAGTTTAGCCCCATCCTCCAAAAGAATACTATTCATGAAAATGGAGGGTCTAATACATAATATGTCACCCAAGGTCCACCCAATTGCCCTGATGTTCTCCCTCAAAATAATCTTATACATCCAATTAAGGGGGTGATGTATGGATGGAGAAATTAAAGTAACTGAAATATGTGCACAATGGACATCAGTATCAGAATATACATCATCAAAATCAGAAAATAAATCATCAAATTCTTTATCATTCTCAATAGCCATGTCGTAATCATATTTCACATGATAAAAATAGGAATATGAATCCATTTCAAAATCAAATCTAAGATATTCATGTGAATTTTAAATAGGTGAGGAAGTACTCTTAGAAATTAAACTAGAACCAATACTCATAATCCCCTTAAGCTTAGGACAATCAAATTCCATGGTGTTTTTACTTGGTGGTTCAAAATGGGAGATAACAAATACAGAATGGTCCTCTAAGGTGTACTTCATGAAGTCCATATTGACATTTATGATATTTTTTTTAGTTTTGAGGAAGGTATTACCTAAGATAATGGGATCATGATAACTTACCTGGTCATCCTCCATGTTAATCACGTAGAAATATGCTGGGAAGATCATGTCTCTTACCCAGATAAGTACATCCTCAAGGACTCCCGATGGATATGTTATAGATCTATTAGCCAACTACACCACTACTCTCATCATCTTTAACTAACCATCCTATAAAAAAGAGAAAAAATATTGAGTCATTACATTTATGGAATCTCCTAAATCACATAAAGCATCAGAAAAGTTTAATTCCCCTATGGTGCATGGTATGGTGAATGTTCATGGATCCTTGCACCTTGATGGATTTGCTAGAGTTGGTTTAATGAGTGCTAACACATTTTTCCCAATATTGTTCCTCTAATTCTCCTTTATCCCTATTCTATTGGTATAATGTTCTTTTAATAATTTTTCAAACATTGGGATTTTCTTATTGTCTTCAAGTAAAGGGATGTTGATCTCCACATGCTTGAATGTATCAAAAACTTCTTTTTTTATCGCCTATTCAGCCATATTTTTGGTTTAAACAACTCTATTTGGAAATGGAAGGTGTTTAGGAGGAATATCCTCAATCCTTTTCTTACCTTTATCTTTCTCCTTGGGTTGCTCAATAGTTGGTGTGGTATGGGGATTTTCTGGAGTTAAGGTGAATCCCGGTGGAATGGTAGGTACATATATATAATTAATTTTCTTCCCACTTCTCAATGTGATGGCACTGACATTACCCTTGTAATTTAGAGTAGGTTGGGAAGGTTTATTTCCATAATTCTTATATACCAATTCATAGAGGGTAATGTAAATCTGGTTCATTTGAGTCTTCAACTCCCTCAACTCTGAACCTTGACTATTCATCTCATTCTGTTGATTAAGAATAATTTGTTTCAAAATATCATCATTTTTAGAATCTAACTTTGTTTGATAATTACCTTGTTGTTGAATTGTTGATTCTTGAGATTCAAATCACCTTTGGGGTTATTGGAAACCTTGTTGGTAAGGTGGAGGCTGTTGGAAGTTTTGTTCTAAAGGGGGCCTTGTTGTTGCTTGAGAAATACATCATGTTTGATTGATCCTTCCTCCCATGGTTTTATATTGGAGAAAATTAATCAAAATTATTTTGGGGATATGGTTGTTGTTGCTACTGATATGTTCTCCCAGGAAACACTACTACACAGTCTTTTATTTCTTGTAGTTGGGGGAAACAGTCAGTTGTGTGGTCTATTTTAGTATAAATGCCACATGTCCTTAAGGAGGGGGTTGGGATGTATTTTTATCCAATAATATCTATCTCACCATAGTGTTAAACACTTCTAAATTAGTATCAATAAAATGACATTCAAGAGAAGAAGGACTTACCTGATTTACTCCACTGACATGTGGTGCACCTCGATCACCACATTGTTTGGAGTTTTGGGCCATTTTTTTAATCAATTCACGTGAAAATATTGGTGTCTTCTCCACCAATGCTCCTCCAGTAATACCATTCACCATTATCCTCTCTATAGGTGTTAGTCTAATATAGAAGTATTGGATGAGGATTTTCTCACTAATTTGGTGATGTGGGAAGCCTGCGCACAACTTCTTGAATCGCTCCCAGTACTCATACATGGACTCCCCTTGTTCTTTTTATATCCAATATATCACATTTCAAATGGAAATAGCCCTTGATTCTTGAAAAAAAATATTGAAGAAAAGTCGTTTTCAATCGTTCCAACACGTTACATCTTCACGTTGTAAATAATGCATCCAGTATTTTGCAGCTCCATCAAGTGAAAATGGGAATTCCCTTGGTTTGATTTGATCTTCAGAAAAATTTCTTGGTTTCAGGGTTGAGAAACCCCAATTAAATTCTTTAAGGTTTATATTGGGATCCTCACTATAGAGGCCATGAAATTTTGGAAGCAGGTGAATTAACCCAGATTTCAGTTCAAAATCTAATTCGAGATTTGGGTATGCAATACAATTTGGTTGATAATTAATATTTGGTGAATCCAACTCTCAAATGGTTCTATTAAGTTAATTTGCATTATTTTTAGACATTGGTTCTTGTTTTATGTTTGAATTTTAATTACTTCCAATTTCAATTTATTTGGAGTGGATAAATTATCCAACTGGTTTTATGTTGAAACTTCTCGTACACTAAAATGTCTGATTTGAGCCCTAAGGTTATTTTTAATCTCGGGGTCAAGATCTAAGAGATATTAAAGATTATTTCGTGTCATAAATCATATAAAAATAATAAGAATAAAATTATACCATAATAAAAATGAGAAGTTTGAATAGATGTTCCAAAAGTAAGAAGAAGAAGAAAAATTCAGATTCGGTAAAGAAGGAAGAAAGAAGAGAAGAATAGAATAAAATGTAAAATAAAATAAATAACTATAAATGGTTGAAATAATTACTTGCCTCCCTATAAATGGATATAATTTTAAAGCCACTATCATGGGCTCTCTTAAATGAAGTGTGGTTTTTTGGGTACTTAGGTGCAGTAGAGTGGCTGACCATGGTTGTCTCTCAAAGAAGTAAGTAAATTAAAACAACATCTTAAAGGTATTCTAAAAATAAAATAAATGAAAATAAAAACACTAATTGAAAGGATGAATGTTTTTTTATCGTTCATAAAACTATAAGAAGTTTTCTAGAAGAAGATTGCATTTTTTTTAATTTTGAAATGAAAGTTGATTAAAAAAGCACAACGAGAAGAAGTTCTTTTAGAAAAATGTTTTTTAAAAGTGTAACCGATATAACTCTACCTATTAATTAATTTATTAATCATTAAAATTTAAATTAATATCCACTTAATTATGATCCATTAATTTTTTAAATCATAAACCCTACGATAATTAAATTTACCACAAATATGAAGTGAATTTAACCCTAGGCTTACTTCGGAGCATACAATCGCAGCACCCTTATTTGATTCATGTTATAAGTTTAGATTATGGTAAGTGGTAAATTAAGGCACATTTAATCTCTATAAATTATAATTTATTGAGTTTAGGGATTGTATTTGAACACTACCAATTGATCTTGTGTGGTTTTGAATAACCAATTAAGTTCGTACTCTCAAAATTCACACAATTCTCTACCTCGCGTGATTTGTGTTTATTGTTCAATTGCTTTCTTAGTTTAATTTATATTAAAAACTCTGTTAATAGATCATGTTATGTGAATTTAAGTATCTCATTGATTCAAAATAAATAAATGAAGGATGTTAGAGGTGGATTGATCACTAAAAAGAACTGCTCTTCCATTGGCGGTGTCGTCATCCTAGAAACGTTTTTCACTTCCAAGGGTTTAGAGGGGGTAGAACCCAATATCGTTCCTAATCTTGATTCCAAACCAATTATAAAGATTAATATAATATTAAATTTGATAAAAACATAATAAAATATAATAAATAAAAGAATAACAAATATTTTTATTACACAAATGAAAACATTACAACATGAAGAAGAAGAAGGCTTCGATTAGAGGATCATTTCTTCAAGAGCTATCCCTCTTACAATGGTTGGATAATTTGAGTGAAACCAAATATAATCTGTCTTCAATCTCCTAATTCACATCACAACCCCTCAAAATGAGAAAAACACCAATTTATATAGTGTAGGGGATGATAGGTTCAATGTGGTTTCAAGTATTAATGGGGAATCTCCGAAAAATATTTTCAGACAAATTGCACCACCCATTTGACAATAAAAACACTTGAAACAGCTCTCCTTCCAAAACAATGATTTGTGAGAAAATGAGTCCTAGATCTACTCTCAAAATTTGGGCCTAATAAAATCATGTATGAAGATGTTATGTCCCAAATACATAACCAATATCCAATCTAGTGAGTCCATCCCAACATAGCTTCATGGCCCATTTTCACAAACCAAATGCATGATTAAGCTCTAATGTCCAAAATGAAAGTTTTAGATCATTAAGTCGGGAAAATATTAAAAAAATATTACATTCAAATAATTAAAATAAAATCATTTATGTTCAATATACTACAGTGAATTTTTAAAGGGTAAAACTAGAATTTTCATTAAATTTTCAAATGAATGGTCTAATCACAAATATTTAATAAATGAACATAGTTACCATAATGTGAGGAAATTATATCATGTATTACCAATAAAATATTCAATAAAATTGTGTTTTATCAGATATGGATATAGTTTATTCCATAAACATAATAAAATTTCAATATATGTTATATTTTTTTTGTTTCTATTTTTTAATTATTAATATATGAATTAATTTTTTAAGAGAATAAGTGAAAAAAGAATTTAGTTAAGACAATTATCTTCCATTCGAACACCCTTTGGATATCTTATTAAAGAACCTAGGGATGATCTTTTAGGATGATTAAAAACTCCACAACATGTATAAGGATGTTGGGGAGGTATTTTTTATTTGGTTGGTCAAGCCAAATGGATTAGGAGGAGTGAATAATTTAGGGGAGGAGGTGAACTTTCATAATGGAGAAAGAGTGTAATTTTTGTAAATACCGAAAACTATTCAATAATAGGGAGTCACTATCTATCCAAATGCCTCCAAAATTGATAAATAATTGAGTGGATGGAAGTTATGTTCAATAAAAATCTCCAAAACACACACAAAAAACAAGTTTTAAACATGTTGTTCCTTAACTTCTATGTTTCCTTACTTTTACCATTTTAGTTTTCTCTATGATAACTAGCCTTTTATCTATGTGATTTATCATTTAATAATATAAATAAAATGAAACTTATTAGATATTTTTTAACTACTTGTCATAAATATTAAATCAAATTTATTAAATAAAATACCTATGTTTGTAGAAATTTTATTTTAACACGAGCAGGAAACACGCAAAACCTCATTTTACCTTTATCATGGAAAAAGGTTGTTACTATTTAAGGGTTAATATAATTATTATAAAATGGATCATAGGTACATTGATGGACTATGGTTGATATTTTTAAAAATATACCAATATCTTTCTATAGGATATTATTTTTAATAAATTAAATCATTTAATAAAATATTATTTATTATAAAATAACATTAATGTCAATTTTGACATTATTCATTTAGTTTGACTTTAAAAACATCAAAAAAAGGTGGAATTTGAATATATTATTTTTTACACCAGTATATAATGTTATATTTATCTAAAAACTCATTTAATAAAATAATTCAATAAATTTATTTTACTTTTTATATTTTTAGTATCATTTTTTTTATTAATTAAATAATTATTGTGTATGTGTTGCTTAATATTTCCAAGTAATTATATAATTACAAATAATTAAAAGTAAATTATCCTCATTAAATTAATTTCATTATTATCAAAATTACTATCAATATTTATCCACATATTTCATTTCTCCCTATGTGAACACAAATTTGAAATTTAGAAGCAGGTGGGTGACATTTGGTCTTTTTCTTTACTTAAATTATTATATTGGTCGTCTTCTATGAAAAAGTGTCCCAAAAGAACATAAAAATAATTACTAAGTAATAAGGGTCAATATATTTTAACAAAATAGGAATTTTACATGTTTTTAGGTCATTTTAACCCTTATATTTTTAGTTTAACCCATAGTAAACTGGTTTTAACCTTACCCGCAATAATTACTTTATACATTTTTTACTATTAATTTTGAACAAAAATTAAGTTATGATTATTATATAATATAAATTATGTTTATTAAATATATGGAGTCCATTTTTCTAAATTTCATTCACATAATTGGAAAATTTAATTTAAAATTAAACCAATAGACACAACGAAGACACAGTTTTCCAAAGAGAAATTTTTCATAAGTATAGAAAGTTTTAATAACAAAATTCAATATGAAATTGATTAAAATTATATTAATTGAATTAATAAATATATAATTTTACTAATTCTACTTTTAAAAAAAATTAAACTATATGTTATTTTGTAAATTCTTTAAAGGAAAAGATAGTTTTTAACAAAAGTATTTATTTTTCACTATTCATTGGAAAAATTAATCTTTTCCAAAAATTATAAAAAAAATATCCCTAAGATAATTTTGACATGTTTACTCCGAAAATTATGTTTTTTTCAAATAAAATTTCTAAAGTGTCAAAATTTATTTTTATTATTTGATTAAAAAAAGAAATAAAAATTATTTTTTGAGGAAAATGTATTTTTAAAACATATAAAGGATTTGCTAAAAATTATGTACATATTTATAAATATATTTTATTTATCCAAAACATTTATGATAAATTTTAAAAATATTTTTATTTATATTAATACCACCAAATATAATGGCTAGGTTATAAAATTCAAGATTAAATAACAATATTAATAGCATATCATGATTCGTTAAAACTCAGTGTTGTATGCAATGCAATCTATCTTATAAATTAAATTTATTTGAAAAATATATATTTCATAAAATATTAGGATGTTAATTCAATATCCATAACTAATGTATCCAATATGACACATTATGTAGTTTTTAATCACAAGAATCATTATTCCATATGTACGCATCGACCGATCCTTTTATCTTTGCACACTATGTATGTATGGTTAACACATTATGAATAAGAAAATAGTATTACATAGGATATACTTGTGGTACATACCTATATGGTATAGAGAGTCCTATATTCCATTTATTACTATAGGACACACCATGTAGAACATATTTATTTGAAATAATGGTCAGTGTACTCATATGGATTCTATTTGAGGCTCGCACACTATAATAAAATGAAATACATGTCAAATACTATGGATAATAGGGTGGTTTCAATATATTTTTACTTGGTTGTTGAAATTAGAAAATTCAGTAGTCTAGTTTGAAAATTTTCTATATAGATTGTGAATTTTTATCCCATTCATAATTATATATTGGTTGAGAAGTTTTTAGGTAAATATAATCATCAGAAATTTTTAGAGATGATATTATTTAGGAATGGTGATTTGGAGATATCCCAGATTTAATACACCCCCCAGATAATGTTCTAATATCATGCTAGGGGTCTTTATTATAAGTGATTGGTTTTTTACCCCTTGTGATTTCAAGGTGTGGGTCCTCCATTATAAACATTTTAGGCATTACATTGGTACCCCAAGATCCTAAAAAGGAAAAGGACCTATATACTGTAGTTGGGGTTAGTACCAAATTATCCTTTGTATGATACTAGTCCCCGATCTATAGAGGTTGTTTTTCTTATTATGAGTTTATATGTAATTTATTTATTTAAGGGGATCAATACTCCCTCATATAGTGTGATTATTTCATGTGAGATGTGGGTTTTACCCTATGTTTCTAGATGTGATAAAGTTGGGGTAGTTGGTGTTATAGTACTCTCCCATGTATCAGGACATGGTTATCCATCCATAGGGTTTTATTAATCCTTCTACTGGTACATTTCCCTTCTAATAGGCATGGTCCCCCAACTATGTTTTCAATTAGATTTATAAAGTAAGTTTATAGAATTTTGGGGCTTTGGTTCATGTTTAATGTTCTTAAACCTCAAAAAGTGTGTTTCCCAACTATATTTATGAAAGAGAATCCTTTAAGTTATAGAGTTTGTATGGTACATGATATATGGCCCTTGTAGAATGCTAGGAATTCTTGGTTTCATATGACATTCTCTGTATATCTATACTATCAGTTTTTAGATCATATTGGTTTCCTTCTAGAGACCCTAATTCTAGATGAGTTATAATAGCTTCTATAGTAGATATGAGATGATGCGTACATTCCTATGTTTATGGGTTTACTATCAATAAATAATACTGAGGTTCTTTATTTTGGGGATACTCTATACTTATCTCTATCTTGGTTATTGATTTGACTTATTGATTCATTACCTTCTTTTTGAGCATCCTACATTTTATTTTTATACTCACCTCTTAATAGGATTCATTCTCACAAATTTCTTGTATGTATAGATGACACATGGTTCAATGTTAATCTTTTTAGACACGGATCTAATGCATCTTTTGCAGAGATAATGCCTTTAGGATCTTAGTTGTTCAAGATGAAGATGGTTGTAATTGGACATTTCCTCCCAGTAGAGTGTGGTTTCTGATGAAGGTGGTGGTTGTCAATAAATGTACCTAGCGTTGTTATGTAAGATTGGTATTTCTCCTTTCCAAGGTTTTATTCTTTTTTGGGATGTTCATATTTTATATTAACCATCTTTATTAGGATTTTACTTTGAGGTGTCATGGATAGTTTTTTTCTCTTTAATTCATTTTTTATAGTTTTTTTATTTTTATATCCTATGTGGTTATATTATATTTTTTATGTGGGGGATGGAAATCTTGAAAAAACTCAGTCATGATAATTATATCACTGAAGGTAGGGTTTAATCAGTGATACTTTTTCTTTTTATGTTTCCCTATAATTAAAACAACCTTCGCCTCCTGTTAAATATTTCTTTCCATGATTAAAACAAAACAATCACAACTCCACAGGAACACAAGTATTTACAAGGTTTATTATTCAATAATAATAACTGCATCCTTGGTATAGTATGGAAATGATCCAATACCACACAATCCACTATAAAATAATACTTGTATTACAATGAGTAGGATATATCCTTTCACTTGTGTAGCACTATGTAAAAAAATCCAATAGTTTGTGTGCACACTCTTAGAAAAAATAGGGTAATACAATGTTTTTTGTAACAACTCATGTTACATGTGATTCTTTTCAATTTCAAAAATATATTAAATTGAAAACACTTCTTTGATTTCTTACCAAGAATATGGTAAGAACTTCTAGGACTTTGTTAAGGAAAACTTAGTCCTATTTTTCCAGTCCGTTATTCCCTTTCTAATTTCTCCAAGTTTTATTCTCCCCGATACGATTATCCTTGATACGATTCTCTCATCCTGAATCTTCTGAGTTCGATTCTTCCTTGAATAAATTTCTCAATAAAAAAATATAAAATTATTTGAGTATGATTGATACAATTCTGAACATTTTCTGTAGTTTGTAAATCCCAATATAGAAATCACTGATCTAATTAATCCAACATGATATGATGATTATCCAAATATAATTAAATATAATAATATGGTAATCATATGAATATGATAGTCATTAAATATGATGATCAACTAAATACAATGTTTTGATCTTGAATTTTCTCTTTCACTTCAATCCACTACAAATTCTTCCACCCAAGTGAATACGAAAACTTGTTCTTCTCTCTAAAAACAAACTCAAAGATTCTCTACCTTCCATGTTGAATATTATGTCGGTTAGAAAAAGTGAAAAGTACACTTTTCCTTTTATATGTGACCCAAAAATGTTTTGGCAAGAATACCAAAATATTTTATGCTCAATAAAATTCCCCCAAATATCTATTTCCCCTAAAATATTGGGTGAATTTATGAATTCATCAACACTTCTTGAAGCTTCTCAATTTTTCTTTAAACTTCATATCTTCATTATATCAACCTGATTTCTCAAAAAAAAAATCTTTGTTTCAATTTAATGTGAATGTATAAATAAATGGATACCCTTCTGATTTTCTAAATATGATGCTCTATGTCAATTGAATAAAATTATTCTTTGTAATTTCATTATCCCCCTTGACAGCATATTCAGAAAACTCCTTTCATATCTGTTATCAAACCACTTTTACTTCTTCAACTCTTCTCTTCAACCACATGAAAATTCAAAATAAAATGAAACAAAGAAATTAAATACCTTTTTAATGGTTGACTATATTGTTGATCGGTTTTTAAAATTATGATTTTCATCAGCCTCAGCTCATCTTCATCAACTTCCTTCATTCACAAACCCATTATTGTAACATGACTTCCTTCATAACTTTAAATTCATTTGATAATAACTTCATTGTAACAGCCCGAGATTTTATCTTTTTAATTTTATTAATGTCTTGTGTTGTACGCTACACCAAAAGGAGCTTGTACAATACACATCCTTGACTTTCCTTGCATTACACGCAATCACGACCTTCCTCGATAGCGTGTGTAGTACGCAATACCGAGTTTCACTAAACAACGATATGCTATTAAAATATTATTATAACTAGCCATTATGAATAGTAATAACCACCTTTTAAAATTTTAGAAATTTTAGCTCTCAAAATGGACTTCATTTTTGGATTCGGAGTATCGAATTTAGCCTAAGGTGAAATTTTGGTACTTTTCGGATAACTTTCATATTCTGATGAATAGTGAAAATTACTAAATTATAACTAAAAACAACTTTTTTAATCAAAATAATTAATAGTGATAAATTATTAATTTGAGTGGTTTTAAAGTATATTTAGAATATATTTTTACAATTTAATACAATGTTGGTCATTGGATGTAATTTCACATTTAAACCAGACATAAACAAGTGTCAATCCTTTGATAGATATTGTTTCTTAAAAACACGCTATTTGTTTTAACAGCGGGATTTAATTATAAAATTAATTAATGCAACTTCTATGTTATGAATTTGGTAAAATAGACTTCATTTTTGAATTCGGAATATGAAATATATCTTAGGATGAAATTTTGGCATTTTTCTGAAAAACATCAATTTTTTATGAATAGTGAAACTACTAAGTGGTAGTTAAAAAACTGAATTTTTCATAAAACTTAATTTTACCGCTTCTGTGAATGGAATTTCAAAAATCCGAGAGACACGGTTGATGTCAGTAAGTAAAATGTGGTTCAATGGGATGAAAATAATTTTTGGTGAATAGTAACTTTTTACTTTTATTTACCACGGTTAAAAGTAAATAGGGTAATTAAGGGTAAAATGATATTAATATTACCCTAACACATGTCCTAATCCTATTGGACAAGTGTATCTCAATCAAAAACAACCTTAAGTGTAAAATATTATCATTTAGGCCCACTTGGATTAGATTAGGACATTTATTATTATTTAATTCAAAGAAGAGTTAAAAGAGTTAAAATCAAAGTTTATTTACTAAAACATTTTTAATCTATGGTTATACATAAGATAAATTCTATTTTAAATATTCTTTAGAAATCTAAAAAGATTTCCTACATAATGGTATTTTATTTGTAATTTTTAGACATCAAATAAGTTAATTTATTTATGACACAATGATGATGCAGCAATTATCTTATTAATGAAATATTGACGTAATTGATATTATAAATACCAAAATAAATGTAATTTAAGACTTTTTATGAATTCCACTAATTTTCTAGGTTACTATGATATATTAGTGTTGATTTAATAAACTTGGTTCGAACATATAATTCTGTTATGACTTTCACAAAAAAATCATATATCAAATAGTGTCAAAATTGACACAAAATAGTTTTTAAATCAAATATTATATTATTAATTGTTATTTTATTCCTAAAAATCTAAGGTTCGTCCAAATGACTTAGATAAGGATATATATTAATAATAAACAATTTGGGGTTCGTTTGGCATGTTATAGTAAGTGTATTAACCATATAGTGTAAGAAAACAAAAAGACACGGTAAAAGTTAAATTATTTAACTTAAAGTTAAATCTAATTGATAAGGTTAAAATAATAACCTAAACTTGTCTAAATCCTATTGGTTGATAGGATTTCGACCCATACCCACTTTAGCTTCGAAATAAGACCCTTTGGAGCCATTATAAACCGATTTTGACTTTAATATAAAATAATATTTTGAGATATTCCTAAGGTGCCTCTCTCCTCCCTTATAAAAGGGCACCTCCTGCCTCTCTTCCTCACACAACTTTGAGCCTTCAAGCTCGGCCAACCCCTGCCAAAATCACTTCTCCACTTCCCTAGTATCATCCTAGAGGTCCTGGTCTTTTTAAAAGTCCAATTTTAGTGCCCTAAAAGGAGGTCTCAAAGAAGCACTTCAAAGAAGAGGAGGTTTGGACACTTACAAAGCAAGTCAGACCTAAGGTAAGGTAAATATCACAATCTCATTTTTATCCGAGATTGTTTATTCGTAAGTATTTATTGGGGTGTATTTTATCATCCACATCCATGTTCCCTCAATATGTAATATTGTCTCCATCCACTTACACTAGTTTAAATCCAATTTTACCCTTCGGTGAGTTTTTAGTAAAGAATATGAAAGGAATCGTTTGTCGTTTTTTCGTACGAGGTACTTTTTTGACTTTTCCGACAAAAGTACGAAGAATGTTTTTTTTAACTTATACGGCATGAATGGATTTCTAAAAAATTATTTCCAAGAAGCTTCCTTTACAAGTTTTCAAGTTTATTTTTAATCAACTTCTTTTAGTTTAAAATTGTATGACATGTTAAGAAAGGAAAAGTGTTTTTGAAGTAGAAAGGATATTTTCCTCAAGAATGAAGTTCAAGTATTTTATCAAAATTATTTTCCATTTAAGATAATAAAAAGGGTTCTGTTTTTATCCCTATTATTACATGGATTTGATTATGTTGTGATGGAAATATTTTTATGAATTCCTTTATCTTATATGAATGGTTTTATGATGTCATGTTGTTTAAGAATTCCATTTTTGTTACATGTGTTATGCGATGATGTATGATTTATGATTATGTGGAACACATAAGAAAGGATTCATTATAAGATGGGTGGGACCTATATCTCCCTCCAATTCATTGGGTAAATATTTCATATCTCATGAGATAGACGTGGCTGGAATGGTAGGTTATACCGGTTCAGTGAAACAGGAATGAAACGAGGGTGACTCGATTCAGAAAGGGACTTTGTCCACTAAGATAGTCTTGGAAATGAGTCATGACTAACAAGAAATGATTCTCTATGATTATGTGTGTATGCCACAAAGTTTCATGTTTTAAGTTATGCTTATTGGGATTTCATTTCACTACTATGATTTATCCCATGTTATGAAATTATGCTCTCTTTTGCAGGTTAAGATTTCCAAAAGTTATGTTCTTATGAATATGATGTGATTGATTTTTCTTTTGTTTACCCTTACTGAGCATTTGAGCTCACCCTTTTATGTTTTCTTTTCCCCAGGATATAAAGAAAGGTTTTAGTTAAAAAAAAGGGGAATATCTTTATGGGAGATATTGAAGATCTTTCACCACGATTAGAAGATTACGTTCCGAGTATCCAAAGACACTAAACTATTACGATCCTTGTGTGTGTGTTTTTGTTATGCACTAAGTATTCCGCAAAAGTAATGTAATATCCATGTACGTCTAGCTTCGGGTCTCTACAGTTGGTATCAGAGGAAAGGTTTAGTCAACCTTTGGAAACTAGGATGCGAGAACTTTAGTGAGATCCCTAGAGATATTTCTAAGGTATGTCTAGGGATGTCCCTAAGGTTAAGTATACGTATAGGTTATAGTACTAGAATTACGCTAACGATCATAGAATTAAACCTAAGATGTTAGATATTGAAGTTACTCCCCCTTTATTATGTTGTTTTCCCTAGCATGATTTTTGCCTCTCACACTATTCTTTTTGGGTTTTAGACGATGGTTGGAACCCGAAGGAACCGTGTTGATCAATGCAATGGACAATGCAATGATTTCCCTCCTGAACAAACAAATGTTATGGGAGATAGAGTGAAAAATCTTATTGTTATACTTACACAAGCTATGAATCATTCTGGACATCCAAATGATCAGAGAAGGGAACAATATTCTATTGAGTCCTTCATGAGGCAACGTCCACCTTCTTTCAGTGGGTCTTCTGATCCACTTGTTGCTGAACAATGGATCAGTACCACTGAAAAGATATTTTCAGTTCTTCAATGTTCTGAGCATGATAAATTCATCTTAGCAGTATATCGTTTGGAAGGTGAAGCTGATCAATGGTGGAATCTTATCAAGAATACGAGGCAAAGAGATGAAATTGAGTCCATGGAATGGGACAAGTTCAAGAACTTGTTTTTCAGTAAGTACTTCCCTCGTATTCTTCGAACAAAGATGGAGAAGGAGTTTCTTGAACTAAAGCAAAAGGATGATGAATCTGTTGGTATATACGAAGCGAATTTTAAAAGACTTGCAAGGTATGCATCTGACATTATCATCCAACCTGAAAGTAAAGTTGATCGATTTTTCAGTGGCTTAAAACCAAGTCTTCGAAGGGCATTAGCTATAAGAGACTTCAGTAGCTATGAAGAAATTGTGCGTTGTGCTATCAAGGTAGAAATGGAAGTTGGTGTTACATATCCATCTTATGGTTTTGAAAAGAAACGAAAGATGGAGTTCAAGGAGAAATCTCAGAATAATGGTGAAAAGAAAATGAATGTTTCATTATGCTCAAAGTGTGGAAAGAAGCATGGTGGAGATTGTCTTAAAGGGACTAGAAAATTTTTTAAGTGTGGAAAAGAAGTTCATCGGGTAGCTGAGTGTCGAAGTAATGGAAAAAGGGTTTCTAATGATGTGAACAAATCCAACACGACAGCGAACGCACCACCAACACTTCAATGCTTCAAGTGCAAGGAAATGGGACATTATGCCAATAAATGCCCTAATCCAAGGGTTAGTGATGATCAACATGAGAAACCACTTAAGGCAAAGGACAAAGCGAAGTCACAAGTGATCACTATTGGCGATGTTGAATATGATAACGATGTGGTGGAATAATTAAGTGTGTATGTAATGGGATTCCAAAATAATGTTGTATCATAAAGTATTGGAATATTTATGTATTGGTCTATTGTGGTTTTCAATAATTTTATGGTACCAGTAACCATGGAAAGTGATTGAGATATTTTTGGAAAAAGAATGATATGCGCATAATGAAGGGAAAATGAGAAAATTAAATATTTGACAGTATTCATGAGCTCATGATTGATATAAGGACTAAGTGATATCATGGTTTGACTATATAGAATTCTGAGGATTTTGGTATGTGGAAAGTGTTAAATTTTAACTGCATTCATGTTTACACTAAGGTTCGATGGGTATTCAAGAGAATACATGATTAAGGCATTTGAATGTTTGGAATGTGACCAACAAAACATATCTTATGATATATGGGGATCAATGATGGTATTAAATCTCTGGTAATCGTTTTCACTATGTTATGAGAATGGACTGCAGTATTATGGATAATCCTAAAGATTGGAATGGATTATGTTGGACATAAGTTAGTATTGTTTAAGGATAGAAGTTTTTTTCAATATTATTGATGGGATGTTATAATAATATAGTTTTTGAAAAAGGACAACCTGCAGAACGGGCGACAGCCCATCGCGTCGGACAAGGCTGTGGGAATCGAACCCACAACCGAAGTGCGACTGGCCTTTATCGCCTACCACTGGCCTACAGGAAGTCCCTATTTAGTAGAAACTAGTTTTATTATATTAAGCAGTATGATATATGAAGTATAATCCCATTTTAGGAACCATATATGATTAATCCCACTATAGATCGACTTATGTATATAAATTTTGCTAACCTTTTGAGACAGATGGAATGACCTGTCATTCTATCACATGATCTGCTAACACTTCACGAATAACAAATTCAACTTCATTTATTTAAGAGATGAAGTTGAAATTGTTAAAGGCACGAACAACAGTGAGGTTGTACCAACATAAAGTATTTATTCTAATTCAAATTCTTTAACTTTAGGGAAATGATCTTGAAAACCAAAAATGTTGTCCTAGTGATCTTATATCTGATGAATCAGATGGTACCTTATATCGTCACAAATTTATGGCTTTGTGATTACTGGATTTTCCATAGCCATGTTCTCTACCACTCTCCATCAGAACATAATGGTTAGATTTATCTTCCATATCCATATTTTCACCTATGTGGAAACCCAGTGATTAGTTTATTTCGGTAACCGTTACGTTTCATACTTTTGTTTTTAAAGATTGGTTTTGATATTCCTTTTTACGATGTGGGTTTCTATTAAAGAAACTTTCGAATAGTAAACC
Organism: Viscum album; assembly: GCA_963277665.1. Taxonomy (NCBI): domain Eukaryota; kingdom Viridiplantae; phylum Streptophyta; class Magnoliopsida; order Santalales; family Viscaceae; genus Viscum; species Viscum album. The sequence continues at coordinate 183,001,959 of OY728120.1, forward strand.
ATTTATAACCCCGACGAATTTCGAGGGCGAAATTCATTTTAAGGGGGGTAGAATGTAACAGCCCGAGATTTTATCTTTTTAATTTTATTAATGTCTTGTGTTGTCCGCTACACCAAAAGGAGCTTGTACAATACACATCCTTGACTTGCCTTGCATTACATGCAATCGCGACCTTCCTCGATAGCGTGTGTAGTACGCAATACTGAGTTTCACTAAACAATGATATGCTATCAAAATATTATTATAACTAGCCATTATGAATAGTAATAACCACCTTTTAAAATTTTAGAAATTTTATCTCTCAAAATGGACTTCATTTTTGGATTCGGAGTATCGAATTTAGCCTAAGGTGAAATTTTGGTACTTTTCGGATAACTTTCATATTCTGATGAATAGTGAAAATTACTAAATTATAATTAAAAACAACTTTTTTAATCAAAATAATTAATAGTGATAAATTATTAATTTTAGTGGTTTTAATGTATATTTAGAATATATTTTTACAATTTAATACAATGTTGGTCATTGGATGTAATTTCACATTTAAACCAGACATAAACAAGTGTCAATCCTTTGATAGATTTTGTTTCTTAAAAACACGACATTTGTTTTAACAGCGGGATTTAATTATAAAATTAATTAATGCAACTTCTATGTTATGAATTTGGTAAAATAGACTTCATTTTTGAATTCGGAATATGAAATATAGCTTAGGATGAAATTTTGGCATTGTTCTGAAAAACATCAATTTTTGATGAATAGTGAAACTACTAAGTGGTAGTTAAAAAACTGAATTTTTCATAAAACTTAATTTTACCGCTTCTGTGAATGGAATTTCAAAAATCTGAGAGACACGGTTGATGTCAGTAAGTAAAATGTGGTTCAATGGGATGAAAATAATTTTTGGTGAATAGTAACTTTTTACTTTTATTTACCACGGTTAAAAGTAAATAGGGTAATTAAGGGTAAAAATGATATTAATATTACCCTAACACATGTCCTAATCCTATTGGACAAGTGTATCTCGACCAAAAACAACCTTAAGTGTAAAATATTATCATTTAGGCCCACTTGGATTAGATTAGGACATTTATTATTATTTAATTCAAAGAAGAGTTAAAAGAGTTAAAATCAAAGTTTATTTACTAAAACATTTTTAATATAGGGTTATACATAAGATAAATTCTATTTTAAATATTCATTATAAAGCTAAAAAGCTTTCCTACATAATGGTATTTTATTTGTAATTTTTAGACATCATATAAGTTAATTTATTTATGACACAATGATGATGCAGTAATTATCTTATTAATGAAATATTGACATAATTGATATTATAAATACCAAAATAAATGTAATTTAAGACTTTTTATGAATTCCACTAATTATCTAGGTTACTATGATATATTAGTGTTAATTTAATAAACTTGGTTCGAACATATAATTCTGTTATGACTTTCACAAAAAAATCATATATCAAATAGTGTCAAAATTGACACAAAATAGTTTTTAAATCAAATATTATATTATTAATTGTTATTTTATTCCTAAAAATCTAAGGTTCGTTCAAATGACTTAGATAAAGATATATATTAATAATAAACAATTTGGGGTTCGTTTTCCATGTTATAGTAAGTGTATTAACCATATAGTGTAATAAAACAAAAAGACACGGTAAAAGTTAAATTATTTAACTTAAAGTTAAATCTAATTGATAAGGTTAAAATAATAACCTAAACTTGTCTAAATCCAATTGGTTGATAGGATTTCGACCCATACCCACTTTAGCTTCAAAATAAGACCCTTTGGAACCATTATATACCGATTTTTACTTTAATATAAAATAATATTTTGAGATATTCCTAAGGTGCCCCTCTCCTCCCTTATAAAAGGGCACCTCCTCCCTCTCTTCCTCACACAACTTTGAGCCTTCAAGCTCGGCCAAACCCTGCCAAAATCACTTCTCCACTTCCCTAGTATCATCCTAGAGGTCCTGGTCTTCTTAAAATACCAATTTTAGTACCCTAAAAGGAGGTCTCAAAGAAGCACTTCAAAGAAGAGGAGGTTCGGACACTTAAAAAGCAAGTCGGACCTAAGGAAAGGGAAATATCACAATCTCATTTTTATCCGAGATTGTTTATTCGTAAGTATTTATTGGGGTGTATTTTATCATCCACATCCATTTTCCCTCAATATTTAATATTTTTTCCATCCACTTAAACTAGTTTAAATCCAATTTTACCCTTCGGTGAGTTTTTAGTAAAGAATATGAAAGGAATCGTTTGTCGTTTTTTCGTACGAGGTACTTTTTTGACTTTTCCGACAAAAGTACGAAGAATGTTTTTTTTAACTTATACGGCATGAATGGACTTCTAAAACATTATTTCCAAGAAGCTTCCTTTACAAGTTTTCAATTTTATTTTTAATCAACTTCTTTTAGTTTAAAATTGTATGACATGTTAAGAAAGGAAAAGTGTTTTTGAAGTAGAAAGGATATTTTCCTCAAGAATGAAGTTCAAGTATTTTATCAAAATTATTTTCCATCTAAGATTATAAAAAGGGTTCTGTTTTTATCCCTATTATTACATGGATTTGATTATGTTGTGATGGAAATATTTTTATGAATTCCTTTATCTTATATGAATGGTTTTATGATGTCATGTTGTTTAAGAATTCCATTTTTGTTACATGTGTTATGCGATGATGTATGATTTATGATTATGTGGAACACATAAGAAAGGATTCATTATAAGATGGGTGGGACCTATATCTCCCTCCAATGCATTGGGTAAAGATTTCATATCTCATGAGATAGACATGGCTGGAATGGTAGTTTATACCGGTTCAGTGAAACAGGACTGAAACGAGGGTGACTCGATTCAGAAAGGGACTTTGTCCACTAAGATAGTCTTGGTAATGAGTCATGACTAACAAGAAATGATTCTCTATGATTATGTGTGTATGCCAAAAAGTTTCATGTTTTAAGTTACGCTTATTGGGATTTCATTTCACTACTATGATTTATCCCATGTTATGAAATTATGCTCTCTTTTGCAGGTTAAGATTTCCAAAAGTTATGTTCTTATGAATATGATGTGATAGATTTTTCTTTTCTTACCCTTACTGAGCATTTGAGCTCACCCTTTTATGTTTTCTTTTCCCCAGGATATAAAGAAAGGTTTTAGTTAATAAAAAGGGGAATATCTTTATGGGAGATATTGAAGATCTTTCACCACGATTAGAAGATTACGTTCCGAGTTTCCAAATACACTAAACTATTACGATCCTTGTGTGTGTGTTTTTGTTATGTACTAAGTATTCCGCAAAAGTAATGTAATGTCCATGTACGTCTAGCTTCGGGTCTCTACATTCATCATCATCATACTTACATTCTAAAGTATCATAACTTCGCATTCGCTTTAGCGTCTTTCTTTCATTATCAACTCAGTATGACTGTTTAGAAAACAATTGGCCCAAATATAATCATGATGAGAATGATTGTCCTAATTACAATAATTCTGGGTATGATTGGCCTCAATATGATCATTCTGATAACAATAATCCTGGATATGATCATTTGGGGTATGACCATTTTGAGTATGATTGATCTGGTTACAATCATTAAGGGTATGATTGGCCTTCATATGATAGTTTTGAGTATGATTTCAAGAACCCTTTTCTTCTTTCCATCCAGATTCAATTAATAAAAATATTATTGGCCTAACTCTCTTTCTTCTCATCCACCCTGATACAACTAACTTGGGTATGATCAGGAATACTTATTTTCCCATTTCTTCTATCAATATTTCATCATAATTTCTTCAATAAACTTATGATTTATGTGAAATAAAAATCAATAAATCATCGTCACATTTAATTAATCATATTCATGTAGACTCTGATTATTCATCAAAATAATCAATTCTTTCATACTGAATTCAATGTGAATCTGGTGAACATTTACTTCCAGTAAGATTCATTCTCAGTTTGACCCTTTCATTCTGAATTCAGCGTGAATTTGATGAATTCCTCATTATGATCTTCTCAAATTTTGGACCAATGGTTAGTCCGATCAAAACATTTTCCTTTAACAAACTTATTTTCATTACGATATACTTTTCTTAAACAAAGTGAGCCTGATTATTTTGAAAAAAAACAATCAATATGTTTTTTACCAAATACAAAATGAGTTGATTTTCATTCTTCAAAAAATTTCATTGACAAAAAAAGACAACACTTAAAAATAAATACCTTCCTCCTCATCTTTGTCCTAACAATATCCTCCTTTGGATTTTGTTTCCAACCAAGTTTCATAAATCACTAAATTTTTTATCCTCAATAAATGGATCAATTGTTAACAATTCTAATCTTACGTGAGCTAACTAATTTTAGGAAACTATAATTATTGAAAAAAACCCATGTGTTCTAAAAAAAGTAATTATGAAAACATATTCAACTTTCTTTCTCATATTATCCACATTATTGGAATGAAATACAATTCATTTCTTATAAACACTCCAACAAATAATTAGAATAGTTCACACACAATATAATTATAAATTCACAGCTTACCCAAAACTCAACCTTTTTATATGTATTTTAGGAAAATATTTATTAAACAATATAATTCTCTCCCTTAATAACACTATCCAAAGGTTATATGAGAGAGGGGATAGAAAAACATACCTCAAACTTGATGAGAAAGTGATTGGACACCCATGTTAAACCTCAATTTAGATAATGATTCGTTCATTAAAGATTTTGTCAAAATGTCATAACATTTTTATGATATTGGAACATACTCTAGATTAAATTTTTTATTATCCACATGATCTTTGATTAAATGATATTTGATATCAATATGCTTTAAACAAGAAGGTTTAATTGTATTCCTAGTGAGATTGATTATACTTTTATTATCACAACCCAAGAGAAAGGGTAACTTCACTTCAACAAGTAAGTCTTCTAATTGAGTGTTCACCCACAATGTTGAGTAGGGGCATGAGTTTCAGCAACATACTTAGATTTATCTATACTGGGAGTTATTAAATTCTATTTCATTTAATTATAATAAAAACAATTCTCTTTTAGAAATAATACTCCACTAGAAGTGGATCTTCTATCATAAACATTTCCTACCAATCAGTATCAGAATAACCAAACAATTCAATACTATCTAAGATGCCATACCTGATTCTGAATTCTATTGTGCCTTTGATGTCTCTGAGAATCCTTTTTCCCGTAATTAAATTTGATTCTTTTTTAGCACTCTGAAATCCTTCACATAAGGTAACAACATTAAAAATTATGGGTCTTGAGGCATTTAAATACAATAAACTTCCAATCAACTTTCAAAATTATTTCTGATCAACTTCTTTTCCTTCTCCAACTTTAGACAACTTTTTCCCCCTGATATTAGTGTGGAAATAGGTTTTGAATTTTCCATTCCAAACCTCTTAGAAAGTTCCCTAGTATACCTTTCTTGATAAAGAAAAAATTATTCCTTTCTTTGATGTATTTATAACCCAAGAAAGTATTTAATTTCCACTAACAAGGAAATTTCAAATTCATTTTTCATTTCTTCATCAAATATTTCATAGCTTTTTTCATAATTCAAAACAATGATAATGTCCTAAAAATAAACAATTATGATGAGGGAATATTCTTTACTTTCTCTAATGTAGAGATTGTTATCCACCCTTCCTTTCATGAAGTTCAACTTATTTAATCATGTATCCAATTTGGAGTACCATGCCCTTGGATCTTTCTTTAGAACATACATGGCCTTCTTCAATCTTCATAAATAACTTTCATCTTTCCCAACAACAAATATAAAAGGTTATTCAATGTAAACTTCCTCATTAATATCACCATTTAATAATGTAGATTTAGCATCCATTTAAAAGATCTTGTCATCAAAATGTGTAGAAATAGAAATAAAGATACATATTGTTTCTAATATTTCCACCGGATAAAAGGTTTCACCAAAATCAATATCTTCAATTTGTGAATACCCTCTTCATACCAATCTTGCTTCATTTCCTATCAATTTACCTTCTTCATTCAGCTTGTTCTTGAAAATCCACTTTGTGCCAATGATGTTTTTTTATTTCTTGGGTATGAGTTCCCATTTATTATACTTTTCAATTTGATCCAACACTTCATTAATGGCCTAAACCCATTCTAGATTCCCAAAATATTCATTCACATCATTGGGCTCCACTTATGAATATAAAGAAGTATGTGTAATACAATTTATTTTTCATCTTGTTTGAACCTTATGATATTGATCACCAATTATATTATGAGGTTCCACATGCTACCTAGTATCTAGATTATATTTTATAATATCTTCCACATCACTAGAAATAGCTAAGTTTGTTTCTTCTTCTTGAGTAGGAATATAATTGTATGTATCCTTATCATAAATGTTTTCTTCAACTTTCTCAAATTCCTTGTATTCCTGGTCATGTTTTTCTTTTATTTATTTTTCAATTAAATTCACATCAATTGAATCAACAATTATTATTTTTTCTTTTTTAAATCATCTATATCCTCTTCTTTCTAAATCACAGCTAATAAAGACTACATCCTCACCTTTCTGCTCAAACTTTCCATAGTTTCTACCTTTCTTCTTTATAATACATGGACTCCCAAAACCTCTTAAGTGTTTCAAACATGGAGTTTTTCCATAAAATAATTTATATAAATTCATATATAATTGATTTATTAGAAACAAGGGTTTTAGATATAAATAGTAGTACTCATGCATTGCCTCCAAAAATAATGAGAAAGACCATGTTCAAGTAACATAGTTCTTCCCATTCCAACCAAACTTCTATTATTTATTTCAGCAACCCCATTTTTTTAGGTGTGTATGGGGAACTATACTAATGAAAAATTCCAAGATTATCCATATAAATTCCAAATTCTTCACTTTTGTATTCACAACCAATATCATTTCTAAACATCTTCACAGAATACTAACATTCCTTCTCACATTTCCTTCTAAAACTTTTAAAAAAATTCAATGAATTTGTCTTATGATTCATAAACATAACACAAGAAATTAAAGTAAAAGAATAAATTAAAGTGACGATGTAATTATCCCCATTTTTTATTTTTTTCTCATTGGCCTGTAGATATCAAAATGAATCAGCTCCCGGGGTTGTTTTGAACAAATCTCAACTTTCTTATGCATTGATTGTTTAATCATTCCTTTCTAACAGATAGTGTAACGCCAATTTCTTCATCTAGTAAAATCATGAATTTCTAGAACACTATCTCTTTTAGATAACTTAGGTTATCCTTTTATTTAATAATTGATTATCTTCCACCATACTCATGTAACAAGAGTGTTGAATTTCCCTAATCTGAAAAAGACCCTTTTATATATCGACCTCTTATAAAAATCATTCCATATTCTTAATTTTTCACAATAGTCCCATCATTTTTGAAGATAACTTTTTTGACATCATCACACAATTTTGAAACAATTAACAAATTATGTTTAAGTCCATCCACATACAAATCTTTCTTAGATTTCAACTTTATTTTCTAATGATGGATGATCAAAAACCTTCTATTCTTAGGGATTCATCATTGCCAAATGCCACTATGCCTTCTTTAAAATCTTTCACATTCTTCAATAAATTCAAATATCCTATTATATAAGAAGAACACCCGCTATCAAGAATCCAAGGTCATTATCCTTTTTAAATTTTGAAATATGTTTCAATAATAAGATCCTTTTATTATTCCATTTATTACATCATCTTCAGCTTCTGAGAATTACTAAGAAACTTTTGTTGTACTGGAAATAAAACAATACATCCTTTTGCAAGGTGTCCATGTTTTTCACATATTTTACAAATAATTTTCAAATTTTGGAACCTATTTTCAATTTTTACTCCACATTTCTTAGGAATCTTCAAAACAACCTTCTCAAACTTATTCTTTTGAGGGAATTGAATCCCAATAAACCTCTACCATTAATAACCTATGGAATAATAGTAATTTTGTTGGTTAAACCAACACATATTTGTTGTATGTCCAAATCCACCACAATACCTGCAATATCAATAGAAAGAGTATTTTCCCCTAAAATATTCATATTGATTGGAATCATGAATATATTTATCATCCACCTACTTCTCTTTCTTTTCTAAGACACTAACCTTTCTATTATCAATCAGAGTCTTCCTTTTAATTTCTACTTTATCGGAACCCAAAGTGTTTAAAACCTTTCTAGACTCAGATTGTTTCAAAACATTTTTGGACTTCGGGTTCTTTGTGACTTTTAAATTCCATACTTTGTTAGTATTGGCCACATGCATGACTTTCCAAGCTTTATTATTTTTAAAAACAATTTCATCTTTCTTCTCAACCTTTGAAGGTATCATTTTTTATCCTTCTCTAGTTTCTCATTTTGATAACTTTCACCAACATTAGTGATATGTTTTTCAAAAGTTTTACTTTTATATTGAACTTTAGAAAGTTTTTGTTGAAAAATTTCCAACTATTTTTCTTTTTCTTTTAACTTCACCTCCAGATTCTTATTACGATTATTTTCTTCTTTAATAGATTTCTTAAAATCATAAATATCTTTTACTAACATCACTTTATCATCATCAAAACATTCTCGATTTATTATTAAAGAAAATTAATCTCCAACTTTTTTTTCATTAAAAGCCTTCTAATATTTCTCATACATTCTTTAGACTATTATTTTAAATTATATTCCAGTTGAGTTCATTCTTCTTCAGAACTACTACTTCAAAAAAATTTATCATTTACTATTTCAATAAAATTATTTTTAATACCATAATAATTTGATTTTTCATATTCATCGTCACTGCCTTCTTCTTCAATAATAATATTATTTGAATTTTCTTTCTTACCATCCTTATAAGACATTTCTATATTAACATTTTTTTTCTTTCCATATATTTATCAATTCTCATTTCATAAGTGATGAGAGTTCTATAAAAATCATCAAGAGATAATATTTCAGGATCTCTGTCTTTTAATGAAGAATATTTTGAATCAAACCTATCAGGAAGGACTCTTAATATCATTTAAACAATTTTAGAACCATATAACTTTTCACCAAGACATCTGATAGTACTCAAAATTTAATTTACCTTAGTAAAGAATACCCCAACAGATTCATACTCACCCATCTTCAAGTATTCATACCTTAATCTTCATATTTTAAGTTTTTCCTTCTTCACTTTTATATTTCCTTTGTATATGTTTTCAAATTTATTCCATTTACCTTTATATGTGGCAACATCTTTCACAATTAGAAATTCACTTTCAAAAAGTGATGATAACATATCATTATTGGACCTTACATCATTCTCTTTATTATTATTTTCAATAAATATAAGAGGATTTTTATAATAAATAGGTGGAAACCCATCTGCTACAGATTCAAGAACATCATATCTAATAGACATAATAAAAGGAAGCATAATATATTTCTGGATATGATAATTCATTCCATCAAAAACTGGAATACCTTTACTATCCACACAATTCAAATTCTCCATCAGCAAAGAAAAATCAAAGGGAACCTATGCTCTGATAGAAATTTAAAAAGCTTAATTAGGATAATTATATCATTGAGAGAGGGAAGGGTGAATGAGTGATAATTTTTTTTATGTTTCCTTGGAATTGAAACAATATTCTCCTCCTGTTAAAGATGTATTTACCTGTTGAAAACAAAACAAACACACATCTATAGGAACATAAGTATTTACAAGGTTAAATATTCAATTACAACATCTATTCCCTTGATATGATATAGAAATGATCTAATAACACAAAATCCACTAGAAAACATTCTTTGGATTAAAGTGAGTAGGATATTCACCTTCACTCATGTAGTGTTATGTAAACAATTCCAATTGTGTGTGCGCACCCTCTTAGCATAAATAGGTTAATACAAAGTTTTTGTTACAACTCATGTTACTTGTGATTTTTTTCAATTTCACAAATGTGTTAAATTGAAAACATTTTTTCAATTTATTAACCAGAATATGGTAAGAAATTCTTGGGCTTTGTTATGGAAAACTCATTATGATTTTTCCTGTCTGTTTTTCCCAATCCAATTCCTCCGAGTCTAATTATCCTAGATATGATTCTACTCAGTACGATTCTCTCAGCAAAATAATCTTGATTCCAATTTTTCTTGGAATGATTTCTCCATATAAAAATATGTAACACTAGCTAAGTATGAATGAGACAATTCGGAACCTTTTCCTCAGATTGGAAATACCAATACAGAAATACCTAATATGATTAATCTATCCTTATATGATGATCAGTTGAATAAAATTGAAGATAAGAATATAGTAATTAGCTAAATATGGTAATCATATGGATAATATGATCTATTGAATACAATGTTATGATCTTTTCTATTCTCTTTCACTTAAATCCATCAATACTTCTTCAACACAAGTGAATACGGAAACTTATTCTTCTTAATAAAATCAAACTCGCAGATTATATATTTTCTAGTATAAATAGTAAGTTGTTCAGAAAAGGTGCAAAATACAATTCACCTTTTATAGGTGACCCATGAATGTTTTGGTGGGAATCCCAAAACAGTTCTCACTCAATCAAATTCACCCAAATCTCAATTTCCCTTAAAATATAAGGTGAATTTATGACTTTTCCAATGCTTCTTGAAGCATCTCGATTCTTCTTCAAACTTCATCTCATATTTCTCTCTATATAATTTCTTAAAAAAAATCTTTGAATAGATTGAATGTAAATATATAAAGAAATGGATACCCCTATTATTTTTTGAATATGATGCTCTATATCAATTGAATACAATTATTATTTTCAATTTCAAGCCCCCCTTGAAAACATATTCAGAAAACTCCTTTCATTTATGCTCTCAAACCAATTTTACTTCTTCACCTTTTCTCTTTACCCACATGACAGTTCACATGAAAAGGAAACAATGAAATTTAACCTCTTGTTAATGGTTTATTACATTGTTGATCATTTTTTTAATTACGATTCTCATCAACCTCAACTCATCTTTAGTAACTCCTTTCATTAACAAACTTGTGCTAGTATCACGAATTTTTTCATGAATTAAAATTCATTTGATAGCAGCTTCAGAATCATTAGACTTATGTTAGAATGTTTTGTAACTATACATTCTCTTCATCTTAAATCTAACCTTCTCACCCGAGTATGATTTTTCAGAAATAAATTGGCCCAAATACAATTATGTTGAGTACGATTGTCCTGATTACAATCATTCTATGTATGATTGGATTGGATATGATCATATAGATAATGATCATCCTTAATACAATAATTATGGGTCAAATAATTTTGAGTATGATCATTCTGGGTATGATCAGTATGGGTACAATTGGCCTCCATACAATCTTTTGAGTGTGGTTTCCAACACCCTTTTCTTCTTTCCATTCAGATTCGATTAATCTTACTACGATCATCCTAGCTCTCTTTATTCTCATCTGCCCAAATACAATTAATCTAGGTACTATCATAAATACCTATTTTACGTTTATTCCCTCAAGCTTGCATCATAAGTTCTCTAATAAACTTGTGATTTATATGAAATAAAAACCAGTAAAGCATCATCGCATTTAATTAATCATAGTCATAAAGACTCTAAATCTTCATCAAAATAATCACTTGTTTCCTATCGAATTAAGAGTGAATATGATGACCATTTACTGCCCACAAGATTAACTCTCAATTATACCCTTTCATTTTGTATTTAGTTTGAATTTGATCAATTCCTCATTATGATATTATCTCATTTTTTTACCAAAGGTGAGTCTGATCAGAACATTTTTCTTCAACCAGTATCTTTTAGTTGTGATGGACTTTTCCTAATAAAACTGAGTCTGATTATATTTAAAACAACCATCAATACAATTTTTACTAAATAGAAAGTGAGGTGATTTTATTTCGTCAAAAAAAATGTTTAAAAACAAAATACAACACTTGAAAACAAATACCTTTCTAGTCAGCTTGGTCCTAAAAAAATTTGGTTTCATGTAGGTTAATTCATCTCATGTGTAATATTACTTCTTAGATCTAGTCACCAACCCCTAAAATAATTAAGGTGGTCCTAGGATGGCACACTCGTCTTACCACAAGACAAGCTGGTTTATGGTGGGTAAGTTTGTGTCATTTTATCTATCTATAAAACCAAATAATTACTTGAACTACAACCCAATTCATTTAAAATATAAAGAGTTCAATAAATTTATTTAGATTTTCTAGATGGATGTGATGTTAACCAAACCATGGAATCCTTTTTTTTATAAGTGAAATCCAAGATATTTTCAGAACATATATGAAAAATAATGTAGGTTGAATAATCAAGATTAATATCATAAGTAATAAGTCGGTGGGAAGAATTTAAATCATACTCAAGGTTTGTTGGGGTGTCCTAATGTATAATAAGGTCCTTGTACTTTAACTCAATAATTAAAACCTCTAAGGCCTATATCTAATCAAGATAAATATTAATTTTAATAGAAACACTAGGAATGAAAACAATATTTTCAATAAGTGTCCATAATATAAATACAGAAGAATGGAAAAAAATTATTCAAGTGGAGAAAAATATGAAAATCATGATACCACCATTAATGACCAAGGAATATCTCTCATAAACATTCATCATCACAAGAGATAGAATTTGATGAAAAATTTAGAGAGGCCTCCCAATAAACTACTGAGATATAAAATATTTATATGTTAAGATTCTATGGTAGTTATATTTTGGAATATAAAATATCTTAAAGATAAAAATGTTAAAATAATGATAAAAATGAAGTATATAAAGATAGTTATAATTAAAATTAAAAGATAAGATAGAATAATATGATAAATCAAATTAAAAAACCTATGATTATAAAAAACAATAAGTTTAACCTTGAAATCCACCTATTCCATTTTAAAATATGTTAAAGTAAGTGAAATATGATTTAATTTATGAAAATATATTGTAATTTTAAAAAAAAACATTAACATCTCATTTTATAGGAACTCTCTCAAATAATGACATATAAAACAATTTCAAGGAATTATTATCAAAGAAAAATAATATTGGAGAAATTATAGTGATATAACTAAATTAATAGTTATAATTTATGTTTCAAATTAAATTACCTCTATTATTATAGGTTTTGAGACATTTCTCGATAACTTGTAAAACAAGTTTGTTTAATTTTGGTAAGGTTTTGTGTGACTTGGTAGAAATTTTAAATTTAATAACTTGAGTATCTTAAAAAATATAGTACTTGAAGAATTTAAACTAAGAATTGAAAATTTTAAATCAATCAATTAAATCTCCAAGTGGAGTGTTAGGAAATGTTTTATTAGAAGAGGGAATGAGTATATTTATAAATTATTTTTATCCCATTAAAACATAATAAAAAATAAAAAACCATTTTTATTGGCATGATATTTCTTAGAAAAATGGAAAAAAATCAATGTATATAATGGATAACTTCTATTCCCTATTGATGATGAGAATGTAAAAAAAAACATATAACAATTTTTTCTTAGAAAATAATATAAAGAGTGTGTATCAAAATAGAATGATATCCTGAAACCATCAATGATAATAGTGTTTAATTTAATTAATGATGAATTTTATGTAGTTAAAAATGAAGAAAAATATATTCGGATATCTTAATATGAACCACCAAGTATGATAGAGATAAAAAACCATAATATATATTCTCAAATAAATATTATGGGTAGCACCATGGATGAGTGGTTCCCGAACTTATATTACTACATCCAAAAAATCTGGAGTTCGAACCTCATCCTCTTTACACATTTTACCCATTTTAGGGGAAAAGTTTCTCTCAAACTCATAGGAGGAAACATATGGATATGACACATGTGTGGGTGGAAGCTAACAAAGTCTGGTGACATTAATCATGGGAGATAGTGATGCCTAGTGATTTTTGGAGTCACATCTAGCACATGAGGAAAAAAGGTATATGGAAATGCTATAGAACCCATCATAATTCATAGGAAAGCAAGGTATGCATGGATGGAGATATTTCCCTCACCCCAAATGGATAAATAGAATTTTCTAAGAAAAAAAGGTAAATAATATTGAATGTTACTACATTAATAATTTTTTTATTAATATTTAAAGGTAATTTGGTAAAATTCAAATGTGCATGCCTTAGAAAAATAATTATAAAAAAATGTAAAAAAACTTCAAATCAAAAGTGGAATGAAGGAGACATAAAATACATTATAAAAAGGATATTTAATTTTCAAACATAGGGGAAATATAATCTCTTATGAATCATCCATCACATTAAAATAAAAAGGTATATTAAAAATTAAATGTTAAACTAATCACTGATAGATATGAAACTTCATTAATAATTCTGTAATTTTATATTTTTACATTTTATGGGTTCTTGACTAAAAAAACCTTTTATTGGATCTATAAAATCCCTTTATTATTGACTATTAATTTTTAACCCTCAAAAACATTATCTTATGAAACATTGTTATAGTTAAAAAACCCACTAGTTACACATTATCTAATTACTAATAAAAGTTAAAATATAAAAACTCTCAGGGTAATCATTCTATATAGAACACTGACCATAGATTGGTTTTATAAAGGGAATATTTTATGGATTGTTTACAAAATATATATGAACATATTTCATGAGATGTTAAATGGTACCCCCTAATTTTTCCAAGGTCATTGTTCACTATTTCTATAGACAGATGGATAAGAATAAGTAGAAAAAAATTAAATACCTTGTAAGTATGTTTGGGTTGTGTTTGTTGAAATATAATGAATGAAATCCTCAAAAATACTCTTTTCATTTTTTATAAGTCATCATATGAAGTTATGTAAATCTTGAAGTAATATTTAAGGAATATTAGTTAAAATTTGGTTCAAATTAAAAAATAAATCAAGGTTATTAATTTTACTATGTGGTTTTAGTCACTGGTTTTCAATGAACTCTGAAGTGGTAGAGGTGATTCCCAAAGAAGTTTTTGGAAAATCTATTTTCAATCATGAATTGAAATAACATGACAGTGAACATTATGGTCTATTAAAATTTTTGGAAAATGGTTATTTCTTGGAAATAATGTTGTATCAAAGGATCATGTTTGAATTTTTTTTATTCAATAATTCCTTATTTAAATGTCATGTAGGAGATAAATTATAATTGTTAGAAAAAATATTTAGAAAAATTTGCAAGTGGTCTTGGTTTAAGTCATTTTTCAAAGCCTAGTTTTTTCATAAATTTTTTTTAGATACCTAGATTCCATGATAAACCAAAAAAACATAATGTTAATCATCATGGTTCAATAAAAAGTGGGAAATGTATTTTTTTAATAGGAATGGAGCTAAGGATTTTATCTAAGGAAATTTCTAAGAAAAAACAAGCCCTTTTTTTAAACACCACATTGTGGTTAATTAGAAATATGAGTTTTTAACAGAAATAAATGGTTGTATTTTATATAGATAACATATTTTATGACCATGGTTTTCAGATTCAGTGGTTTCATTGAAAAAAAAAGTTATAGTTTATGTCATCACATCATTGTCTAGATAAGTTATGCATGTTTTATATATTTCATAATATTTCTAAAAGAATAAATATTTTGATGTTTATTATAACATATTAATACAAGAATTAAATCCCAAAACATATGGTTTTAAAAACAATTATTGAAGTAGGTGAAGACATGACATTAGGGATAAAATATTTTATCACTTTTTATTTAAAGAAATAATATTAAATATATAAAAAGAGTATAATAGAGTTATAAAGATAAAATTATTTAGAAGAAAATTTTCTAAAAGTGGGAGATAGTTTTAAATATCATTGGATGATCTAAAAATGGTGATGAAGTATAATTCACATATTGTTGAAGAAAAATCACATTTTTATTCCAATAGAAGGGTATTATTTATTATTTTGATGAGTTATGATGAAACTTAAACTCTTGAGGGGGTAGTGAGTCTATATTTAGTAAAAGAGCTGTGAACTTTCTTCTTTTTGAGAGGTTATAAAACATGATCAATAGTGAGTACGATCTAAAAATTAAATAATCATGACCATCCATGAGTTTTATTACTTCTCATAGTGGAAAAAGTTTAATATTTATATTTTCTCAAACAAACACTGACCTCTAAGGTGTAGTATAGTGTAAATGTGATATTGATCTCATAAGGAATATGGTATCCCGATTATTACTTTACAAACCAATTGTTATAATTTCAATAAATTCTGAAAAATTTTAATTTTAATTTAAATTAAACTAATATAAATTATTTAATTAATGAACTAATAAATGAGTTGACTGAAGATAGGGTATCAACTTCCAAGGATGTTTATTATTTATTATAAACAATTCAACCCCACTCATGAGATTAATCAAATTGATAGTTTTGAAACTTATTCAGGATAATTAATACCACATGGTTAATTCAGATTAATACTACCAAATTCCATTCAATTTATAGTCAAATATATATAATAGAACTAAGGTTCATTATGAACTATCTTAAAGGAAAAATAAGTATAAAGTTGTATCTCACATCTATACTTCTATACTATATTGGTGATCCTCCTATAATTACACCTCCCTCAATTAGAAACTAAGGAATAATATATTGATTTAGGCTTAATGTGATACTAATTAATAAAAATAACTCAGGAGTGAATGTTAATGTAAAACATTTAAAAAACTCATTAGTGATGAATAAAACACACATCATATAAAAGTTAATATAACTACTAAAAAATAATATGTTGAGTGATAAAGGAAAACATACTTGAATTGTTAGAAAACATTCAAATAATGAATCCCATGATTACATAATTAAAATAAAAATAAATATGAGGAACTCTAACTAAGTATCCCTATGGTGGCCAATGGATGGTGGATCATCCCTCAGTCATTGATCCCCTTATGATTGATTAATTTCCCAGAAGCTTGGTTATCCCTTTATAAATCATCCATTATTTCCTTTCCCTATATCCTCTAATAACATCTCTCCAAAAAATATCTATTCCAATATTATAGCTTGATTAGATATTCAAATATCCCATCTTAATATCAAATATGGATACTTTCTCTATTATGAACCAACTCAGTTCAACACTTAACCGATCACTCAAGTCAGATATCAATAAGGTCTGAAGGGCGTTCTTGATCCCCACGGGCTGGAAACTAGTGTTGGGCCTCAAATTAAAGAAATTCGGAATGATTTTTCTAATAAAAATGGATATATAAAAATTATAAATTTTAGAAATAAAAATATAAACACTATAAGTGGAAATAAAATAAAACTACACACACCTCCATGCGGGCCTATGGGTCAACGCCGACTACTAAACCAATATTTCTCCATGATGATCGAAACTGAGTGGGATGAAACACCCAAGATAAAAACATAAATGAAACTATAGGTGTGAGTATTAAAACTTAGTAGGCCACCAAAACATTTTATTCCCAAAACAATTCCTTTAAAACAAATCATGGTCCATTTCCCTTTTTATTTTAAACCATTTTATTTTACAAAAATTAATCTTTAACATTTTAAATAAGGGTATATAGAGAATAATTAAGTGTAAAAAATTAAAAACCTTTTCCAAAAAACATTTGAAACCCATTTTATCACTTTTATAAAAAAGATAAACCATACAAGGAGGAAAAACAAATGATCACACAAGGGAAATGGAAAATAGATAGAAAGAGTAAATAACCACACAAGGCAAATCAATCATCTACCATAGAAAACTTAGTGTTAAAGTACATGGGATAAATTAGAAAATAAATGGATAATCTTAAAAATATTTACATTAGACTCATCCTGAAGGCATCCCTCACCTGATGACATCAACATTCCCACACGCTCGATCGCACCCTACCGGTTCTGACAGAGGGGCACTGTCTCAATGAAAAGAAAGGTCTATGATAAGGGAAAATATCTAGAGTGAAATACTAAGATAGTGCTTAAACATTTCACTAAAAATACTCTATCTATGTTATGTTCCCATTTCAAGACTAAAGTGGGGGTGGTCCAACCCATTCCAAACAACCAATCCATCACATATACATGTATCACACATAAGAAACACACACAACAGTCACCCCTAAATCACTCCAAGGAAAAATATATTTCCTTTCTAATATTCGATCACAAGGGAGTCTCTCGGTGCAGGACTACCACAATATTAAACATAACCAAGGAAATAGAATTGTCCAAGGAGAGTTTTTGATACAACCAAATTTCATAAAAGTTACAAATGGGCCTCATATAACCTTCACAGGACAAACCATTTATCAAAGAACCAAACTTACACTGATTTTAAAATCGATAATCCTTTTTTAGATATAATCTTACACATCCTTCCCAAATTCCAAATCAACTTAGAAAACCTATTTAAGAAACCACCATTTTTTCAAGAACCAAACCCACCTTTTCAAAATGGTAAAAACACACCATTTATAATTTCACAACCATTTAGAAAACCCATACTATCATTTTAGAAACCAAACGCTTTTACAAGACCAAAATAATTTAGGGATCCATTTAAGCAACCAAGATACATTTATAAACCAAAAAAAAATTTATAAACTATAAACCACTTATAAATTCCAACCATGGAATTTAGAAAACACTTAGTGCATGAAGCCAAATAAGAAAATTTCATGTAGTTCTATACACTTTTCATATCAAACAGTTTCTATAAAAATCACACCTTACTATTTGGCATTAAAAAGAGGACCGAAAATAAAGTAATTAATGTTTCTTAAATTTAATTGAAAAATTCAAAGGGAAACCTAACAAAAACATTCCTTTTTGACAACAACCACTCAAATTCCATTTCTTCTTGCATTCATATGCAAATTAAATTATATTTAAGGACACCTAGACTCTATGTACATATTTTCCATGACAAATATGTAAAAGGGTATCCATACATATATTCATACACTTTCATATACACTTTTACCTCACACGTGTATTCATTTTCCTATATATACATAATCACACTTATCCCAAATATATATATTCATGCCTCCATGTGTGAATATATATATATATATAATAAGGGAACATACATATATATATTTCTACGTATGCATACACATGAAAATATCTTTTTACAAAAAAAATGAAAAACCACCGCAGTGAAGTCCAATGCACTAATGAAAATTACCAATAACTCAAATACTAAAAAAACCTTATTAAAATTGAACCAAAGTGAAAAAACTAAAAACACTCACTTAAAATCAAAAATAAAAACGTTTCCTTTGACAGCTGTGGCAAGAATGGGCCTCGATGAGACCCAACAAACCCTATTCATCCAGAATTGACCAAAAGAGAAACCACAAAATGAGTTAGGGTTTCCACAAACAATACACACACCATGGAAGATAACAAAATAAAGAAAATAATTAAGGGGACAAGATAAGAGACTTACTGGAGTTGGTTTCACACTGAATCGAGAGAATAAGTGTTGACTAGAGGGAGAGGAGATGAGGCGGTGGTTCACCATAGGGAGCTTACTTCATCTGGGGTGTCATGTGAGAGAGAAGGGGAGGGGTGGGGTGTGCCTCAAAGGGGAGGTAAGAGGAAGTCCTTTATATTTTTAAAAAGTTACCTGATAATAATAATCATTATCATCATCTTAATATTCATAATATTATTTTTATTATTATTAAAACATTTTATTTTAATTTTATTTTAATTTTCTTATTTATTTTCATCTAATTTTTAATTATTTATTTTTTTGAATATTGGGAAAGTTGTATGTTCTTTTATACTATGTTCCAAAAATTAACAACCTACTAAATATAAGGGATTATTGCACGGGCTAGCTGCACATCTTGAGAAACCATGCGCAAATCGTGCAACTAAGATCTCTCATTCTATAGAGACATATCGCATACTTTTCAAATTGTTTCCTCTTGTCATGTGGAATCCATGATCCACCAATATAAGGGAAAACAATCATTGTTGGGCCCTATATGGTTTGGTCGAAATAATTCTCAAACCATGCACATGTCCAAAACCCACCCAAAGACTCTGAAACTCAAAAAAAATCACCAGGAGATTGACTCGAAACATGACCAGAGGATCCAACATCATCAATAGGATAAAAACAAAGAAAAACCATGGTCAGGGTGTGATAATTATCCCCACCACAAAAAAAATATACCCCCATAAAGTCACTAGTCAAACAAGGAACAAAACCAGAACCTACAACTACATAAGTAAAATCCAAACCATAAACCTCAGTGTGACCTTTTAACTCTACAAGTCACATCCAACCATCTCTAAGGAAGACCATAATCAAGAATATCAATGGTGTATCTCCCCTCCATAAGAGACCTACTAGCACTAACCACACTAGAACTGAGAACTCCCAACCCAAAACTTAAACCCTTTATATAAGTTAAAGTCAAAAAAAGGAACTCAAACCAGCATCGGACTAACCCACAACAAGGAGAACCAAGGAGATGAGAGAAGGGTCTCCCGACCATTAACAACCAAACCTTCTCAATGGCATGGACACTGAGTCCCCAACACAAAGAAAGTTGGGAACTTTCTACACAAAACAAACCCTACCATAAGGGGGCCCTTGATGGATGAAAATCCAAACCAAGCGGTAAAACAGACCACTATTCATTATTTCCCAAGAAACATGAATCTCTATGTGAGAGAAAACCAAAAATAATACCTGTCCACAAAGGCTAACCACAAAAGGAAAACCATTTAGATACTCGTATTTGAGAAGTCTCAACCACTGTAATTATAAGAAAACAATATCACCATGCATTCTTAATACCAAAGAGGAGCCTTAAAACAATAAAGACCATAATGAGGAAATGAGACCTCTTTGACTTTTACAAAAAAATGGAACCTTAAAATATTAAGAAGATGCAACATAGAATCTTAAACTTTACCCATTCCATAACTAGAGAAAAAAGATAGACCAAGGTCCTCCACACCCCCATTGATTGCTAACTGCATGAAGAACTTCACTTTTGGTCCTATGGCAGGATCCATGATGTCTTAAAGCATCTTCTTCCCCATAATCTGGAGCTAATAATCCTTGATCAGAACTCCTTCATCTAGTTTCACAAGTGACCACACAGTCAACAATCTCCTGGGTAATTATAGCAAGATGGTTTATAATACCAAATTTTCTATATTGGAAACAAATAAATGAATGTTACAAAAAATAAAACACATGAAATAATAAGGAGACTTACTTAAAACAGGTTTCTATGGTTCATACTTCTCACCATATGGGGATCCTTCATGAGAAAAAAAATGAACTGAACTGCCAACCGCCTACTTTTCATGAATCAACTCGGCCAAAAATGCCCCATTTACCACATTCCTATACTTCACTTCACTAGATGATAGAACTCACTCCTTAATATCTGGTAAAAACCCCCCAAACTAAAATATGAGCATCCAAATAATCTTATGATGCAACCTGAGAAGAAATAAAACTCCATCTCCTCAATCTAGTCAACAAAGGCCTTCATCATCCACTGGCCTTGCTGAATGATCATGGGCCCCCACCACTTTCCCCACCTTTACATCCTTAGGTACAATTCCCTAGATGAAAGTGGTATTAAACATTTCTCAGGACATCCTAGTTTTGTAATGACCCAACCACAGTTACCCAGAATTGGTGCATTATTACATAACATTGGCATGATACAAGGAATAATGTCCTAAAAGACTGATCAGTTTAGTATCCTTGGAAATTATAGATACATACACAAGTTTTACATTACATCATGAAATAAAAAACAAAATTGTGTCCCCTTTAAACACTCTTATATCCCATATCCTATTCCTTTAGGTTAATATTAATATACTTCTTTGCGTCCTTGGAAAAATAAAACCTAAGAAAGGGGTGAGATCAGATGCTCAATAAGGATAACAATATAGTGGAAACTGTCATAAATAATAATAAACATTTAAGGCAATGTATAAGACTAGAACTCAATACTTTTAAACTTAAACTTCATCATAATATGGAAAAGATAAATCCAATAATTCCATTTACTTATTCACATGGATATTCTACTAGTTGAACACATGTAATATCAATATCTAATTTCATAATAATGGAATTCATAATGCCAGACTTCATAACCACATAGTCAAGGCCTTATGCCAAGACTAGAAATAAGATTTTGTCAAGGCCTTGTTCCACGACACCAGTTTGTCTCATTAGACCTACTGATGCATCGAGGATCTATAGTAGGATCCACCCATAACTTACTATGTCCAATGCATTATTCATATGAAAAGGTTTAAATATAACATAAACATTCATATTACAACTAGCATACGAAATGTCAATACTTTATCTATTAACCATGAATGGTATAACAATAACACATCCACAATCAAACATATCACAAAACCTTAAATACAATATGGAAGATTTGTATCATAATAAATCAACCTCAATCAAGAATAATATCCCGTAACAGGTGTTGACATAGTTTAAAATGATCAGTAAAAATATTTGAGAGAAATATCCCTTTTTCGTGAAATCATTTAAAAGTCACGTAATTTATAAAGGAAGTAATTTAAAAGATTGTTTTTAATAAAAGTGTCACATATCAATTTGAAACTTTTGAACGGAATTAAAATTTTAAAACATTCATTTCCATATAAATAAATCCTTAAAACCATTTTGAAAACATGGACATTAATGTGAAAGGTTTAGAAGAATAAATCATTAAATCATTTAAAATGATATTTTAGTTAGAGTTCTCAAAAAAATGAGAGATGCTTGAATATAAATAATTGAGGAAATAAAAATGTTAAAATATCATGATAATAAAGGGATTCATTTTATATTATATTAAATTATAGTATATACACCAAATAAAAGTGAATTGGCGCATAACAACAAAGAAGTCTCAATGGAATGTAAGTTGAGATGAATTTCTATATAAAGACTGTATCCTTAGGTTAAGGATAAATAAATGAAATAATTATGTGTGAAAAATATAAATGCACTTAATATGATTGTATATTCAGTGTAAATCAATCATAGGACATTCACACAAATTCTTGTAAAAACAACACCAATGACTTGGATGTTTTACTCAATGAATAGAAATTGAGTTAAAATTACTCTTATCAAGTTTATATCGAGGACTTGAGAATTTATAAATGGAGTTATTATGTGTATAAAAAGTATATCCACACAAAGGGGAGTGTAAATTACTACAAAATTAAATAAATAGTGATTTCATACATAATCTTGGAGTAAAGTAATCAAAGAATTTTCCATAAAACCGAATGAGTGGAAATTGAAATTTGAAAATCCCTTACCGATTTGGTAACATATGAAACATACACCCTATGAAAGAAGGATCATCCAATTATGATGTAAATACCCAAAAATTAAAGTATATTATGAAAAAAATTCAATCATGGGAAGTATATACACCACACAAAACTTAATAGTGGAAAATTTAGCAGGAATCTCGCAGGAACAAAAGTGAGATGGAAACCCCTTACCTTGTAACTTTCTTTAGTTGATGGTATTTAAACCTAATGTATAATAGTTAAAACACTATTATTAAATTATAAAATAACTATATACATAAATATGATATCATATATTATCCTCTAATATTTCTTTGTTAATGATATTTCAGTAGTTTCATCATTTCGGGTGTAAACTGATTTGTTTTCCTTTATATTCATGGTTACGTAAGCCATGTTTATTACGTATAGGATGTATTTAATTCATATATATAATGATATTATTTTCATAAACATTATTTTTAATCATAAAATTAAAATTATTCTTGAATCTTTACGATGCAGAATGAATCTCATCACGTTCGTGGAGACGGTAATCCGTATGTACGCACAAGCGACAATATCATTATATTGATGGTGAAATCGTATGTAATTGGATGGTATATCATATATACAGAATCATTAACATGTTATATTTATTATTTAAATCAGTTATACTCCTTATTATACCAATCCAAATAATGAAGTGTTTGAATAACAAACTACACCACGACGTGGAGACGGTAATCCATACATACAAACGTATCGTGACAGTGTCATTTATAGGATGGATAGAATAACGAATATGGATGTACCATATTTATAATAACATTATAGTATGTATAAGGTACTATATTTATTATTTTGGTATGGAAAAAAAAGAAATAGGAAGTGGAAGAAGAAAAGAACTTAAAAGAGCATCACTATTGGAATCTTGTGTTTTCCTAGTGGATATATATCAACAATTTATTCAAACTGTTTCTATTCTGAAAAAAAGGCAACATTTTCTAATGGTTTGTTCAAGACTTGAAAATGTTTAAATATACTTAATATTTCCAAAAGTTTTTACAAAACCATTGGGAAATATTTAGTTTCTCTAATATATACCAATAGTTTTAACAAATCGTTGGTAAAGAGAGGCTTTCCCAATGGTTTTTAAAACCCATTGGAAAAATTTTCCCCCAAATACCCAGCATCGCAGCTCCCACTCACCTGATTATAGACCCTAATCCATAGCTCCTCAAGAAGTTTTCTCTGTCACAAAACTCCTTCCAAACATAGATCCATCTTTAATCAAACAAATTTTTATTTCTTCACTTCAAATTAGTAAGTGTTACATTAGTTTTAATGTTCTCCCTATATTTTTTTTTGTTTGCTGTTTTGATTTTGGATAAATTAGAGTTCCTACTATCTATGGAGTATTTAAACCTTTTATTTTTTTTCTACTTTTTGTTCTACACTTAAAACATGGTAAAGGGTTTGTTTAGTTGGGTGATATGGTAGTTTCTGTGGACTTTATTTTAGTTTAAAATTTGATTTGGATTTTATATTTATAGATTTTGTTAAAGTAATAATGGGAAGGGTATTGATATTGAAGATTAATTGGCATTGGTTGGGTGATGGATTGAAATTGTGAACACCCCCACCCCTACCCCCACCCCCTCAACACCTCCCACACCTTGGACAGCCCCCCATACCCAGGACACCCCCTCCCCCCATTGGACTGCCCCCCACCCCCCTACACCCCCACCCCTTGGACACCCCTGCCCTTGGGATAGCCCCCTCCCCCCACCCCACCCCCCTTGGAAACCCCCACCCACCCACCCCACCCTTTGTAAATCACCCATCCCCACCCTCCCTAGACACCCCTCACCACCTATGGATATCCCCCCCCCCCACCCCCTTATATCGCCCCCCCCCCCCCCTGCTCACCCCACACCCTAGACAACCCCCCTGGACACCACCACAACTCCTTGACACTACTGCACCTCCTAAGTGATTGGACCAATTTTTTAAATTGGAATTAACAATGTAGTTGCTTTCCCATTTCCCATAATGAATTTTTCTAAGTGACACATAGAGACTTATAAATTGAATTTGTTATGTTTTGATAAATTGAATTTTCCATGTTTTGATAAATTGAATTTCTCGTGTTCTGATAAATTGAATGGGTTGTTTAGAATGAAATGGATAATGAATGATGGTTTGCCTTTATTAATGAAAAAAATGATTTTAAATAAAATTACCCTAAGGGGGTATGCAGGAGGGCTAGGGGGTTTTCCAGGTGTGGGGGGATATCTAGGTGGGGGTGGGTTGTCCAGGGGGTAGGGGGCTGCAGGGGGGAGTAGGGGGGGCTATAGGGGTGTGGGGTAGGGGGTATGGGTTGCCCAAGGAGGGGTGTGGGCTGTCCAGGGAGGTCAAGGTGGCATGTTTAGGTGGGGGGGGCTATCCAGGTGGGGGTGATGGGGTGAGTTGTCAAGGTGGGGTGGGGTGGGCTGTCCAGGTGCTGGGGGCTATCCAGGTGGGGAGGGGGGAGGGTTTTCCTGGTGGGGAAGTGAGGAAGGGGGCTATCCAGGGGGTGGGGGGCTGCAGGGGGAGGAGGTGTGGGCTATCTAGGGTGGGGTTGGGCTATCTGAGGGGGTTGTCTAGTGGGGGTGGGGGTGGGGGCTGTCCAGGTGGGGTGGGGGCTAGCCAGGGGGCTGTTGGGGGGGGTGTAGGGGGGTGTGGGCTATTAGTGGGGGATGTCCAAGGGGTAGGGGTGGGTTATCCAAGTGGGGGATGGGGTGTTGGTTGTCCAGGGTGAAAGGGGGTGGGTTGTCCAAGTGTGGTGGGGGTGTCCAGGTGGGGTGGGGGGATTTTCGGGTGGGGGGGTTCAGGGGGGTAGAGGGGGTTTCAAGGGTGTGGGGTGTGGTTTGTCCAGAGAGGTGGTGGGTTTTCCACTTTGATACTCTAAAAAAATGGGAATCAAATATAACCAATGTATATTTGCTTTCACACACTAATACTTCTTCTGAAGTTCCATAACAACACTCACTCTTACCCTTCCTAGAAGAAGTGATCTCTGCAAAGAAATATCACTCAGGTTTGTATCCACTATCCATATTGATCTCAAAAAAATTTAACATTCGTATAACTCCATATCACCTAATGATATAATAGGGCTCATACTCCTACGAGTAGTGTCCCATCGAAACATGGCTCATAAAATCTGATCCACATATGATATTTGGTGGTGTGTTTTCAATTGGGTGTGATGTGATTTATATGTATGATATTCGTGGATTACACCAATAGTCTTCTTGGTCATCTATAATAGGCTTGAAATCATGCTACAATTGGATAAAGACTGGATTTTACAACCCTAGTTTGGGG